>OY728122.1:1707209734-1707834734 GCA_963277665.1 Viscum album
CCCTTTAAATTGAACTATTCATGGTTTCAATATTATATTATTTATTTTTTATAGATTCATAACCCACATCAATAAATAAGATAAATTCTTAATTACTCTAGTTCACCTAGAAATTTTTTTCAACCTTTATGACACACATAATAAATGTAATAAAAGATTCATAGAAGATAGTAAATGTGGACTGTGACATATCATATAGAAGGATTTTTTAGAATCACCATTCCATTATAGAGTCATACTTGTTAAAATGTGTGGAATAGGACATGAACTCAGTAAAACAATTAGCTCCATCCATCTCCATTTCATATCCATATTGGACACCATAAAATTTCATATCCAATGATAACCTCATTGTTTCCAATATTAAATCATGTCTGATGCACAATGTCGGTCCTTATGTTTATTTTTGGGACTATCAATCCTCACAAAATGCCAAATATGATCATCAAAAAATAAGGTTTCCAACATAACCATGAAATATTAATAATGTTGATGATGGGTGAAGATCACCTTGACCATCTTTAGAAATGTCACTAATTCTAAGGAAGTATATTGTCCAATGATGTGAGGTGGATTTCATATTATAAAATTCTGTATGTAATCCACCCATTTGGGTATAATGGGAACAATATAATTCCTTTATATTTTATAAGTTAAAAAACAATCAAAATCATTCATGATTAAAACTAGTGCCCATTAAATCTGAATAGGGGTGTAGTGCAAATACATGATGAACAAACCCAGAAAAAATGTATGAGGTCTAATCTCATAAGAGATAACAAAAAATAACAAATAGATACAATAAATCATTCTACATAAATCATAATACAACACTAAAAATTATCAAAACTAAAAAATACATAGCATAAAATCTTAATAGATAACTAATTTCAATAATTTGACCTATAAGGGATTTATCAAAACTCATTTAAAAATGAATATGTATTAATTAAACCATCATTTTTAAAATATTGAATGGTTTTAGAGGATAAAAGGGGTATTATAATGGAAATATTTTAAAAACCATACAATATAAAATTTTAGATATAAATCCTTAAATTATTTCTAATAAACATTATCAACACAATAAGACAAATGGAAATAGTTAGAACATTAATATATTCTCATAAGGGTCTACTAAATTTTAAAAAATCATTCATCATTTAAGAATTAAAATAATTTGGAAACTCCATAATCCCAACAACAATTTTAATTTAATATATTTTCTAAATTATTGTTAATATTAAACTATTTTCTAATCATCTTATGGTTTTAAAATAAATATAAAACAAATAAAAACACCAAAAAATTACCATAGAGGAATTTCAAAAAAAACAATTATATACTAGAGAGACAAAGAAACTATAGAAAAAATAAATCATTAAAATCTCATGAACTATTAAATTTACAAGGATCATCCAAATGGTTTGGAAATTATGTCTTAGTCATGGGATATAGATTGAGAGTCAACTAGAGCTAACTACCTGGTCTACACATTGGTTTTCATATCATGTGTACTATAATGTTCCCATCTGAAAATGAAAAATGTATCAAAATGACTAATGATCGAAATATATTAATTTATATTCTCATCAATAAAAACCCAAGTGTCACACTCTTTTACATAGATGGGTGGTGATTATGAACCCCTTATTTGGAAAACTACTTTAATTCCTATAGTATTACCCTCGAATTACATGCCATCCTAGAATAACAAGGGAAACCATCATTCTATACCATTTGTAATTAAAATCACTAAATTCTATAAGAATTGGTACCCAAATCACTCTTTTCAATGATAAAATGGATTCCTAATCCCCATGTGATGGAAATAAGAATCT
This sequence comes from Viscum album, assembly GCA_963277665.1. Classification (NCBI taxonomy): domain Eukaryota; kingdom Viridiplantae; phylum Streptophyta; class Magnoliopsida; order Santalales; family Viscaceae; genus Viscum; species Viscum album. Next base: position 1,707,211,576 of record OY728122.1, read on the forward strand.
GTTCATCTGAATAAATGAGATGGCTTGTATTTTCCCCAATAACCACTAACATAATATGACAAACAATTGAATAAAATTACAAAAGAACTATGATATACAATTTTAGAGGATATAATTATAAAAAACGGACAATCCAACAACAATCACCAGATAAATCAATAGGGAATCATCCTAGAAAGATCAAGAATCAAGTGGGTCATAGGCTCCCCTAGTTACCACCAATACTCAAGGTGCTAATAAATAATTACACACACTACCTCTAACTGATGATTTACCTTTTTATGGACTTTATATAATGAAATATATAAATTCTCTTGGGAAGAGATAGAGAGTGAGAAACCAATGCCAGAAGGATTTCAAAAACTATTTCATAAGAAATATTTATCCAATAAAACATTTTAATGTAGTTTTAAATAAAACCCGACATTGAAATATTTTTACATTTCATATAAATACATTTCTAAGAATGATTTAAATGAATAATAATAAGACATTCATCAAATTTACATTACCGTTGTATAAGGAAAAAATATGAAACATCATAAAAAAATTAATCGCTCTGAAATTAAAAAAATAGGACTGGGTAAATAATTTCAACCAAACAGTGGAATGTTAAATCACTTTATGTTTTAACACAATTATTATGAGACCCATTTGTATGCTTGTATATAGGGATTAACACACAACTCAATAATTTTTCAATCTTAGTGTGAACACATTTCTTCATATATGACTTTAGGGAATATATATATATATCAATCCCTTTAGTATTAATAGGAGAATATCCCAATTGACTAATCTTTACACCCTCAATTAGTTTAGTTATCATTTTTTCATCAATATATATACATGTACATATAATAGAAAAAAAAGTTTGTTATTACAACCTATATAACTATTCTACAATTTGAATAATGTTAAATAAAAATATAAAAGGGGATACCATTAATTTCCAAAATTCTAAAATCCTTCAAAAAATCATATCAAATTTTCTCTAACATCATGTTTCAAATCATTCAATTAATTTCAAAAACCAACAAAAATTTATTTTTATTGAAAGAATTTGTGTTTTTTTAAAATAATTACATAAAATAGATTTTATAAAAACATTATTCATTTCATTTTATCAATATAACATTTTAAATAAACATTTCAAATCCTGAACATATTTCAGAAATTTGCAGTTAAATTACAAATGCCACCATCAAGGGTTTTCAGCACATACAACATTGAATTTCAAAACAACTTATCAATATGTCAAATAATTCAAAAAAAGTCACATAAAAATCATATATAAAATAAAAATAAATAAAAGTATTAAATTCAATGAGAATTATTTAAAAAACCATCTTTATTGTAAAACTATATAACACCTAATGATGGATCTAGAATAGAAACATGAGAAGGTCCACGCACATTTAAAATGGAAAAATAAGATCTAGCACATTACCATTAACCAACAAATTAAAAGATACATAAAATCCATAATAATATAATAAATCAAATTAATCATTGGTTTTTGTATTTTCAAAAATAGGATTCATTTTAGTTTACCAGATTAAAATCAAGAAAGTAATACCACCAATAATTTTTTCGTTTAAATGAAATCATGAATATTGAAGTTTTAAAAGCTATTGAAATAGGAGTATGATCCTTAAAATAGGGTTATGTATTTAATTATCATTATTTAAAACATCTAAAAATGAAAATAGTAATTATAGGGTCATCTTGTTGAAGGATAAATGAAAAATCATGTATTGAAAACCGATTACTCAAAAATGGTGTTGTGAAAGTTTAACATGATTTTACACTTAGAAAACACAAACATTCCATGTAATGGTATTAATTTAACCATTCATAACCTTTTAAATCTCAATATTAACTGAATATGAAATAATGATATGAGAGAATAACATTATGATTCTCATAATTACCTTTACATGAGAAAGGAAAACCACAAGTAACCCTTTGGTAACACTTAGGAATTGTGAGATATACACTTATTGAAAAGAAATTTCATTAAATGATAAATATTTTCATCCAAATTAAATTACACAATTACATCTTACCCTTAAAAAGAACATATATATCATTTTTTACCTTTTCAAAACACCAACGTACCCTCGCGTAAGTTAGGAAAATATAAAGTTACCATTATACCCTTAATATATTTAGTTCCATACCATTATCAAACTCATATAAAAAGAGTTGTAACATTTCATTAGTGATATTTTGCCATTAAAAATATGATATAAATCAGGTCTTTCAATTATTATTCTACAGTAATTTCCTCCCTACTAATACCTTTACATTGAAAACAAAAAGATTCCATTACGCAAAGCATAGGTCCAACACTATGTCCAATTTTTTATTTTTCAAAATCCAATTTATGGTTCAGTGAAAACCTCACATAAAACCCAATTCAAACCTAATATAAACCCATATTACATTATTTAAAAAGAAATATACAAAAAATTATCACTGAAACCACCTATATCATTTCCTAATACTTAAATAACACATATCCCAAAAGGAAATCCAAAATGAAAACTATCTACATATCCAATCCTCAAGTCATGTAATTTGGAACTTTGAGATTCCTAGAGTTGTGCCCCCAGATTCTACTATTTCATTAGTGAGGACCCCTCTTTAGATCATCCTTTCGTATCTTCCATCACAAAATAACCGACAGTATGAATGCTTCACCCTCATCATCCATCGGTGCCAACGTCTGTCACCACACTAGAATAAATCACCTACTCCAGAAACATAAAATTAAATAAAAACTAATTGGGAATCACATATATTGATCTCTCCTAGAAGAAAACATTAATACTTCACCAATGAATTTGAGTAAGAAAAATCAAGTGAATCTAAAAAACAAGTTACAGTCTTCACAGGAGTGTACCGACAGAAGACTCGCTTGGAGCACTGAAGACCATCGATCCACACATCCCAAAACCTCATAGCTACTGCCAAAACAAATATAATAGGGAGATGAGAAAGGTAATGTAAGGTAAGAGTAGTAATGTGAGAGGTTATGGGATTTTAATGATGCTAGCATCTATAGAGAGGATAACAAGAAGCATCCAGAACAGGTCGACCATGGTAGTGCCTAAATATCCATCAAACCCCAAACCACCTAACCCCAAACCTATTTTTTCCTTATACTCAAGCTCTGAATTGTAGAGGAGCATCTGACCTACATAATAATTATTATTATATTTAAAATTATTAATGTTTCATATAAATGACTAAAAAATAAAAAACAATATAGACATTATTGTTATAAAAATGTGAATTTTACATTGAGAACATTAGGTTCATCATTTATTGAAATATTCCAAGAGAAGTGTATATAGAACTATTAGGTGTATTCATATGATATTGATAAACTATGATAGGGGTCTATGTTTTTATTATTGAAAACATTCCTACCTATTGTTCAATATCACGTCCTAGAATATATTTTAATAGGATAGATTCCACTTTTTTTGTTTTTATAAATGATTGTATGCTGTCATTTTTTGTTCCTCACATGATTATACAGTGGTCTATCTATGGATGAGTTTCCTTTTTCCTTTTTTTATTCCTGAAACAATATATATTATTAATTGTCTATGTGAATAATGAAATATTTTTATGAAATATCCAAATAATTATTTTACAAAAGTATATCTCAATTGAAATATATTTATAAAATGGTTTTGTTATAAATTTAGAACCAACAGTTTCATATTGTTTGACTTTTTATAGAGACATTTGTGGTTTCGAACTATTATTTATTCCTCACACCTTACATTTTGCATTATATATTTGAGAATATAGTTTTATAGGACAAAGAAAAATTGAATGAATTAATATAGTTTAGTGAATTCATATTGATGTCATTAATATATTTAGGTGATATATTGGTGGTGATAGTCAATCACATAGATAAATGGTTTTTTATATTTTAATTTTTTAGGATTATCCTTTTAGGAATAAGTTTTTATATCTTAATAACATATATTATTCGTTATCATTATACAAATGGGTTTTTATTTTTTTTGTTAATCATGATCATTTTTTTATTTCGTAGATGATCTATGTATTTTGGTGGTCAATCTTGGGTGATGTGTCATGTCGACTTAGGATACTTAATTAAAAAACCCAAAAAATGATTGAAAATCTACATGAACCAGTGAGAAAAATAGTTCATGGATGAATGAGAGATAGAGAGAGTTTAAAGGGGAGTATTTCTATAAAAATATAATTAAATAATTATTATTATAAATAAATTAACAAATCATATAACAATATATTTATGAAATTTATCTTATAAATATTCCTTCAAGTAACCCACTAGGTGTACAGATCATTAGATCTAACCAAATAGTTGATACATAGTCTCCTAGTTCGAGCTAACCAAATAATTGAATCCATATAATTTATAATCCAAGTCATTTTCCCCTTCTAACAGTTATATATTACACCTCCATCATTTACATAGTGGTCCCTCAACCTTTATAATAAAATGTATCACCACTATTTATCCCAAATTCTCCACTCCATCACCCAAAATATATAAATTGATCCATATTTATTTAATATAAACATATATTTAATCCTACGTATTAATAAAAATATACATTCAGAATTAAATCTTTTAAACCCTACTATAGGGATTTTCATCTTCATCATCAATTATTTATTAAATTTTTAAAAGGAACAAGTTAAAGGAACCCAAAGACAAAAAATAAAAACAAGATCTATGTAGGCCTAAAATTTTTCAGTATGAGGGAATCCCCAATTGAATGATTCTCACCTCACGCTTAAAGATGTTCATTCATTAAATACAGCTGGCACAACATCCAGGATTCTCCACAGATGCATGATGGTCCAAACACTAATTTCCTTCACACTTTGTGTGTAGAACGTGGGATTTATTATTCATAATGGTTTTAAATTTTCTGAAAATATATGTTATCAACAATGCTATATTGCCTATTATATGTAGGGAATTGTGTAAAATAATAGATTTTATTCTATCTTTTTATAGAACTATATTTTCGTCCTACCATAAATAGAAACATGTGAGGATCAAATTGGATTTGACTAGAAGGGAGTGACAACAACTAAAATGTCTTGTGTTGGACAAGGTGATTAAGTCCCTAGAGTCCTGAACAACTCTCCCCTTCTCCACATGTCACTCAAATAGTAGATGCATACAAATTAATATTGATCCCATGAGGGGAGAAATCGATCAGTCCTAGTGTCCTCGAGAAACATTTCGAAATGACATATCCGGAAAACTACTCACTTGCATTGTTATTTATGTGGGTGAATAATATCAATTCATATGAAATCCAATAAAATTGATGAATTGGTACATTTTTCTGATAATTATAGACTTATTCATTATAGGAACCCCCTCATGACGAGCCCTAGTTATTTATTTCGATATAGACCAACAATCATCATTTAACAAAATTTACCTCTCTACCTTTTTAGGACCCACATCATCGATCCAATAAACCATCGTTCGACCAATGACGCATCAAGAAACTCTTGTGAGGATAAGGAAGTGAACTCACCGAAAAATCCCCATATAAATCATTCATTGAAACCTTCAAAAATTTAATTGTTTGAGCTATATTCCTGATAATTTTCACATCACAAAAACATAGAACCAAGGTAAATTTAATATCATTTAATATTGTCATGAGTAGGATTTGAATGGTTACTAATTCTCAAAACATGAAAACTAATAATTTTAGGAATCCTATTACACCATAGAATCTCATTCCAACTGCCAGCATGTTCACAGGTGAATTTTTCCCTTCATAAGTCCCTCATGAATTAGGCTCCAAGGAATGAGGCTGTGAAAACACATTTTTAAAGCTTAGTGTTCATGTCAACGAGGACAAAACGATATTTCTGATATTTTTCCAATACATCCTAAAAAAAGGGTGTAATCTAGCATCACTAAAATAAATTATTAGAGTCGGTTATCCCCAAAAAAATCTATTTTTAAACCTACCTAGTTGTGATGCCAAAAAATTAAATCACATATACCCATAATCCATCGAGTAAGGGGAAGCAGATTCGATTTGTGAGGAGAAATAATAGACCAAAATAAATATTCATTCCCATTCCTCACTACTATGTCATATCAATATTTTTTAGCCATGCCCTTTCCCAGAGATATCATTCCACTAAATACTTCCATGTGAATTTTGTATACCTATTTTTTATTGTGTCAGAAAGATTCCTCATACTGATGTCCCCATCCTAAATAGGTCTCCTATCCTAGGAAACCCAATTCTGTTTTCCTTTTGATAGGTCATCTCAAATGTAATATAGGGATTATAAACCTTTAAAAGAATCGTTTAGTGTATCTAATGAATAATTATAGCTTATAATAGATCATTTATTAACATTAACTCAACTATATCATCATGTACTCATCCATTCTTGAATAAAATATGTACAAGTGGGATTATGTTTTAGAAAAAAAAAAATTTTTCTCACCATCAACCAATCTATATTCATGTCTCTAGATCAATGATCCAAAAAATAATTATACATCATTATAATAATGAAAATAATATATATGTTGAATAAATTTTATATGATTCATCCTGTGAAAATTATCATGAATCCCATTCTAATAAATTTGTAAAAATAATAGAATCGTAATATCTCAAATACTCTCTAAAAGATTAATTGGCCTAATAAATCATTAAACTAGTATTACATTTTTTTTAAAATAATCAATTTTCTAACCTTGATTATAACAAAATAAAAATATAATAATGTATTTAAGTCATTCTACATAAGAACCATTTTTTTTATTTTACTTATTTTTACTCAATTATTTTTATAATATTTTATTATCATCTATACCCAACCTAATTTTACTTGGACCATGTTTGGAGAAAGGAAATATATCTCTTTGACTTCAATCCAACTCATAATTTATTAGAATGTCTATATATATAATTTATAAAATAATTCCATCAAAATAGACATGTAATAAATATTATTTTCTTAAAATTGTATAGGATTTACATGGTTGTTCTATACCCCCCCAATCAGTGATATGTATAGATAGCATATCATTATGAACCTAAAAAGTGTTCTTATTTTCCATATATCTATATGTACCTTCAATTATATAATGTTCATCCCTTACTTATAAAAAAATATGTTATCTCAAAATAATTCCATTAATATAGCATTTAATATCTAAGAACTAATGGTTTTATGTGACACTCTGGTATACCATGGTTTATATTGGATAAAAAACATATTAAATATTGAAACCCATTATCAAATTTTCTCATAATTAAAAAGGAATAAAAGCATCTCTATAAAAATATATATGTTAATAATTATTAGTACTCCACTAGTGTATCTTTTCCCAACCATATATCATACAATTAATAACATGATAATTAGAATATAAAATCAATCACACATTCATTTTTGGAAGATTCCAAATAGACATATATTTTATTTTTTTATCCATGTTCTTCCTAAAAACATATCCATGAATTCAATGTGAAAAAAAAAACTACCACTATAAAATTATTGAATAAACTAATATGATCTTTTAAAATTTTAAATAAGTTTATACATGATTTTAATCCCTTCATGATATTTTTGTCAGCCTTTATATTATAATGATTTTCTATTCATTCAAAACAGTAATTCCATAACATTCTTCTCAATGTTCAGTGACACCAATTAGACTTTTATTTTATTAATTAACCATGATATTATCATTGGATTAAAACATGTTTTAAAAACTTTCCATTTCATCATACTATTTTAACATTTATGGAACAAAAATTTCCAAATTTAATATCTCCACTACCATGCCCTTCTATATCATTCAATTTATTTTTATTTCTAGTAATGTTCATTAAATAAATACTATATATCTATGATGTTCAATTTTTAAATACTTTTTAATCCACTATTATGAATAATGTTTTTATGGATTACTCCTCCTCTTGATATATTCTGAGTTATAATTCATAATTAATTTCATTAGTAGTAGAGTGAGTCATTTATTGGGGGTAATTCTAGGATGATCACACCACCCATATGTTTCCTCATTAGAATCAAATGTATTATGAAAATTTTTTCTATCTTTTCAATTATATCACAACTATATTCTAGTTATATTTTCTCGAAATAATCTCTATTAGTTGGATATCTTAGATTATAGAGACATAATTATATCAACAAACTTCATCATTATGTATACAGACTCCTTGAAAGTTATATATTTCATGAAAAAATACATAGTTATATACATTGTTAATCAAAATGTAAATTTTTAATATTAATCAAATTTGAAATCCTATAATTTCATTAAAAACATTCATTACAATATGTATTCTAGTTTTTCATGGATTTTCCCTTAGCCAAACCCATGATTAATTTATTCCTAGAGAAACTATAAATAACTGTCATCTTTTTTAGATATTAAAAAATGGAAAACAATGTTTCCATTTGTATTTATGAAAAGTGGACCAATCATTTGAAACTAATGATATATACTCATTAAAAATCATATAATCATCTATGGCAATGTTTTACTCCTCAGGATATCTCGCTGGATATAGCTAAAATTTTATTGGGTACCTAATTGTTATTTTGGATATAAAATGGAATTAATTTCATCAACCATTCCCCCAAAATATCATATTAAATCACAGAAATATAATTTATATATTAAAAACATATTTAACAATAATTAATGTTAAATTATTAACTCTGAATACGAGTTTCATCAAAAACAACCCACCATTATGATTATATTCCATGAGAAGAATCTCACAACCTTAGATATTATATGATGTAAATGTAAATGATACATTACCAATCATAGATAAGGATTATTATCTATTTTACTATGGTGTAGGATACCTCCCTACCACTACAAACACCTTGATATATTATTCCAAAATAGAAAACATATACTTTTAGAGGTATTTCTTCAAATATTAGTAATCTAAAAACCCGTTATTTAGGATCCTTAGAATTTATACATTATTATATTTCTACACAAATCATAAATAAAGATGAAAAAGAAAAAAAATATTATTAACATACACTATACATAAAATCCAGAAGTCATCCCACTACTTATTCTATATATAAATAGTGAATAAATTTTATGAAATGGATTTTAATATATTCTATTAATATGTAATATTGAAATAACATTATGAATATCGGAAAAAAAAATTAGTATAAAAATATTTAACAATATATCCTTAAATTTAATTAATTTACATTTTTAAATTCATTATCATAAAACTAAATGTTATATATAATAATTTTTTTTAGAAATTGATGTATGACACCATTAGGTAATTATTTACATGTTAATGTCCTAATTATTATAGTTACTGTAAATATTCTAATAATTTAATATTAATATTTATTTATTAAATTTATCATTGACTGAAAATTTATTACTATGCTAGATATACATTTGTGTTTTATGGAATAATTAAAAAACCATTTAATTTCTTGAAAATGGTGACACTAAAATTAAAAGACTAAATAACACACATATTATAAATTATTGTTTCTAAATAAACATCCCTTGAAAAAATAAATATATTATGTGAAATTTCATAAAAAAATTTAAAATATATGTATACATATATAAATATATATTTAATATGTGATAACTATTTAAACTTATTTATTTAATATAATCATTAAATATAACACCACAGAATTCACTAAAAAACATAAAATCAACCATTTATTTCTAAATAATTTGGGAACAAACAAACTCTTATAAATTTATGTATTTAAAATTATTTTTTAGAAATGACTAACATTTATTAAAATAAATATTTAAAACAAATTGATAAAATTTTGATATAATGTTTCATTAAAACAATGATTCCTGAATTCATTTTCCAGTTGATTCATGTGGGATCCTTTCAAAACAAAAACCATGTTACTAAAAACCACTATAATGTAATACACATAACATAGAACCATATCATCTAAAATATTATTTTATCTCATGCTTAACGGATTAATTAGCATAATATATCATTTATTTGTTAACAAAATTTGAATTTCCAAAAAATGTAGTTTTTTTAAACATTTAATACCAAAATAAATTACTTGGAAATAAATTTTCATTTAAAATTATATAACAAACCCCATAATTTATATTTTAAATAAGATTTATATTTCATAAATTTATATAAATAATCATATATACTGTGTAAAAAAATAACAAATTAAAAATAATGTTGAACAAATATATAAGGCTAGCCGTAAACCTTACTTAATCTTGAGTTATTACAAGATTACACATTGAGGATCTTTTCAGGTTTAGAGTTTTAGAGAATTAGGACATGACTATTACATCTCAAAAGATTACAAAGTAGAAACTTCTATTATGTTTCCATAAAATAAAAACTCTTAAAAAGAAACATGTCTAGTTCTATGATTTAGGTAGCATGACTTTCCCTTGATCCCATCCTTGACCCTATTCTGCGTTAAGTCCTCTGAAAAAATATTTCAAAAATTTGGGATGAGTATAAAAAGCTCAGTAAGGGATACACAAAGAATGAAAACTGTTAGTTTTTCAAAACAACAAGTAAACCATGTATACTTTATCAAAGTAATATCTTTCACCTTTTCGAAGTAGTAAAAAAACTCTTCAATGAATAAAATATCATTACTTATGCTTTTGTAACCAAAAGATTACCATAAAACCCATATAAAGAACACATAACATAAAAAGGTAACTTGGGACATAAAAATAATTAAATGGAATAACCATACGGTCGACTTCCACAAAAACTTAATGGAATAGCCATACGAATGACTTCCACACATACTTAATGGAATAGCCATACGACCAACTTCCATACCCAATGCATTGGAGGTTATAACGTAACCACCCGTCCTGGTATTCACGGCACCACCCGTCATATGTTTTATCACATAACCACTCGTCAAATGTCCATGTACCAATATAAAATCATAAAACAAATATAATGGAAGGAAAACATTTCCACAATTTGATCACAATATATCACATAAATATATTGAGATAAAAAATCCATTATAAAAACCATTTTCAATACCAAAATACATAAAAGATTATATGGTATTTATTTCATTTTGAAAACATTACGGCTTGTTGAGGAAGCCAATGACCAAATAATACTCGCGGCGGTGGAAAAGGTCGTTGTCACCGCGTACGTTAAAAGAAACATTCCTTTTTGTCGTTTTGTAAAATGCTTCGTAGAAAAAGATTCCTTTTGTATAAAAGTAAAAGTCAAAGGGTTTTATACACCATATAAAAGAAACTTGTGTATAAAACAAAATATGCCTCAATGAAAGGAGATTGAGACGAAGTCCCTTACAATGTCGGTATCCTTAGATTAAGGATAAATCAATTACATGATTATGTGTGACAAATACGAATACACAAAATATAAGTGGATATTAAGTGTAAAACAATCAGAGGTCATTCACACATAATCATGGAAAAAACAAAACCAATGACATAGATATTTAACTCAATGAAATGAGATTGAGTTATGATTTCCGATACAAGTCCGTCTAAATGACATAAGAATTTATCAATGAGATGATTATGTGTAGAAATAGTATATCCACACAAAGGTTTGTGGAAACTACAACATAAAGATTCCACACATAATATTGGCATAATAAAATCAAGAATTAGATGTTTAACCCAAAGAATTGAAAGTGGGTTAAGAAGTTCCCTTACAGAAATTTGACAGCCTAACGGCGTCACTTCAAAACACATAATATGAGTTGATGAGAGATAAAAAGGGTATCTCATCAGTTGGACCTAAAATTTACATTAACTGGGATATAAAATAACATATCCCAACATAATATTATGTGAATTAAAAGACATAATAAAAGAAGTATTTTAAAAAGAGGAGGGTGAAAGGTTCCCTTACCGACTTGGGTAACTTTCGAAACGTACACCCCATTGAAGAAGGGTCATACAATGAATATGTAAGTACCCATAAATGAAATTATATTACACAAAGAGTATAATAATGGGAAGTACATACACCACTCAATGGAAAAGGTGGAAAATGTAGCATAAATCTCACGGGAATAAAAGTGAGATGAAAAATCACTTACGAAAACTCGGCAACCTAACGACGCCACTTAAAACTTCCAAAAATGTATTGATGAGATCAAATAGAGTATCTCATAATATTAAAATAAAATGTACAGAAATATGAATATAAAATAACATCCCCCATCATAAAAAAGAGGATCTTAAAAAAAGTGACATAAATGAGAGTACTTAAAAAAGAGAAGTTAGATCTCTTACGAAAATTCGACAGCCTAACGGCGCCACTCAAAACTTCCAAAATGGATTGGTGAGAGAAAATAGGGTCTCTCATCATATGAAAATATAAATTACAGTATGATTAATATAAAATAACATCCCAATCATATGAAATATGAGCTTAAAAGGAATGACATAAAAGAGTGTACTTAAAAAGAAAGAGAGAGGTAGGATCCCTTACCTCAAGTCCAACTTGTCTTGTTCGTTTCTTTATATTCCTGAATAATAAACATTGGTCAATTTATAATTGCTTAAGGACCTCCTATAAAGATTATTATTCAGTTAATATCACATATTTTAATGTTATAATAACTGGATAATAATATGAGTTCATATCAGACGTTTTTGTCGATGTTTGGTACATGAGTAAAAAATTGAACTTGTTGGAAAATAATTTTCCATGTAGTTATAGGTACATCATATCCAGAATAGTATTGATGTTTTAAATATCATATATATCCAGTATATATACATTTTATACTATTCAATATCATTTGGAATTAAAAAATTAAAAGCACCGTTCATGGAGACGGTAGGCCGTACGTACGCATGAACGCTACGTTCATTTTTTTGTCATATTAATGAAATTAAAACAAAATGAGAGATATATATATATATGTTATAATTCCAGAATGATATCCATAATTTAGATGTAATATATTACATATATATCCATTATATATATGTACTTATAATAGTACATAACATTTTGATATAAGAAATGAAATGTACCGTTCATGGAGACGGTAAGCCGTACGTACGCATGAACGCTACTTCCATTTCTCTTTAATATTTAATGGAGTTAAAACATAATGATACATAATAGTATTTTAATTCCAGTATGGTATCATATATAATATCATTAAATATATCCTTTATACGTACCACATATGGTATTAACGAATCAAATCACTTTGAGGGGGTCGTAGTCCGCACTTCCTTAAATAAAGATATCGCGTTGACCCAAAATGGAAACCATAAAGGTATGACATAAATAAAAAATACAGAATCTTAATTAAAACATAAACATATTATATATCATATATATTTATAGTGTCATTTTAATGGCCACCTTTGAAGGTGTTAGAAGAATGTTGAACAATCATCGTTTCGAGAGGCAGAAATTCACCATCCAAAGAAACAGTATGTTATTTAACCATTAGATGTAGGTGTGTGTAATTGTAGCTCTAATACATCCTATAAAAACATCCTATTATATTTAAGATACTGGATTTGTTACTAAATAAATTAATAAAAAGAGTTTAGGGGGTTGGAGAAGCAAAATAAAACAAAATGACACAAGTGAAGACATTACCTTAAAATCGGGTAACTCCTTTTGGTTTGAGATCAAAGGCTTCCTTGGGAATACATCTGCCCAATGTGAGGCTTCAATGAGTTATATAGGTATGTGGAGAGACAAAATGGGCAGGGGTTGGCCGAGCCAAAGTCTTTGGAAGTGTGGGTAAGGAGGTAGAGGTGGGGGCCTTTTATAAGAGGAGAGGAGGGGCACTCTTGGAAAGTAAAGAACTGTTACTTTATTTTAGAATGAGTTTCGGATTTTAATGGTCCCAAATTGATGTGTTTCTAGGATAAGGTGATAAGGGTTCGAAATCCCCCCATCCAATAGGTTTTTTACATGTTTAGGTATTAGATTTTACATTAACATTCCATTTTATTTAAATCGTTAAATAATGAGGTCATTGCTGCATCATCATGATGTCATTAATAATTTAATTTATTTAATGTCTAAAAATTATAAAAAAACTACTATGATGTATGAAATCTTTTTAACTTTCCAATGACTATTTATAGTAAACAATCTGACTAGTATCACCCCATGTAAAAATTGTTTTAGTAAAACATATCATGTTTGTGTCACTTTTACTTTAACATTAAATAAAAAGTTATTTAGGTCATTTTCCAAACAAAGTGTCTCCATGGGGTCCCCTAGTTGACCCATGTATTGTCTTGGTAGTACATGAATCATCCAATGAGGGTAGGACATGTGTCTAGGACATTTCATATTATTAAAACATTATTTTTACCTTAAACTACACTAATTACCTCTAATCGTGATTAAAAACTTAAAAGTTACTATTCGCCAAAAAAATATTTTAATTCCATTGAACCATATTTTACTTCTTAATGACAACCATGTATGTCATATTTTTTGAATTAAAAACACAGAGGTGGTAAAATTTCATTTAAACGGAAAATCAGTTTTTTATAAGTACCACTTAATGGTTTCACTATTCGTCAAAAATTGATGTTTTTCAGAAAAATACCAAAACATCACCCTAAGATATATTTGATATTTCGAATTCAAAAATGAATTCTATTTTACAAAATTCAAAACATATAAGATTCATTAATTAATTTAATAATTAATTCCCACTGTCAGAGAAAATAGAGTGTTTTTATGAAACAATAAGTATCAAAAGATTGACACTAGTTTAAGTCCGATTTCAAAGTGAAATTAATTACAATGACCACTATTGGATTAAATGGTGAAAATATATTCTAATTTTACTTTAAAATTTCAAAATATAATCTAATAATATAAATAAATTAGATTAAAAAGAGGTTTTGAATTAAAATATAACATTTTTTACTATTCATTAAAAAATGATCTTTTTCGGAATGATACCAAAAATTTACACAAAGTAAATTTTGATGTCTCGATTCTAAATAAGAATTTTATTTTTTCAAATATAACACATAAAATTGTTAAAAAGTGTATTTAAAAGAGGTTCGCCATCCAAAGGCGGTTAATCGGACTTTTAATGAATATTAGAATGTTTATGCTTAAAATTGGATTCATTCGCATTTTTAATCCTCTAACATTTATTGTAAAGAGTAAAAATATTTGAAGAACATATATAATCGTTTTTTAGTTAGTTCTGTTCATTCCTGCAATTACAACGGCTAGTCGTTAACTACCATTTAAAATAATATTATTTTATTATTAGAGTGCAACGTAAGATTCCCAAGAAACTCGTTGTTGCATATTGGGTACGCCATCGAGAAAAGCGTTCCTTTTAAAGTAATATTAATATTTTATTCACAAATTTGGATAAATATAAAAATTTCATATTCTTTATTTACCTGGGGTGTTACATCCATCACCCCTTTTGGGAATTGCGTCCTCGTAATTTTAAAATTGGGCTCGGAAACATCCTTGAAAGTCCCACATCGGAACAAGAGTCGGTAAAAAAATCACTTTAAGAGAATGGGAGAGAATTACAAATGTCACCCGAGTTAACCCATACTAGGATTCCATGTATGAAAATATGGATATAGAGGAGAAAACAAAGGGTCATGTTCTGATGGAGAGTGATAGTAAACATGTCTAGGAGAAAGATAACCATAAGAAAATCACAAACTTGTGATGGGTTAAACGGTATTCGATTCCCTAGTAGGAAAACTTAACAGACAACATTTTTGTTTTAAGTTACTCTTCATTGAGGAATTTATTTTTTGAGCTTAACTAAATCATAATGAAACATACTTACTTGTCACGTAGAATTTCAACTTTTACTAGATTCCTTAATCACAATCATATTTTCTCCAAAAGACGAGTTTTTAGGAAGACTTGTTCGCATTAAGAGTACTATAATAAAATTCTTGAGAATCGCCTAATCCAAAAAAGAGAACTATATACTTTCCATGTCTTTAGACTTTAACCAAAACCAAAACCAAAATGGTTAGTACAAGATCAGATAATCCAGAAAAGCATAACCCTTTATAAAAAGAAAATCAATTCTTAATCTCCAAAATTTGTCCAACAAAACCCAAAGTTCA
Organism: Viscum album; assembly: GCA_963277665.1. Taxonomy (NCBI): domain Eukaryota; kingdom Viridiplantae; phylum Streptophyta; class Magnoliopsida; order Santalales; family Viscaceae; genus Viscum; species Viscum album. Next base: position 1,707,227,753 of record OY728122.1, read on the forward strand.
ACGAGGACCATTTGATAAAAAATTTGTCCATAAAATTCTTCAAAGTAATCCAAACTAAGATTGAAACCCAAATATTTGAAGGATTTACTCACATAGTCTTCCATGGTACAAATTAACTTTTATCTCCAAATAACATTAGTTGCTCTTAAATTCTCATATTGAAAATTAATTAACCTAATCACATATCCTCGATGATAGGTTAATCATTTCCATAGATATACCAAAATAAACTTACTCTTGATTCCAAAAATCATCTAACTAAAAATAACTAGTCAAACTAACCAGGGACTTCATGTAGTCCAGTGGTAGGCGATAAATACTAGTCGCACATTAGTTGTGGGTTTGATTCCCATAGCTTTGTCCGACACGATGGGTTGTCACACGGTCTTCATGTTGTCCTTTTTCCAAAACTATATAATTCTTAAAACATTCCCAAAAACGAGATAAAATCTTCAAAAATGATCATAACATAGTTTAACCTCATGTTTATCTCATGCCTTTCATTTTCCATCATAACATATAATAACCCATAATTTCCTCAAAAGTAAGGATCATATAATCTCTAATGTTTACCTTTATAATTATTACCTGAACTTCCACATCGATTGGTCATCTCGTACATGATGCATTACAGATCATACCAAGGTTCAAGTGGTTGATCATGACTCCATGATAGTTGGTTTAGAACAACCATGAGTTTCCTCATTGAATCCCCCATTTTATCTTGTATCTTAATCAGAGAACCACTACAGTTTCCTTCAAACCTATTGTCACTTTGGTTCCTGGTAGATCCATCCATTCCCTAAGAACAGAAATTTTAGTGTGAGTATATCAACAAAACCATCATGTACTAATGAGGAAGATAAACACTAAGATATACTTACTCATTCACTTTATCTAAAACTAGTACTCTTTCTGAAATTCTAACCATTATGGTAATGTCACTTATGCTTAAAGAATACCCTAACCTCTAAAGTTATCTAAACCGACCTTTGATACCAACTATAAGGCCCCAGCCTTAAACCTTACTTAATCTTGAGTTATTACAAGATTACACATTGAGGATATTTTCAGGTTTAGAGTTTTAGAGAATTATGACATGACTATTACATCTCAAAAGATTACAAAGTAGAATCTTATACTATGTTTCCATAAAATAAAAACTATTAAAAAGAAACATGTCTAGTTCCATGATTTAGGTAGCATGACTTTCCCTTGATCCCATCCTTGACCCTATTCCGCGTTAAGTCCTGTGAAAAAATATTTCAAAAACTTTGGATGAGCATAAAAAACTCAGTAAGGGACACACAAAGAATGAAAACTGTTAGTTTTTCCAAACAACAAGTAAACCTTGTATACTTTATGAAAGTAATACCTTTCACCTTATCGAAGTAGTAAAAAAACTCTTCAATGAATAAAATATCATTACTTACACTTTTGTAAACAAAAGATTACCATAAAACCTATATAAAGAACACATAACATAAAAAGGTAACTTAGGACATAAGCATAATTAAATGGAATAACCATACGGTCGACTTACACACATACTTAATGGAATAGCCATACGGCCGACTTCCACACATACTTAATGGAATAGCCATACGGCCAACTTCCATACCCAATGCATTGGAGGTTATAACCTAACCACCCGTCCTGGTATTCACGGCACCACCCGTCATATGGTTTATCACGTAACCACCCATCAAATGTCCAAGTACCAATATAAAATCATAAAACAAATATAATGGAAAGAAAACATTTCCACACTTTGATCACAATATATCACATAAATATATTGACATAACAAATCCATTATAAAAACCATTTTCAATACCAAAATACATAAAAGTGAATATGGTATTTATTTCATTTTAAAAAACATTACGGCTTGTTGAAGAAGCCAATGACCAAATAATACTCGCGGCGGCGGAAAAGGTCGTTGTCACTGCGTACGTTAAAAGAAACATTCCTTTTTTTTTTGTAAAACGCTTCATAGAAAAAGATTCCTTTTTTATAAAAGTCAAAGTCAAAGGGTTTTATAAACCGTATAAAATAAAGTTGTGTATAAAACTAAATAAGCCTCAATGAAAGGAGATTGAGACAATGTCCCTTACAAAGTCGGTATCCTTAGATTAAGGATAAATCAATTACATGATTATGTGTGAAAAATATGAATACACAAAATATAAGTGGATATTAAGTGTAAAACAATCAGAGTTCATTCACACATAATCATGGAAAAAACAAAACCAATTACATAGATATTTAACTCAATGAAATGAGATTGAATTATGATTTCTGATACAAGTCCATCTAAATGACATAAGAATTTATCAATGAGATGATTTTGTGTAGAAATAGTATATCCGCACAAAGGTTTGTGGAAACTACAACATAGAGATTCCACACATAATCTTGGCATAATAAAATCAAGAATTAGAGGTTTATCCCAATGAATTGAAAGTGGGTTAAGAAGTTCCCTTACAGAAATTCGACAGCCTAACGACATCACTTCAAAACTCATAAAATGAGTTGAGGAGAGATAAAAAGGGTATCTCATCACTTGGACATAAAATTTACATTAAATAGGATATAAAAGAACATATCCCAACATAATAGTATGTGAATTAAAAGACATAACAAAAGAAGTCTTTTAAAAAGATGAGGGTGAATGGTTCCATTACCGACTTGGGTAACTTTCGAAACGTACACCCCATTGAAGAAGGGTAATACAATGAATATGTAAGTACCCATAAATGAAATTATATTACACAAAGAGTACAATAATGGGAAGTACATACACCACTCAAAGGAAAAGGTGGAAAATGTAGCATAAATCACACGGGAATAAAAGTGAGATGAAAAATCCCTTACGAAAACTCGGCAGCCTAACGACGCCACTTAAAACTTCAAAAAATGGATTGATGAGATCAAATAGAGTATCTCATCATATTACAATAAAATGTACATAAATATGAATATAAAAGAACATCCCCCATCATAAAAAAAAGTATCTTAAAAGAAGTGACATAAATGAGAGTACTTAAAAAAAGAGAGGTTAGATCTCTTACAAAAATTCGGCATCCTAACGGCGCCACTCAAAACATCCAAAATGGATTGGTGAGAGAAAATAGGGTCTCTCATCATATGAACATAAAAATTACAGTAGGAGTAATATAAAATAACATCCCAATAATAATAAAGATGAGCTTAAAAGGAATGACATAAAAGAGTGTACTTAACAAGAAAAAGAGAGGTAGGATCCATTACCTCAAGTCCAACTTGTCTTGTTCGTTTCTTTATATTCCTGAATAATAAACATTGGTCAATTTATAATTGCTTAATTACCTCCTATAAATATTATTATTTAGTTCATATCACATATTTTAATGTTATAATAATTGGTTAATAATATGAGTTCATATCAGACGTTTTTGTCGATGTTTGGTACATGAGTCAAAAATTGAACTTGTTGGAAAATAATTTTCCATGAAGTTATAAGTAAATCATATCCAGAATATTATTTATGTTTTAAATATCATATATATCCAGTATATATTCATTTTATACTATTCAATAGCATTTGGAGTTAAAAAATTAAAAGCACCGTTCGTGGAGACGGTAGGCCGTACGTACGCATGAACACTATCATTTTTTTGTCATATTAATGGAATTAAAACAAAATGAGATATATATATATATATGTTATAATTCAAGAATGATATACCTAATTTAGATGTAATATATTACATATATATCCATTATATATATGTACTTATAATAGTACATCACATTTTGAGATAAGAAATGAAATGTACCGTTCATGGAGACGGTAAGCCGTACGTACGCATGAATGCTACTTCCATTTCTATTTAATATTTAATGGAATTAAAACATAATGATACATAATAGTATTTTAATTCCAGTATGGTATCATATATAATATCATTAAATATATCCTTTATACATACCACATATGGTATTAACGAATCAAATCACTTTGAGGGGGCGGTAGTCCGCACTTCCTTAAATGAAGATATCACGTTGACCCATAATGGAAACCATAAAGGTATGCCATAAATGAAAAATACAGAATCTTAATTAAAAAATAAAAATATTATATATCATATATAAATATAGTGTCATCTTAATGGTCACCATTGAAGGTGTTAGAAAATGTTGAACAATCATCGTTTCGTGAGGCAGAAATTCACCATCCACAGAGACAGTATGTTCTTTAACCATTAGATGTAGGTTTGTGTAAGTTTAGATCTAATAATTCCTATAAAAACATCTTAGTATATTGAAGATACTGTATTTTTTACAAAATAAATGAATAAAAAGAGTTTAGGGGGTTGGAGAAGAAAAATAAAACAAAAGGACACATGTGAAGACATTACCTTAAAATCGGGTAACTCCCTTTGGTTTGATCTCAAAGGCTTCCTTGGGAAGACTTCTGCCCAAAGTGAGGCTTCAAGGAGTTATAGAGGGATGTTGAGAGACAAAATGGGGAGGGGTTGGCCGAGCCAAAGGCTTTGGAAGTGTGGTTAAGGAGGTAGAGGTGGGGGCCTTTTATAAGAGGAGAGGAGGGGCACTCTTGGAAAGTAAAGAAATGTTACTTTATTTTAGAATGAGTTTAGGATTTTAATGGACCCAAATTTATGTGTTTCAAGGATAAGGTGATAAGGGTTCGAACGAACCCCATAAAATAGGTTTTGGACATGTTTAGGTCTTAGATTTTATATTATCTTTCCATTTTATTTAAATCGTTAAATAAAGAGGTCATCGCTACATCATCATGATGTCATAAATAATTTAATTTATTTAATGTATAAAATAAAAAAAATTACTATGATGTAGGAAATATTTTTATCTTTCCAATGACTATTTATAGTCAAAAATATGACTTGTATAACCCCATGTAAAAATTATTTTAGTAAAACATATCATGTTTGTCTCACTTTTACTTTAACATTAAATAAAAAGGTATTTATGTCATTTTCCAACCAATGTGGCTCCATGGGGTCCCCAAGTTGACCCATGGATTTTCTTGGTCGGCCATGACTCATCCAATTAGGGTAGTACATGTGTCTAGGTCATTTCATATTATTAAAACGTTATTTTTACTTTAAACTACACTAATTACCTCTAATCGCGATTAAAAACATAAAAGTTACTATTCACCAAAAAAAATATTTTAATTCCATTGAACCACATGTTAATTCTTAATTACAACCATGTATGTCGGATTTTTGAAATTCAAAACACAGAGGTGGTAAAATTTCAATTAAACGGAAAATCAGATTTTTATAAGTACCACTTAGTGGTTTCACTATTCATCAAAAATTGATGTTTTTCAGAAAAATACCAAAACTTCACCCTAAGATATATTTGATATTCCGAATTAAAAAATAAAGTATATTTTCCAAAATTCAAAGCATATAAGTTTCATTAATTAATTTAATAATTAATTCCCGCTGTCAGAGCAAATAGCGTGTTTTTATGAAACAATAAGTATCAAAAGATTGACACTAGTTTAAGTCCGATTTCAAAGTGAAATTAATTCCAATGACCACTATTGGATTAAATGGTAAAAATATATTCTAATTTTACTTTAAAAACAATTCAAAAGATAATCTAATCATATAAATAAATTAGATTAAAAAGAGGTTTTGAATTAAAATATAACATTTTTCACTATTCATTAAAAAATGAACTTTTTCGGAATGTTACCAAAAATTTACACAAAGTAAATTTTGATGTCTCGATTCTAAATAAGAATTTTATTTTTTCAAATATAACACATAAAATTGTTAAAAATTGGATTTAAAAGAGGTTCAACATCCAAAGGCGGTTAATCGACCTTTTAATGAATATTAGAATGTTTATGCTTAAAAATTGGATTCATTCGCATTTTTAATCCTCTAACATTTTTTGTAAAGAGTAAAAATATTTGAAAAACATATATAATCATTTATTAGTTAGTTATGTTCATTCTCTCCATTACAACTGATAGGCATTAACTACCATTTAAAATAATATTATTTTATTATTAGAGTGCAACGTAAGATTCCCAAGAAACTCGTTGTTGCGTATTGGGTACGCCATCGAGCATAGCGTTCCCTTTAAAGTAATATTAATATTTTATTCACAAATATGGATAAATATAAAAATTTCATATTCTTTAATTACCTGGGGTGTTACAAAATAACTGAAAAATTATTTAACATTCAATATAATTTTTTTAACAGCAAACCAAAAAATGATTTAAAAGGAGGGTATGAAGAAGAAAACACATTTTAATTTGATGTGAAAAATAAATAATTTTTAAAATATATTGATTATAAATTTAATGGTAAATAATAATTTAATAAAACCTTTTATTCTAATCTAAAAAAATATAAAATATACTAATATGTATATGTTTTTAACATTTATGTTTTCACTCAATAACTAATACATCAAATGAGAGGGATCGGATTTTTTAAAAAAATTAAACAATTTACCTAAAACTAGTAATGATCTAATATTTCAAAACAATAAATTCATCAATCAATAATAAGAATTAAATTATATTTATAAATAAATACATCATATTTTTATTTTTTTTCTTGTAAATCAAAAATATATAATATTTATTTATGAAAACAAAAATATCAATATTGATAAATCATTAAAACATTTAACAGTTAGGAATGTTTTCTTATTATTTTTAATCCATAAATGATTCATTTATCCAATAATAGAAGAATACTAAATCTATTAGTTAATTTCTTCAGATAATTACATAACAAAAAAATTACCAGTGATGAGTTAAATGAAATAAGAACCCAAAATGGAAATGTATGGAAGTGAAAGAAGATTGTTTTTGACCTAATATTTAGTCATCAAAAACCACCATGGTCTATTTATTTGATGTGGATTAACACATAAATAACTAATAATAAAAAGATCAGTGTCCCATTAATTAAAAACAACATGAGAAAGGATGGTACGAAGAAAAGATAAAATGGATTTTATAGAAATTAGTGACCATTACTGAGTAAACAATTTATTTTAATATCCAAACATCTCATCACCTGATTTCTTATAGAGAACCATTGGATTTCTATTTGTATCATTGTGGGTTCTATCACATTGATGTGTTCCCCATTTACCATATAATATGGGGATAATTACATTGTAGGAACCTACAACATCCACCTAGGATTGTATCCAACTCTTTAAACCCATATAATTATGAAAAGACAATATAATAATTTTATAATTAAAAAAAATCCAAACGTCATAAAAATTAAATAAAATATAATGTATAAATTTCAAATCTATGTGAATAAAAGTGAAACATTTCATTCACCCAAACAATTATAGAGAAATCATTTAAAGTTTGTTTTTTATTTCTATGTGATGAAACAATGTAGTGGAAATGAATGAATTAAATATAAATTATATAAACACTCCTACGAATTTATTAAAAATATTATATCATAATGATTTTTATTATAATTTTTATTAACACAATATCATATGATAATTTAAAAAATGGGTTTTTTCTTCTATAAATACCCTCACATTTTACTTTTATAAATCAAATTTCCTATGGATTGCTCCTTCTTTGGACATTACATTGTTAGTTTTTGTAAATGGGGAGTGTTGGGAGGTATTCATGGAAGGTTTAGTAGAGGTTGGAGCTACAACACTGGTAAATAAGATTGTTCATCATGTGAAAAAGATTCAAATCTCAATTGTTTAGTATATATCTTTTATTTTCTTCCAATTTCACTAAATATAATATCCCTAAGGGTAAATCTGTGAAACCAAATCACATTATGAATGTCTAATTCATGATGTCTAGTTAATAAATTCATGGCGACATAATTTTTTTAGAAACTAAATATATGGGTATGTAATTTCATTTAGTAGATTCATAACTAGTAATTCATGGGACCCCATGGAATTATGGTGTTTAATTGTATTCACATAGTAAAAAAGGCAAGTTATTATATATATATATATATTTTTCACCATACCCATTAAATATCCCCCCACATTAATCATTTATAGAGGAACCTAATGAGCCTTTATAAGATCTCATACCATGTCTTGTACTCCTTTGATATATGAGATTTAGTGGTTGAGTTTTGAGGATTGATATTTATTTTATTCTCATCCATATGGTTTAAATTCCATTTCTCTTGTAAGGGAATATGTTGTGGAGTTGTGGTTTTAGTTTGGGGATAGTCTATCTATGTTTTTATTATCCTTGGTTGAGGTGTATATTGATGCATTATTTCCCATGTTTTTTGTTGTTTTTGTGAATTTATTCATCCACCTTAATTTCATAGGGAGTTGGAAATGGTTTTTTGAAGTAGGGTGTCTATTATTTCTCACTTTGGTGAATCAAGACAGTATTTATTACAATTATTTATCTATGGGTAATGTTTTATTCTTGCATAACAATAATTTAATTTTTTGATTTAAAATTAATTGGAATGGAGTTTTATCTAGATCTGTTTACATCATTTTTATTATTATTGTGATATTTTGAATAGACATATTTAATATCCCACTAAAAATTATTTCTATTTAGATCCTTCTAATGAAATGAATTTTTTTAATACGGAAACTTTGGTTTATATTGTATTTGTAATACCATAAAATGTAATTGCTATAACAACTTATATTCAACTAAAAAATGGTTCCCCCATTATTTTTTGTTTTGGGCTCGAATGACCATAAATAAATAAGGATAATGTGATAAATTCCCCTTGTTCAAAAATATAGATATATATTATTTGTGTTATTTTTTTCATGAGTTTGTTATATAGGGATAAGTTGTGAAGATTTTTTGTGGGGGGGAGTAATGTGTTATTTTTTACTATTTTTGTGATGTGGTAATTTTTTGGGGAAATGATGTGTATTTAGAATGAGTATCTGCTAGGGGAAGTAATATGTGGTTATTATGAAGATATGTTTTGGAGAAACAATATGTAGTTATGATGTAATGTGGTATGTCAATCCATATAATTTATTAATAATTCTTATGGGGTAGATGTTTGTGGTGGTGGTTTGTGGTAGATGTGAAAATAATTGATGTATTGTGCATGTTTCCTATATAGTTATGGAATAACATGTTAGTAATATGTGAAAGGTCATGGGGTGGTTTGGTTAATGGGATAGAAATGGTTGATAAATAATTTAATAATCTGTTGTGTAGTCAAATTGTAGAGACCCGAAGCCTAACGTACATGAACATTACATTACTTTTGCGGAATACTTAATACATAACAAGGATCGTAATAGTTTAGTGTCTTTGGAAACTCGGAACGTAATCTTCTAATCCTGGTGAAAGATCTTCAAAATCTCCCATAAAGATCTTCTTTTTTTTTACCTAAAACCTTTCTTTATATCCTGGGGAAAAGAAAACATAAAAGGGTGAGCTCAAATGCTCAGTAAGGGTAAACAAAAGAAATATCAATCACATAATTTTCATAAGAACATAACATTTTTGGAAATCTTAACCTGCAAAAGAGAGCATAATTTCATAACATGGGATAAATCATAGTAGTGAAAATGAAACCATAACTTAAAACATTACTCATTGTGGCATACACACATAATCATAGAGAATCATTTCTTGTTAGTCAAGACTCATTGCCAAGACTATCTTAGTGGACAAAGTCCCTTTCTGAATCGAGTAATCCTCGTTTCAGTCCTGTTTCGCTGAACCGGTATAACCTACCATTCCAGCCATGTCTATCTCATGAGATATAAAATCTTTACCCAATGCATTGGAGGGAGATATAGGTCCCACCCATCTCTTAATGATACCATTCTTATGTGTGCCACAAAATCATAAATCATACATCATTTCATAACCCATGTAATAAAAATGGGATTCTTAAACAACATGACATCATAAAACCATTCATATAAGATAAAGGAATTCATAAACATAATTCCATCACAACATAGTCAAATCAATGTAAAAATATGGATAGAAACAGAACCCTTTATTATCTTAGATGGAAAATACTTTTGATAAAACACTTGAAAAGAATTCTTGAGGAAAATATCCTTTCTTCTTTAAAATCAATTTCTTTTCACAAAACATCATGCAATTTTTAAAAGAAAGATATTTTATTGAAAATAGTCATGAAATCTTTTAGAGGAAGCTTCATTAAAATAAGGCTTTATAAAACAGTATAAATCCGTTCGTGCCGTATAAGTTAAAAAAAACATTCTTCGTACTTTTGTCGGAAAAGTCAAAAAGTACCTCATATGACAAAAGATTCCTTTCATAGATATTACTAAAAACTCACCGAAGGGTAAAAATGGATTTAAACAATTGTAGGTGGATGGGAATAATATTACATATTGATGAAACATGGATGTGGATGATAAAATACACCCCAGTAAATACTTATGAATAAACAATCTCGGATAAAAATGAGATTGTGATATTTCCCTTACCTTAGGTCCGACTTGCTTTGTAAGTGTCCGAACCTCCTGTATAATGATTTAAATCATGTTATTGACTTATTACAGAATCATATTCATTGTTATGATATCATATATGGTTCACTTATGACATTATATTACCCGTTCTTTTGTAAATTCCATGTTAAAGAAGCGTTTTGGGTAAAATCGTTTCATTTATCGTAGGTGTTTTGACTTGTTGTTCTTGACATCATTATTACTTATATCATGATTTACTTACTTCCAGAATATGAAATATGATTTATATATCATATATATTCAGTATATATATATATATATAATAGGTAGATAAATAAAATGAAAAACACCGTTCATGGAGACGGTAGTCCGTACGTACGCATGAACGCTGTTTTCCTTTCCTTATTGTCTTGAAATGGAAGTAAGTAGATGACATACATATGTATATATATACATAAATCCAGTAGCTTTATAATGTCATATATTTCATTATTATTTCTTATATATACATTATAATCATTCTTAAATGGTTAACATAGAGAATGAATCTCATCGCGTCGTGGAGACGGTAGTCCGTACGTACGCACGAGCGATGATATCATTTCTATAAATATTGAATTGAATTGGAGTGGATTATACAATATATCAGAATCAATATGATGTTGTAATAACTATGTATAGTTATTCTTTACACCATTATACCCATCCATGTAAGGTGGTGGTGGAAAATAGATTACACCACGGCGTGGAGACGGTATTCCGTACGTACGCACGCGCGGTGATTTCTTTTTCCGTAGGATGGATAGATGGTGAAATAGGGTTGTTTCATACTTATAATAACATATCAGTATATGAGTGATACTGATGTTATTACTTCATAATGAAACAACCTAAGAAGAAGAAGTGGAAGAAGAAATAAAGATGAAAGAATTGGTAACGGTAATTACCTCTTCTTTGAAGTGCCTCTTTGAGACCTCCTCTTAGGGCACTAAAATTGGTCTTTGAGGAAGACCAGAACCTCTAGGATGTTGCTAGGGAAGTGGAGAAGAGATTTTGGCAGGGGTTGGCCGAGCTTGAGAGCTCAAATTGGTGTGAGGAGGAGGGGGAGGAGGTGTCCTTTTATAGGGGAGGAGAGGGGCACCTTAGGAATATCTCAAAATATTATTTTATATTAAAGTCAAAATCGGTTTATAATGGTTCCAAAGGGTCTTATTTCGAAGCTAAAGTGGGGATGGGTCGAAATCCTATCAACCAATAGGATTTAGACAAGTTTAGGGTATTATTTTAACCTTATCAATTAGATTTAACTCTAAGTTAATTAATTTAACTTTTACCGTGTCTTTTTGTTTTCTTTCACTATATGGTTAATACACTTACTATAACATGCCAAACGAACCCCAAATTGTTTAGTATTAATATATATATACTTATCTAAGTCATTTGGCCGAACCTTAGATTTTTAGGAATTAAATAACAATTAATAATATAATATTTGATTTAAAAACTATTTTGTGTCAATTTTGACACTATTTGATATATGATTTTTGTGAAAGTCATAACAGAATTATATGTTCGAACTAAGTTGATTAAAGCAACACTAATATATCATAGTAACCTAGAAAATTAGTTTAATTCATAAAAAGTCTCAAATTACATTTATTTTGGTATTTATATTATCAATTATGTCAATATTTCATTAATAAGATAATTACTGCATCATCTTTGTGTCATAAATAAATTATATTATTTGATGTCTAAAAATTACAAATAAAAAACCATCATGTAGGAAATCGTTTTAGCTTTCTAATGAATATTTATAGTCGAATTTAGCTTATGTATAACCCCATATTAAAAATGATTTACTTATTAAACGTTGATTTTAACTATTTTAACCCTTCTTTAAATAAATTAATAATAAATGTCCTAATCTAATCCAAGTGGGCCTAAATGGTCATATATTATTCCTAAGTTTGTTTTTGGTCGAATTACACTTGTCCAATAGAATTAGGACATGTGTAAGGGTAATATTAATATCATATTTACCCTTAGTTACCTTATTTACTATTAACCGTGGTAAAAAAAGTAAAAAGTTACTATTCACCAAAAAAATTATTTTCATCTCATTGAACCACATTTTAGTCCTTGATATTAACCGTGTCTCTCGGATTTTCGAAATTCCATTCACAGAAGCGGTAAAATTAAGTTTTATGCAAAATTCAGTTTTTAACCTACCACTTAGTAGTTTCACTATTCATCAAAAATTGATGTTTTTTAGAACAATGCCAAAATTTCATCCCAAGCTATATTTCATATTCCGAATTCAAAAATGAAGTCTATTTTACCAAATTCATAACATAAAAGTTTCATTAATTAATTTTATAATTAAATCCTGCTGTTAAAACAAATAGCGTGTTTTTAAGAAACAATATCTATCAAAAGATTGACACTTGTTTATGTCTAGTTTAAATGTGAAATTACATCCAATGACCAAAATTGTATTAAATTGTAAAAATATATTCTAAATATACTTTAAAACCACTCAAATTAATGATTTATCACTATTAATTATTTCGATTAAAAAAAATTGTTTTTAATTATAATTTAGTAATTTTCACTATTCATCAGAATATGAAAGTTATCCGAAAAATACCAAAATTTCACCTTAGGATAAATTCGATACTCCGAATCCAAAAATAAAGTTCATTTTGAAAAATAAGATTTACTGGATTTCAAAAAGTGGTTATTACTATTCATAACGGCTAGTTTAAATAATATTTTTATAGCATATCGTTGTTTAGTGAAACTCGGTATTGCGTACTACACACGCTATCGAGGAAGGTCGCGATTGCGTGTAATGCAAGGCAAGTCAAGGATGTGTGTTGTGCAAGCTCCTTTTGGTGTAGCGTACAACACAAGACATTAATAAAATTAAATAGAATATATTTTTTTATAAAATCTTGGGCTGTTACATTCTACCCCCCTTAAAATGAATTTCGCCCTCGAAATTCGTCGGGGTTATAAATGGTTTACTATTTGAAAGTTTCTTTAATAGAAACCCACATCGTAAAAGGGAATACCAAAACTTGGCTTTAAAAACTAAAGTATGAAATGTAACGATTACCCAAATAAACTAATCACTGGGTTTCCACATAGGTGAAAATATGGATATGGAAGAGAAATCTAACCATCATGTTCTGATGGAGAGTGGTAGAGAACATGGCTATGGAAAATCCAGTAATCACAAATCCATAGATTTGTGATGATATAAGGTACCATCTGATTCATCAGGTATAAGATCACTAGGACAACATTTTTGGTTTTCAAGATCATTTCCCTAAAGTTGAAAATTTTAATTAGAATAAATACTTACTTTATTTTGGTACAATCTCACTATTGTCCGTGCCTTTAACAATTTCCACATCATCTCTTAAAGAAATGAAGTTGAATTTGTCATTCGCGATGTGTTAGCAGATCATGTGATAGAATGATGGGTCATTCCATCTGTCTCAAACAAAAGGTTAGAAAAGTTATCAAAAAATACATAAATCCATCTATAGTGAGATTAATCATATATGGTTCCTAAAATGAACTTATACATCACATATCATACTGCTTAATATAATAAAACTAGTTTCTACTAAACAGGGACTTCCTGTAGGTCAGTGGTAGGCGATAAAGGCCAGTCGCACTTCGGTTGTGGGTTCGATTCCCACAGCCTTGTCCGAAGCGATGGGTTGTCGCCCGTCCTGTAGGTTGTCCTTTTTATAAAACTATATTACTATAACATCCCATCAATAATATCCAAAAAAAACCTTCTATCCTTAAACAATACTAACTTATGTCCAACATAATCCATTCCAATCTTTAGGCTTATCCATAATACTGCAGTCCACTCTCATAACATAGTGAAAACGATTACCAGAGATCCCCATATATCATAAGATATGTCTTGTTGGTCACATTCCAATCATTCAAAGTCCTTAATCATGTATTCTCTTGAATACCTTAGTGAAAACATGAATGCAGTTTAAATTTAACACCTTCCACATACCAAAATCCTCAAAATTCTATATACTCAAACCATGATATCACTTAGTCCTTATATCAATCATGAGCTCATGAATACTGTCAAACATTTCATTTTCTCCTTATCCCTTCATTATGCGCATATCATCTTCATTCCAAAAATATCTGAATAACCTTTCATGGATACTGGTAACATTAATCAGACAACAATGTTACAATCCTTACATGTCTCTTTATTCCATAGTACCATGAGATTACTTATACAACATTACACATGATAAACATGTAATCATTCCACTACATTCTTAAACCATTGACAGAGCTTCAACAATTCTTTCATCTCACATATCATTGGTAGTCTCTTCATCATCATCCACATAAATACTTCCCATATGACCATACTGATTCTCTTCATTAGTCTTTCCCTTAGGGCATTTGTTTTCATAATGCCCATACATTCCACATTTAAAACACTTAACCATTTTTGATGTCGTAGCAATACCATTATCCTCATCCATGGTGTTAACCGACCCTTTTCCTTTGCACTTACTTGCTTTGTGTCCTTCTTTTCCACACCCAAAGCATCTTCCAGTTCCCTTGAAACATTCTCCTTGATGCCTCTTCCCACATGATTTACATAGGGGAAATTGAACTTTCTTTCCTTTATGATCAGCATGGAACTCCATCTTTCTCTTATTAGTCGAGTCAGGAAACTTACCAAATTTTACTTTATTGATCATGTTGTGAGATTGCTGATTCGGCATAATAATGATGTTTGGACATCCAAATCCCATTTCATTTGGTTGCTCATGAAGAATATCATTCCATTGTCCATCATATCCTCCATTATTGTGAATCATCTTGTTTCCAGCCATTTTCTAAAACCCAAACAGAATAGTGTTAGATGCAAAAATCGTAATAAAGGGGGAGTAACTTAAATATCTATCATCTTTGGTTTAATCTAATATCGTTACCATAGTTCTAGAACTATATCCTGTACGTATACTTATCCTTAGGGGCATCCCTAGACATACCTTAGAAATATCTCTAGGGATCTTACTAACGTTTTCGCATCCTAGTTTCCAAAGGTTGACTAAACCTTTCCTCTGATACCAACTGTAGAGACCCGAAGCCTAACGTACATGAACATTACATTACTTTTGCGGAATACTTAATACATAACAAGGATCGTAATAGTTTAGTGTCTTTGGAAACTCGGAACGTAATCTTCTAATCCTAGTGAAAGATCTTCAAAATCTCCCATAAAGATCTTCTTTTTTTTTTACCTAAAACCTTTCTTTATATCCTGGGGAAAAGAAAACATAAAAGGGTGAGCTCAAATGCTCAGTAAGGGTAAACAAAAGAAATATCAATCACATAATTTTCATAAGAACATAACATTTTTGGAAATCTTAACCTGCAAAAGAGAGCATAATTTCATAACATGGGATAAATCATAGTAGTGAAAATGAAACCATAACTTAAAACATTACTCATTGTGGCATACACACATAATCATAGAGAATCATTTCTTGTTAGTCAAGACTCAGTGCCAAGACTATCTTAGGGGACAAAGTCCCTTTCTGAATCGAGTAATCCTCGTTTCAGTCCTGTTTCGCTGAACCGGTATAACCTACCATTCCAGCCATGTCTATCTCATGAGATATAAAATCTTTACCCAATGCATTGGAGGGATATATAGGTCCCACCCATCTCTTAATGATACCATTCTTATGTGTGCCACAAAATCATAAATCATACATCATTTCATAACCCATGTAATAAAAATGGGATTCTTAAACAACATGACATCATAAAACCATTCATATAAGATAAAGGAATTCATAAACATAATTCCATCACAACATAGTCAAATCAATGTAAAAATATGGATAGAAACAGAACCCTTTATTATCTTAGATGGAAAATACTTTTGATAAAACACTTGAAAAGAATTCTTGAGGAAAATATCCTTTCTTCTTTAAAATCAATTTCTTTTCACAAAACATCATGCAATTTTTAAAAGAAAGATATTTTATTGAAAATAGTCATGAAATCTTTTAGAGGAAGCTTCATTAAAATAAGGCTTTATAAAACAGTATAAATCCGTTCGTGCCGTATAAGTTAAAAAAAACATTCTTCGTACTTTTGTCGGAAAAGTCAAAAAGTACCTCATATGACAAAAGATTCCTTTCATAGATATTACTAAAAACTCACCGAAGGGTAAAAATGGATTTAAACAATTGTAGGTGGATGGGAATAATATTACATATTGATGAAACATGGATGTGGATGATAAAATACACCCCAGTAAATACTTATGAATAAACAATCTCGGATAAAAATGAGATTGTGATATTTCCCTTACCTTAGGTCCGACTTGCTTTGTAAGTGTCCGAACCTCCTGTATAATGATTTAAATCATGTTATTGACTTATTACAGAATCATATTCATTGTTATGATATCATATATGGTTCACTTATGACATTATATTACCCGTTCTTTTGTAAATTCCATGTTAAAGAAGCGTTTTGGGTAAAATCGTTTCATTTATCGTAGGTGTTTTGACTTGTTGTTCTTGACATCATTATTACTTATATCATGATTTACTTACTTCCAGAATATGAAATATGATTTATATATCATATATATTCAGTATATATATATATATATAATAGGTAGATAAATAAAATGAAAAACACCGTTCATGGAGACGGTAGTCCGTACGTACGCATGAACGCTGTTTTCCTTTCCTTATTGTCTTGAAATGGAAGTAAGTAGATGACATACATATGTATATATATACATAAATCCAGTAGCTTTATAATGTCATATATTTCATTATTATTTCTTATATATACATTATAATCATTCTTAAATGGTTAACATAGAGAATGAATCTCATCGCGTCGTGGAGACGGTAGTCCGTACGTACGCACGAGCGATGATATCATTTCTATAAATATTGAATTGAATTGGAGTGGATTATACAATATATCAGAATCAATATGATGTTGTAATAACTATGTATAGTTATTCTTTACACCATTATACCCATCCATGTAAGGTGGTGGTGGAAAATAGATTACACCACGGCGTGGAGACGGTATTCCGTACGTACGCACGCGCGGTGATTTCTTTTTCCGTAGGATGGATAGATGGTGAAATAGGGTTGTTTCATACTTATAATAACATATCAGTATATGAGTGATACTGATGTTATTACTTCATAATGAAACAACCTAAGAAGAAGAAGTGGAAGAAGAAATAAAGATGAAAGAATTGGTAACGGTAATTACCTCTTCTTTGAAGTGCCTCTTTGAGACCTCCTCTTAGGGCACTAAAATTGGTCTTTGAGGAAGACCAGAACCTCTAGGATGTTGCTAGGGAAGTGGAGAAGAGATTTTGGCAGGGTTTGGCCGAGCTTGAGAGCTCAAATTGGTGTGAGGAGGAGGGGGAGGAGGTGTCCTTTTATAGGGGAGGAGAGGGGCACCTTAGGAATATCTCAAAATATTATTTTATATTAAAGTCAAAATCGGTTTATAATGGTTCCAAAGGGTCTTATTTCGAAGCTAAAGTGGGGATGGGTCGAAATCCTATCAACCAATAGGATTTATACAAGTTTAGGGTATTATTTTAACCTTATCAATTAGATTTAACTCTAAGTTAATTAATTTAACTTTTACCGTGTCTTTTTGTTTTCTTTCACTATATGGTTAATACACTTACTATAACATGCCAAACGAACCCTAAATTGTTTATTATTAATATATATATACTTATCTAAGTCATTTGGCCGAACCTTAGATTTTTAGGAATTAAATAACAATTAATAATATAATATTTGATTTAAAAACTATTTTGTGTCAATTTTGACACTATTTGATATATGATTTTTGTGAAAGTCATAACAGAATTATATGTTCAAACTAAGTTGATTAAAGCAACACTAATATATCATAGTAACCTAGAAAATTAGTTTAATTCATAAAAAGTCTCAAATTACATTTATTTTGGTATTTATATTATCAATTATGTCAATATTTCATTAATAAGATAATTACTGCATCATCTTTGTGTCATAAATAAATTATATTATTTGATGTCTAAAAATTACAAATAAAAACCCATAATGTAGGAAATCGTTTTAGCTTTCTAATGAATATTTATAGTCGAATTTAGCTTATGTATAACCCCATATTAAAAATGATTTACTTATTAAACTTTGATTTTAACTATTTTAACCCTTCTTTAAATAAATTAATAATAAATGTCCTAATCTAATCCAAGTGGGCCTAAATGGTCATATTTTATTCCTAAGTTTGTTTTTGGTCGAATTACACTTGTCCAATAGAATTAGGACATGTGTAAGGGTAATATTAATATCATATTTACCCTTAGTTATCTTATTTACTATTAACCGTGGTAAAAAAAGTAAAAAGTTACTATTCACCAAAAAATTATTTTCATCTCATTGAACCACATTTTAGTCCTTGATATTAACCGTGTCTCTCGGATTTTCGAAATTCCATTCACAGAAGCGGTAAAATTAAGTTTTATGCAAAATTCAGTTTTTAACCTACCACTTAGTAGTTTCACTATTCATCAAAAATTGATGTTTTTCAGAACAATGCCAAAATTTCATCCCAAGCTATATTTCATATTCCGAATTCAAAAATGAAGTCTATTTTACCAAATTCATAACATAAAAGTTTCATTAATTAATTTTATAATTAAATCCCGCTGTTAAAACAAATAGCGTGTTTTTAAGAAACAATATCTATCAAAAGATTGACACTTGTTTATGTCTAGTTTAAATGTGAAATTACATCCAATGACCAAAATTGTATTAAATTGTAAAAATATATTCTAAATATACTTTAAAACCACTCAAATTAATGATTTATCACTATTAATTATTTCGATTAAAAAAAATTGTTTTTAATTATAATTTAGTAATTTTCACTATTCATCAGAATATGAAAGTTATCCGAAAAATACCAAAATTTCACCTTAGGATAAATTCGATACTCCGAATCCAAAAATAAAGTTCATTTTGAAAAATAAGATTTACTGGATTTCAAAAAGTGGTTATTACTATTCATAACGGCTAGTTTAAATAATATTTTTATAGCATATCGTTGTTTAGTGAAACTCGGTATTGCGTACTACACACGCTATCGAGGAAGGTCGCGATTGCGTGTAATGCAAGGCAAGTCAAGGATGTGTGTTGTGCAAGCTCCTTTTGGTGTAGCGTACAACACAAGACATTAATAAAATTAAATAGAATATATTTTTTTATAAAATCTTGGGCTGTTACACAAATTCAGTTGATTATACATAATAAATGTGATGGGATGTTTAGATGAAATTGGATTGTCTTATAATGAAAATTGGGACTTTTCTGATGGATTACTGTTTTTTGTGGTTTTCTACATTTTGTGGTGGAAGAAAATTTTGCAAAATTTTTTGTTCATTACTCTTAATTTTGAAACCATATTATGGGATTTTTTGTGGATATGAATATATATATATATATTTTTTTTTTTTTATATTCCATGTAATTTCTATACACACCCTACCAATGGTGAGAACAATGCTCCAACACCCATATATATATATATATTGGGGTTTCTTCCCTAATATCATTATGGATGGGATGTGTGGATAGATACCTTCAACATCCAACTCAATAATCTAGGATATTGGATATATAATCGTCGTGATGGTCGAAGGTCATATATTGAACTAAGTGATGGCCCAGGTGATTTTTTGAAGATATGTGATGTAACCACGCTATGGGGTAGTGTGGTGTGATGTTCTTAATGTATATAGATGAGATGTGAGGTGTCATGTAGGGTAAAAGAGGGTCACAAGTATTATTTCCATCCTATTCAAGATACCCTACTACATAGGTTGTGGAAAAATAATGGTTTGTGATAGACCATGTTTATGTGGGTTAAATGCGATTTTATCATGCTGTTTGGATGTGGCCCATATGTATTCCGATGTGATTTGATGTGATGATTCTATAGGGGATGCTAATTTTTATATAGAATATATAGGAGAAATGGGACAAACAATAATGGGGTGTGAGATTAGAAAATCAGTGGGAAATCGGTTCAATGTAACCTTTATTGATACACTTCTTATGATTTTATTATAATTGCCTTGTGTTATTTTATTAGTGTTCTATTGTAAGGGTTGGTTTGTATTTTTGACATGTTTATGTGATATTTTTTCTTCTATTTTATCATGGGTGCATTAGTATGCATCATTCTATGTGAATGAAAGTATTTCGGTTTCTTAATCTGTATACTAGTTTGATTGCTCTATATATATGAACTATTTTTTTTGTTTTCTAGTAGGATTATGTAGACTATGGATGAAATTACTAGCTCATATCGTTATACTATTTTTTCAGCACATTATATTTTCTTTGGGTTATTTAAATTAGAGATTATTATCACTATCTTTTAAATTTATTTAGCTATTATGGAATTGTATTGATTTCCCTTGATATTATGTAATGAAGTTATTGTTTGTTGGTTCATCCTATATCCCAATCGTTTTTATTATAAATGGTAATGCCTTCCTTTTTTGATATTTATATACCCTAGTTATAGTCACCTACCTAGGATTATATGGTAGTAGGACGTAGTTTTCAATATCACTCTCCCCACATTTTTTTATTTATGAGGGTATCATGATGTGACAGAGTCGTATCAGAAATTATGGTTAAGATATCAAATGGAGTTCAAATTTAGGTACTGTGGGGGATTCGTGGGTGGGTATGAAAATAGTTCCAGTTAACCTTGGTTCTTGAAATAGGCCAAGAAAATCGGCTAATAAATGATCTTTAGGGCTCCAATAAGCTTGTTCTCTAGATCTATGATTTTTGGGAGACCGTTTCAGGAAGACCGTGTTTTTTTGTAGAGACATAGGAGAGGTATATGAATATGAAGTGAACTGAATTCATGTTTGAATTCAGTGGTATTGTTCCAATGGAGTTAAAATTAATTATACATTCCATAATAAAATTACATGGTCTTGAGATTAGGAAATAATTTTTTTCTTTTTTTATGCCTCATAGTAGTTTTTAACATGTGTGTCATGTTGTTTTTTTTCAACAAAATTATTTTTCAGATCCCTTTAGGGTTTATCCAGATGAAGAGGATGATCAGGGGAAGAGGGCATTTCACTCTTTTTAGCAGATGGAATTATTGAAGTATGAATAAATTCTTCCAGATGTGGAGATAGAGATATTATTGGATGAGATTGAGATAGAATTCAATTTTATTTATTCTCTTCTAGGATACTGGGACCCTTTGGTATTCATTCATATTTTAATAGTTTCCCATTAGTGCTAGATGTGGTATATGGATTTGTGCATGTAGGGAAACGTTTTGTGGGTAGAAATTCTAAAATATTTATTGGTAAACATTCATTTTTTACCCTTAACAAAGTTAAAATGATGTAATTTCCTTAATTTTTGTAGTATAGTTTTCAATGAAGGAGTTGATAATAATGTTTAATTAACTTCTAAAATTTCACTATTTTCTTTTTCCAGATAGGGATTCTGGTGTGAGTTTCCTTAATATGGAACTCTTTTCATTGATACAACACACAGATTGTCCCTTTAGAATGCTAATGTATCTAGTGGTTCAAAATAATGAGTATATGGCTGAGTAGATTCACCCAAGAGTTGGATTACCATATAAGGGGGTCTATTAGGGTTCGTCGAATAGTAGAGTCATCAGTGGTATGACTCTAGTTCTAGGGCCTTTGAGGTTTTATCTTTGGATGTGTTTTCCATTGTAGTATCATTTCCATCTGTCCAGAGCATTTTATTTTCATGTATTTACCAAATGATTGGGAAAGGAATTTTTTTTGTGTGATCATGTCCATAAAAATAAAAAGAACGTTTTGGTTCTTCATCTTAATTTAGTTTGAGGTATTTTTGTTCAACAGAAGTTGTGGTAGCAGTTTTTAGTGAGTCCAATTTAGTAGAATTGGTGCCTAGATTATTCTCTATAAAGGGAATATGTAGTAGGTATATGATGACCTCATGTTGTTCCATGGGATTAGGGACCTAGCCTATAATGTTTTCATAGAGGTGGACTTCAAAAGATACGTATATGTTCTACCCCTAGATAGTTGTTTTCAGTTTAGTAAGTAGTGCCTAAGGATTCATAGACTATTTTTGGTACACTCATAATTTCTTACAATGTAGTTTATTCCATGTTTTATTCAATATCTTTACAGTCTATTGTTTCTCCTAATATAGTATGTCCTCTAGAACAATATGTATAGTGTTTATTGGTTACTTAGTATTGAATATAATATTCAATGTTCTTACAAACATTTTTGGTGTTTGTTGGTGGTGTAGACTGATGATAGAGCCGAATCAGCCCACGTTAGATCTTTTCAGGCTTTAAATGGAGCCATATGATATCATCCATGTAATTATATGTTTTTATTCTATAAATTTTGTTATCATCTACTTCTGTAGGAGATTTTTATTGATAGATGTGGATAATCATCATGTAGGTTTCATTGGTGAGTGGAATTTTCATGTGGGTAGTATGCATGAAAAGCCCCTTATTTCATTTATGGCTATGTTTTCAATAGAATCAATGGATATCAGGAATGTATAGGATAGAAATTATGAATGGTATTCCAGTATGTTTTTCTCATGGATTTTATGTTGCTACCCCCTCTATGAGAGTTTAGTTTGTGATACACTTCGGGCTTGGTGATTCTCTAATATCAGTAGAGGCTTGTGATATGGCACTATATGTGTTATGGGAGTTAAGGAGATAGACATTTGACCTAATGGATAATGGTATTATTTGATCCAGTTTGTATTTGTGGGGTGACCTCGTGTTGTTTTCTATGATTGTGTATGGAAGTCTAAGGTTTTTCATGGAATAAGAAAAGATGAATTTGGTAATAATCAATAACTTCAACCCTCTTCCTTCGATATATGATATTTTTACTTGTTTATATGGGCTAGTTGGTTGTGAATTATGGATATATATTCTTTAAATTACCATGTGTGAGTGAATTATGGTGATATATCATAGAAATACTTATGATGTGGGAATGTGAACATCATGTTTTTGGTCATTCCTTTCGGTTTCCCGAACACAATATTAGTTTCCATTTGTGATAATGAACATTGCCTTCAATGAATTCATAGACCGGTCCATATCCATGTTCATCGATGAAATATTTATCTATTCAAATTTAGTAAATGTTCATGATGATAAAATCATACCGATCTTGTATGTTGTTGATGAAACTATCTATTTGAAATGTTTCCAATGTTTATGATTCTCACATGATAACTGTATTTATTTGTTCATGTATTGTCTCTCTAGGTTGTTGTAGGAGATGGATTTATATTCAAGGTAGTTATTTAATGGGATACACCCAAGAATGTGGTATAGGATCAAATATCCCTAGATCTTATCAGATTATATTAGAGTTTTTTCCCTTACTTATATTATGTAAAATCCATATTATTGATGTTAAATAGGAAGTATTGTGATGTTGTGTGGAGTGATTGTGCTAGGATTCAATTCGTAACCAAATGGAAAAATTGGTTAGTGATCCATCACTAAGGTTTCCAATGTATGTGGTGACGTTTTAGATTTTCAATGATGGTCCCCTTCTAGGATTGGATTTCAGATTCATTCAAATGAGGGTTGTGATCACTTATGTTACTATGTTGTCCCATTACGATGATCACAATTACCCCATCGAAGATATAGAGCTAGTATAATTTGGGTATGTGGTCATGTTGTGGTCTTATTACCTCATTGGGCAGAACATGTTAGTCTTCATGGATCACTAGAGAGTGAGTTATACTTTTTTTCAATGTGATCTGAATCTATTGAAATGGTGGTTGATGGAGATTCATTAATAATACCTGTTTTGGATATCGTATACATAATGGATGTATAATTTCCTGATCGATTCATTGTGAAAAAGTAGAAAAAGGTATATTTTTCATGAGACCAAGAATGGTCAAAATAAAATATAGTAGTTCTAATAATCTCACATAGTTGTTGGAGTGATTTTTAAAGTGGTTATTTATTTAAATTATAGTGTACTCATATATAATGAAGTAGATGTAAGAGTTTTAATTTCATGACTCAGAGGTAGATGTGATGCAGTAATTTCATGGGTGTGTTAATTTTTTAAAGGTATGATTAGAGTATGGTCTGATTAAGATAATTCTTTTGAGGATAATTTTAGTTATGGAAATTATTCATGAGAGTATCCATCAAAAGATCCATATATCTCATTTTGAGGTACAAATGAGGGTATCCATGTTTTACATGAATTTCGGTTGTAGTTTTGGTGGCCCAGAATAAAACATCCTTTAGAGGAGTCTATGGATAAATGTCTAGTTTATAATCATGTAATGGTTGAGTATCATGTTCACAGTGTTTTTTTGTATTTGGATGTTCACGAGTGGAAATGAGATGACATATCAGTGTTTTTCATCAACTAGTTAACCTTATCAGGTGGAGGTTATGATGTTATTTTTTTAACCATGGATTGGCTGAAAAAAAATCATCCCAAATCATAGAGATCGTAGAATTGGGTTATTCGGATGTTTTGGATAAAAGTTATGTGGATGAGGTCATGTGTTTTCAATGATTTTTGAGCTCTATTGTCATATATTGGTACACATTTTCTACTTTGTGATTCATAATGGAGTTGTAGAATAATTTTGGAACTCAGTTACATCTTAGGACTGCATTCCAAAATCATACACAAACATAGATAGAGTGGACTATCTAGATTCTATAGGATATTTTTCATTTGTGCATATAAGGATTTTGATAATCATGGTTATGTAACCCTCTTTTATATGAGTTTTCATGAATCAGAAGATATCACTCATCCATTAGATTTGACAGTTTGAGGGATTTTATGTTTTTCCATGTTGTTATCTATTGTGATGGATAGAGGTGTGGGAGGTAGCCATTGTTTATCTAAATGTGGTGTATAGTTTGATGGAAAAGGGTCCTTATGTTTATGAGGGGATGAAAGAAACTCATGGCCATAAAAAATCATATACCAATCATAGGAGGTGGTTCTTGGAGTTTGATGTTGGTGACCATTTATTAATGAATTTATAAATTATGTGTGGGTAGTGTATGATTGGGAGGAGTACTAATCTCCCTCCAAACATTGTTATGCCTTTTGAGGTGTTGGGGCGAGTTTCCAATGTGTTATATTTTCATGTGTTCCACTATGGTTGTAAAGGATCTGTAAAGTATTTCACATTTCTTAGTACTATATGTATCTTCAAAAATCCTCTCATATAATTGATAGGGTAGATTTGGATATTGGAGACAAAGTGACATTTGTGGATCATCTAGTGGAAATCCAGTATCATCGACATATGTTTATATATGGTTGGACCATTCTGTTGGATCTACTATTTTGGAGGAATAGTGGAATGGAGGAGAGTACTATGGAATGTGGGAAACATATCCATTACATTAAATTATAGATAATCTGACTTTTTGTCTCTACTTTATTTTTCAATGTGATGTGTAGATATATTGATTTTATAAGATATGGTGTTTACTTGTAATGTGATGTGAGATAAATATCCCAAAATATGATGATAGGGGAAAACTATTAATAAGGACATGATTTATTTTGAAATGATTAAAAATGTTTGGATGAGTTAGTTCCATCCAATGTTAATATTATCATTAAATAGAGGATGTAATATCCTGATTTTTGTGAATGTGGTTGGTTTTCTAATAATGTGGGGGTTCATGGATGGTACCAGATTATGTGGTGTTATTTCTAGTGATTGGGGTGAAGTAGTTGTGTGGTGATGTAGATTTTGTTCTGTATTTTTGGAGATCTGATAGAATATATTGGCTATTTGTATTGTTTTTTGGTACAAAAAGATCCTTTGGATGTATCCCACATGGTGGTTTTTCAGACCATAATACTTTTTTTGTTATATTATTTGATTCTATAGATTACAATCATTTTAATTTTCTATATGTTATCTCAGGCCTTCAAATCACATTACATTTATATATTTTAGTAGTGGTTGGAGCTATAAGAGTAATGTTGAAGGTTGTTCAGTTTGTGAAGAAGATTCACATCATTAGTTCTTGGTTTACAACATTAGTATCTAGGAAGATTCCAAGATTGTATGAGGTATATGTTGAATCTTTAGAAAAAATTAACACTTTGAATGTTTAATTTGTGATGGGTTATTAATTCGATCATAGGAGATATTTTTTCATAATATGATGAAATTGGGGTTTCCCACTATATACTGGATTCATAGCATATAATTTATGGAAACCCATGTAATTAAATTTTTGAATGGTATTATTTTAGTGAAAGGGGAGTTTTCTATGGTTTTATTTATTTATTTAACCTAAGATTAAACCATTCATCTTAGATCACATATCTTGTATAAAGAGTAACCATGTGTTTTATATAAGGATATGTCACGACCGGTCCTCGGGGCCCATGCTGTGACTACCCCAAGCCCGCCTTCCATAGGCCAGGGGCTGGCGACTAGCACCAAGGCATAAATCCCGGAAAAAGGGAAGGCATTGCCTTTGTAAAGTAAATGAAAAACCCCACAGAGAAAGCAGGCAGAAGTAAACACTAAGTAAAAACTGAGTACAACAGTAAGTGCAGAAAAGTAAGTGGGCCAGAATACAAACCCAAACTGAAAGTAAAGTGCAACTCGAAAGGAAAAATAGCAACTGAAAAGTAAAGCCACAGCGTCGAGCCATCCACTGGAAGTCCCACTTGAAGGATGAGAACAGATATCCTCCACAGCTCCTCGGGTCCAGCCGTCCACTGCGAGTACGTCTCGCCCAATGGTCCACCTCCAGGTACTGTCCTGCTCCGCAAGCCTCAACCACGATCAGCGTTGTCCGTCATCTACAAACAGCACAACGTAGTGCAGGTATAGCCGGTGCAGGGGTGAGTATAAGCTACTCAGTAGGGACCCCAAGACCCCCGAAGGTCTCCCAGAATCCACGAAGGAAAAATCCTCAAAGGAAAGATACAATCACGAAGTCACATCCAACACTGCTTAGGTATATGCCCATACATATACCTAAGTCATCAATTCTCATTCGGCTCCAACATCCGAGCCCAAGTACAACCCAGTCCAAACAGGAAAACAAAACGTAAATCCACATAGGATAGCACAACACAACCCACATAGGAAAGCAATACAGGATTCAGCTCACACAAGTATACATCTTCGTATGACGATAGAGATGAACAGATATATCCACTGATTCATCTAAGCCATCAGACCCACAAAGGATCAATAGGTACTAACCCCTACAATGACCCGCAAGGGATCTAACCCACACAGGATCGATAGGTAACTAACCCCCACAATGACCCACAAGGGATCTGACCCACACAGGATTGATAGATAACTAACCCCCGCAAAGACCCACACAGGATCGGACCCACACAAGATCTGTAGGCGTTGGCACACAAAGAACCGCTGAGCGCTGGCACACACAGGATCGGACCCACATATGATCGGTAGCACTAATCCACATAGGATCACTGAGTGTTGTAGTCGTCACCGTCGAATCCACTGAGGATCTTTGTACAGTCGTTGTCGTCGTCGCAGTCGCAGCCAGCTCTAGGGTTCCCGCACACAGCAAGCTTGTTCGGGAGGGTCCGCTCCACGAGCCGAGAGGCTGATACATCAACTAACACATAGTCCAGAGTTGATGTATCCAAAAGTTTTGTATCGTCAACAGGAACTCAACGTCGCAGATGGTGCGTCAATCGGACGCCCGGTCTGAGAGTTATTGGATTTTTCGTCCCAGGATCCCGGTTGGTTTTTAAGGCAAAATAAACCTGACCGTACTCCACCTGCGTCCAAACCTCAGGAGGATTAAGCCAAAATATCCGCCTCACTTAAAGGAATCCAACAAAGTCAACGGCACGTCAATCGGACGTCCGTAGCTCAAGATATGAGTGTTTCCGCTCCGAGGGCCCGGTTGGTTTCGGGTACAAACCAACCCGGCCAAACCCAAAGTACTCCGAAACCTTGAGTGCGATATACCAAAACGACCGTCTCGATCCAAGGATCACATCTTCGCTGACGGTGCGTCGATCAGAGTCATGAATCTCAAGTTATGAGAAAAAGACCGAAAAGGTCCGAAAACGGGGGGTATGGGCCTGGACCGACCCGACCCAACCCCCCCCCCCCCCCCCCCCCGGGTCGACCCGACCTGGGTCTGGGTCCGACCCGGCCGGCATGGCCTGTCCTGGCCTGGGTGGCCATGCCCATCCTGGGAGCGACCTAGCTCGGCCGGCGTGGGGGCGGCCCGCCCACCGGCGAGTCGGCTCGGCTGTTACGGCCGAGCCGCGGGCGAGGGGCGCGCGGCCCCCGCGTGATGAAGCCGCAGCCCCGTGTGGGGATGCCCTTGCCAGCGGACGCAGCAGCCAGCTCCATCCCGCTCCTCCGGTCCCGTGCGGTCGCGGGACCATGCTACTGCTGCAGTGGGTTCAGCCGCGGCGGCTCCCTCCGGCGGCGCGCCGGGCACCGCCGCCATCTGCCGCCGGCGCCGCCGTGCCGGCACGGCGTACCGGCGGGCTGCTCCATGGACCGCTGGACAAGTTATGGTGGTCGGAAATCCTTGTCTTCTTCTCCAAAATCCCTCTCGGGGTCCGTCCTTCATTGTGAGGATCTTACATCGCCCGTGCGGTTGATTTTGTCGGCGTCCACCGTTTCGCACACCAAGAACGAAAGGGGTGGTGGGTCCAGAATTATTCCTTAGTCCGCACCCACCGCGTTAGCGGTTTTAGAAGTCTCCCAACAATTTTTAATAATCAAACGCCGTGGGTATAAATCCCAAAGATTTAAAATAATCAAACCCCTACCTCGTCGTAGTCATCGAATGAGAGTTCTTCACGGAATTGATCGTCGTGGAAGAAGAGGATCGTCGCGTCGCGGAAGGGGCGTCGCGTCGTCGCGGTACACGACGTCGCGTTAAAGATCTCTGAGGGTTAAAGAAAACACATAGATTTAATTTCATGAATTAAATCCATGTTGAAGATTAAAATCCACAAAGAATTATAGAACTGTAATCCCCTACCTCAAGCAGTTGATGATCGGAGATTGTTGCGAGGAAGAAACATTGCAGAAGAACATCGCGGGAGGAGAATCGTCGGTGTCGCGGTACATGACATCGTGTCGTCAATCTCTGAGGGTTCGGCGTTCTTCGTCGCCTTTCGTCAAAGGTCGGCATTCTTCGCGTTCTTTTCATTCTTCGCGTTCTTCGCGTTCTTCATGAAGGAGGATGAAGATAGAGTTTATCCAAATCCTCTCAACAAGAAATCCTCAAGAAAGACATGTGTTGGTCTTATTTTATTAACATGCCAAGAATTTGAAAAACAAGTTAAGAAACGAACCATTAATTCGTTGAATTAATGGTAACGTCTTAACTGTCCAATTAATAGGGGCGTTAAGAAATTAGAAAACTCACCAGTTGACTTTCATTAAAGAGGAGTTTTCGCGGGTGCGTTACATAGAGGAAAAAACGGCGGGGCTCGTGCGGGCCCCACCTTACAAATATCTACCAAGAGGGTAGGATATTTTGGGTTCCACCCTATCCGCTTCAACTTAGTTTAAGTAGATTTAAGTGTCTTTAAGTGGCTTTAAGTGAAATAAAATAAAGTTGTCAGACCACTTTATTTTATTTTTTTCACTTAACCCCAAAAAAATAAAAACCACACCCGAGAAAATGAAACTTCGGAAGAGGAGTTTCTAAGAAAATATCAGTGCTACGATTACATCAGTGCCCTCAGAATTTGATTCCGAGCACCGGTTCAAATGTTAGAAAAATCCGCTCCTTCGTTCACTGAACGTACCCGAGCCACACTTCGGAAAATGATTACGGGCACACCGGGCCTCGGAATCAGGCGCCGTCAGAAACTGTGTTCTTGTAAAATTCAAAATAAAATTAAGAAAAAAAAATTCCTTGAATTTTACAGGTCGTCACATCACTGTCACCTCAGGGCTTTACTTCCCCGTAAAGATACATCAAAAACTAGGGAAATAGAAGTGGGTACTGAGCACACATCTGAGCCTCCTGCTCCCAAGTGCTCTCCTGGAGGTTCCCGTGCTGCCATCTGATTCTCACTAGAGGAATCGACCGTCCACATAGGGTCTGCTCCTGTCGATCCTCGATCTCCACCAAGACCTCCGCAAAAGTCACCCCATCATCAACGTCCAGCTCCCCATGGTCAATGATATGCGTCGGGTCGTGCACGTATATTCTCAGCTGGGACACGTGGAAGACGTCGTGCACCCGGTGCAACTGTGGTGGGAGAGCCAGGTGATAAGCCACATCGCCAATCCTGCTGACGACCTGGAATGGTCTGATGAAGCCTGGAGACAACTTTCCACCTCGGCCAAATCTCCATAAACCACGTCGAGGTGAGACATGTAGGAAGACATGGTCGCCATCCACGAACTCTAGTGGCCTCCGCCTCCTGTCAGCATAAGACTTCTGCCGGCTCTGAGTTGTCCTCATCCGCTCCTGGATGACCTGGACCTTCTCTGTCGTGGCCCGGACCATCTTTGGTCTAACAAGTGCTGACTCCCCAGGGTCTGTCCAGCACAAAGGAGATCTGCAAGGTCGGCTGTACAACACCTCGAATGGTGCCATCCCGATGGTGGAGTGGTAGATGTTGTTGTACGCAAACTCCACCAAGGGTAGGTTGTCCTCCCAACTGCGACCAATGTCGAGAACACATGCGCGGAGCATGTCCTCGAGAGTCTGAATGGTCCTCTCCGTCTGACCATTTGTCTGAGGGTGAAAGGTGGTGCTCAGACGTAGCTGCGTCCCAAACGCCTCATGCAACACCTTCCAAATCTGGGAAGTAAAGCGAGAATCTCGATCCGAGATGATAGATGATGGCACACCGTGAAGCCATACAATCTCATGAACGTAGATACTTCCCATGCTCTCCACTGAGCCTGGCTCTCGGATGGGTAAGAAGTGAGCCAACTTGGTGATTCGGTCGACAATCACCCAAATGGAGTCATGACCTCTGAAAGTGTGTGGAAGTCCAGTCACAAAGTCCATAGATATCCCGTCCCACTTCCACTCCAGGACCTCCAAGGGTTGTACCAAGCCTTCTGGTACCTGGTGCTCTGCCTTCACCAGCTGACAGCTGAGGCATTGAGAAACGAACTTTTCCACAGCCTTCTTCATGCCCAACCACTGGTGCTGTCACCTGAGATCCTGGTACATCTTCACCACTCTAGGATGAACCATCAAAGGGGAAGTGTAAAACTCTCTCATCACCTCATCCCGTAAAGCAACTGGTACCAAGTTACGTCTTCTGAAAATGATTTTGTGCTCTGCTCCAAATGAGAAATCATTAGGTGTCTGTCCTGGGGATATCTGCGCACGCCGCATCTCACAGTCAGCTTCCCCACACTGTGCCTCTCTGACCTGCTTCAGTAGTGGAGGTGTGACTATGAGTGACTGAAGGAAGGCTTCTCCATATCTATCTACAAAGGATATCTCAAAGCGGCTAGCTATTATGTCGCCTCCTCAAGTAGTTGAATGCCCGTCCTCCTGCTGAGAGCATCGGCTACCACGTTCCCCTTCCCAGGAGTATAGACTATCTCAATGTCATAGTCTTGGAGGAACTCGAGCCATCACCATTGTCTAAGGTTCAGGTCCTTCTGAGAAAATATGTACCTAAGACTCTGATGGTCAGAAAAGACTGTAAAGCGCTCGCCCATCAGATAGTGTCGCCATGTGTTCAGAGTGAAGACCACTGCTGCTAACTCCAGGTCATGGGTGGGGTAGTTCTGCTCATGCGGCCTCAACTGACCTGATCCATAGGCGATCATTGCCCGCTCCTGCATCAGGACACATTCGAGTCCGATCCCTGATGCATCGCAGTAGACTACGTACCCTATCCCCTCCTCCAGCAACCTCAAGATAGGTGCGCTGGTCTATCTCTATCTCAGCTCCTGGAAGCTCTTCTGACATCTGTCTGACCACACAAAGGGTTTCCCCTTCTTTTCAAAGCTGAGAGTGGTGCCGCAAATCTAGAGAAATCTGGCACAAACCTCCGATAGTATCCAGCTAGTCCCATGAAACTCTACACCTACATTATGCTCCTGGGTGGCTCCCATGATAGTACCACCTCGATCTTCACAGGATCCACCACAACTCCTGCCTCAGAGATGACATGTCCCAAGAAGTGGACCTCACGTATCCAGAAATCACACTTCGAGAGCTTGCCATAAAGCTGGTTCTCTCAGAGTGTGTCTAGTACAACATGTAAGTGGTAGGCGTTCTCCTCCTCAGTGGTCGAGTAAATCAAAATTTCGTCGATGAAGACCACGACAAATCGATCGAGGTGTGGCTGAAATATCCTATTCATGAGGCCCATGAACACTGTCGAAGCATTGGTTACGCCGAAAGGCATAACCAAGAACTCATACAGGCCATACCGACATCTGAAGGTCGTCTTATGCACGTCCTCATCTCGAACTATGAGCTAATGATAGCCTAACATGTGGTCTATCTTCGAGAACCACCATGCTCCCTTGAGCTGATTGAGGAGGTCATCAATCCTAGGTAGCGGATACGTGTTCCTCCCTGTCACCTGGTTTAGGCGACGATAGTCGACACAAAGTTGCAAGCTCCCGTCGAACTTCTTGGCGAATAGTATCGGGGAAGCCCAGGGTGAAACATTGGGTCTGATGAATCCCTTGCCCTAAAAGTCCTCCAACTGTACCCGTAGATCTCGAAGCTCAGCAGGGGCCATAAGATATGCTGGAGTCGATATCGGGGTTGTCCCGGGATACAGGTCAATATAAAATTCTACCTCTCTATGAGGAGTTAGTCCTGGAACATCATTGAGAAAGACGTCCGCATACTGATACACCACTGCAGGAAAACTAGGACTCCGCATGTCAACAGCTCCTAGGATGAGGCTAGACAACTGATGAGTAAGGGGTTGTCCTCTCCTCTGCGGAAGTCCATCATGTGCTGTGAAGGCTCCATTCTCGCCGGTGAAGGTGAACCTGCTCCCGTCGGTGCGTACACATTGCACCTTGCGCCTAATACAGTAAATCTGAGCATGGACTGTAGATAACCAATCCATGCCCAAGATGACATCGTAAGGCCTCGACGCCGCTACAAGAAGATCCCAGCCAAACCTCTCGCCTCCTAGAGTAAGCTCACACTACCGGCACCAGTGTGTAATCATTGAGTCTGCTCCCATAAGAGTCTCTAGTCGTAAGGATCGAGCCAACGACTCTGTCGGAATCTCCGAGTTCTGAACAAGGGCAGCAGCTATGAAAGAGTGACTCACTCCTGTGTCTAAAAGAACTGCAGCAAGGGTGGAAAAGACACAAATAGTACTTTGAATCATCTCGGGCGTGCCGTGGTCGTAGGCCTCCACTGCCTGGACCTACTTCTGTCTCTGCCCACCAGCTCCCTGTGGCCGGGGTGGACCTCCTGGGGGGGGTGGTGGTAGAGCCTCAAAGCGTCGCCCACCACCTGCTACTCGGCCAGCTACTTTGCCTCGTCTGCCTGCTCCCTGCGGGCCGCCAAGGTCAACCCTCTTCCTCTGCCTGGGTGTCCCCTAAACCGTCTGCTGCTCCTCGGCATGGTGGGTCAGGCAGTCACGAGCCATGTGGCCCTGTCCGCCGCATGTGTAGCACTGCCTGCCTCTCGAAAGACTGGCTCCACGCTGTGTGCCCCGCACTGCGGAGCCAGTGTCCTGAGGTCATCTGCGTGAGGGTCTGGTCTACCTGGACCCCTGAGTCATCCATCGACTGCCTTCCATAGAAGACTCTTCTACGTGCTGCCCTGCGGTAGGTCTCACTGCCGGTGTAGACTCAGCAAGAAAGCTCTCGATCAAAAGGGCTCGCTCCAGTACTCCTGCCTGGGTTGGAATGTTGAGGGAGATCAGCGACGCCCTGATCTCATGTCTCAATCCCTGCTCAAAGGTCCGGGCCTGGAAGAATGGGTCCCGCACCATGTTTGTCGAGTAGCGCGAGAGATCGGTAAATCTCGCCGAGTACTGGGCGACCGTCAAGCTGCGCTGCCGCAGCTGAAGAAGCTCCTGGATGTGCATCGCATGGAGGGTGGCTGGGATGAACTCTGAGCGGAAGAGGCTCTCAAAGTCTGTCCAGATAAGA
Organism: Viscum album; assembly: GCA_963277665.1. Lineage (NCBI taxonomy): Eukaryota > Viridiplantae > Streptophyta > Magnoliopsida > Santalales > Viscaceae > Viscum > Viscum album. The sequence continues at coordinate 1,707,262,462 of OY728122.1, forward strand.
GATGCCTCATCGTGCACTTGGAGCATCAAGCTCCACCATCGGCCCGCGGCCGCGTGTAGTACGCTCGCTGTGAGGATCACCATGAGGTCTGCTGGTGTCCTCACTAACCGGAGAACTCGTTCCACTGCCTCCATCCAGTCCTCGGCTACCTGGGGGTCCATCTCCCCATGGAACCTGGGCGGTCTCTGGCACTGGAACTCATGCAGTTCACTAATGCGACGTGCATCATCAGCGGCTGGGGCTGGAAGCATCGGTGGCTCGGCCGGTAGAGGTACCTTCGGTGCCTCAGCTGTCAAAGGGCCCTATACCGAGGCCTTGTCGCTCGGCGGGCTTTTGTCACGCTCAACTCTCGAAACCCTAGCTGGCTGCCATTGTGGGGCCATCCTGAAAAGGAAACAGGTGTGCCAGGGTCAGAATAGTATACCTGGTGAGCTGACACAAAGTAATCACAAAGAAAACTTCAAACACAGAAATGCAATCAATGTTTTCGTGCATTAAGTCAGAAATCAGAAGTCAGGGTCCTGGTGTACAGATACGTCGGCCGCTGCACCAACACTGGACTCCCTGAACTGATAACCACACCCAACAAGCTTAACACTATTTCATCACATAGAAAAGATCAGAGCCCCATGTTCTACGGTAGAACCAAACTCCCCTGATACCAATTTGTCAAGACCCGTCCTCAGGGCCCGTGCCGTGACTACCCCAAGCCCGACATCCATAGGCCAGGGGCTGGTGACTAGCACCAAGGTGTAAATCCCGAAAAAAGGGAAGGCATTTCCTTTGTAATGTAAACCACAAACACCACAGAGCAAGCAGTCAGAAGTAAACACTATGTAAAAACTGAGTACAACAGTAAGTGAGGAAAAGTAAGTGGGCCAGAATACAAACCCAAACTGAAAGTAAAGTACAACTCGAAAGGAAAAACAGCAACTGAAAAGTAAAGCCGCAACGTCGAGCCGTCCACTGGAAGTCCCACCTGAAGGATGAGTACAGATAGCCACCACCGCTCCTCGGGTCCAACCGTCCACTCCGAGTACGTCTCACCCAATGGTCCACCTCCAGGTACCGTCTTGCTCTGCAAGCCTCAACCACGATCAGCATTGTACGTTGTCTGCAACCAACACAACATAGTGCGGGCATACCCGTACAGGGGTGAGTATAAGCTACTCAATAGGGACCCTGAGACCCCCGATGGTCTTCCAGAATCCACGAAGGAAAAATACACAAAGGAAAAATACAATCACGAAGTCACATTCGACACTGCTTAGGTATATGCCCATACATATACCTAAGTCATCAATTCTCGTTCGGCTCCGACATCCGAGTCCAAGGACAACCCAGTCCACACAGGAAAGAAAAATGTAAATCCATACAGGATAGCACAACACAACCCACATAGGAAAGAAATACAGGATTCAGCTCACACATGTATACTTCTTCGTTTGATGATAGAGATTATCAGATATATCCACCCATTCATCTAATTCGTCGGACCCAGAAAGGATCAATAGGTACTAACCCCCGCAATGAACCAAAAGGTATCTGACCCACACAGGATCGATAGGTAACTAGCCCCCGCAATGACCCACAAGGGATCTGACCCACACAGGATCGATAGGTATCTAACCCCCGCAAAGACCCACACAGGATCGTACCCACACAGGATCTGTAGGAGAAGGCTCACACAGAACTGCTGAGCGCTGACCCACACAGGATCGGACCCACACAGGATCATTAGCACTGATCCACGTAGGATCGCTCAGTGCTGTAGTTGTCCCCGTCGAATCCACTGAGGATCTCTGCACAGTCATCGTCGTCGTTGCAGTCGCAGCCAGCTCTAGGGTTCCCGCACACAGCAAGCTCGTTTGGGAGGGTCCGCTCCACGAGCCGAGAGGCTGATACATCAACTGACACATAGTCCAGAGTTGATGTATCCAAAAGTTCTGTATCATCAACAGGAACTCAACATCACAAATGGTGTGTCAATCGGACGCCCGGTCTGAGAGTTATTGGCTTTTTCGTCCCAGGGGCCCGGTTAGTTTTTAAGGAAAAACCAACCCGACCATACTCCACCTGCATCCAAACCTTTTGCGGAGTAATCCAAAAGATCTGCCTCACATAGAGGAATCCAACAAAGTTGACAGCACATCAATCGGACATCCGTAGCTCAAGATATGAGTGTTTCCGCTTCGAGGGCCCGGTTGGTTTCGTGTACGAACCAACCCGGCCAAAACCAAAGTACACCGAAACCTTGGTGCGATATACCGAACCGACTGTCTCGATCCAAGGATTGCATCACCGCTAATGGTGCATCGATCGTAGGCCCGCAGCTCCAGTTATGAGCAAAAGACCGAAAAGGTCAAAAAACGAGGGGTATGGGCCCAGACGGACCCGGCCCAACCCCCTGGGTAGGCCCGAACCGGGTCGACCCGACCCGAGTCCGGGTCCAACCCGGCCGGAGTGGCCCGGACCGGCCTGGGCGCGACTCGGCCCGTCCGACAAAGGCGCGGCCCGACTGCCAGGCGTGTCGGCTCGGTTCTTACGGCCGAGCCGCAGGCGTGGGGTGCGCTACCCCTGTGTGATGAAGTCGCGGCCCCGCGTGGGGCCGCCCTTGCCAGCGGACGCGGCGGCCGGCCACGTTCCACTCCTCCTGTCCCGCGAAGTCGCGGGACCACGTTGCTACCGCTGCGTCTTCAGCCACAACGGCTCCCACCGGCGGTGCGCCGGGCGCCGCCACCATCTGCTGCCGGCGCCGCCGTGCCGGCGTGGCGCGCCGGAGGTCTGCTCCGCGGACCGCCGGACAAGTTCCAGTGGTCTGAAATCCTTGTTGTCTTCGCCAAAAGCCCTCCTGGGGTCCGTCCTTCACTTCGAGGACCTTACATCGCCCGTGCGGTTGATTTTGTTGACGTCCGCCGTTTCGCACACCAAGAACGAAAGGGGCGGTGGGTTCAGACTTGTTCGTTAGTCCGCACCCACCGCATTAGCGGTTTTAGAAGTCTCCCAACAATTTTTAATAATCAAACGCCATGGGTATAAATCAAAAAGATTTAAAATAATCAAACCCCTACCTCATCGTAGTCGTCAAACGAGAGTTCTTCCTGGAATTGATCATCGTGGAAGAAGAGGATCGTCACGTCGCGGAAGGGGCATCACGTCGTTGTGGTACACGGCGTCGCATCAACGATCTCTGAGGGTTAAAGAAAACACACAGATTTAATTTCATGAATTAAATCCTTGTTGAGGATAAAAGTCCACAAAGAATTAGAGAACCATAATCCCCTACCTAAAGCAGTTGATGATCGGAGATTGTTGCGGGGAAGAAACGTCGCGGAAGAACGTCGCGGGAGGAGAATCGTCGACATCGCGGTACACGGCGTCGCGTCATCGATCTCCAAGGGTTCAGCGTTCTTCTTCGGCTTTCATCGAAGGTCGGTGTTCTTCGTGTTCTTCGCGTTCTTCGCGCTCTTCACGTTGTTCATGAAGGAGGATCAATATAGAGTTTCTCCAAATCCTCTCAACAAGCAATCCTCGAGAAAGACATGGGTTGGTCTTATTTTATTAACATGCAAACAATTTGAAAAACAAGTTAGGAAACGAACCATTAATTCGGTGAATTAATGGTAATGTCTTAACTGTCCAATTAATAGGGGCGTTAAGAAATTATAAAATGCACTAGTTGACTTTCATTAAAGAGGAGTTTTCGTGGGTGCGTTACTTAGAGAAAAAGAAACAGTGGGGCTAGTGCGGGCCCCACCTTACAAATATCCTACCAAGAGTGTAGGATATTTTGGGTTCCACCATATCTGCTTCAACATAGTTTAAGTAGCTTTAAGTGGCTTTAAGTGGCTTTAAGTGGCTTTAAGTGAAATAAAATAAAGTTGTCACACCACTTTATTTTATTTTCTTCACTTAACCCCAAAAAATTAAAAACTACACCCGAGAAAATGCAACTCCAGAAAAGGCGTTTATAATCAAATACTGGTGTTTTGATTCCATCGATGCCCTCAAAATTCGATTCCGAGCACCGGTTCAAAAGTTAGAAAAACCCGCTCGTTCGTTCACTGAACGTACCCGAGCCAAACTTCATAAAATGATTCCAGGCACACCGGGCCTCAGAATCAGGTGTCGTCAGATACTGAGTTCTTGTAAAATTCAATGAAAAACATGAAAAAATATTTCCTTGAATTTTACAAGTCTTTATAGGATCATACAACCTATCATATCTTGCTTCAATTTATGGGATTCATTAGTTGAAATTTATTGCTCAAATTATGTTTTCTTTTATTAATTGTCATTTTATTTCCATTAAACATCCACCATTATCCTCTAAGATGTTGTGTTTTCTATTTTTGGTTTATTTTGGATAAATTTTTTTTTATCCTTGGGTAGGATGTAGGTTAATTTGTGGTTTCCCATATGTAATTAGGATTTTCCGGAATTTCATTCTCATCCAATGGTGCACATCAGGTTTTAATATAATCTTTCAGGTAGTGAATCAATCATTTATAACTTATTTGTATCATTCAGTAATGTGTTACTACTTTATTTCTATGGGCAATGATTTCATATATCCAAATAATGATAAAATAATTATCTAATATAAATTTAAGAGGAAATGTTCTTAATCATCATTATTTAATATATTTGACATTTTTATCCTGATATAGTGAATTTATGGGCATGATTCACACTAAAAAGTATGGTTTTAAGAGCCATTGGTTTCCCTATAGTTGTTGTTGTATGGATTTCTTGTTGTGTTTTGTTTTGATATCACTATAACATGTAAATTGTTTAACCGCTTATAATATAAAATTAAAATGGTCTCCTCTATATTTTATGTTTTTGTGATAATTTCACAATGTAATTAATACTAATGTGATTAATGATCAGTTTCCATGATTACAACAAATGGTATGTTTGAATTATATGTTGTGGTGTTGTCATTATGTGGGTAGATTGTTTTCAATTTTGATCTTGGTAGTGGTGTATTGTTTTATTTTTCTTATGTGATTTTGTAGTGTAGTGGGGTTTTAATTACTTATTGGTTTGAGTTTGTTCTATGGGGTGGTGATGTGTGGTTTGTATGAGTTTATTCTATGAGGTGTATAAGATTATTTATAATGTAGTATAGTGTAGTTATCTTTGAATATTGTGGTGTCATGTTTATGGCTAGTTATTTAAGGATTTGATAAGTAGAAGATGATAAAAAAATGGTTCAGTTCTGCTAGAAGCTCAAGTAGTGATGGAATAATTTACTAATAATGATAGAAATGGATGGGAAATTATTGTTCATTGTAATGGAAATGGTTAGTCAATGAATTAATAATGGTATGTGTGATAATGGTTAGTTATATAAAAATAACTAACTTAATGGGATTTTATAATGAAATTTTATTTGCATATAATGAAAAGAGGGAAGTGGACCGTGGTTTGTGTTTGATATGTCATTTTTTACATTTCATGGTTGTAGATAATGTGGTGACATTGTGTGTTTTTTACATGTGTTGAATCCATAAGATGGTATTATGTGGGGATATGTATATATATATATACATATATACATATATACATTGTATACTATTTATGTTTCATATTGGCTTCCCACCCGCATCGATCAACATTTGACAACCGCAATATATGTATACGAGGAGTGTTTCTACCATCATCTATATATTTTTAAAAGTTTCTTGGATAACTAATCTTTACATATCATTATTCTAGGAGATTAGATTTGTGTAACGTTTGATGGTTAGAGTTTTGATATTGCAGAAGGTTATGAAACTTGTCCCTTTGGATTAGATGTGACATGACCATTTTATATTGAGGTTTATAGTGGAGGTCGTACCTGGTAAGAGGATGGAATGTGGTTTTTGACTTATATGTTCCTGATACCCTTCTAAAATCATTATGAATGTGGATGTGGTGTGATGCACCAGGTGTCTATTGGTGATATATTATTTGAATGTGTTGTGGCGTATTGGCCCATGTGTCTACATGAATAATGTGATTTGACATTGTTGTGGGGTTGTGGTATATGATATAAAGAACACATGGGATCCCCAAGAGTTATGACACTGGGGTTTTGGAGTTAGAAATTATGGTGACTGTGATGGAGGGTACCATTTATCAATAGTAATATTATTATGTTATTATACATGTAATGTTTTTTTAGTGAGTGTGGAATGAAAAGTATTGGTTCTGATTGTTGACAAGTTTAGGTGTTGTTGGTTAAGCTATTTTTTCATGAATTCATTAGTATGAAGTTATCAAATACTATCGAGAGACCATGGGTCTTCTAACTAATTATGCTATTATTTTCAACATTATGATATAAATTAATATTTTCAATTCTAGTATGAGTACATAGACCATGGTAGATATTATTATCTCAGGCCCTTGGAATGTTGCAATGTCGTTGTTGTAGATTTTCTGTTGGGTAATTTCATTGGATTATATTATCAATATATTTTTTATATGCATGTATTATTGGATTATTTTCGTCTCCATTTATATTATATCATATATTTTCTTTTTTTATTCGTCCTTTATCCCAATCTTATTTTATTAAAGAGATTAATACGTCCCAATTGTGAGATTTTTGTACCCTTAGTTCTAGTAACCAACTCGAGGCTTTATAGATATGGGAAACAATGATGGTTATCTCAATGCACTCATTCATGAATATCTTGGGGAATAATTATGACATTATATAACAATAAATTATTTATAAAAATGTTTTAATGTTCCAAATTTTAACACAAAGTCCTTTAATTTAAATTTTATTTCTGAACCACAAAAATGTATTGAAATCCACTAGAAATAATTTGAAATTTGAATTTCAAACCATTACCCATTGATTAATGATGTATTGATAATATACCTACATATATAACATAATAATTAAAATTGAAATTACCATTTATGTAACCCATTAAGTATTTTAGTTCCTTATTAAATTAAATCTTTTTTAATGATAAACAAACAAATAAATATGAAAATGATAATTTTCAGAATAAATTTTATAGATATAATATTTTAAATAAATTTTTCTTATAAAATTTTGGGTTTATAAATTCATAGAGATCATATTAGAATAGCTAATACTAAATTTATAATTAATTACAAAATAACATATTAATAACATTCACCAATTTATTTTAAAAATTAATGGTTCCCTAAAAAACATAATTGAATTTAAACAATATCATTACCTATCATATGAATATTTAGGAAAATATTGAAGGATTGTAATGAATTTATACATTATCATAAAATATTATAAATAAATAAAACATGGTAAGGTCATTGATGATTTTACAACTAAATGATTACGATATCATTAATGATGTCTTGAGGAGAACTAAAAAGATATTCGATCAATTTATAAAATACCATTTAAAATCATGACCTTTTTGAGAGATGTCGTAAGCTTTATTGAAGGGATTATTTTATCTTATGCTGTATAATATGTTTTGGTGTTTTACTTTGGGGTTTTTTTGGCTGAATATTTGAGAAAATTTGGATGTGATTAGGGTACTTCATGGTTGACGCATGGTTTTCCCAAACTGTGTACCTCAACCCAAAAATCTATAAGACCCTAACCAAAATGGATTTTTTGGATTTGTGGATAGTTTTTCTAACTATGAGAACTCTAAGGACGTGTTTTAAATACTATAATATAGGTTCACAATTCGTCACACAGTTAAAGGAAGTCATTCTTTCCTTCGCATCTAACCATGTGTAACATTTTAGGTCACCAAAAAATATGTTTTTAAATTACCAAAACCCATAAAACTAACCCAAATCGAACCCCATTGGACCCTTGTTTCTCCTTCACAGTTTCATAGGCTCCCAGATGAATTAAAAGGCCTTCCAAATTATTTTTATTGTGATTAGAATCCTGGATCGATGATCTGTACCCTTCCAGGTTAGAGGATCTCATCCTGCATGGTTTCCCTTTCCTTCTCCTTTCTTCTCCAGTTATTGAAATGGTATTTCTTCAAGTTTTAATTGGTTATAGATGTAGTTTTTTGTCTAGATATATTATTTTATAACTATATCTACATTTAAGATATCTTGACATTTTCACTATTTATTTGGGGTTTTGTATTTGGATCGTGTTCTACATTGTTTTGCTACTAATATTTTGGGGATTTCTATTAGTCTCTCGCTCATCAATGAATCAAAGTAGGTGGTCTGTAATTAAAATACCAAAGTATTTAATTAATTTTTTTTTGTAATTTTATAGTTTATATTATATATTTAGAAATTTTGTTCATGATTCAATTAATTATTTGGAGAATTAATTAATTGTGGAGATTTGGAATTGAGGATTTTGAGAATTATAAATGTTTTGATAATTAATTGAATAATTTCTTATGATAAATTGAGATTGTTTATTGAGATAATTAATTGTTGGTTAATTATAAGATATACATATTTTCTATTTGATATAATTAATTGATGAATTAATTATTTAATATTGTGATTGGATAATTTAGGTAATTAATTGTGAAATAAATTAGGAAGTATTGAGATTATGAATGAGATAATTCATTGCTGAATTACTTATTTTATTTTGAGATTGTGTATTTTGATTAATTTATTGAATAATTAATTAATGTGTATGATGAAATTAATTAATTACGGAATTAATTTTTGGGATTTATGTGATAAAATAATTGATTAATTATTAATGAAATTATTTAATTGAATATATTAATTGAAGTGATTAATTAATTGTTGAGTTAATTTATGTTATTGATGAGATTTCTAATTTTTTTAGTTATATAATAGAATTTTAATGTTTAACTAATTATTTATTTAGTAATGTCACTATTGTGGATAATTAATTATTGATTTAGTTATATATTGTGAATGGGGAAATGGTCATTTAGTTGTGAAATTAATAATGGAAACATGGTTATTCTAATGTGTGGAGTAATGAATTGTGTCGTGGTCATTCATTTGTGAAATAAAAATGGGAACTTGCTAATTCCAATGTGCAAGGTATGAATGGTAACATGTCCATTTAGTATTGAATTAAATAATAATAATGTGGCCATTCTATTTTGTGATGTTTCAATGGAAACACGAGAATTCAAGTGTGAACTAAATCATTGGAATAATTGAGTTATAAGATATTATTTTCATTTGATACACATAATGCTCTGACATGAGTCAATGTAGTTACTGAGGTACGAGTTTCAATGGGAATCTCAGGGGTTATGAGGATAATTAATGATTAATTTATAATGTGATAACTATTTAATTATGCATTGTAATTATTTTTTATACAACATAACACAAATTATATTGAATTGATAATGTTTTACATGCTGTTGGTGGTGGCCTATTGAGTTGTAATGACACCCTACTCAGGCTTCTTGATTGGTACCCAAAAAGACTTTTTGTTTTCAATGTAGGTTAATCATTAAGGGACTGAGTTATATGGATGAGTCGGGAGGGAGCATGGTTGAGGGAACCAGATGTGGTTTGGGTCCCATATAAGAGATTCTTCAGTGTATTATTTTCATTTTAGACACAGGAAACGTACATTAACATGGCATATTTTTTTCATTAGTTTGGATATTGTGTATCTAGTTTTGTCCATCTTGTGAAACATGTTCTTTATAGTTATGATTTAATGTTATTAGGTTATTGATTATTATTTTCCACTATTGTATTTACATTGATAAAAGAGGTTATATTCATACATTGTACAATATATCTAACCCCTTTCTTCCATTCAGGTAACATTGGTGTACGGGGATGCATACCTAAGGTTATGCGACGGATAGGATCAGTGAACCAGTGTGTGGAACCTTTGTAAACATGTAAAAAAGTGGTATTATAGGAATGTATTCTATTCTTTTTCATTTATCATACTATTTGGTGTAGGTAGATGGGGGACTAGGAGAAGTCGGCCGTTGTTTTTGAGCTTGTTCATGGGATTACCTAACCCATGTATGATGTAGAATCTATGTACTCAGTGTAGGATTGTTATTATTGTTGTTTGATGTTATAGTTAAATATTTTTTCACCGTGGGTGACACCACTATTATTTTATATGATTATTAACGTTGATATTTTCAAATAATTGACCCTTGGTCTGGTGTAGAACTAGAGTTGACTTTTCATGCATCATTATAAGTGAAGCGGGTTATTGTGACATGCATCATTTAAGCATCCACAGGAAATTGGGTTATGGGTAAGTTGTTGAACATGAACTGTTTTTCGTTGTATGTGAAATTAAAATGAAAATGGTGCCAAAATTGGAATGTATAAATATTGTATAAGGATGAAATATGAGAATTAATGGGTAACCACATGAAAAAATCGAATAATGAAAATGTGTTTAACCTTGTTAACCTAGTCTTAGGTGTTTGATGGTTAATCATAGTGATAACACCACGGTTTTGACTGCATAGAGAGGTTAGGGTAATTGACTTGGTGTGGCATATTGTATATCACTTAAATGTGTTACAGTTTTGAAATGTTTCATATAGTCCATATTTGGTATGGTAGAGATTTTACTGAGTGTATAATATTATTCAGAGGATGATAAGAGGTCCTTGTGAGTGACTAACTACTAGTTGTGGGACCTGAGGCACTAACTATGCCAGGTGGGGAAATCATAGATATTTCCTTAGAGAACATTTCCATATTTATTCAATTCATGGGAAGAGACCCAGGGTAGGTTTTGAAGAGACTATATGATCTGACGATAGATCTCCAATTGCATCACCCTCTGATGTTTACTAGAGATAGTGGACCGGAGGGAGGTGAGTTATAGGTTGAGTCCAATGACACTATACTTGACCACATTGAGACTTTTATAGACAGTATGTTCATGTATCTTGCTTAAATTCTATGAGGGTCAGTAAAGTGATGGTTGGATGTTCAGGAATAGATATGATAGGCTAGTGGTATCTTATAGAAGGACATCCTAGAGGAGTTCATGGAGAACCTCTATCCAAAGACGTTGAGGCAATAGTGACTAGATAAGTTCTTGAGGATGACGTAGGGGAGTGTTTCCATGATTTACTATACAAGACTCATTTCATAGCTTCATATCTATCTTCCAGTGTTGATTTGGGAGAAGACAACTATGTAGATGTGTTTTTTAGGATGGGATTAAATTCGTGATTAATTCACAAGTTTTTATTTTTCTGTTAAAGAAGTTTATTGTGGTGGTGGATCAGGATCGAATAGTTTAGGGGAACCTAAAGGTTGATTCTAGTATTGTATAGTTGGTTCAATTTGGATGGTCAGGATGTATGAATTTCTAAATTAGGAAGCATCACTATGACATCATCATCCGGGGCCGTTTGAAATGGAGTACCAATATATTGCGATCATTTTTATAGGACCTTACTCAAGTGATCTATCACTAGTATGATTGGTTGGGAAACATACAAAGATAGTTCCCCTAACCACTAGTTGAGTGTTGGTCTTTTTGAAAGATGTGATGTCTACAGAATTTCTAGAAGACCCAACTGGTTATGGGTAGTGCTATAGGAGATAGAAAGAACCATGGTGAGGGAAGGGGATATTCCACACCATATCAGTCTGGCAGCTGGAGTTATACTACACTTAGTGGTGGTAGTAGTTAATGTGGAGCTTCAGTGAATGAGAAATCATATTACTCATTTATTATTGCATAGGGGACTCTAACATCATCACATGGCAAGAGGGGTAGGGTCATTGCATCTATTCATCCTATACTTGTGGAAGGAAATCATGGATCGTCGATAATGGGAGGTACTCTTATTATATATTCTATACAATCTATGGAATTATTTGAAAATTTTTCCTCTAATTATATTATTTTCTTCATAACATCTGAACGATTTTAGCCTGGAAGTGGATTTTATGAGTGGGATGTTGATTATTGACACAACTCTGGGTACACAGTTGAGGGACATTTGTTTTTTCAAGGGATGTTATCTCAAAGTTATAGAGTGTTGCGTTATACAGGATCTCTACATCCTTGACTTGTTGGACTTTGATCTAATTATTGGTATGGACTGGTAAGTATCATACCAAGTCCAAATTGATTGTTACCATAGAATATTGACTATTAAATATCCTATGGTTGAAAATTATATTCACTATGGAGAGTGGGATATCTTGTAAAGTCAAGAACAAAAACATTCTAAGAATTAAGGATATCTCATAGACTAGGCATATAGTCTATTGTCAAATGAGAGAGGTATAAAATTAGATCTATTTCCACATTTTTTGGATTTGTATTAGGACGTATTTTTTGAAGACTTCTCATGGTTTCTACCTTAGAGAGATGTGGAATTTTCCATTGACCTCAAGCATGTGGATGATATAATTTCTATTCCAACTTATAAAAAGGAAACAAAATATCTTGAAGAGCTCAACACTCATCTAGATGAGTTGGAGGTTAAGGGATTTATTTTTTTTAGTATATTGCCTTGGGGTTATTGATTTTTTGATTTCAAAGAAGGATAATAGGATTTTCTACTTATGTGTCGATTACCAAAAGTTCTTCCTGATGAAAGTGGAGATACAATATCATCTTCCACATATTGATGATTTAATTGTGAAGTTTAAAGAATATTCTACATTTTCAACAAAACAATAGATATTAGGGTATAATCATTTGAAATCTATAAATTTTTATATATCAATGAATGATTTATGAAGATGTTATATCATTTTTAGTTCTTCATAATTTCATTTGGGTTGATGAATAGACCAGAATCATTTATGACCTTGATGAATATGATCTTTCATCCACACCTAGATTAGTTTGTGGTAGTGTTTATAGATGAAGTATTGGCGTACTCCAAGACACATGACTACCTTTCCCTATCTCATGAAATTATCTTGAGTATACTGAGAGAGCATAAACTATTTTCTAAGATATCTATGTGTCATATTTGGATTAATGAGGTACACTTCTTGGGTCACATCATCCTAGAGGAAGGTTCATTAGTAGACACAGAGTAAGTTATGGTAGTGGTTTCTTGGGTGCATCCTACGATTATGTTCTATGACCATTGATTTTGAAAGATAGTTAGATATTATATGGGGTTCATACATGACTTTTCCCCTTTTGAAGTTCTACTTTTGGGATTTATCAACAAGGAGACGATGTTTGAATGTTCGGAAACATGTTAGGATTCTTCCCAGTAGCATAAAAGGGGCTACATATTGGCACCAATTTTGATCCTGTATAAGATATATTAGGATTGCATTATGTATTATGAAACATCATGGATTGGGCATGGAGATTTAATGATGCTAGGAGATCGAGTTATGGTGTATGGGTCCCGATAATTAGGGCCTCTATAATACAACTACCCTAAACAAGAACTCTAGTTAGATGTAGTGGGTTGGGATTTCAAGTGTTGGTGGAATTATCTATTTCATGAGAATATTACAGTTCATACTGATCACAAGTGATTTAAGTATATAATTTCGTAGTTATACATGAATCTTTCACTATAGATATGAGATGATCATATTCAGTCTTCCAATTTTGAGCTAGAATATATGGATGGAAAGCTTAACAATATTCATAAATATTTGAGGAGGAAAACTCAAACTCATGTAGTTAAAGAGTGTACTACTAAGTGGAAGATGATGACTTTGCTAGATGAGATGTACATTTTGGTTCATGAGAGTCATAATAAGATGTCTCTGTTATCATTTTTAGTGGATTATACACTTTTCATATGGACTTTGAACATGATGTAAAAGGATATAGAGTGTTTGAACTTGAGGGAAATCCTTGAAGGTGCCAAGTCACCTACCTATTGAATCATAGATGAAGATGAGATCTTCTATGTCATGAATCGGTTTGTTGTTCCTACGAACATGTTGGAGGAGATAATGCATGATTTTTATGCCTCTTTGTGGGTTGTACATCCAAGTGTAAATGAAATGTAATATGACCTATTAATACTGTTTTGGTTGATGCACATGAAAATGGATATAGAAGGGTTCTTCACATGATTCTACACCTTCCAGTAGGTGAAGGCTGAGCATCAATGACCTGGAGGTTGATTACAACCATTGGACATTATGAAATGGATGTTGGATGAAATTACCATGGATTTTGGTATGGGTATCCTAAGAATTTCTAGGATGGATGACACAACATTGGTTGTTGTATACTATTTTACATTAGTAGAGAATTTATTTACTATACTGGAGACTTTCCCAGTGTGGAAGTTGGGATAACTGTATGTTCATGAGATAGTCCCTTTGCATAGGGTTCTAAGAACAATATTTTTAGACCATGAAACATGTTTTGATTCATTCTTATGGAAGCGATTTAAAAGGGTTATTTGTACATAGGTTTTGTTGAGTATGAATTTGCACCCACATAAATATGGTAAGTCAGAGCATACTATATTTTCATTGAAGATATTATTCGAGCATGTGTGCTAGGCTTATGATGTCTTAAGAGAAGAACATGGAACTATTGGAGTTTTCCTTTAAGAATAGTTATCATGAAAATATATGGACTGCACCATACAAGGAGCTTTAGGGTAGTTCATTAAGATCACCTCTTTGCTGCATGGAGGTATGTGGGTCTGAGTTTTTGGGACCGAGTCTCATGAAGGACACATCGGAGTATGTAAAATTGATTTGGAAATTTATTGTTATGGATCTAAGTAGATAGAATTCATATGATAATACATATTGATATCCCAAATATTTTATAGAGGGTTACCATGTATTACTACAAGTTTCTCCTAGATTGGGTCACTATAGGATACATGGATAGGGAAAGTTGGCACCACATTCTATTGGATCATTTGACATTGTGAAGGGGATCAGGTTAGTGGCATACCAATTAGATCCTACATATAGATACATTGTTATACATGAGGTTATCAATGTGTCATAAATTTAGAGATATCTCCCTGACCATTATAATGTGATTAATGTGGATTATTTTGCGATTGAGATAGATGTGTCCTTTTAATAGCATCTTATATGTGTGTTGGAATACAATGAAAATGTATTACTGTGAGAGACTATGCTGATAGTTCATGTATTATGAAAAAATTTATTCGTTCAGTAGGAAACATAGAAAAGGTGAAAATATATAAAGGCCCAATTTCACTATCTTTTTTAATCAAAATCATAGATATACTTTGGAGTGTAGCACAATGATGGTCTGTTATAAGGGGGAGAGATTGTAAAACCACCACCTTTTCTGGAGATGTCTCAATTATTTTTAAGGCACACATTTTCATTGTGTTGAGTACATTTATTTGGGTTTCACATTTGGTTATGATTGGGTAAAAATATGAGAAACACTGGAATCGAGAAGGGTAGTTCATAGTTGGGGAATGGTTTGGGAAAACCATGCACCCATCCCAGAAACCGTGAATCCATGTACAGTGGGGATTTTCATGGTTGGCACATGTTTTTTCAAACCGTTGCCCTATAAGGAGAAACTATGCACAACTTTAATACAGGTGTATGGTTATACACATGGTTAGGGGAAACTATGTTCCCCTTCACACCTAATTATGCATGACTTTTTAATTACCCTTAAAATTTGTTTTTAAAAAATACGATCACCAAAAGCTCATCAAGTCGATCCCAACTTATCACCTAATGTTATTTCATGATTTTAAAGCCTTTATAATGTATAAAAAAACCCAAAAAACTCACTTATTAGTGATTTGAAGTCTGTATAGAAGATCTTCACCCATCCTAGTAAGGTGATCTCATCCCTCTTGGTTTCGTGTTCCATATCCTTTATTCAACTATTCTAGAATGTGTTTTTTACTATTTTGATTGTATCTAGACCTAGTTTTGTAGATCTAGATAGAGTATGGTAGATAAATATATAGATTTTGTAGATCTTTATGTGTTAAATCTTGATTTAGGGTTTTATTTTTAGATGTTTTTCAATATCTTTGTGCTGTACAAATTTTGGGGATATCCATTGGATGATCGCCCATCAATGAATCGAGGTAGGTGGTATTTAATTAAAATCACAATTTCTTTATTTAAATTACATGTTTTTAATCTTATTATTTCTGTTAGAGGATTAGAAATAGTTATCTTGATTGAATTAGTTAATTAGGTGAATTAATTAATCAAGGATATGTGGAATTGGGTATTTTGGGAATTAAAGATTTTTAGATAATTAATGGTAGAATTGATTATGAAAAATTGATATTTTTTTGTAAATTTATTGTATAATTATATAATATTTATAGAGACTCTTGATTCGAAATAATTAAATGAAAAATTAATTATGAGATATTGGGATTGGAGAATTTATATAATTAATTGTGGAATTAATTATGATATATTGGGATTATGAATGAGATAAGTAATTGTGGAATTAATTATGGGATTTTGAGTTTGTGGATATTAATTAATTTATTGATTAAATAATTAATGGGTTTTAAATGCATAATTAATTTGGTTATTAATAATGGGAATTTATGTGGTAAAATAATAGTTGAAATAAATAATGTTATTCATCTGATTAGTTAATTTTTATTTAACTAATGGAATTTTTTGTGTTTAGCTATTAATTGAATTAATAATGGTATAGATGTGGATAATTAATTTTTGAATTAATTATGTGTTTGTAATTTTATCATGTTCATTTATTTTTGTAATAATGAATGGGAACATGGTCATTCTAAGGTGAGATGATATGAACAGAAACATGGTCATTTGTTTTGGAAATAAAGAATGAAAATATGGTCATTATAATGTGTAACGTATGAATGGTAACATGGTCATTTAGTTTTGAATTAATTAATGAGAACATCTTCAATAAATTGTGTTATGTATGAATGGTAACATGTGAATTCATGTATGAACTAAAAAATGAGAATAACAACATTCTATTATATGATATCCATTCTACATACTTCAGCCTCTAGTATGAGACATAGTAGGTAATGAGGTAAGGGTTCCTATAAGAACCTGACGGTTCATGAGGTTAAATAAATAATAATTCATAACGTGATACATGTTTACTTATGTATTGAAATTATTTATTTATACAACTACATACACCATCTATTGACTGGATATTGGTTTAGACATCATTAGTGGTGGCCTATTGGGTTGTACTCACACCCTAATCGGGCATCCTAATCAATAACCTAATAGAAATTTATATTCATAGACATGATAAGGGAAAATTTCCTCTATTAGATGTTTGATTTTAGATGTAGAATGGTTTAGGGAACTAGCCATAGTTTGATACCATTGTGGGGGAGTTGTTAATTTCTTCATTTTGGGATTCATTCTGGATACTTGACACATACATTGGCTTGGAATATTTTCTTATTTATTTTTTATATTTTATTCCTTGTTATCACCATATTTTGATTCTACTACATTCAGGTTGTGAGTATGTAGAGACCCAAATCTTGACGTACATGGACATTAAATTACTTTTGTGGAATACATAGTACATAACAAAAACAGACACACAAGGACCGTAATAGTTTAGTGTCTTTGGAAACTCGGAATATAATCTTGTAATCGTGGTGAAAGATCTTCAACATCTCCCATAAAGATCTTCCCTTTTTTCTTACCTAAAACCTTTCTTTATATCACGGGGAACAGAAAACATAAAAGCGGTGAGCTCAAATTCCCAGTAAGGGTAAACATAGATAACATAAAACAATCCATAAACATTTGAATGCAAAAACATGAACATAAAATCTAAACATCAAAATCATGAGAAAAGACATGAATCATGGATGTACGTAAGGAATATATCATAAGGGAACATCAATAATGATAAAATAGCATGGGAATAAAACATGTAATTATGGTAACCATTCAACACATGTTATGATTTCCATAGTAGACTAGGCATTTCTGCCAAGACCATCATAGTGGACAAAGTCCCTTTCTGAATCGAGTTCACTCCTCATTTCAATCCTGTAACACTGAACCAGATTAACTTACCATTCCAGCCATGTCTATCTCATGAGATATAAATCTTTACCCAATGCATTGGAGGGAGATATAGGTCCCACCCATCCCATAATGAAATCATTCTTACTTGTGCCACAAAATAAACATACATCATTCATAATAACCCAATAAATAAATTGGGTTTCATAAACATCATCCCATCATCACACAATCCATATAAAGGAAATAGATATTATAACGACCCATAAATTACATACATGGTTAATACTTCAAAATTGAAGCATACTTATTACAACATATAACAAAACCATGAAAGGACCGTATAGTTATAGTGTCTTTAGAAACTGGGAAACATAAACAACTGGTTCATAAAGCATCTACACTGTCTCCCATTTATTTAATCATATCTATAGTCCCTTTATGGCATATCTTACTTAATAACCTTCTTCCTGACCTGGGGAAAGAAAACATACAAAAGGGTGAGCTCAAATTCTCAGTAAGGGCAATCAAAAGAAATATCAATCACATCAAATTCATAATAACATAACATTTTGGAAATCTTATCCTGCAAAAGAATCATAATTTCATAACATGGGATAAATCATGGTAGTGAAATTTAATCCCAATAATCATAACATAAAACATGAAACTTTGTTTCATACACACATAATCATAGAGAATCATTTCTTATTAGTCAAGATTCATAGCCAAGACTATCTTAGTGGATAAAGTCCATTTCTGAACTGAGTTCACTCCTCGTTTCAGTCCTGTTTCACTGAACCAGTTTAACCTGCCGTTCCAGCCATGTATTTCTCATGAGATATAAAATATTTACACAATGCATTGGAGGGAGATATAGTTCCCACCCATCTCATAATGATACCATTCTTATGTGTTCCATAAAATCATAAACCATAGATCATAGCATAACCCATGTAATAAAAATGGGACTCTTAAACATTATGACATCATAAAACAATTCATATAAGATAATGGAATTCATAAAATATTTCCATCACAAGATAATCAAATCAATGTAATAATAGGTATAGAAACAGAACCCTATATTATCTTAGATGGAAAATAATTTTGATAAAACACTTGAACTCAATTCGTGAGGAAAATATCCTTTTTACTTCAAAAACACTTTTCCTTTCTTAACATGTCATGAAATTCTAAACTAAAAGAAGTTGATTAAAAATAAACTTGAAAATTTGTAAAGGAAGATTCTTGGAAAAATGTTTTAAAAATCCATTCATGTCGTATATGTTAAAAAAACATTCTTCTCATACTTTTGTCAGAAAAGTCAAAAAGTACCTCATACGAAAAACGACAAAATATTCCTTTCATATATTTTACTAAAAACTCACCTAAGGGTAAAATTGGATTTAAAAAATTGTAGGTGGATGTAAATAATATTAAATATTGAGTAAACATCGATGTTGATGATAAAATAGACCATAGTAAATACCAAAGTATAAACAATCTCAGATAAAAATGAGATTGTGAAATTTTCCCTTACATTAGGTCTGATATGCTTTGTATGTGTCCGAACCTCCTGTATAATGATTTAAATAATTTCATTGACTTATTACAGAATTATATTCATTGTTATGATATCATATAAGGTCATAGTCTTAGCTTCTTATTAGTAATATTTCGTTACTACTTGTTATTCAGGTGTTTATTACTTTTTGTTCTTATGTGTGTTTTGTCGAATAAATTCTTATTACTCTTTATAGAATATAGATACATCATTTACAGAATGGTACTAGTGTAATATATATCATATTCATTCATTAAATTCATTTATATAATCATTTTTCAATTAAGATCATATAGAACGAGTCGCATCACATCGTGGAGACGGTAGGTCGTACGTACGCACGAGCGATGATATCGTCCCCATGATCGTGGAGTTGTATTGAAGTGTATGTATACTATTTAAGAAACAATATCACTTTACAATAATCATATATTGTTATTATTTACACCATTATACCCATCCAAGTTAGGTGGTGGTGGAAAACAGATTACACCACGGCGTGGAGACGGTATTCTGTACGTACGCACGCGCGGTGATTTATTTTTTTGTAGGATGGATAAGAGGTGAAATAGGGTTGTTTCATATTTATAATAACATATCATTATATTAGGGATACTGATGTTATTACCTCATAATGAAACAACTAATGAAGAGGGAGTAGAAGAAGAATGGATCTTGAAGAAATTGGTAGAAGGTATTACCTCTTTCTCGAAGTGCCTCCTTTAAAATTTCTCTTAAGGCACTAGAGTTGGTCTTTTCATTAGACCAGTACCTATAGTAGGTTTATAAGGAAGTGGGGAAGTGAAATGGGTAGGGTTTGTTCGAGCTTGAAGGCTCAAATTGGTGTGAGGAAGAGAGGGAGGAGGTTCCCTTTTATAAGGGAGGAGAGTGGAACCTTTGGAAAGTGTGGAAATATTATTTTATTATAAACTTATTTTCGGTTTCAAAAGGTCCAAAAATCATTAAATATGAAGATAAGATGACTCATAGTCTAAATAAAACCATAAAATCAGAATTGGACATGTTTAGGAAAATATTTTAATCATTATAATCTTATTTATTTAAATCATTTATTAATGTGGAAAATATATCATCATTATTGTGTCATAAAAAATTTAATTTATTTGGTGACTAAAAATTATAAAAAAAATATCATTATATAGGAAATATTTTTATCTTTCCAATTGATATTTATAGTCGAACATATAATTTATATATCCCCTTATAAAAATTAATTACTAAAAGATATTTGTTAATGTCAATTTTGTCTTTACATTAAATTAATTAATCCAAATTGTCATTGTCACTACCAAGTGGCTCAATGGGGTCCCAAAATCGTCCCAAGTATGTCCATGGTCGGCCACTACTCATAAAATAAGGTTAGGAGAAGTGTCAAGGTAATTGTGAATTATTATAATATTCTTTTAACCTTGAATTACCCTATTTACCTTTAACCGTAGTAAATAAAAATTACCATAGTTACTATTCATAATATCAAAAAAAATAAAAGTTCCCTATTAACATAATTTGGACCCACTAATTCCAAATATGGAATCCATTTTTCAAAATTCAAAACACAGAAGTTGCAGTAATTAATTTAAAATTAATCCCGTTGTTAAGCAAAAGGGTTTTAAAAGTTAAAACATTGCCAAAGATTGAAATGTTTTTACCAATGAATTCAATGTAAAATTAATTCTAATGAAATAAATTATATTAAATGGTAAAAATGTATTCTATTTATACTTTAAAAACATTCCATATTATAATTTTACCATAATAACTATTGCGATGAAAAAAAAAATTTACTTAAAATAGAGCGTGTTTTTACTATTCATTAAAAAATGAAAGTTATCAGAATAATATGTAAAATTTATCCAGTGTAAATTTTTATATCTTGATTCTAAAGAAGAATTTTATTTTGTCGAATTGAACTTATAAACTTGTCAAAAACTAGATTTAATGTGGGTGTGCCATCAAAAGGCGGTAAAACTACATTTTTTGATAAATACTTCTTTTATCCAAAAAACTGATTTTGTTTTCATACCTCATTCTAGAAAATGTATAAGATGAATTAAAATATTATAAAATACAAAATTCAGTTAATACTATTCATAACGGCTAATATTATAATATATTTTTGTTTAGTGAAACTCGGTTATTGCGTACAATGCAAGCTATCGAGGAAGGTCGCGGTTGCGTGTAAAGAAAGCCTAGCTAGTGTTGTGTGTAGTGAAAGATTCCTTTGATGATTTATATAACATAAAAACAAAATATTTCTCATAAAAGTATCGGGTGTTACATTCTACCCCCCTTAAAATGAATTTCACCCTCGAAATTCGTCACTTCGTAACAAATACTCATCATATCCTCAAGTTCCCATATAGCTTCTTCTAATTGGTGGTTCCTCCATAAAACATTCACCTAGCGAGTGGTCTTGTTCCGTAGGACATTTTCGCTACGATCTAGAATCACTATCAGCTTTTCTTGAGAAGAAAGATCATGTTCCAGCGGTACAACTTCTGAGCTGAGTACATGTGAAGGATCAGGTATGTACTTTCTCATGAGAGATACATGGAACACATTCTGAACGTGAGAGAGATTCGGTGGAAGCGCCAATCGGTAAGATACCTTCCCAACATGATCCATAATTTCAAAAGGACCGATATATCTAGGGCTCAACTTTTCCTTCTTTCCAAATCTCATTACTCTTTTCCAAGGAGATATTCGTAAGAACACTTTATCACCCACTTCAAACTCTAGGTCTTTTCTTCGGTTGTCGGCATAACATTTTTGTCGAATCTGAGCTGCTCTTATGTGTTGTTGAATAGATCTGACCTTTTCTGCCATCTCATCAACAACATTAGGTCCTAATAGCTTTCTTTCCCCAACTTCATCCCAGCAAGTTTGAGTCCTGCATTTCATTCCATAGAGTGCTTCATAAGGATCCATCTGAATACTGGAGTGAAAGCTATTATTATAAGAAAATTACACCAAAGGTAGGTGTTGATCCCAACCACCTTTTAAATCCATAGATCAAGCTCTCAACATATCTTCTATAGTATGAATTGTCCTCTCAGACTAACCGTCTGTGTGAGGATGATAAGCAGTGCTGAAACTCAACTTTGTATCTCGAGTATGATGAAGACTTCGCCAGAACTTTGAGGTCAACCTCGGATCCCGATAATATATAATAGAAAGTGGTACTCCATGAAATCTTACCACTTCCTTTACATATATCCTAGCAAGCTGATCTAGAGAGAAATCCTCTCTAATATAATTGAAGTGTGTAGACTTTGTAAGATGATCAACTATGACCCAGATAGTATTATTTCCTTTGGATGTTTTAGGAAGTCCAGTGACAAAGTCCATAGTGATGTTTTCCCATTTCCATTCAGGTATGGGTAATGGTTGTAACATCCCCCTTAGACTTCTGTCTCTCAGCTTTAACTTGCTGACAAACCAAGAATCGAGAGATATATTCAACAACATCTCTTTTCATACCATCCCACCAGAAGTACTCTTTCAGGTCCCTATACATCTTCGTGCTTCCAGGGTGAATAGATAATGAAGAACTATGAGCCTCATCCAGCAGCTCCTTCTTTAATTCGGGGATGGGAGGAACACAAACCTGATTCCTAAACATTATTATCCCATCACAATCATGGTTGAATTCAGGAACATTTCTCACTTTCTTTTGTAACTTGACATCTTCATTCTGCGCCTCTTTAATCTTCACATGTATAGATGGTTGAACATTCATTTGAGAAATATGTGATTTTCCCCTTTCATTAAAATTCCAAGATCCATCCTTTGTAAATCCATAAATATTGGATCATTTGTGATCCTCATCATGGATAATCTAGCATGGTCTTGTCGACTTAATTCATCTACCACCTTGTTTGCTTTCCCAGGGTGGTAATGAATTGAGCAGTAGTAATCCTTAATCAGCTCCAACCATCTTCTTTGGTGCATATTCAGCTCTTTTTGTGTGAAAATATACCATAAACTTTAATGATCAGTATAAATGTCACACTTTTCTCCATAAAGATAACGCCTCCAAATCTTTAATGCAAAGATTACCGAAGCTGACTCCTAATCATGAGTTGTGTAATTTTGCTCATGTATTTTCAACTGTCGTGAGGCATAAGCTATCACCATATCATATTTCATAAGAACACACCCCAATCCCTTCTTGGATGCATCACTATAGATCACAAACCTTTCTCCACTACAAGGAAGTGTGAGCACAGGTGCACTGGATAACCTTCTTTTCAACTCCATGAAATTCTATTCAAATTCCTCTGTCCAAACAAACTTAACTCCTTTCTGAGTCAACTCGGTGAGTGGATTAGATAATCGTGAAAAATCTGTCACAAAACGTCGATAATATCCAGCCAAACCAAGAAAACATCGGATCTCAGTTACTGTTATTGGTATCGAACATCATTCGATAACCTCTGTTTTTGTTGGATCCACAGATATCCCCTCTTTTAAGATTATGTGACCCAAAAAAGCAACTTTTTGAAGCCAAAATTCACACTTGGTAAATTTGGCATAAATATTCTCTTTTCTTAGGGACTTTAATACAATTCTCTAGTGATCTTCATGTTCTTCCTTGCTCTTTGAATAGAAAAGAATATCATCTATAAAGACTACCACAAACTGATCAAGATAGTCTCTAAAGACTCTATTCATCATATCCATGAAGATAGAAGGGGCATTAGTAAGACCAAATGGCATCACTATAAATTCATAGTGTCCATACCTTGTACGGAAAGCCTTCTTTGGTATATCCTCCCTTTTGACCCTTAATTGATGATACCCTGAACAAAGATCAATCTTGGAAAACAATTGAGCTCCGTGTAGTTGGTCAATTAGGTCATCAATGCATGGGAGAGGATATTTGTTCTTGATAGTGATCATGTTAAGTTCTTGATAATCAATGTAGAGTCTCATTGATCCATCTTTCTTCTTAACAAATAGAAAATGTGCTCCCCAAGGTGACACACTAGGGCATATGAATCCTTCATCAAGATTCTCTTGGAGTTGCTTCTTCAATTCCCGCAACTCAATTGGGTCCATTCTATAAGGTGTATTTGAAATAGGAAAAGCACCCGGTACGAGTTCTATTGAAAACCCAACTTCACGATTTTGTGGAAGACCTGGCAATTCCTCTGTAAAGACATCGTCAAATTCCTGTAAAATGGGAATATTTTTAAGAGTGAGTTTCTCACCAGCCATTTGAGATAAATAACCTTCATTTAGTGGAATCAAGACCCATAATATGTAAGAAATTTCCATTGGAAGGTTATGTTCATCCTTGAATCGACAGATGATCATAGATTGATCTAGAATATGAAATGTGACTTCCCTTATTTGGAAATTGATATGAGATCCATATAAATAAAGCCAATCCATGCCAAGAATCACATAAAATTCCACTATAGGACGGATCACAAGATTTCCAAGAACACTTTCCCATAAACACCAATTGGAGAAGAATTATAAACTTTTGAAGTGACCATTGGGCCATTAGGAGTTGTCACAGCCAACTCAACATCTAATTGTTGAGGTAATACGGTGATACATTTATAAAATTATCCAGAAATAAAAGAGTGGGTGGATCCAGAATCAAATAAAACATTTTCTACTTTAGATTGGATGGTAAGTGTACCTCTCACCACTTCGTTGTCGTACTCCAGATCGCCGATAGTAATTACATGTGACTTTTCTTTGTCTTTGGCCTTAAGAGTTTGTTGATGTCGATCATCATCATCATCAACCCTTGGATTTGGGCATTTATTAGCGTAATGCCCCATCTCCTTGCACTTGAAACATTGAATTGTAGTAGGTTCATTCTGTGTATCGCTTCCTTTGTTTGCATCATTAGACATCTTCTTCCCATTATTTTGACATTCAATTGCCCGATGACCTTCTTTTCCACACATATAACATTTTCCTGTCCCCTTAAGACAATTTCCTCCATGTTTCTTTCCACACTTTGAGCATAAGGGAAAACTCATCTTCTTTTCGGTGTGGTCTTCAGATTTTCCTTTGAATTCCATTTTCCTCTTCTTATCAAACCCATGTGACTGATGGGTTACACCAATCTCCATCTCAACCTTGAGAGCACACCAAACAATTTCCTCTTATCTATTGAAGTTCCTTATGGCTAACACCCTTTGAAGACTTGGTTATAAGCCACTAAAGAATCGATCGATATTACTCTCAGGTTGGATAATAATTCCGGAAGCGTACCTTGCAAGTCTTGTAAAATTTGCTTCATAGGTACCAATGGAATCATCATCCTTTTTCTTTAGTTCAAGAAAATACTTCTCTATCTTTGTTCGAAGAATACGAGGGAAATACTTATTGAAAAATAAGTTCTTGAACTCGTCCCATTCCATGGACTCCGTTTCATCCCTTTGCCTCGTATTCTTAATAAGATTCCACCATTGATCGTCATCACCTTCCAAACGATATACTGCTAAGATGACTTTATCATGTTCAGAACATTGAAGAACTGTAAATATCTTTTCAGTGGTACTAATCCATTGTTCAGCCACTAATGGATCAGAAGACCCGCTGAATGAAGGTGGACACTGCCTCATGAAGTATTCGACAGAATGTTGCTCCTTCCTTTTCTCATTTGGAAGTCCAGCATGGTTCATAGCTTGAGAGTGTTGTGTGAGCATGGCTACAAGATTTTGTATTCCAGCTCCCATAACGTTTGGTTGCCCAGGGAGACAATCATTGCATTGCCCGTCGCATTCCGCATTAACACGGTTTCTTCGGGTTCCAACCATTGACTAAAACCAAGAAGAATAGTGTGAGCAACACTAATTATAATAGGAAAACCACATAATCAAGAATAAAATTTCACACTTAAGGTATTATCATAGGTTGTTCATGGCCATTTCTAAAACACTAATATTGTGTTCTATGCTTATACATATCCTTAGGTTCCTTACTAAGGATATCACATCCTAGTTTCCAAAGGTTGACTATACCTTTCCTCTGATACCAACTATAACGACCCATACATTACATACATGGTTAATAATTCAAAATGGAAGCATAAGTATTACAACATATAAAAAAACCATGAATGGACTATATAGGTATAGTGTCTTTAGAAACTGGGAAACATAAACAACTGGTTCATAAAGCATCTACACTGTCTCCCATTTATTTCATCATATCTATAGTCCCTTTTTGGCATATCTTACTTAATAACCTTCTTCCTGACCTGGGGAAAGAAAACATACAAAGGGGTGATCTCAAATGCTCAGTAAGGGTAAACAAAATAAATATCAATCACATCAAATTCATAAGAACATAACATTTTGGAAATCTTACTCTGCAAAAGAGATCATAATTTCATAACATGGGATAAATCATGGCAGTGAAATGTAATCCCAATAATCAAAACATAAAACATGAAACTTTTTGTAATACACACATAATCATATAGAATCATTTCTTATTATTCAATACTCATAGACAAGACTATCTTAGTGGACAAAGTCCATTTCTGAACCGAGTTCACTCCTCGTTTCAGTCTTGTTTCACTGAACTGGTTTAACCTGTCGTTCCAGCCTTGTCTATATCATGAGATATAAAATCTTTACCCAATGCATTGGAGGGAGATATAGGTCCCACCCATCTCAAAATGATAGAATTCTTATGTGTGCCACAAAATCATAAACCATACATCAAAGCATAACCCATGTAATAAAAATGGGAATCTTAAACATTATGACATCATAAAACAATTCATATAAGATAAAGGAATTCATAAAATATTTCCATCACAACATAATAAAATTAATGTGATAATAGGGATAGGAACAGAACCCTATATTATCATATATGGAAAATAATTTTGATAAAACACTTGACCTCCATTCTTGAGGAAAATATCCTTTCTACTTCAAAAACACTTTTCCTTTCGTAACATGTCATACAATTCTAAGCTAAAAGAAGTTGATTAAAAATAAACATGAAAAATTGTAAAGGAAGCTTCTTGGAAATAATGTTTTAAAAATCCATTCATTCTGTATAAGTTAAAAAACATTCTTCTCGTACTTTTTTCAGAAAAGTCAAAAAGCACCTCGTACGAAAAAAAACAAAAGAATCCTTTCATATCTTTTACTAAAAACTCACCGAAGGCTAAAATTGGATTTAAACAATTTTAGGTGGATGGATATTACATATTGGTAAAACATGGATGTGGATGATAAAATACACCACAGTAAATGCCAAAGTATAAACAATCTCAGATAAAAATGAGATTGTGATATTTTCCCTTACCTTAGGTCTGATATGCTTTGTACGTGTCCGAACCTCCTGTATAATGATTTAAATAATGTCATTGACTTATTACAGAATCATATTAATTGTTATTATATCATATATGGTCATATTCTTAGCTTCTTATTAGTAATATTTCATTACTACTTGTTATTCAGGTGTTTATTACTTTTTGTTCTTATGCGTGTTTTGTCGAATAAATTCTTTTTACTCTTTATAGGATATAGATACATCCTTTAAATAATGGTATTAGTGTAATATATATCATATTAATTCATTCAATTCATTTATATAATCATTATTCAATGAATATCATATAGAACGAGTCCCATCACATCGTGGAGACGGTAGGTCGTACGTATACACGAGTGATGATATCATTCCCATGATTGTGGAATTGTATTGAATTGTATGTATACTATTAAGAGGTAAAATAGGTTTGTTTCATATTTATAATAACATGTCAGTATATGAGGGATACTGATGTTATTACCTCATAATGAAACAACTAAATAATAGGGAGTATAAGAAGAATGGAACTTGAAGAAAATGGTAGAAGGTATTACCTCTTTCTCGAAGTGCATCCTTTAAACTTTTTTTAAGGCACTAGAGTTGGTCTTTTGATAAGACCAGTTCCTATGGTAGGTTTATAAGGAAGTTAGGAAGTGAAATGGGCAGGGGTTGGCCGAGCTTGAAGGCTCAAATTGGTGTGAGGAAGAGAGGGAGGAGGTGCCATTTTATAAGGGAGGAGAGGGGCACCTTTGGAAAGTGTGGAAATATTATTTTATTATAAACTTATCTTCGGTTTCAAAAGGTCAAAAAATCATTAAAGATGAAGATAGGATGACTCATAGTCGAAATAAAATCATCCAATCAGAATTGGACATGTTTTGGAAAATATTTTAATCATTATAATCTTATTTATTTAAATCATTTATTAATGAGGTAAATACTTCATCATTATTGTGTCATAAATAAATTAATTTATATGGTGTTTAAAAATTATAAAAAAACTATCATTATGTAGGAAATATTTTTATCATTCCAATGAATATTTATAGTCGAAAATATAATTTATATAACCCCTTATAAAAATTAATTACTAAAAGATTTTTGTTATTGTCAATTTTGTCTTTACATTAAATTAATTTATCGAAATTGTCATTGTCACTACCAAGTGGCTCAATGGGGTCCCAAAATTGACCCAAGGATGCCCATGGCCGGCCAATACTCATAAAATAAGGTTAGGACAAGTGTAAAGGTAATTTTGAATTATTACAATATTCTTTTAACCTTGAATTACCATATTTACCTTTAACCGTAGTAAATAAATATTACCATAGTTACTATTCATAATATCAAAAAAAAAAGTTACCTAATAAAATAATTTGGACCCACTGTTTCCAAAATATGGAATACATTTTTCAATATTCAAAACACAGAAGTTTCAGTAATTAATTAAAAAATAATCCTGTTGTTAAGCAAACAGGTTTTAAAAGTTAAAACTTTGCCAACGATTGAAATGTTTTTACCTATGAATTCAATGTAAAATTAAAGCTAATGACATACATTATATTAAATGGTAAAAATATATTCTATTTATACTTTAAAAACATTTAATATTATAATTTAACCATATAAAGTATTGCGATGAAAAAAGTTGTTTTTAATTGAAATATAGCGTGTCTTTACTATTCATTAAAATATGAAAGTTATCAAAATAATATGAAAATTTTATCCAAAGTAAATTTTTATATCTTGAATATAAAGAAGAGTTTTATTTTGTCAAATTGAACTTATAAACTTTTCAAAAACTAGATTTAATGTGGGTGTGCCATTAAAAGGCGGTAAAACTGCATTTTTTGAAAAACACTTCTTTTATCCAAAAAACTGATTTTGTTTTCATACCTCATTCTAGAAAATGTATAAGATGAATTAAAATTTTATAAAATTAAAAATTCAGTTAATACTATTCATAATGGCTAATATTATAATATATCTTTGTTTAGTGAAACTCGGTTATTGTGTACGATGTAAGCTATCGAGAAGGTCGCGGTTGCGTGTGAAGCAAGCCAAGTTAGTGTTGTGGGTAGTGAAAGTTTCCATTGATGATTTATATAACATAAAAAATAATTCTCATAAAAGTATCGGGTGTTACAGATATCATTTCATAATAAGAAAAGTGAAACCATTTAAATCATAAATACAATATACTTGAAACATACACATATGAAATAATGTCATCTTAAATGAAAAATGGTTTTGATATAACACTTGAAATGAATTCTTGAGGAAAATGTCCTTTCTTCTTCAAAATCAATTTCTTTTCACAAAATGTCATGAAATTTTAAAAGAAAAAGATTTTTTTTAAATAGTCATGAAATCTTTTGGAGGAAGATTCATGAAAATAAGGCTTTATAAAACCGTAAAAAAAAATTCACGCCGTGTAAGTTAAAAATAACAATCTCCTCGTACTTTTGTCGGAAAATTCAAAAAGTACCTCGTATGGTAATCAAAAAAAATATTCCTTACATACCATGTAGTAATAGTCAAAAATGGTTAAAAAGGACTTTAAACATACATAAAAACACTTTTAGAAAACATGGACATGGATGATAACAGTAACCCCACTAAATAATTACGTATAAGCAATCTTGGATAAAAAATGAGATTTGCAAAATTATCCCTTACCTTAGGTCCGATATGATTCATACATTTCCGAACCTCCTGTATAATGATTTATATAATTTCATTGACTTATTAAATAATCTTATTCATTGTTATGATATCATATATAGTTCACTTATGACTTTATATTACCCGTTCTTTTGTAAGTTCCATGTTAAAGCAGCGTTTTGGGTTAAATCATTTTATTTATCGTACGTGTTTGGACTTGTTGTTCTTGATATTATTACTTATATCCATATTTACTTAATTCCAGAATGTAAAACATGATTTATATATAATATATATTCAGTATATACATATATATATATGATAGATCGATTAAATGGAATGAAATACACCGTTCATGGAGATGGTAGACCGTACGTACGCATGAACGTTGTTTTCGTTTCCTTATTGAATTGAATGAAATTATGTAGATGACATATATATATATACACATAAATCCAGTATCATTATTATTTCATATATTTCATTATTATATATTATATATACTTTATAATCATTCATGAATGGTTAACATGGAGAATGAATCTCATTGCGTCGTGGAAACGGTAGTCCGTACGTACGCACGAGCGATGATATCGTTCCCATGATCGTGGAATTATATTGGAGTGTATGTATACTATTTCGTAATGATTATCAATTTACAATAATCATATATAGTCATTATTTACACCATTATACTCATCCAAGTAACGTGGTGGTGGAAAATAGGTTACACCATGGCGTGGAGACAGTATTCCGTACGTATGCACACGTGGTGATTTCATTTTCCGTAGGAGGGATAGATGGTGAAATAGGTTTGTTTCATAATTATAATAACATATCATTATATGAGTGATACTGATTCTATTACTTCATAATGAAACAACTAAATAAGAATAAGTGGAAGAATAAATAAAGTTGAAAGAATCGGTAACGGATATTACCTCTTCTTTGAAGCGCCACTTTGAGACCTACTCTTAGGGCACTAAAATGGGTCATTGAGGAATCCTAGGACCTCTAGGATGTTTCTAGGGAAGTGTAGAAGAAGATTTGGCAGGGGTTGGCCGAGCTTGAAGGCTCAAAGTGGTGTGAGGAAGAGAGGGAGGAGGTTTCCTTTTATAAGGGAGGAGAGGGGCACCTTTGGAAAAACTAAAAATATTATTTTATTATAAAGTCATATTCAGTTTTTAATAGCTCCAAACTGATTTATTTCGAAGATAAGGTAGGTATGGGTCGAAATACTCTTATCCAATAGTGTTTAGACAAGTTTGGGTATCTATTTTAACCTTATCATTTAGATGTAACTTCAAGTTAATTAATTTTACTTTTACCGTGTCTTCTTGTTTTCTTACACTATAAGGTTAATAAACATACTATAAAAAGACAAAAGAACACCAAGTTGTTTATTATTAATATATAAAACCTTATATAAGTCATTTGGCCGAACCATAGATTTTTAGGAATAAAATAACAGTTAATAATATAATATTTTTTAAAAAAACTATTTTATGTCAATTTTGACACTGTTTGGAAATTGATTTTTGTGAAAATCATAACAGAATTATTAGTTCGAAAAACGTTATTTAAATCAATTATAACATTTAATATTATCCTATAAAATTATTTTAATTCATAAAAAGTCTCAAATTACATTTATTTGGGTATTTATAACATCAATTATGTCAATATTTCATTAATAAGAAAATTACTGCATCATCATTGTGTCAAAAATAAATTAAATTATTTAATTTCTAAAAATTACAAATAAAATATCATTATGTAGGAAATATTTTTAGCTTTATAATTAATATTTATAGTCGAATTTATCTTATGTATAA
Source organism: Viscum album (assembly GCA_963277665.1). Taxonomy (NCBI): domain Eukaryota; kingdom Viridiplantae; phylum Streptophyta; class Magnoliopsida; order Santalales; family Viscaceae; genus Viscum; species Viscum album. The sequence continues at coordinate 1,707,294,751 of OY728122.1, forward strand.
CTGTATAAAAAATGATTTAGTTATTAAATTTCATTTTAACTACTTTAACCCTTCTTTAAATAAATTAATAGTAAATGTCCTAATCTAATCCAAGTGGGCCTAAATGGTCATATTTTATTCCTAAGGTTGTTTTTGGTCGAATTACACTTATCCAATAGAATTAGGACATGTTTTAGGGTAATAATAATATCATTTTAACCCTTAATTACCCTATTTACTTTTAACCGTGGTGAAAAAAAGAAAAAAGTTACTATTCACCAAAAATTATTTTTATCTCATTGAACCGTATTTTACTTACTGAAATCAACTGTGTCTCTCGATTTTTGAAATTCCATTCACAAAAGCAGTAAAATTACGTTTTATGAAAATTTGCAAATTCTCCTAGGAGGTGGGTAAAAGACTGTAAAAGTTCAATTAAATTTCTATATATATAAAATTATTATAAAATTACTCCAATGAAATAAATTGAACTTATATAGGTATTATGTATCATTTTTTTACCTAAAATAAATTTAAATAAAATAAATAATTATTTAAATAAAAATTCAGTTTTTGAATAGTAACCCAGTGTTTTCACTATTCATCAAAAATTGAAAGTTTTCAGAAAAATACCAAAATTTCACCCTTGGATAATTTAGATATTTAGAATCCAAAAATGAAGTCCATTTTGAAAAATAAAGTTTATAAAATTTCAAAAAGTTGGTATTACTATTCATAACCACTAGTTTGTATAACATATCGTTGTTTAATGAAACTCGGTATTTCGTACAACACACGCTATCGTGGAAGGTCGCGATTTCATGTAATTCAAGCCAAGTCATGGATGCGTGTTGTGCAAGCTCCTTTTGGTGTAGCGTACAACAGAAGACATTCATGAAATTAAAAAGAATATTTCTCATAAAATCTCGGGGTGTTACATTCTACCCCCCGTAAAATGAATTTCTCCCTCGAAATTCGTCGAGGTTATAAATGGTTTACTACTCGAAAGTTTTTTTAATAGAAACCCACATCGTAAAAAGGAATACCAAAACTTGGCTTTAAAAACTAAAGTATGAAACGTAACGTTTACCCAAAATTAACTAATCACTGGGTTTCCACATAGGAGAACATAGGTGAAAATATGGATATGGAAGAGAAATCTAATCATCATGTTATGATGGATAGTGGTAGAGAAAATGGCTATGAAAAATCCAACAATCAAAAAGCCATAAATTTTTGATGATCTAGGGTACCATCTGATTCATCAGATATAAGGGCACTTGGACAACATTTTTGGTTTTCAAGTTCACTTCCCTAAAGTTGAAGAATTTGAATTAGAATAAATACTTACTTTATTTTGGTATAATCTCACCATTGTTCGTGCCTTGAACAATTTCCACTTCATCTCTTTAAGAAATAAAGTTGAATTTGTCTTTTGTGAAGTTTTAGCAGATCATGTGATAGAATTATAGGTCATTCCATCTATCTCAAACATAAGTTAGCAAAAGTTATATACATAATTCCATCTGTGGTGAGATTTGTCATATATGGTTCCAAAATGGACTTATACTTCATCTATCATCCTGTATAATAAAATAAAACTAGTTTCTACTAACCAGGGACTTCCTCTAGGCACATGGTAGGAAATAAAGGCATGTCACACTTCGGTTGTGGGTTCGATTCCCGCATCCTTGTCCGACGTGGTTTTCGCTCATTCTGCAGGTTGTCCTTTTTTTTTAAAAACAATACTAACTTATGTCCAACATAATCCATTCCAATCTTTAGGCTTATCCATAATATTGCAGTCCATTCTCATATTATAGTGAAAACGATTACGAGAGATTTAATATAACAATAATGTTAATACCATCGTTGATCCCCATATATCATAAGATATGTCTTGTTGGTCACATTCTAAACATTCGAAGGCCTTAATCATGTATTATCTTGAAAAAAAATTACCATAGAACCTCAGTGAAAACATGAATGCTGTCAAAAGGTAACTCTTTCCACATACCAAAATCCCAAAATTTCTATATACTCAAACCATGATATCACTTTGTCGTTATTTTAGTCATGATCTCATGAATACTGTCATATAATTCATTTTCTTTTTATCCCTTCATTATGTGCATATCATCTTCTTTCCAAAAATATCTCAATCACTTTCCATGGTTACCGATACCATAAAATTATTTAAAACAACAATAGAACAATACATAAATATTCCAATATTCCATGATACTATATACAACATTATTTTGGAATCCCCTTACATAAACACTTAATCATTCCACCACATCGTTGTCATATTCAACATCACCAATAGTGATCGCATGTGACTTCCCTTTATCCTTTTCCTTAAGTGGATGCACATGTCGATCATCATTAACCCATGGATTAGGGCATTGATTAGCATAATGCCCCATTTCATTACACTTGAAGCATTGAAGTGTTGGTGGTGTGTTCTCTGTAGTCTTTTCATTATTCACATCATTAGAAACCCTTTTTCCATTACTTCGACAGTCTGCTACTCGATGGCCTTCTTTTCCACACTTAAAACATTTTCTAGTCCCTTTAAGACAATCTCCACCATGCTTCTTTCCACACTTTGAGCAAAAGGAAACATTCAGCTTCTTTTCACCATTATTCTGAGATTTCTCCTTCAACTCCATCTTTCGTTTCCTGTCAAAACCATGAGATGGATATATAACACCAACTTCCATTTCTACCTTGATAGCACAACTCACAATTTCTTCATAGCTAATGAAGTCTCTTATAGCTAATGCCCTTCTAAGATTTGGTTTTAAGCCACTGAAGAATTGATCAACTTTACTTTTAGGTTGGAAGATAAAGCCAGATGCATACCTTGCAAGCCTTGTAAAATTCACTTCGTATATACCAACAGATTCCTCATCCTTTTGCTTTAGTTCATGAAACTCCTTCTCCATCTTTGTTCGAAGAATACGAGGGAAGTACTTATTGAAAAAAAAGTTCTTGAACTTGTCCCATTCCATGTACTCAATTTCATCTCTTGGCCTCGTATTATTGATATGATTCCACCATTGATCAGCTTCACCTTCCAAACGATATACTGCTAAGATGACTTTAGCATGTTCAAAACATTGAATAACTGAAAATACCTTTTCAGTGGTACTGATCCATTGTTCAGAAACAAGTGGATCAGAAGACCCACTGAATGAAGGTGGACGTTGCCTCATGAAGGACTCAATAGAATATTGTTCCCTTCTCTGCTCATTTGGAAGTCCAGAATGATTCATAGCTTGTGTAAGTATAGAAATAAGATTTTTCACTCCATCTCCCATAACATTTGTTTGTTCAGGAGGATAATCATTGCATTGTCTGTTACATTGATCAACACGGTTCCTTCAGGTTCCATCCATCGCCTAAAACCCAAAAAGAATACTGTGAGAGGTAAAAATCATGCTAGGGAAAACAACATAGTAAAGGGGGAGTGCCCTCAATATCTAACATCTGAGGTTAAATTCTATGATTGTTACCATAGTTCTAGGTTTATATCATATACGTATAATTATCCTTAGGGACATCCCTAGACATACCTTAGAAATATATCTAGGGATCTCACTAATGTTTTCGCATCCTAGTTTACCAAGGTTGACTAAACCTTTCCTCTGATACCAAATGTAGAGACCCGATACTTGACGTACATGGAAATTACATTACTTTTGAGAAATAATTAGTACATAACAAAAACATACACACAAGGACTGTAATAGTTTAGTGTCTTTGGAAACTCAAAATATAATCTTCTAATCGTGGTGAAAAATCTTCAACATCTCCCACAAAGATCATCCCTTTTGATCTTACCTAAAACCTTTCATTATATCTTGGGGAAAAGAAAACATAAAAGGGGTGAACTCAAATTCCCAGTAAGGGTAAACATAGAGAACATAAAACAATCCATAAACATTTGAATGCAAAAACTTGAACCTAAAATCTAAACATCAAAATCATGGGGAAAGACATGATTATTGGAAGTACGTAATGCATATATCATAAGGTAACATCAATCATGATAAAATAGCATGGGAATAAACCATGTAATTTTGGAAACCATTCAGCACATGTTATGATTTCCGTAGTAGCCAAGGCATTGCTACCAAGACCATCTTCGTGGAAAAAGTCCCTTTCTGAATCGAGTTCACTCCTCATTTCAGTCATGTAACACTGAACCGGATTAACTTACCATTCCAGCCATGTCTATCTCATGAGATATAAATCTTTACCCAATGCATTGGAGGGATATATAGGTTCCACCCATCTCATAATGAAATCATTCTTACTTGTTCCACAGAATAAACATACATCATTCATAACAACCCTATAAATAAATTGGGGTTCATAAACATCATCACATAATCCATATAAAAGAAATGGATATCATTTCATAATAAGGAAATTAAAACCACGTAAGTCATAGAGACATGATACTTGAAACATACACATATGAAACAATTTCATCTTAGATCAAAAATGGTTTTGACATAACACTTGAAAGGAATTCTTGAGGAAAATATCCTTTCTTCTTCAAAATCAATTTCTTTTCACAAAACGTCATGAAATTTTAAAGGAAAAATATTTTGTTTAAAATAGTCATGAAATATTTTTGAGGAAGCTTCATGAAAATAAGGCTATATAAAACCATAAAAATCCATTCACGCCATATAAGTTAAAAATAACAATCTCCTCGTACTTTTGTCGGAAAACTAAAAAAGTACCTCGTATGGTAAACAAAAAAAAATATTCCTTACATACCATGTAGTAAAAGTCAAAAATGGTTAAAAAGGACTTTAAACATACATAAAAACACTTTTAGAAAACATGGGCATGGATGATAACAATAACCCCAGTAAATACTTACGTATAAGCAATCTCGGATAAAAATGAGATTTGCAAAATTATCCATTACCTTAGGTCTGATATGCTTCGTACATTTCCAAACCTCCTGTATAAAGATTTAAATAATGTCATTGACTTATTAGAGAATATTATTCATGGTTATGATATCATATATAGTTCAATTTTGACTTTATATTACCCATTTTTTGTACGTTCCATGTTAAAGCAGCGTTTTGGGTTAAATCATTTTATTTATCGTACGTGTTTGGAATTTTTGTTCTTGATATTATTACTTATATCCTGATTTAATTAATTCCAGAATTTAAAACACGATTTATATATAATATATATTCATTATATACATATATATATATGTGATAGATCGATTAAATGGAATGAAATACACCGTTTATGGAGATGGTAGGTCGTACGTACGCATGAACGATGTTTTCGTTTCCTTATTGAATTGAATGAAATTAAGTAGATGACATACATATATATACACATAAATCCAGTATCATTATTATGTCATATATTTCATGATTACTTATTATATATACTTTATAATCATTCATGAATGGTTAACATGGAGAATGAATCTCATTGCGTCGTGGAAACGGTAGTCCGTACGTACGCACGAGCGATGATATCGTTCCCATGATCGTGGAATTGTATTGGAGTGTATGTATACTATTTCAGAATCAATATCAATTTAAAATAATCATATATAGTCATTATTTACACCATTATACCCATCCAAGTATGGTGGTTGTGGAAAATAGATTACACCACGGCGTGGAGACGGTATTCCGTACGTACGCACGCGCGGTGATTTCATTTTCCATAGGATAGATAGATGGTGAAATAGGGTTGTTTCATAATTATAATAATTTATCAGTATATGAGTGATACTGATGTTATTACTTCATAATGGAACAACTAAAGAAGAATAAGTGGAAGAAGAAATATAGTTGAAAGAATCGGTAATGGACATTACCTCTTCTTTGAAGCGCCTCTTTGAGACCTCCTCTTAGGGCATTAAAATTGGTCTTTGAAGAAGACCAGGACCTCTAGGATGTTTCTATGGAAGTGGAGAAGAGAATTTTCCAGGATTTGGCCGAGCTTTAAGGCTCAAAGTGGTGTGAGGAAGAGAGGGAGGAGGTGCCCTTTTATAAGGGAGGAGAGGGGCACCTTTGGAAAAACTAAAAATATTATTTTATTATAAAGTCATATTCTGTTTTTAATAGCTCCAAACTAATTTATTTCGAAGCTAAGGTGGGGATGGGTCGATATCCTCTAATAAAATAGTGTTTATACAAGTTTAGGTATCTATTTTTACCTTATCATTTAGATTTAACTTTAAGTTAAATAATTTTACTTTTACCGTGTCTTCTTGTTTTCTTACACTATAAGGTTAATAAACATACAATAACAAGCCAAAAGAACCCCAAGTTCTTTATTATTAATATATAAATCCTTATCTAAGTCATTTGGCCGAACCTTATATTTTTAGGAATAAAATAACAATTAATAATATAATATTTGTTATAAAAACTATTTTATGTCAATTTTGACACGATTTGGTAATTGATTTTTGTGAAAATCATAACAGAATTATTAGTTCGAAAAAGATTATTTAAATCAATAATAACATGTAATATTAACCTAGAAAAATATTTTAATTCATAAAAGTCTCAAATTACATTTTTTGGGTATTTATAACATCAATTATGTTAATATTTCATTAATAAGATAATTACTGCATCATCATTGTGTCATAAATAAATTAAATTATTTAATGTCTAAAAATTAAAAATAAAATATCATTGTGTAGGAAATATTTTTATCTTTCTAATTAATATTTATAGTCGAATTTATCTTATGTATAACTCTATAAAAAATTATTTAGTTATTAAACTTTGATTTTAAATATTTTAACCCTTCTTTAAATAAATTAAAAATAAATGTCCTAATCTAATCCATGTGGGCTTAAATGGTCATATGTTTTTTCTAAGGTTGTTTTTGGTCGAATTGAACTTATACAATAGAATTAGGACATGTGTTAGGGTAATAATAATATCCTTTTTACCCTTAATTACCCTATTTACTTTTAACCGTGGTAAAAAAAGTAAAAAGTTACTACTCACCAAAAATTATTTTCATCTCATTGAACCACATTTTACTTACTGACATCATCCGTTTCTCTCGGATTTTTGAAATTCCATTCTCAAAAGAGGTAAAATTATGTTTTATGTAAATATGCAAATTCTCTTAGGAGGTGTGTAAAAGACGGTGAAAAGTTCAATAAAATTTTTATATATCTAAAATTATTATAAAATTACTCCAATGACATAAATTGAACTTATATAGGTATTATGTATCAATTTTGACCTAAAATAAATTTAAATAAAATAAATAATTATTTAAATGAAAAGTCAGTTTTTGAATAGTAACCCAGTGTTTTCACTATTCATTAAAAATTGAAAGTTTTCAGAAAAATACCAAAAATTAACCCTTGGCTAATTTCGATATTCAGAATCCAAAAATGAAGTCCATTTTGAAAACTAAAGTTTATAAAATTTCAAAAAGTGGGTATTAATATTCATAACGGCTAGTTTATATAACATATCGTTGTTTAACAAAACTCTGTATTGCGTACAACACACACTATCGTGGAAGGTCACGATTGCATGTAATGAAAGCCAAGTCAGGGATGCATGTTGTGCAAGCTCCTTTTGGTGTACCGTACAACACAAGACATTAATGAAATTAAAAATAATATTTTTCATAAAATCTCAAGGTGTTACAGAGTATATGTAATTGAGTTAATTTTCCTATTTTCTGGTAGGGTATTTACTATGATAAAAGTGTGTACAGTCCCCAATGGTTGATATATCATTCCTGCACTCCTAAGAAAAAATTATCTACTTTGTGGGGAGGCATGCCTGAGGTCATGTGACCAACCTGAGCTAGCCACCAATTTGTTGCACCTGGGTCAGGATGTTATAGGCTCTATCAGTGTTATGTGGGCTTATGATTATCAGTGGTAAGATTCTATGGTTTTATATATCTCTATGACACTCACTTTATTCCCCATATATTATTTATCCTAAGACACTTTATGTCAAAAAACGATTTACAAGACCTTAATTCATGTTCTATATATTCATAAAAAGGGAAAAACATAGGAGTAATAATAAAATTTACAATAAATATAACAATATGTGGAATATAAATTTAATAAATGTTAAAGCCATATAATATTGATATCCAAGATTAATTAGTTTATGATATATATAAATAAATTTTTATCAATATCTGTATTCATTAATTAATTCATTAAAAAAACCATCACCGATACACATATTGGAAAAAAATTACTTATATATTAGTAGTGTTTCAATTAATATATACTGTTGATTTTTTCCAATAATGAAAAAATAATAAAATATACATATGGATGATGTATGTTTCATGTTACCTAATATTTTCCTATGTGTTATCATATAACACAATTCATGAGACTTATGAATGAGTAATTAGTCATAAATAATTTAATTTAAATCTTATATTTCCCATGGCATCTCATGATTCTACCGTATCTATAATTTCTTGACATATTAATTAGTCACCCCATGATTCCTAACAACTGTATTTCTTGACTACTCCTAGTTCCATACCCATGAGACTTTAGTGAGAAATAATACCATTTTTTAAAGAATGGGTATTTAATACTCAAAGAATATCATACCACATAATAAAATTATCTAACACACACATCTAGATTGGAATAAGATGATTTAATATCATTATGATAAATGAAATGATAATTGGTGATGATGTATCCTTTAATAATTAAATAATACATATATAAGAATAAATCCCATATTTCGAATCACTTATCTAGACACCATGTATATTATCAGTTTGATCAATTTGTCCATGGAATATGGAATGTATTATAATATTTTTAAATGAATAATGTGACATGAAAATGATATAGAATAATATTGTGGTATAAAAAATATATAATTTATGTAAAATTAATGAATTTATGAAAAAAACACTTATAAACATAATAACTATCACAACCGGACATGAGAATAAAACTAGAGGTCCCTTGAGTATAAAATCCCACAAAAATTTCTTTGGGTTGTCCCTAAAAATCAACTCATCACATCAATAAAAATAAAAAATATAAAAAAAATTATACAAACTCTATAAAAAATTATCTACCATGTTAATGGGTTTATCCATTACCTGTATCAAATAAAAAAACATATATACAAACTAAAATATCTTCTATAGTTTATGAGTACACCATTATCAAATGGTGGTCACTAGTCCGAGCCTACATATTAGACACAAATAATAAATTATTAAATATTTATGTAATGAAAAAGTAATAAGAAAAATAATAAAAAATACTCTCTATCAATGATATCCAAAATAAATATAAATTAAAACATATATCCTGCAATACATGGATGATCCATAACTATTTAAAAAATTAAAATATAAGATATGAATATATGATGAAAAAATATATCAGATTTTGTGAGAAACTCCATTTCATATAGAAATTATTAGGGTGTGTACTATAGACAAGGATAAACACTAATCACTTGGAGTAAGGTTATTGTGAATACTCAATCCTAAAATAAAATTACATACCATGAGGTGAAAATTATTACTCTATTAAGGAATTAGAACCCATACAATGAAATTAATCTATTTTATTTTTTTGGTGTACCGACTAAATATATATAATATTATTATACCCAATACTAAAAGCATCCTAATCATAGAAACTCATGTTGGAAAAGATTTTGAATTGAATAATTAGTTATACAAATCACACACCTTAGTGTTCATGATGTGTTCCATGTATCTCTGTTGAGTAGTATATAACATACCCCTCACATGTACCGAATCTAGTGGTGGTAGCATTGTAGAATTATATTTCATATTAGGAGAATATGGTGAAGATCTAATATCATAGAGTAAAAATTATTCTGAATAAGATAATGCACCTCATAAATGTGATATTAAGAAATAACATGTTTGAAGAAGTAACATGGAAACTAGAGGATGTGATGAAATATAATTTCTATATTCTATTTTACAATTTAATATGACAATTTATAAGGATAAATTATAAATTGGGGTTAGATTGTAATGCCTCAAAATATTAATTATATAATTCATTTTCAGATTTAATTACATTCCCTATTGTGTATTATGGTTATAGAAAAAATATTCAATTATTTGGAATATTATATCCTGTCTAATTTAAAATACAATTATGCGTCATAACTATTGAAAAATATATTTTGAATAGTGATCATATAATTATTGTCAATATAGGTTATTGATAAATCCAATTAACATATACAAATAAAGTGATTAAGTTTACCAATAGAATCGTACTCTGTAAGGAAATGTTATCAGAACATATAAGGGAGATTGAATCTCTCAGATTTTCCCTTGACCAATACCAAGATGATATAGAACAACAAAAGCATGATCGAAACTGTTTATTGGGGAATATCAAGCTTATCGAGATTACAGTCCAACCCATATATGTTGAACCACCCTTCGCAAATCTCACCATTTCATACATTAACTTATGATAATTTACTACTGAAATAAAGGGCTACATATCAAGACTGAAAAAATTTCAATATGTAATTGCTTTCTCAAAAGAATATTGAATATATTTAAATCAAATTGTCACTACAATGTAAATTATTTTGATTTTGATATGATAAAAAAGAAATTGTATTTTTTGTGTAATATAATAATTTCAATTAATATATTATTTATTAATGAATTCAAGAATTTTAAAATAAATGATATGTTAATAAGATAAAAAATATAATAAAAAATATAATATTTATCAAATAAAAATTAATATTTAATTTTTATGAATTCAAATATATTTTCTATATGGGTTCAAAAGATGACATTATCCAAAAAATAACTATTTCACAATAAATGAAAATTCCTATATTATATGTGAAAATTAACATATTTTGAAAATTATTTGGATAAAATACATGATTTTTAATCAACATTGAAAATTTTTAAAACATTGGATTTTTCATACTCTCCAGATACAATCAATTTTGTTTGCTACAAATTAAAAACGTAATATAATTTGGTGTGTATTATAACAACATAAAATCCCAAATGTGATGTAATAAATTATTAAAAATGAATCCATGACCTAATATATGTTTTCCATTTAAAATAATGATATTCATATTTATTTTAATATATTCATAATGACTTTATGAATCCTCCACAACCTATATACTATTATAAGGTTTTGAAATAAATTCATTGCAAACATGGATCCCTTACACATCACCAAGGTAGATATTTTATTCAGTTCATACCTAGGAAAAATAATTTCACAAAAATCACACCCAATTTTATGAATCCATGGGAATAAACCCTGGGAAGGTTTCTGAATTTTTTTACCTTATTATATAGAGTGAAAAAACAATGTTTTATTTAAAAAATAAGTAACTCCCTTCACTTTACCTTTATAAACTCACGCAATCTCCACTTACTCTTCACTATAAAAATTTGCATCATTACCATATTCTTTCTTCCTCTCCTGAGATCCCTCCAATGGATCATCCATGTTTCAATGTTTCTCCTCCCAAGATTTTGGAATCTCAATCTCAAGGTAAGAGACCTCTAACTCTTATTTTCAATTCAAGAACCTTCTTTGAATTTAGCCTTCTAAAAATTAATTCATTAATTGACATGAATGGATTAATATATCAATAATATAAAATTTATGTCCAAATAATGGGAGATCACTTATCCCTTCAGATTATATTATTTTCCATCAGTCATTAATATATTTATATTTAATATGGGATTCTATATTTCTCTTATTTGTTCAACAATATTCTATATTTTATGTATTTTGATTTCTAATTTCAAATGGTGGGATATGTCTTTCCATATCCCTCATAATTTCTATATTATATAAAAATAATGAGTTTCACATTTCTCTACCATTTTTCCAATTTATGAATCATTATGTACTTGTAGATACTTGGATTTTCTATGTATTATTTCCAGATATTATATGGTAAATTTTTGATACTAGGAGGTGAGACATCATGTGATTCTGAGATGTGACCTTATCAAAAAAAATGTTTGAAATATACTAAATATATTAAATACAAAATTAACAAATTTTCCCTATAAAATATAATAACATCTATAAGGTGTCCTAGAAAAAAATTATTAGGGCATGACTGAGTTCAGTATGTGGGTTTTACCATAGGAGCGAAAAAAGCTTTTTGGGAAGAAGGTGTTTGTAGAAATTTTTTTGTGAGAGTGTGTGATAAATAAATTAATAAAATTTATTTATTTAATTTTTAATTATGTAGATACCTAATAATATTATTTAAACACAAACTTATGTAAAATTTTTAGGTCTTTCCAAAAAAACACGGAAAAATTAACAAGATCCATTGGAGAGTGTTGTAGGAACTCTATTGATGGATAACCACTAGATCACGGACCCATGATCGGTGTGCAATAAATACGAGGATCTCCATAATGAAAAATAAGTTTATTCGATCATCATTACAGATCAGTCCAAATCGATGTAGGATAAGGTTTTGATTTGATTCTCTTTCATGTAATTAATTTCTTTGATAAGAAATAATTAATCAACAAATGGATTTATTCACATATCTGTCATATTGAGAGACTGGTTTGATTATGGGGGTCTATAATGGTATTTATTTATTTATGGTTCTTCATTAATCATTATAATTTTAATTGATAATTTCCAAGAAAACAAGTTTGAGAATTTTTCATCTTCTTACATGTTTCCTAGTTTTCACTAGTTTTTTTATGTGTGTTCATCACTAGGGTTTTGTTTGCCTCATTTTCCAACCCAAATACCATGTAATTGAACGTTGTGAAATAGTTTCTTGGTAAAATGATTTCATATCTCACACCCATATTTAGTAAGTCCTGGGGATCTTGAAATGATAAAAATATAATAAGACTAGATGTATTTGTAATATCTAATTTTTTGTTCTTCAGAGAAAGACATCGAGTAATTTTTTAGGGTGGTTTCTGAAAAAATTTGATTTTTGGAATCCATTTTTCATAGAGGTTATGATTTGGATGATTGTATTCCATTATTTCTGGTGGGATTCATGTATGGATTGGTGGATACAAGATAGGGATAAGATGTGTGAAACAGATCTAGATTTATAAAATATCCTGATGCACAAAGCATGTATTTAGGTATCGCATGCCATGTGAGACCCCTGTTGTGGAGGATAACGTTTCCCTGATATGATTTGTATAACACACATGTGACGTGGTGACAAATAGTGTGACACTTACATTGAATATCAGTGTGTTCCTAGGAGTGTACAAAGAAATTTCCAGGACTTCATGGCTACAGACATGCCATGTACTACCACATGGACATTGCCATTCCATATGTATTAGTGAAAAACTATGTACTTGTACATGGGTATATGTAAAATTTCATGGGAAATATCTGTAATTTTCCATCGACACAAGCATGGTCCATTTACAAAAGAAGGACCCACTGCCAATGGGACAGACCATGTACAACTAATACACACCGTGTACCCCTTCAAATTGCGCATGGATCCATTGTCCTCATCATCATTGACAAGTTTCTTAAGGTAGTGTTCCATATATCCATTACCTATGTGTTAGTATGGAATCATTCCCCAAAAATAGGATTGTGATCTCTTTAGTAGTAATTCTTGAATAGACTTTTTGGAATCATTCTGTGAGGCCCAGATTGAGATTATATTTCATCTTCTTTCCCCAGATAAAGTTCTTTCAATCATTGTGAACAAAATTATGTGGCCACCGATCAACTACAAATCATGTTGTTATAGATTGAGTAGTTGGTATACCCCATTTCCTTGGCTGTGATCCTCATCTATGTGTTTTATCACCTAAAAATTCTATAATATACTTCCATTGATGATACCTAATGAGCATGACCCCTCAAAAATATGTTATCACTGTTATCTTACTCATGTAGCGGTTTATCCTGGATGATTTCTATGCGTAACCATTAATAAGGAATCCAATTCTAGATTTATGGTTGTGAAATTACCTTCATACAATGTGTATTTCTTGAATATATTTTTATATATTCATCATATGTGTTTTATACCTAAACCATTATAGAGATGAATGTTATTCATGTTTTATATGATTTTATTCATGGTTTCCTAGTGGGTGTTGTTATAATAAACCCAACATGGTATTTTCCTGCATGTATCTCTTCTTGTATAGATAAATGACCTTTTCACAGATTCATAAAGGGGCCGTGAATAGGAGGCACTTGGTTAGATCAAAAAATGTAGGTGGGTTCTTAGGATTATTTAGACATCATTACTGACATTTACTTTTAGATTGGACTTGATTTTGTAGTCTTTATTGTGGGATTGTATTTGGATGTTTTAACATTCCATTTCTTTTTGGTGTACTTTATTTTTGGAATTTAGATGTATGCATCCGAATTTTATCATTTGTATTATATTTCATCATTTTATACGTGTGTATATTTTTTGTGTGTCTGATGGTGTTTTACGATAAGACCTTCCTTGTTTGTGATATGACTACTCGGTTCTAGTCACTAGCCCCTATCATATTTGAAGTTTGATTAGGGAGTCATAGAATTGGAAATTTTCAAAGGGTTTGTGATAGAGTGGTACTAGAGTAGTTAGTTCAACCCATTTCTTGGATTATGTGTTATTGTTTTCGGTAAACCTTTTTAAGTGTTTAGAGGTCATATTTCAGGAGGGGGACTCTGGTGTTAGAGCATTGGATGACATATCCCTGAACTAGGAAAATGATGACATTCCTTTTGACTTAGTCTATGAGGAAACTAACTACAAGAAACACCATTATCCATGAATCATATTGGAATTGTTTTTGGATTCTGTGTCTTTTGGGGTCATCACCCCATATATAATCATTGACTGTGGATTATCTTGTTTACATTCAGGATTCCATCAAAATATATGAAATAAAGGATTCAAATTTAGGTACATGAGGATTATCCTCAAAATGTTGGGACATTGATACAAGGACCAATTCCAGTGGTGTTACCTTCAGATGGTTGACTAGTTTTATGAACACCTATTGAGAAGAAGATTGTACTCAAAGTACCAACAGATGAGGTGCACTGAATGAGCACACTTCAAGAGATGTAATGGAAGTGACCCCTTAGGTTCTTAGGTGGGATCAATTGATAGATTTATGAGGAATGTATTTAGTTGGTGAAATTGGTTTTCTCTATTCTCATTTAACTAGATGATCATATGGTGGATTCATAAGTGAGCCTTATATATAGCTCAGTAGGATGATGGTGAGGTTTGGTGACCTAATAGTATGATGAGAAGAATATATAATGGTTTGAAATTTTTTTCCTTTTAATAAAGGAGTTCTCTACATATATACTGATGATTAAATGAATTCATGGGATTATGCAGCTCCAAAAATGTAGTACGACAGTGCCTATGTATTCATTGAGGCTCACCTGCCTCTCTGGGTACTCGATGGATATGGATTGTGATCATTATTTTGGTTTTAGACCATATATTGAGGACCAAATAGAGACATATTATCCAATGTTATAACATCGTGAATTCTTACCTATGTTGGTGTGATAGAGCATTCTTTCGTGGATGAGTGTTTCCTGGTAGAGAAGATAGAGACAGTGGCTGCTGGTAGTGAGAATATAGAAACCTAGACATCAACAGAAAAAACCCAAGGTCAGTCTTAGGAACATAGATGTGCATGAAGTTTCAAGAAGAGGTTCCTTGATAAATGTTCTATGGTTGATGGTTCTCAGGATAGGTATATTCATCCTTGGGAGATGTGGTTCTACTCATGTGATTATAGAGGGAAACATTCATGAGATTGGCCGACCAGTTGTAAAATTGATAGGTAGATAATGGATGGGCCACCCTGGATGTGTAAGTGGTATAGAATACATGTTTCTAGGGTATCATATTTTTCAGTGGAGCTGAAAGAGATATTGGAGGTGGTAGATGATTTGACATGTTACCACCACCTCCCTCAAGTGGTCCATGACTATTTAAGGTCGATGGAAAAGAGGGATCAGGACTACTTCATGTGATTAAAGCATATGATCTAGAGGCTCTAGAAATTTTACAAGGTGTGATATTTGTCTTTTCTACATTAGTTTTATTTGTGATATTCATAGATTCAAGGAATTATTTTATTTCCACAAGTCTGGTAGGAGACATAGGGATTGGGGTTGAGCCCTTGGCATTATCATTGCACCTAGAGACTCATATTAGAGATGAATTTGTGATCACACACTTATGGGAAATTGTGAAATTACTCTTAGAGGTTATATTTTCTCTTGGGATATCATTGTATCGGAAAAGAGACATTATGATGTCATATTAGTTATGTAATGTTTATCCATAGTTCATGCCAAGGCAACATATTTTTAGTGGAATATGTGTTGTGTCTGATACAATGGGAGATGTTTTTTCCTTTGTAGGTGAAAAAGAAACACAATAAGTAAAGTATGGTCTCATTCATAGGAGGGTGTATCTGATTACTCAACAGTTGGACATCCTGAACATTGGTGTAGTGAATTTTATGAGCATTCAGATCCCTATAGTGGTGGAGGAGTATTAGGATTTCATTCCTATGGATGCTAAAAGCTTACCTCCCCACTGAGATATAGATGCATACATTTATATACTGCTTAGTAATATCCTGATATATGCATCGACATATCGGATGGATCCTACGATCTTCATGAGTTGAGTGTACAGTTGGAGGACTTGCAGAAGTAGAGATTTCATAGACCTAGTGATTCACCCTGGGTAACACGAGGTTTATTATCCAATAAGGAAGATGTGATCTTCTGGTTTTTTGTATATTACCATCACCTGAATCAGGTGATTGTAGAAAAATAGTACCCACTACCATGGACCAATCACATATTTAATCAATTTATAGGTCAACTATGTTCCTCAAAGCTTGAACTTCGTTTAGGTTATCACTAGTTTTGAGTACAGGTTGAGAATATATAGAAGATGAGATTAAGATGTAATTATGGTCATAATGGGTGATTTGTGATTCCTTTTGGCATGAAGAATGACCCAAAATTGTTCATGGGACTAATTAAATGGATCATTTTCCTTTTTTAGACAAGTTATTTTTGGTATTCATCGACGATATTCTCATTTACCCGGTACCAGAGGAAGAGAATTTCAGAAGCTTGCATATGAATCTGGATGTACTCAATGAGAACCATATTTAAAGGTATCTCATAAATTGTTAGTTCTGGATTTAGTAGGTTCAATTTATGAAAACTTTTCTCTCTATAGATGTTGTGGAAGTGGACCTAGTGAATTCTAGGGGATGTTTATCTTGGGATCCACCAAAGACTGTGACATTGTTGTGATGCATTCTTGGGTTTTCAGGATAAAACCATATATTCAAAGATGATTTCTCCAAAATATCATCTCCCATGAATTCATTGAATTGATAGGGGAATCCATTCATATGCAAAGAGAGGTGTTAGTAGGATTTTTGGGTGATGAGATAGGTATTTATGAGTTCTCACATGTTTAGATTACCCGAGGAGGTTGTCGAGTACAAAATGTTCTATGATTCATTAGAAAAATGATGGGTTGTGTTATTTTGAAGATAATAGTGGTAATTTCCTATTTTTCACATCATCTGAGACCACATGACCGTAACTAAGAGACCCAAGATATTGGGTTTACAACATTAGTATTCACACTATATATTTCTTGAAACTACCTGATGGGCGAGCAGTTTATCATTGATTCTAACCATAAGTGTTTCAAGTATGTCTTCTCCCAAATAGGATCCAAACATGAGATAGATTTGATGGCTAGAGTTCCTAAAATATTTTGAATTCATGATTCTCTATACTACTGGGTAGGGGAACACTATAGAATATTATCAAAGAATGTTATCTTGTTCGGAGTTATTGTACAAGGAATCATAGTAGATGTCCTCATTATAGTTATCCTTTGTAGATGGAGATGGAGCAGCATAACACTACATTATGGTTGTTAACCCACCACATTTAAGGTGATTTTGGAATTCAAATATTAGGGATGGTGAACCTATGTTCTTACAAACTAAAATATCCCCCAGGTAATTCTCCTGATGGATTTTGGGATGGTGTGGAGAATTTCATACTTTTTAGATGATGGATGATGGTAATATTAATACTACTGGAGGAGGATCAGAGGGAGTTTTATACAACCCATTTTTTGGTACAACCTAGTTTTTAAAATATGTTCTATGACTATTTAGTTTAGTTTTGGTGGACAGGGATGAAGAAGAGAGATACAGATTTTGTCTCTTGATGAATTACCTCTCAGCAAGTGAAGGAGGAGAGCCATGTTCTGGAAGGTTTATCTCAACCACATTAGGTTCCAAAGCTAAAGTGGGATGATATATCCAGGAAATTCATGATTTTGTTACCACATATATCCATGGGAAATGATGATATCTGGGTTATCATAGACCGACTAACCATGTCTACCCACTTCCTTGCTACCTAATACCGGAGTTCAATAGAGTGTTGGTATTCCTATACATACTGATGATAGTATGAATCATTGAATTATCTCAATATTATTTTTATACAATGATTCATGATTCACATAATTTTTATGGAAGGGATTTATGGAGGGATTTGTGAATCAATTTCATTTGATCATGGCATTTCACCCCCAGAGTGATGACTATAATGAGAAGACCATTTAGGTTCTAGAGGAATTACTGATATATTTCATGTTGGAATATGGTCATAGATTGGAGGATCACCTATCATTGGTGTGTTTTTAAAAAATAGTTACCATTCCACCATCGGTATGGAACCATTTAAGGTATTGTATGATTGAATCTGTAGGTCACCACTTTGATGGACTAGCCCAATAGCATCAGCACACATGGGAGTAGACATGGGGTGAACCACTACTAAAAAGGTACATATCATCAACCAGTGGATGAAGACTACAATGAGACATCAGAAGTCCTATGATGACTGAAGTTTGAGTCCTTTGTAATTTAAGGAGTGAGACCATGTGTTCCCATGAGCTTCAAATTGACATGGATTATGGAAATATTGTTTTGGCATGAAGCTATCTCTGAGATTCAATGGCCCATTACATTGATGATTATAGTTTGGTTGGTGGTGTACTTCATAGAGATACCATTGTAGTGAGATTGGGTACATGATTACTTTCACTTGTTATAATAGAAGAGGTATGTACATGATCCACCACACATTAACAACTGGGGTGACTTTTAAATCGAGGATGGGGATACCTTTACTAAGTACCCTATATAGATATATGATCAATAGTAGTGGATGCATCATGGGAGATTGATTTTATTATCCTATGTCTACTGGCAGTAAGAAAATCATTAGGAGTGTACCTGGGAGAAGGAGGCCTAGATGCATGCTTTGTACCCACATCATTTTTAGAAGCCACATGTTTTGTATATTTATTATAGAAATCCCCAATTTTGGGATAATGTAGTGGGTTAGAGATTCCATGTATTATTTTCTAATATTATATAGATTATTTTAGAGACCAGGTGATAAGATGGTGTGTGATTATAGTCCTCAGTGCACTCAGAATAAATGCATGAAATATATTAAATATCACATGCTCCCAGTTTTCTTGAAAAAGAGTAATAACATCTAAATGGAGCCCTGGATTAGAAATATAAGGGGACATTTCTATTCCAATTGTGTGTGTTAACTTAGAACATACAAAACCTCTACTGGCATGGGTTGTTTATGAAATATTCATCATGGGCAGGAATACAAATAAATTAATGAAATATATTTATTTAATTTGTAATGATGTCATTACCAAATTCTCTTCATTAAATACATTCATTTGTAAATTTTATTGGGTAATCCATATAATAATTTAAAACAATATATCCATTGTACAGAATCGGAGGAACTCTATTGTATGATGAAAACCAGATTGAGGATCAACAACTAGTGTGAAACAGAATCTGATGATCTCCCCAATGACAATGATGTATCTTTTTTGTTCATTAGTGACATTTAAAAATCACGGAAGGATGGTGTTTTGATTTTATTATATTTATTTTTAATAATTCCTATAATGAAATTCAATCAAGTTACCAATTGATAAATTCGATGAATGGTCATATTGAGGGATGGGTTTGTTTTTTTGGGTTTATTGGGAGATTTATTTATTTATGGATCTTCATTCATCCTTATAATGGATACATAATATGTCCAACCAATCATGGATGAGGTTCATTCCGTCATTTCATGTTACCTGGTTTTCATCTATTGTTATGCACACATTTAACACTGAGGTTTTTTTCCCAACTGTTCAACCAAAATATAGAAGCATCAATCATTGTGGGCCAGTATCATGGTGCAACGATTTGATATCGCAGATCTGGAATCAGTGTGGCATGGGTATCATGTGATGATAGAAGAGGTTTTAGATTAGATGTATTTAGGTCATCAAAATTTGTATCCTTTGTCATGGGACGGTGGGTGATTCTCAAGGGAGTTATATGAATGGGTTTGAAGGCCAAAATGTATTGTTTATCGATAGAGGGATCATCCAATTTTATTCCTTGATTTCAATATATAATCCTGGATAGATCATATTTAGTTGTAGTAGGATAAGACAAATGAAGTAGATATATATTTTTATGAATATCCTAATATACAAGTAATTTATTTCAGAAACAAACACTGCCTAGGACACCTACTGTGGTAGTAGTGGATTCATTGAGAAGATAAGTATCACACTGAGTGTGACCCAATAACATGACATCTAAACCTTAAGAGGAAGATCAGTATGTACCTCATAGGGTACCTAAACATGGCCAGGAGAACATGGTCATTGACAAACAATGTACTCCCTCATGAACATGACTAGACCAGGTGTATAGAAGTAGAACCATGTACTTTCAAACATGAATTAATACATGGGATTCAGAATTCCACGCACTTTAGCATAGACACTGACACATTCCCTTTACATTAAAAAAAATTATTGTTGAATGTATTGGTGCGTACTATTACTAAATTATGCGTAATCCTTCAATGAAGACTTAGATCCCTTTTCCTCTTTTTTCATGGAAATATTTTGTTAGGGTGAGCTCCCTATATCCATTCCCTAAGGGTTATTATATAATTTCATCCCACACATAGGATAATGATCCCTTCAACAGGAATTATTGGATAGAGTTGTTGGAATACTAATTTAAAGCCCATACTGAGATCATATATCATCATCATTCACAAGGTGGAGTTCTTTGTATCATCGTGACAAACACTCTGTGGGCGCTGATACTCTATATAGAAGGTTTTTCAAGATTGAGGTTTTGCAATACCTTATGGACTTCGATGTTATCATCGTCTATGTTTCATATCTCTTAAACCTCCATCATATATATTATGTGATGAGACCCGACAAACATGACCTCTCAGATAGACGTCATTCATGTTATCTGACATGTGGAGTGTGCTCTCCAATATGACTATGATATGAAGCCTTTGAGCAGGAAAGCTAGTATAGATTTATGGTTGTCACACTACCTTGACGATATGATTCTTTTTTGAGTATATAGTGATATTATTTTTATATTTCTTGTAAAATATACTTGTGTAGATCTATTTGTTATTATCGTCATATATGATTAGTTTTTTGGGTTATCCTACTGGGCATTGTTTTACTCACCCCTTCATGATCTTTTCCTACATGTGTCATGTCCTATTAAGATGATTGAACTTTTGATGAGGTCATAGAGGTACTAGTACTAGGTGGCGATTAGTGAGCTGGGCAGACCGATGTGTGTTCCTGCAGTTATGTTGACAGTAGTCCCCATCTTCACTTCTATGTTGGAGTTGTTTTTAGAGTAATTATGGTAGAATTTTATTTGGACATCTTTACATTCCATTGGTTTTTTTCATACTCCCTTTTTGGTTTTTTTGTGTATTCATGCATGTTTAATCAATTTTTTTACATTTCAATATTACATGCGATTAATGATCTATGATTTTTTACATGTACTTTTTGGATGTCCTCATATGTTAGTGATATTACTACTCGGTGTTAGTCCCCTGCAGTTGGCCTATTGGAGGCAGGCTTGTAGAGTCATAATATGGGACTATTTGTGTGGGTTCATGATTGTATTGATGTTATGATCCCAAAATTTCAATATTATTGTCAATGATAAACTATTGTGTCATGAATATCCACCTCGATTTAAACATAAATTTATCCCTCAAGATTTACCTATCCTTTATTGATTGGGTAGATCCATGTATTTAACATAGATTCCATGATAGTGGCATTGAAATTGAAAAAATACATCTTTATGTTGTATGATGTATGAAAAACACTTAATAATTTACAATATATGAAGGTTATGGATGAAACCAAAATTAAATAGCACTCCAATGCATGGGGTAAAGTTTTAGTCTCACGATAAATCATATATAGGATTATGGAGTGAACATACTCAAATATGGGGATCATTAGAATATGTTTTTATGTCATGGAAATTATAATTATCTAATATTTTTTATATCATGATTAATGTGGTTTCCACATTCCATGTTGACTTTAATATATAATGATATATCATTCCTCATTATTCATGTTTATGATTATCTCTACTATTATGTCCCATTTAAATGGATATTGTATAAAATTTAATACTTTCATGATGATATTATTTGTTATTCCCTAACTATAATTTATATCTCACCCCTTTCTAATGTATGTACCCAGGTTATCCCATGTGGTTTTTAGAATGATGTAATTTTATTATAATGATAATTAAGTTTTCAATAATGGTGATGTACCCGCTATATTATGTTGTTATGTAATGTACCTAGTTACCCAAAGACAATAGGATCTATGATCATGTATATTTTATTATGTGTATTATTATGTAATAAATCATAAATTAATGTGTAATAAAGTCTAGGATTTTAAATGGAATCCTTGGGACCCTTAGATATGATGTTTGGTTTAGTCCTCTTGTATGAGATCCTATGGAACGATGCTCATTCAAGTCCTTTATTTGGACCTTTGGAGCTCCTTTATATTCATAAAGATGAACTAGATGTTTTGGAAGTTTGAATCGTGTTCTAAAATTCCGTTAAAATATACCATGGTGGGGGTAGATCAACCTTGGATTGTAGGATAAAATCTAAGGTTCACTATATTAATTTTTGTATCCCTATATATTTTTTCATTTTATTTATTTTTATGATAATATACTTTTTTATAGTCTATTAATTTCACATTTGGATTTAATTTTTATGGATTTATATGTTTATATCATAATTAGGGATGGCCTACTAATATTAATTTCGAACACTCTGTTCTTAAACTATTTAGTACAAGTATAACTTATGTAATATTTATGGTTGATCATGAGACATAGTGGATTTGGAAGAGGATGAATTTTCCTGGATCATTATGAGAAACTAGTATAGATACATACGATGATGTAAGATATATTTAGTAGTCATTAAGATATGGTATGTGGTTCTACTCAAAGTAGTAGACAAAAAATTTGTATTTAGTTTATTTCATTTTACTATGTATTTCTAGTCATCCTTTTGGGAGAACAATTACAGTATGTTATCGAATTATTTAAGTAGATATGATTAAATATAAATATTAAAACATGATGTTTTTCATTTATAAATTTATGTGAAACCTTATGATCATTGATGTGTATGTTTATTTGTTATTTTATATTGTAATTTATCTTTGGACAAAGTATAGTCTCCCTATTACATCTCATTAAGTCCTCATTGCTTTTCAGATGCTTCTTGAATATAGGGAGGCATGCATGATGCCTTTTTTTTTGTTAGAATTGCTAGAATGTTAGGCTTACCATGGATGGTTCAAGAACAAAATGTATCATAATATTATTATTATATGATTTTTGTAGTTGGTGGATAGTAGGTCTACAAATGTGTTGAATGAATTTATGTGTTCTATGATTCTTCATCATGAACACTTATTCCATTCCTAATTCTTGGTTATCATGGTTATGGGATTTTTTTTATTTAGAGTAATTGTAGTATTATAATTAACTTGGGTGAATGACATGAATTATAATATTTATAGAATTATAATTTATTTTTTTAGATATTGACACGATGGAAAGAGTCAGGTGTTCATGAATCATGTTAGGAACATAGTATCCCCTTCAAATTTTCCAAACTTTTTTTGTTTTTATAGATGATATTGGTTCTTTTTTTCAAAATATAAATATAAACCAATACAGTGTTGTCCCATGTATCTTCTTGGTGACATTATAATCTACTAAACCACATGTACTTTTCTTATGATGAATGGTCATGTGCATCTTATGTTGGGTTCTTCTATTGCGATTTAATATAATTCATTTCATAAAGTGTTGAGTGGAAACCGTTATGATATGTAGTGGGATTTTGGGATCCCTATTGAAATGGTTGGATAAATGAATATATGGAATCATTAGAGATTTTTTGATCTGACTAGTTTTTTCTAATGGTTCTGGCTTCCCTATCAAAATTTTGTGTTTACAGAAAGGTTTCCATGGGAATGTAATGTAGATAAATATGTGTGATCATTCATAAATTTTAGAATTATGTTGGAAGGTTATGATGGATCGATGGCCTATTTTTTATGGTTTTTATCTCTCTATAATTTTGAGATCTTGGTTAGGTTCTCATGGTTTTGGATTGTCCCCAATTAGAGGGTTGTTGTGTGAGTGATCTTGTCACAAGGGAGATTCATTTTTTTAAAAGAATCATTATGGTTGATCTGATTAATTTGAACTAAAATATGTAAGGAAAATGAAATTTTATTTAAGAATATTAGAGAATGATTATTATGTCATCTATTTTTTATTAAATAGAGTCATTTATAGGTTTTCATAGATTCACATTTCCTTAAAGAGGATATTACTTGGTAGAATATGTTTTCATTGGAAGGAAATGTTCTATGATGGAAATAATATGGTGGGGAGTGCAAGATGGGTCCTCAAATGATGAGATAAAACATTATGGGGACTATTTCGTGCAGGGATTTCATTCCAAGTGATCTTGGAATGAGTGCTTATTATTGTAATTTTTATGGGTAATGATAAGGGTACTCCTATGGTAAGGATAATAAAAT
This sequence comes from Viscum album, assembly GCA_963277665.1. Taxonomy (NCBI): domain Eukaryota; kingdom Viridiplantae; phylum Streptophyta; class Magnoliopsida; order Santalales; family Viscaceae; genus Viscum; species Viscum album. The sequence continues at coordinate 1,707,319,875 of OY728122.1, forward strand.
AAATCATTGATGAATATCCCATGAGATGGTTGATTTTAGATGATCATTTAGAACATTTAGTTGAATGATTAGGTATCATTGGAAGCACTGTTGTATATGGTAAACCTCAATATTTTTTATGCCATTAAGGATTCTTGGGGATGAGATGTCTCCATTGTGGATAGATCATCAAAAACCATGACCTCATGGTTAGATAAAATCAGTGGAAAATAAAATATTTTATAATATTTTATTTTCAATAATAAAAAATATAATATATCTTATCAAGAGATCTCAAATAATTTTTTATTCTGTTATTTTTCTCCCAAAATATGGTTTTTAGGCTAGGTTAGGAGTTTGGTAGAGTTCTGATAAAATTGATCATTTGAAGAATATTTACTAATAAATTAATTAAATATAATGTATTCATGTTCATTAATTAAATTATATTATATATTTGGATAATAGTATTTTATTTATGAATCTATGACTATGTCAAAAACATTGGTTTCTTCTTATATGGATTGTAACCATGATTTTGGTGTGGGTTAGAATCATGTTTCCAATTATCTTTTCATCCCCATATTCTTCTTTTCATTTTGTATATTCATTTTACTTATTCATTTTCTAATAATTCTTGTTAGTAGGTGAATACATACACCCTCCCAATTGTTTCAAAAACATCCCTGAGAGAAGATACATAGAGAGGGAGGGAGATGTGGACAAGGTTCTCATTGGAGGTGTATCCAGGCATTGGTTGTGGGGTGATATGGTTCCAGGTCCAAAGCATCGACAATTTTCACCTAGGGGTAGGATACATTTTTTTCACTATAATTCATCATATATTATTTTTTGTAATTTATTATTGTTTTTGGGTTGATGGGGACCCCAAGAGTGTCGACCATGTGGGTTTTTTTGAGAAATCATGTATTTTGGGAGGATTTTAGGGGTTTGACATTCGAAAAATTTATTCTCATGACATGTGTGTTTAGGAAATCATTGTGTGTATTCTTATTAATAATATATGTTGATGTATATGAAACTAAGATTTATTTGTTTAATGTTAATTCCTTATAGTAGTACATGTCCTTATGGTCAAGTACATATGAAGACACCTCAAGTAAGCAGGAGATGACCATGTAGTAAAAAAAATACAGATTCCATACATACCATAGTTATATAGTAGTAAATTAAGAGATCCCTATTATTCCCATTTCATGTAGAAGTACTTTTCGTGGAGTTTATTTGAGAGAACAGTTGGTGTACATAGAAGTTCAGGCCATATACCTTATTCATTTTTTGGATTTGGGTGTTATTTCACCCCATATATATAATTAGAAATAAGTGGTGTCTATTATGATTTTTTCCCATGGGATCCCAATTTTCAAACCCATTCACTTTATAGAGGACATGCGTCTATTTTTTTGTACTATGAGATATTTATATGAGGTTTTCGTTGATTTTTTGGTTCTTAAATCCTCACAAGGTTTGGGTTATTAGTCCTGTTTCCAAAGAATGGGTTTTAATCATGATGGTTACAATGTTTGAGGATTCTAGGTGAGATAAAGTGAGGTACAATGTATGGATTACATGAGGATCAATCAAGCTGTTTTCTGGGTGAGAATCCATAGTTGTTTCCTTGTGGATAAGTTGAAGTAGGTTTTAAATAGTATCGGTTGGAGCCTATGGAATGGGATTCCACTATAGCTTGTCATAAATGATTCGGTGTTGTTGAGAAGAGAAATATATATGCATGAGGGAAATATTTTAGAAATTAACATAGTGGTTTTGTACTACTTTTGGTTTACCATCTTGACATGGCTGTATTTAGGATGTGTGTTAGAGTATAGATTAGGTCTCTTTTAGTGTTCAACTCTTGAGGGGGGTTTTTTCAAGGGGATCGCGTTATAGGGTTTGCAAATTAGGAGAGGTTTTTTGGGACTGTGGATGGTGATAAATGATTTTTTTCCCTATATACCTGTTTTTATTGTTGTTTTAATAGTTTTATGATTTTTCTAATTATTAAACCATTTTTTTAAAGTGGCTATGGATGTTTAGGATACTGTTTTTATGAAATGGATGGGAGAGGATGCTTAAGATATTATTAGATTAACCATTGGACCTATGATTGATTTAGATACACTCTTCTATTGGAAATCTATAGTTTGGTATGTCTACGGACCTAATTGATTATTGATTTGAGTTACCCCCCCCCCCTCCAACCATAAATTCGAGTAATAAAACCGTGATATAAGGGAATCGTGATCATGTATTTTTATGTCATTAAAAGAGTGAATTTTATTTTATAGAGATGTGTTCCATCCCTGGGATACATGGTCATTAGCATATAATATAACATTGGATTATTATATTTTTTCTTGTATAGTTATATAGGACCTCCATGACATGATTTTTTCAATATTTGTTTTGTCCAAGGGGATCTTGTCACTAGTCCTGATTATATGGTTAGACTCCCCGAGACTGGTAGATGCACTACATTTTTTTGATGCCTAAGTTGAAATCATGGTGTCTGAAACTCATGTATTCCCATTATTTAGAATATTAGAGATACATATTGATCTAACCAATACAATAATTGTTTTGGTGAGTTGATATTTACTCTATAATAATAATTTCTCATGCTTGAATGATGGTAGATCTATGTTGGGTATATATCCAGAATGAAAGGGCCAATATTTCTCATTTTTTCCATTTTATATCTCATTATTTAATTTATTTTTATATATGTAGTATTATTATTCTATGATAGGAATATCATTTATTATTGAACTTGTTACAATAGTTGATATTTCGCATACCACTAATGCTGGCCTAGAGTTAATTATTTATCACCCCATGTACATGAACATCAGTGTATGTGTAGACCATATTTCAGCTTTCTATTTAAGCATGAAACATAGTATATTATATGGATTCCCAATGACGCATGATTGATAAGAACTGCTAATGTGGAGTATTTGGATCGTATAGATGTATTTTAGCAGTTAGGGATACCGAGTATATTCTTTGACTCAGAGGATTAGTAGATATTTTTGGATAAAATTCATTTATTTTATATTTTATTAGTTTCCATCATAGTGGAGACCAGTTTCTATATGTTATTTCTTTATTTATGTTCGTTTTCTGAAATCCATTTATCATATCATATTTTTATTTTTATTATTTAATTTAATGTAGTCATATGTTCATGAATTTGTATGTTTATTATTTATTTATTTATTGATGTCATTTAAATCTGATTTGAAAGTATTTTCTCTATAATATTCCGTATAAATCCTTTTTCATTAGTCAACAACCACTATCATATAGGGACGTGTTCATGATTAATTTTTACAAGCCATATCAAGTGGCGGGTCGGGTTGACCTAGGGTATTTTTGGATATATAAAATATACCTTTAATAAAATCTATGTAGACCAAATAGTATTTAACCCCATGTATTTACCATTAAAGTGGAGTTACCTAGGAAAAATAGCAACATGTAACTTTTCTACATGGTTTAAAAACTATTTTCCTACTATGGAAAATCACTCAAAGAAAATACATAGAAATACATATCTATATTTTCATGGTTCCCTAAAAAATTGTATATGTTGGTTCCGAGTGTCAATATATAATAAAATTCATTAATGGTTTCACTATTATTTCATGTTTGAACCCAATCATGTGGTTCACATGTAAAACAACCATGCACAAGAAATAATCACCTAAAAATATTTTTTTAAGAAAAAGGTTATAATTTCATTAGAAAAATGAACAATGTAAAATTATCAATATTATCCAAATTATAGTTAAAATTTTATTGAATGTTAAATTAACCCATTATAAGATAACATGATATGAAACAATTAAAAACAATGCCATGGGGTTGTTACACCTCTTATGTCCATTTAGTGAATAAATCAACCACAAAATGTTGTTCATGTCTGTTGAAGACCACCAATTAATCATCCGAAAATCAATAGTGGATGAAATATCAGAATATTGTTATCATATTCCCAACATAAGAAAAAGAAGATCATGGTGGCCATAATTCATATATCATGTAACCCACCATAAAAGGGTAATGTGAAGGATCCTTGTGTAGCACATGACCTATTGAAAAATATCATGAAACCCCTTTTATGAGTCCTTATGATCTTGTGTGGGCTTCCATGATGCTCACTAATCATGAGATTGCTGACTAATGAGTTCATCCAGATCACACAACATTTCAACTGCTGGATTAATAAATATAGACCAAAAATTATTTTAAAATACGGGGGAAATAACAAAAATTAAGGAGCATTTCAAGGTCAAAAATATCATCCAACACACCCATGATCTTCTCAATACACCAGAGAGGCTCTTAAAAAATGTCCATATCTTTGTGTGAGAGCCCATAGGCATGCCACCTTCATCATGTGAAAGGGTCATAAACATGTCCTTGTCGTCCTATTCTCCCCCTTTCAACTCAAAGGAAAAATAATGATTTTTCCATTTTAATTCATGAACATAAATGTAGGACCCATTGTTTTTCAAATGATGAATTACTGATGGGGAGAGTGATTGTCTTCAACAAAAGTCATTCCAATTACAAAATTCACTAGAATTTTTAAAATAAATAAGGAAATAAAATTATGAAATTATAGGAGATTCATGATAATTGATGATACACAAATCTTATGAGGTAGGTGTAGTAAACCCAGGTTTATAATCTTTGATAATGTGATGACACCCTTGAAAAGTTAGCTAAGTATCTAGAAGGAACATGGTAGGCCATCTATGTCTCATGTTCCCCCCAGTTGGCCATCCTTTTCTTGAGGTAGACCATATATCAGCCAATAGATATCCCAAGAAATATTTTGGAAAGCTTCCCTGACCACAGAATGGCCCTGATACCTATAGGCCTAACATTAAAAAATTCCCATGGCATGTAAAAATAATTAGGAAAGACTCTGTTGATTATCCAATACCTACTAAATGGGGAGTTCATGAGATGACCTTGTGGTTAATGAAAATCATGTGATGCACCTTAGATGACATAGTTAATGACCTCATGAATCATATGAAACCAAATCCCTAAATTGAATATATACTATATTTTTACAATAATAATTTTGAAAAGTACTATATAATTGGGGGTGGAACCTATAAATACCCCCACTAATGTATGAAAAAACTATATTTGGATCCACGTAGTAGAAAAAAAAATAATTTGAATAGACTTTCAAGAGAATCCAATCTCATGATCATAAGATTTTTCCTATAGGAAAAATCTGGGGAACAAACAAAGGGATCACAAAGCATGCATGGGCCCTTTGAGTGATCCATTGGGATCAAGTGAAGGACCTTTCATGGGTTAGGTGAAGTTAACACCACACATATACTAGATCAGATGAGACCACAAAAAATAAACAAGAAAAAATGGAAATTTCATAAGAAAAAAATGATGAAATAAAGATTTGATAAGAAAGACATTCACAGATACGTATTCACTAATCCCGATGTGCTTTTCATGACTCATTCAAATATTGCGCCAACACCATGAAATCTCACTCAATACATGTGATGTCCCATTACATTCCACTTGGATAAGGTAATATACAATTGAAACTACACTAAATTTACATAATTTCCTTTGATAATTACAATGGAGGTCTCACAAACCCATTAGGATTTCCATAAATGTGTTGTGATGAGATCTATATATGTCTCTCATGTTATGTGGTGACACTAGTGCATGTTATATAGGTTTCGTAGATCCCTATAGGCATTCCTAATTGATCCCATGGCACCCTCATAGAATTTTAGTAAGGCTGAGAGATTCCATATGGATAATCCACACATGTATTGTGAATCAATATGTTCAAACCAACAAAATATCCTAAAGAAACTAGGACATATTAAATAGAACATGCAATTGTCTCCAAAAATCCACAACCATGTCTTATGATATCCTCTTGACAACTCAACAAGAATCATGAATCAATCACTAGTTCATTTAAGGTAGGCATATAGACATGTGAATAATATAATTAATCATGTCATTTAAATAGGTAGAGTTGTCAACAATACCACCATGCTATTACATAATGATTTATTGGAGGCCTGATAGCAGTATCCAGTGGGTATAATAGTACAACCATTGTGTGTAATCCCTAATCAAATGAACTATGAGAACTATGATTCTTGATATAAATAGGTTAAATAGGATTCTGTCATAAGTCCCAACTCCATATCTAAACATCCAAAAGGGAAACCACATTGTTTTAGAATCGATCTGTTGAATAATATAATATTTCCCACATAAAAGGGAAACATCAAGGTTTATTCCCTGTTCACATTATATATATTAAATCTATTTAATTATTTGACCAAGATATATTGGAATACTTACTAAGGGACAATATCCATATTTAAGAATCCAAAACTATTATCATAGTACATAGTCTAGAACCCAGGAGTAGAGAGATTAGTTATTTTCAATCCCTTATTTCTCACACTGTGAATGTCTCACATAGCATTAGATATTTGGGATGGAAATATAATTCACATTGGGAAATAATTGAGTGTAACCACTGATCAATGGATTGATAAGACATGTCCCTATAGTAGGGAATCCTCAGGGTGTATGCCCCAATCATCATCATGAGAAGACATGCACCCATTATAGGGAAACTACAGTGTGTAAGTCATGATCTAGTTGAACTATCATGACTATGATTCCTTCTAGAACCAGGATAATTATGATTCATTTATATGGCTTGTTATCAAAAAAATAATCCAATTTGATGCATGTTTCCCCAATTTCTCCAAAATATCATTCATCATGACTCGATCTATCCCATGGGATGACCTTTCTCCCCCATCCACCAAAGGGTTGAAAACACAAAATTAAATAAAGGAACTCTGATTCCTTCTATAATTTAGATACATAGGACTCATTCCTTAAGCCCAAGCTTTAAATTTCCAATGTGGTTATACCATCACATAGGTCTTGAATCAATATGATGTGATACAGATTACATTCTATGCCATATTTCTCAAATTGTGCATGGATTCTGTAGGTTTAACTAGTTTTAATGTTCATATCATTAACATCATCAATTTCCACCATCCATAAAAAATTCAATATGTGTACCATGTTTAGTGGAATGATATAATGACACCCATATATGGGTATTTACTATGGGTAAAGTCCAACATTTGTGATTGAACTATTTGAACAATTATTCCTATTGTACCTAAGATACATAGAAAGACTCTTTGAGGATTAAGACCAAATATATGGTGTCCAATTTTCCCTTTATATTTACATTATGAATGAAATTAAATTGAATGGGTTTAACAAACAATGTGTTTTTTGATTACTATTATAAAACTGGCTTCATAGGAATCCTCAAATTGGCCTAATCCCATCCTTGAAAAATTAACCACCTCCCTTGATGAAAACAATATTAGGAGTTCCAGGTCATATGGCTTCAATATATAAGAATATACGCACCAATTGGAAATGGATTAATAACCTCAAATACATATAGAAGGATTCACTAATAATATTCCCCCCTTATTTGAATAAAAATGGACCTAACCAATTATAAAATTTTATAGTATCTTATCTCATATCATGATTTGGAATATATCTTAGAACATATCTAAAATCTATAAGAGCATCTCAAAGTATAAAAAATTCCCCAAAAAAGGGTGTGATGAGTCTAGAATCCCATCCTCTTATCAGTGTGACATCATATGCATCGTAGGGAATGAAACCAGAACGAACCACTTTCCTATGGAAAGAATGTAAGTACCAAATAATGGAAGTATGAGATATTAGGTGTTTCCATTATGGATAAATAAATGGTAAGCAAGAATTGAAGGATTTTAAAATTACACATAAAGCCCTACAATCAAGCTCTCCATCCAGGATAGCAATACCTTTTCAATGTTACAATTGTGGTTGACCAAATGAGAAATTATATAACTATTCCATCTTTTTCTTAGGATATAAAAGATAAAAAATCCAGTTCTAATCAAACTATTTAGTCAATTTTTCATGGGTTCTCCTTATCCTCAATCTTTATGAAACATAAATGGTGAATCATTCATGAAACTCTCAAAAAAATATTGATTAGTTTACCACAACATGCATCATACAGTAAATCATCTATAACCAGGGTTCTCATGAAATAATTTCATACTCACTATTAAAATTCTACATGATTTGAATTTAAGAACCAGTAATAAAATGACTATTGTGCCATACATGCTTATATGAGTGAGATTTATAATGCCTGTAACGATTCATTGATCGATGACCCTATTCATTGTTTTCTTCATTAATATAGACACTAGTCTATGAAAGAACACAAACATCTGACATATTTTATCGAGTGGCCATTCTCAAAAATTATCTATGAAAGTAACCCTCACATGCATCAATATTAATTCACCAATGTAAAATCTTTAGTTTATGTTGGTGAATGAAAAGATCTTGGAATACCGTCGACATTGAAAATTTTCAAACACTGAGTCTTTCCTTAAGGGTCTTCATTTACTAAAACTGACGATTCTGCATCATCTAAATAAAGAATCAATAAATCCAGTGGAGATTATAACTATAGCCAACTACTTTAGGAATTTATCCTTATAGTGTGATACACACCACATTTAGTATCTGATGAATGTGAAATAAGGGGTTACTTATCACTCCATTCTAGTTCGTGGTCCATTAAGGAGGTATCCAAGTAATCTTCATTGCCAATTCCATCTTTTCAGTTCCCTATAGTTTCTTTATGAGTTTACCACCCAACACACAAACACCTCTGATACCCAGGCATGGGATATAATGAATACACAATAGGTGTGGATGGAATTGGATAATCATGATTAGGGTCATATCCCCACTTCTACTGATGATGTTTGCTGACATATCTTTGCAGTAACCAATGAGAAGGATCTTACCCATTCTCACTCAGAAGAAGTCTATGTGAGTATTTTTGCAATAGTAATGTGGGAGGAACATATTCCTACCCCTAGGAATGAAGTCTATTGACATATTCTGGAGGCACAGTTTGGAATTGAGATTATTCATAACCAAACATCAATCAATGATATCTGTTAGTATATAGTGGAGTTAGAAAATGTGTAGACTTATATTCCTATGTACATTTTTCTATAGTTCCATTACATCATTGCAACAACTGAAGAACAACGTTGGTATATTTTTTCAATTGTAAAGGTACCAGTAATTGATAATATTTCCATCCATGCATACATTTAAGCATAACAATATGACCATTATGAAGAATTTGTTTCTCTGGAAAATCAGACATTTTTTCTACCATATCAAAGGATTTTATATATATTCTTATAAATGATGAGGTGTAAAACAAATATCATATTCATGTTCCAATAGGGAATCACCATGTGTGTGTGTAACATGTCATGGTATATGGGAACATTACTAATTAAAAATACTAGCGGCATACTCAGAATGTTCATCATTGGGCTCATGTCTATGTTTTGTCCAGGGATCACTAAGTGAGGGCATCCCAAGCCTCAGGATAGGCTAATATTCTAGTCAAAATGACTAGGTATATAATCAAAAGCCATAGGATTGGGATCATATACCCATTTTAAATAGGGATCTCTAACTGAGAGTGACACATTCCAGGGGACAGGCACAAATTACAATCAGTGAAATTTCGTGGAATATACCACCAGATCCTAGTATCCAAGATAATATCCCTACTTCCATAGTCAAATGACTTCATCAAATCCTTATAGGGATATATAGGAGGAGGATCTTATCCCTTATCAAATTACATAGTTCCTTCATAATATTGCCATGTGAAATACATATTCGGACTAGGAACATACTCTTACTCCAACAAAGGCTTGACAATTGAGACTGAAACATTCCTTGAGGACGGATCATATTCCTGCCAATAATGAGGAATCTCCTTAGAATATTCTAGAAGCTTCTCAATATCAGGTTCATATTATTGACTCATCAGATGGTTATAAAAACTATTTGGAAGCCGTTATACAATCTGTTTATATCACTGCACAATTATAGATGGTAGGTCAATATATTCTGGCCATTATGCAGAACTAGACTCTTATTGCTAATATACGGAATCCATTGTAGGAGAAGTTGATCAAGACACACTATCAACACTGAAAGGGACTGTAAACTCGACAAATTAGTTGAAGGAGATTATTACATTGATTTTCCTCCTCATTGTAGTGTGCAGATGGATCACATGGACTCTACCCCTTAAATCATCATTTCTCAAACTCTTTTCAGTTATATCTCCCATGAATAAGGATATAAAACCATTCCTAGAATCCTCTTTATAGAGATGTATTGAAAACTCATACACCTTCTTGTAGAGAGGTTCTTGGAACATAAAGATTAACCGTATATTGTTACCCATTAACTTATAGTAGAACACTACTCTGGTTAGCATGTGACCCCATGAAGCACCTTCTTTTGTCTAATTGGATGGAGGCATGTGATGATAAGGAAGAATTAGATGAAAATACCATATGGAGCAAGTTATCCATAAACAAATGCATGACCATGTACGAGGCCATTTCTACTTTTCACTATAATATCGTAGATGATCTTGGAAAAGAGTGCATGCCTTATCTATAAAAAAATATGAGGGAAACTCATCAGTGACTAATATCCATAAAAATCACATAACAAGATACACTGGTTTTAATTTGCCTATCATGATACTCTGTTTTCAGTTTGACCTATTTTTTATCTCCATGGCATGGGTCCCAAAACAGAAAAATCACAATTAATATCTCCCACGTGATTATTTCTATTATATTGAAACACTTTGGAAACTAATTGATGAATACATTTAATTCATCTATATTATATTATGGGGAATCAATGGAGAGGTACACTTTATTGCACCCCTAGAATAGCATAAGCCTTCAGATACGAAATACTATAATGTCATAGCCTATTGTGAAATCAAGGTTTCAGGTATTGCTTGATCCAGTTGTTCCCTTCAACATAATTTCCCCACTTCAATGGTGCCAAGAAATCATGAATAGAGGAATAGGATTGCACACTAAGATTTGAAAAGGGCCCCAAAAAAATATGAATCAGTTTCAGAAATGAAGTTGATGTTTTCGTTTACTTGAAAACATCCCTTAAAACTATCTCCCCTCATGGGATTCAATTTACCTAGATCCTTTGTGAGAACAACCACACTACATAAAACGAGTATTAGTAGCTGCTTCCAGGTCATTTGTTCAAAACTGATCCCAACCCCCATGCTAAGGGATTTTCTACAATTTCCTCCACCTCTCATGTCATAAATTCCAGAGAGTATACCGAATATGTCAAATGAAAATGCAATGAAACCCTAGCACACATGGAAAGAGGCACTTTTATCTCAATCAGTATCAATATGTTCATCATCTCCTGAGAGGATCCTGGGAATGAAATGATGATTCTTGATTAACCCCATCCAACTAGGAAATGAGAATTTATAACTCAAATAAGACACATGAATCATCAAAATGTTGAATGGAAGAAAAAGATAATCATTAATAGGATTAATCAATGTCTACTATGGCCCTAGGCTGGGGGAATTTTTATTATCCTTATCACTATATATGGAATCAGTCTTCTCTAGGTTGGGGTGAATATTGACAGTCAGCATCCCATCAATTCCTCCCACCACAAGACAATCCTATTCTTTTTTTTGTTTCATTCAAAAATAATTTTCTGAAAACCCATCATGGTCACCAGACAAAAGAGAATATGAAATGAGTATATGATTAAATAAATAAAACCCCATTGGGGAATCATGCCATAACTCCCAAATATGAATCGAGGTTTGAGGAATGACCATAAAGTAGGCAATGCAATATCATGTTCTTGTGTCGAAAGTAATGGGACAACCACTATTTCTGGATAAACCTCTATAAATATCTTCATCCTCAACACAAAATATAATGTAGATCAAGACAAATATAAAGAGGGACGCAATTATAATAACATACTAAAAGGGGAGGATCACTATCTAACAATTGATGATGTATTCACCCGAAACCAGAGGGGGATCCAGCACATAGAAACCTTGAATATTGATTGTCCACCACTATTAAGGAACACATACAAATATAAAGGGAGAGGTGTCACTATATCTCAATAACCTCCAAGGAGAACTGATGTTCTTTCCATTGAATAAAACTTTTCACAATATTAGAGTGAGATAAAAAATCTCTAAAAACTCAATAAGGATATACTCAGGGTCAATATTGCTAATGGGTATCATTTTCTAGATGAGTAGAATATTCCTCCTCCCATTTATCATGAAAGTGTTTATATTATTGTAAGGGTAGAATCTGAGAATCAGACAGGCTCTACAATCAGGAAATTGGTCTATATAAATGAGGAAATCGAAAATGGTCATGGATTTCACCCACTATTGGGGTATCCTCTACCTATACATGGATATCATTACATCTACTCACAAATGTAGAACCATTGGGAGAAAAAATGGGCCTGTATCATCAAAACCCACCCACTCCCAATAGATGGAATATGGCTCTTAAAACAATACTTTATGAACTTCTCAATTCCATTGATCCACTAGCTACTCTAATAGAAGTTGTTGAGGGGTGAAGACCACCTATGAATTTGGAGAGGAATTTATATCTATAATTGGTGGATGAAAATTTTCCTTCACCAAATTATTTAATTTCTACCCTCTCAACATTTGATTATATGGGTGACCCCATGAAACACTTCAATCACTTCGTATCCCAATGTGGTCTGATGAAAAGCCATTGAGATTAGTATGAGGAGACTAACCAAATGCGTTTGGTATAGACTTTGGTAGTTCCACCAATAATTTGGTATATAAGACATCCACTTGGATCTATTTTTGGATGGGAAGTCATTCATCATCAATTCCTTTACCATTTTAGCTCATTTTTTAGGAAAATAATAATTTAGGACCTGATAAACATCCAGATATGTGAATTTGAGATGGTTTTTGATGTGATTTCCAGATGCAATTTTTTACCAATTCCCTTAGTATTCCTCTATCAAATGAGATATTACAATATCTCTATTCTTAAAATCTCTTTGATGAGATATAGAAATCTCAAATCTAAATGATATACCTATGTGGGTTCTGTGTGCTCCCAAAAAATAAACCACGTTTGGAAGATTTATCTCACCGAACATGGCCAAAAAATTGGATCATACCTTGAGATTATGGAAAAATTACCGAAAATAAAGAGACTATAGTTATCACTCCAAAAATTATAGTCGTACACATTCATGAATAGAGTCATTTACGAAAATGCACATTTCCTCTTATCAAGCTATAATAATGACAAAATTGACATCGATGAGATGCAACATGAAATCAATGTTTCAGTGGATTTGATGAACAAATGAATAAATAATATTCTGTCCAAAAAAATCAAGTTCATAGTTTTTTTAATGGAATCATTGGACAATAATCTTCTTAATCAACCACTCCCAGGAATCCTAATGAGAACAACCTCACAGATCACCATGACTACTTCCCTTTCCTTTGAAGGTAGGTAATCACATCCAAGAATTAACTGTCTTCAAAAACATTCCCCAATGAATGGTTGATTCCAGAGTGGTGTTATTGAATTACTCCAAAGATAATGTTTCATGAATAACCATCTCCACATTAGAAGAATAAGGTGGTAAGAAGAAATTTTGTGCTAGGATTCTGTACAAGTTGAATAACTAGATAACCAAAAAAATATTAGACCGAGCTCATTAAACCATGATAAAATCACTTAAAAATTTCTTATTATTTAATCCATCAAGGAAATTAGAATCAGATATGTCCCTTGATGGTGGAATCTACCATCATAAGTAAGAATAAAATTAATAGGAAGAGTCACATTATACTTCACCGTAGGATCTGACTTAGGATAATTTATTCCCTACTACATATGAAGCATGAGAACCATGCCACTAAATAAAATCCGTATTATAATAAGTTCCCATATTTGGAACTATTAATAAGAAACACTTGATATGACCCTTCTCTTATTATGAATATGCCTCTAGGTATGAGTCCCCCCCCTAATTGGGAAATAGGAGGTTGTATGCCCGTGAACTGAGGATAAATGAGACAATGCAGGCATGACCAGCCATAAAATTTTAGTCCCATACCCAAAAGAGGATATATATATATATATATATGTATGTATGTATGTATCTGACACCCATGGAAATGTACACCATCATTACCAAAAGTTACATTGATGTTTCCTAAAACACTTAAACGGTTTTTCGGTCCCAGTTGTCTTGCTTGGAAACCTAGTGGGGGTGAATTTATCTTATCATACCAGATGATAGGGAATGTCGGCATGATCTATGACACTGGAATTTGAGTCCATTTATCCTCAATAAAAGCATCAGTCTCATCCAACTCAAATAACCTAACTCTAAAGATTCATAATAAATAGAAACCACACCTGGGGATGCATCAACCTCTATATCAAATGTACAAAATTATGAAACATATGGATGTTTTCCTATACATGGTATCAATCCAAGGTATATTATATTTTAAAAAGAAATTAGGGAGACACTTTTGGACTCCCTCTAGAGACCATAGTTGTTCAAGACAAAAATTGATGTATCCAAGGACTATCCAGTGGAGACTACACAAGTAGAATTCCATTCCTCCATCACATTAATATATTAGGAATAGGAAGGGGTCATCCATGGACACATCATAAAATTTTATGTTTTAGATAGACTCAATAATTTTTATATTTGAAGGGTCTTGATTTTCAATTGTTCTAGGATCAACGTCATCCTAATTCAAACCCTCCAATGTATGAGGTATAGTTATTGGAGTTTTTCACCTTCAAATATGACAGTTTAAGTATATGATAAGCATGAGAAAAGATCCCTTGGCAATATCATGTTCAAAAATCAGTTTGGGGATCTCACTTATGAATCAATATTTACGATTATAGAATAATACCCCATAATAAATGTCCATCTCGGATGGCCCTAGATTCATATTCACATTTTGGTACCTTGAAATTTTCATCAATGTTTGAAATGCCCCATAAAACCAAAATCTAGCATACTATATAGTGATAGTTCCTCCTATGATATTTTCAAAACCAAATATGATGAAGTGGGTTTTAGGAAAAGGGATGGATAATTACCCATGGTGGACGATGATATATAAGTTTTATCCAACAATGGATTGGGGTTCGCCCTCGTATATCCTTATAGGATAGATGATAGTGACATTGTGATCACCATAAATCCAGTTCAGACAATACACATGATCCTAGATATCCAAACCCCATATTTCCAGAACAACAATGAAAGTGAAAATATTCCATGGAATCTCTGTACAAAAACTCTGATAGTAGGGGTCATAATGTATTTCTTCATGGCCTATGTCACCTCGACATTCATATATATTCCCCCATATTATAGACAACATCTAAAAATGAATCAGTAGACTCATAGGTGGAAGAATAAGAGAATGACCTCATGAACTCCCCTACCACATTCGAGGAAGACATATCTAACAGCATTGATGAGCTCGAGATGATAAATCATATAATAAAAGAATAGATATACACCAATTAGTGCCACCATGTCACTCAAGGATCAAGATTCATGTATCATATTTCTAATGAAACACTGATATGTATTCGTTTTTAATTATGTGTAAATTCCTTGACTAAATCTAGATATGGCTACGCACTATATCTGCTTTCTCGATGACCATCAAGGATTCAACCTAGCAGGATGTAGGATGAACCCCTCTCATGCTACCAATATATAGGTGGATGTTGAAAAATAGTTTAAACATGACATTGTATGAGATGTTCATTACCCAAGAAGGCTCACTGAAATCATCATTGTGAAGGAGAAAAAAATTTATATTAGGGTCTTCCATGATTTCATTAACCTAATAGACATATCTCAAAGGATGATTCCCAATTCCAATCATATAACTCTTGATCGATTCAAATACTCTCTTCCAAGACGTTTTATTCATTAATAGTCATTTAGGGTATAATTAGATATAGATTTATCATGAAGATGATGAATCCACTTAGATCAGATTAACTCAGGGGAAATTTTTCAATAGGGTCATTCCCTTTGTGTTAAAAATATTGGATCTATATATTAATTCCCAATAAACAATACAATTATGACTTTCATGGGTGAGAATAAAATATTGTTAGGTGGAAAAACTAGCGGTCAAATACTAATAGGGATATGATTACATCAGGGATATTAAAATTGTAATTGAAAATTTTTTCACTACAATATGAATATGAATCTGAAAAAATATTCTTTCGGGGAAACATCAAGGATATTCCTTTGATTGGTGGTATGAAACTGTGATATCGGGGATGAACACGAAATCAATAATGGTATTCATTCAATTTCACCCCCAACAATATCAATGAATTGAGGGGTATCCAAGGGCACCTTGAATACATTCATTATTTCAACTTGGATGGAAATTATATCCCCATCACCAAGCTAAGGATGAAGGGATGTTCCATTCAATGGGATGAGGGATGAAACAAATATTTCAAGAGTCTCAACTATCACCTACCACAACCACTAGTCTTAATGCCACCAATTGATGAAATTCCACTCATCCTATAGGTGCCCATAAAAGAATACTCCCTGGGTTCCCTCCTCAGACATAAGAATGATGCAAGAAATTATAAAATTCTATATGTCATTAGCTAAAAAATAATAGGTATGGAGATATGATACAACAATGTCAAGAAGAAATTCTTGACAGTCATATTTGATGTGTTGAATGTGTGAAATTACTTGAATGACCAAAAATTCCACTTTGACTCTTGTATTGATCCACTGATGTATATAATTTTTTGTCTCAAACTAACTAGGCATTTGGTAGATGGCAGTTCATTCTATAATAGTACAACATCCAATTTGTTTTATAGAAGTTAGTTAAAGCAGATGCATTGGCTATATTCCTTGTGGAACATCCCACTCCTGAAATCACAATTCTAAACACCCGGATTCTAGAAGAGTATTTTTATTATGATCATGACACTCCCCAGACATGTGAGATGTATTTTGATTGTGCCTCCCATAGTTATATCGATATTTGAATGGAAAACCAGAGATTCGATTGGGAAAGGATTGGGATTTTAATTGTTTATCTAGAAAAATAAACTATTATATTCTCTTTATCACTATCTAAAGTATGCAAGAAAAAACAATGAAGAATTTAAATCCCTCATCGTTGGCTTGGAATTATACCTATAATAGCCGATAGCCTGCATATACATCAATCTATATTCAATGCTTCTGATAAAGAAGATATGTAAAGAATTTGACATTAAAAAGGAAGAACTTCCCATTATCACTGGTTACATTAGAGGAAAAATGGAATAACTCTCTTTTAATCCATCATTGTATCACATCCCTTGTTCATCAAATGATTGTGTCATTGCATTGGCCATTGCACTATAGTCATAGAAGAACCTGATCTCGGGGAATCAATCCTCTGAATGATGCACCCAATGATAGTATAATTGACCACCATCAGCCATATGGAATAAATCTATCCAATCCCCACTACCCTAGATCATGATAAACCACCACCCCCTCATAGACCGATGGATCCCATAATTGGTTACCTCAAAAATGGGACTCTCCCAACATATCTAGTAGGATGGGAACAGATTCAACATAGTGCATCAAACCCAACCATATGGGATTTATGAAATGAGTAGAAATCCCTCCACAAGAGAGGATATGATGGAATCATCCTATTATTCATGGTAGAATAAGATATTGATTCCATCATGGAATAATTGGAAATTATTTCATGTGGACCTCATCAATCTATGTCCTAACTCTCCCACCAAATCAGGAGGTTGAGTTACTACTATAACACTAGGATACATGACTATATATAATTCAAAATAAAATTTAATGCATTCTAGATCCATGAAAACTTCATTTATCAACCCCCATAATTTCTACATGTATTTAACTATTCCTTTCCATTTTTTTATGGGGAGTTTTTGTTGTGGGGCTATATCTCCAAGCCACAACAATATAGTTTAAGTACATTATTACTATTAGTAACATAATCTCCAAATGGGGTGAGTAAATAATCCTCAAGTATATTAGGATTAATAACATAATAAACCTTATAATGTACCATATCATCGCTATTTTTTCAGATACTCAAATAATATTGATGGACAATGACATTGCCTTCTATTCAAAAGATTCGATGAAATTGTACAAGGAGTAAAACATAGAGTTCAATCACTCATCCTGTTATTATGTGGTGTAAAATGGGTAAATAAAAGCCTTTCGTAAAAATATATCAAACATTTTATAATAATGGTGAATTAAGACAACAGGTCCAAGAAATACAAGCCATTCATGCTTTACGGGCCTCTAATACAAATAGGTGCACTACTACTTGAGAAACATTGTATTCATTATTTTTCGAGAATGAGGTAGTGTTACCCATAGATGTATAGAAGCCTTCACTACAAGTAGACATTTTCAAAAAAAACATAGATGGTGGGGAATCGAAAATATCATTGATGATATGGATAATATTGATGAGAATAGGCTTCGTACATTGCACAACCATAATTTCCATCAAAATTAGATCGCATGAGGCTTCTATAAAAAGGTTTTCCAATATTTGTACCTCCATGGATAACTATAATTGGTTATCAATCTCCATATTAATCTAGGAAGTAAGCCCCCAAATATTGAACCTAAATGAAAAAATCCATATATCATAGATTTAGTCTATCATAATGGATCATACTCATTGGAAACAATGATCAGACAACATTTCACCCCCCCAAACCAATGCAAGATTTCTTATGAAATAAGTTTAATAGATGAAACCAACTGACATTCAACATTATTTTATGAGGTTAAATCCTAGGAGTTCATCCTGATCACATGAATTTAAAGTGCTTGAAGTAATTCCTTGTTGTTAGAGTTTGAACTGAAAAACATTCCATGTCCTGACCACATGAAGTTGAATTCATTGTAGCTTATCCTTCCAGCATGATGATAATCCACACAACACCCTACCTCCAAACCACATGATGTTAAACTATATAGAACTAATCTTGAAAGAATGATGATAAACTGATAAGAGACCTTTTTCATTATCTCATGATTTCAGACTGCATGGATCCCCAATTGTTCATCTTCATTTTTGTTGGATGACCCTCATACTTAGTGTATGACATTAAACTACAATGAATATTACCTTACTTCATTATTTAAAACTATCTAGATCCTCCACATTCCTCTTCTTTCATGTCAGTTTATCCATATCGATACCAAAATATGTTAAACTACTCATATAAATTCCTTCCAACATGAAATTAAGGTCAATTGGATTCTGGAAAAATGTGAGGCTTGATTCTATTTTTTGATGAGATACATAGGGATACCTAGATCCAATATCTTATCCTAGCCATTTCATGGATCAACATTCCCATTTATACTATCCAATGGATTCCACGTCATGAGTATTCTTTTATATTCATTGTTTCTGTCGCTAATCATAGCTCATGTTATATTTGGCTCCTTGGCAAGGGAATCTGACCGCATGGCTAAGGCATATCCTTTCATAGGAGGTTTTATCATATGTCCTCCCCACATGATGTTAAAATATATAGTTGATGTCCACTTTCATGAAAAAAACTACCCATTATTGTGGGCCTCGTCCTAGAGGACAACAACCAAAGTTTTTGGTCTCCCAACACACCTCCATTTTAGAAATACATGTGAAATGATCATTGTCATAACATTATACATAGTGACACCCAAATATCCAATCCTAGCCCAAACTACAATAATCAATGGAAAAAATTCCCCCTTTATTCATGGATTAGAACTATATATATTATTCCCCCATTCATGAACTATGTATAGATTGATACCTAACTCTACATGATATATAGTTATTCTTAGATCCCCAATAATAGGACAAACCACGACATGTAATAAAACATTCCCCCTCTCTATGTACAAGGATGACCTTCCAAGGGAGAATTACTTCAAGAATGATGTCTGGCATGATACAAATAATCATAGGATAAATAGTGACACACAAATATTAGGTATTTACATCACCACAATGATACCATTTCACGTCATAGAGCCCACATTCTTACCACATTATATTAAACTCGATCGATTTTAATGAAATGTGTGTGATTTTTTCTTATCATCACAATATATCAAGTGACACCTAAATCTCAAATACTATGACCAAATACGGCCATTTATTCAAATATTGATACCATATTCATATGGTTCAGACCAATGTGGATCATTTCGGGAAAAAAACTACATAGCGTTGGATTTATGTCTCCATATGTTACATAGTGATTCCAAGATCATTGATCCATAGGTCTGTCCATAATAAAAAAATATTCATCTATCTATGTGAATAGATAAGACCTGTACGAGAAATATCTATATGTCTTTTCCACACGACATTAAACTGCATGAAAAAACAAGGATATACACATTTTCAAAATCTAGATAAATAATAAAAAATCATTTTTGATATATGAATAAGTTCTATGTAGGGATTGTTGCTGAATTCAATACATCTTTCAAAATTTCATATTTTGGTTCCCACATCCTCGACACTTGAATTTAATCTACAAGGAAATAGATAAGACATTACCTTAAAATGAATGAAAAATGTTCTTTTTACATGACATTAAATGTGGAAAACAAATTTTTCCCTATTATCAGACGTTAAAATATGAAGACTATCCCCTATATTCATCCCATATAAAATGACCATAAGAGCCTAACTAGGATCAACCAATGTATGGTGTGATTCCATTATCATTTAGGTACCTCATTTTATAAATCATACTTCATATCTTGAGCTCCTTTGGTTTCCCCAAACTAATCATGGCCCTTGGAAAGGAAAATAGATCCATCTTCATGGAAAACATATTGATGAATAAGGTATTAGACCTACAAAATAGAGACACCTTGGCTCAAAAAGAAAGAAATTCCAATCCTCGTGATCTTAACGTCACTATGGAGAAACATAACACCTAAGGGTTTTCAGATCCATCTCCGATATGACTATCCGTTATCATTAAGAACATATTAAGAACCTGTAGTTTTCATTTATAAAATTTTCATATCCTTCTCACAAGGATGTTGGAGTGCTCTTAACCTTGGGTATCCTAATTAGACAGTTTTGTAAAATCTCCTTCATAATAGGTCTATGTGTGTGATAATCATAAACATTCATCACTTTGGTCAAATTTATATTCCCTTAATCTCTATACTCTGGTGGTACAAATAAAAGGACCTTAAACTTCTAGAGAAGGAACCATAAAACTAGTCAGGTTGAAAACACGAAAATATATGATTGGTCATAAATCAAGTCTTAAGTCTCTAAAATCTTCTTATACAGAATTATGAAAAAATTAGTTCATCGATAAATAAGTAATAATGATCATTATGCCTACATTGTAGCCCATTGAATACTCAATATATGCTCTCTAGAACACATTTTCATGAAAAAAGATAGATTAATAATTTTTCACATCTCATAAACATGAGAATATGTTCTCTATGTGGTGATATGACCCATAGGGTTCTTGATACCATCATGTATATTACAATATCCTAAAATAAAACTTCATGATTTTCATAGCTCAGATCACCACAAACCATCCATGGTCCATTGAAAATGATACTCATCTTTAATTGAACCTTTTATTGACTATGAATGTTTTCATACAGATCCATTATAAGAACATATGTTCATTACAAAAAAATCACTTTTTAAAAAGGAAATTCCAATCATTATGATCTGTGGCATGACCATGTTAGAACAGAACACCTAAGTGTGTTGTGGGTCATTTTTTGCACCAAAATATTTGAAGAAAGGAGAGAAGAAAAAGAGGCCTTGCACCCTGCCTCGCGAATCCCTGACGCGGAGCACCCCCAAGCACCGCGGCCGCCGCGAAGCAAATGAGGAAGTACCGCTCTGAGAATTCCCTGACGTTCATGCACCCACCGCGAAGCAGAAGAGGTTGTACCTCTCCGCGAATCTGGTTGACGTTCGGGACCCACCACGAAGCAACTGAATCCCCCTTCGCGACGCGTGAGCTCTGCTTCGTGGCGCCCCTTGCCTATAAATACTGAGCTTCCCCTGAGCCCTCTAGACAGACAATCCATCCTTTCCGCTTCTCAGCTCCCAAATCATGAAGCACTCTTTGCTCTGGGAATCATGAGCTCTGCGAGGTATTTTTGCGTCGCGAGAGGCCTCCGTCTTGTTTCGTTTTGAGCCCCTCTTCCAAGAAAGATGCCCTTCGTGAAGCCAAAGGGCATTCGGGAAAGATGGGGATACGCCAGGGGATGCGGGAAGTCGCGGAGCATTTATGCTTCGCGAAACACCCACCCTATACATGTGATCCACATGCCAAGGCAGGGCCACTATACTTTGCGAAGCACACTGCTTCTAGCACCTTGCTTCGCAAGGCACCTATGCTTCATGAGCCAGTGATCCACGAACACCATTCCACTTCACAAAGCACCTCCCACTCGCACATCTACCCCATTCTATGGCCAAGGCACTCCACATCAGGAAGCACACCCCTTCGCAAGTGCCCTCCACAACTCAAAGCAACTGAGCTCTGCAAGGCCCATGCCCATGGACCCCTCTTCTTGGCAAATCCTCTTACCGTGTGACCCTACAGGTTTGCACGATGTGATTTCAAAGTCCCGTGGATGACACCACCCTTAGCGTTGCTTCGCCTAATGCTTATTTGCATAAGCACACTAATGACTATTGATTCTTCGCATAGCCACGCTAACATGGACCCCTCCATGGTTCGCTCTGTGACCCCCCTTCTACATGGCATTGTCGGTACCTTCCCTCCAACAAGGAGCAGAGGGTACCAGTTATGTAAGCCCTAGGGGTGCGGAGTAAACCCACCTCTTCTTAGCTACAAGACGTTAAACTACCAACCACCTCATCCTCAACACATGACGTTAAACTGTGACTCGACCCCATGCCTCGCACGTAGGGTCCCCCCAGCTCAGACATTCTTTACACCCCCTGGCTCCCACAGGGGATGATATCCTCCTTATGGGAGTGGCGTTTGTCCGCGGGGAAGGGCATCCACCTCAGTGTAATCCCCCTATCCCCTCCTGTGGAAGGTAGCACCCATGCACCTCCGTACTTCCTCACCATCAGGGCTGGCGGTGGGTGTGATAGGGAACGGGACACCTCCTTTCATTGGTCCTAAATCCCTCTCCCTCTATGCTTTGTCGCACTTTGGGCCTCCATCATGGAGTAAGTCCCAGCACCATGGGCCGCCTAACGCGTAAGCCCCTCTTCGATTCCCAGAGACGCAGCCTTCGCAACGTGGTCATCAGGTATTTGTTTACTCTTGTTTCCCACACTGATCATGACTCATGTGGGCTTAGAGTAAGCATCGACCATGACAATTCCCTCGTACAGCATAACGTTAAACTGTATACCCTCGTCTAGCATGACGTTAAACTGTATGCCCTTGTCCAGCATGATGTTAAAATGTATTCCATCATCCAGCATGACGCTAAACTGCACACTCGAACTACAAGGACATTGATCCATGTCAAGGCATGGTATGTAGGAAGGCCCACGAGGTTCAAGCCCACCACTAGTGGACCCCCGGGTTCACCTTCACATAGTTTCGCTGATGAAAACGCCACCTGAACTATGAGGACTTTGATCCATGTCAAGGCATGGTACGTAGGAAGCCTCCCTGAGGTTCAAGCATCGTCACTCATTGGACCAAGGTCCTTCTTCACATCGGTTCGTCGACACCCACATTTATACCTGAACTACGAGGACTTTGATCCATGTCAAGGCATGGTACGTAGGAAGCCTCCTTGAGGTTCAAGCCCAACAATCATTGGCCCCGACCGTCTCCATGTCTGTGTGCCAACCCCAGTTCTCACCCAAACTATGTGGTCTTTGATCCATGCCAAGGCATGGTACGTAGGAAGCCTCCCTGAGGTTCAATCCCAACAATCACTGGCCCCGACCGTATCTGTGTCAGTGTGCCAACCCCCATTTTCACCTGAACTACGTGGTCTTTGATCAATGTCAAGGCATGGTACGTAAGAAGCCTTCATGATGTTCAAGCCCACCGTCCACCTGGACCAAGGTCCTTTTTCACGTCGGTACTCCGACATGCCCCTATCCCTCATGACGTTAAACCGCACCCCAATCCAGCGGAAAGCCGATGTGACCCTATTATCCAGTTGTTTTGACACTTATTCATTTCAGTTCAATAGCCCCTTTCCCGAACTATGTGTACATTGATCCATGCTAAAGCATGGTATGTAGGAAGCCTCACAAGGTTCAAGCCCACCACCCATTGGACCAAGGTCCTTCTTCATGTCGGTTCTCCAGAGTCCTACCCGAACTACGTGGACTTTGATCCATGCTAAGGCATGGTACATAGGGAGCCTCATGAAGTTCAAGTCCACCACTTGGTTGTTCTGAACTCAGGCACACCTGTTCTCCCACCACCTTGGGCGGCCTATAGTGTAAGCCCCGATCATTCATTCTGAACTATGCGGAATTTTATTCCCTGCCTCGGGGATATGTGGGAAGTCTCTTCGAGACTCAACCCCAACTTCACTGTCACCATTGTGATGGCTCCATTTCATTCCCCCCTCCACATCGTGTAGCTTTCCATCATCCACCCCGATTCTTAGCTACGCCACCACATCCCGGTGAGATCAGGCCACCCCATTCCACTCCACCACATTTGGGAAGCCACCCATGGGCTGGCTCCGATATCGGTGTTCCCTCAAGAGCGGTTACTCAATCCAATCCACTCCATCTAGTGTTCTGATCAGCCTGATCCATCTCCGCAGGATGCTAAACTTGCGGGATACCCTGTGTTAAACATGGGAAGCTGAGGAAACCCTCAGATACATGCCTATGGAATATGCTTCCCCGCACTCGATGTGGGATGCCTTGGGCTTCCATGCCCTCAAGAAGCCCTATAATAAAGGTCAAAAGAGAGACACACCAATTCCCCAACGTTCAAAAATGTTAATGATGCCTCGATGTGACTACTCCCCCAACTGAAAGTTGCTGCCCTGACCAGACCCTTTGGAATGTCCTGACAGAAGCAGTGTAATTAACCGGCATCCACGGAAACATGGAACTGGGAAGAGTTTCACGAACAACGTATTAAATATATGAGGGAGACCAGGACTAGGCGACGAGTTCTGAGGAGGAATCCATGGAAGGAGGAACTGACATCCCATCATCCCGTTTTGATCAAGGAGTAGACATCTCTGAATAAGGAACGGATGTCCCCGCCTTTGTAAAGAGTGAATGTGGGGAAACAAAAGTCGCGCCTGTCACGTCCCCTACAAACGTATGCGTGCGCCCCCGCGAAAGCGTCAGAAACAGAAATGGTGAACCCGATGTGAAGTTCTTCTCCTCAATGTGGAGATTAGTAGTGTTTGATACATCAGTAGATTGACGTGTCACCGGATCCAGATATTCGGTGTCGGGACCCACCATGAAAATAGCGGGCCTAGCATGAAACTCACCAGAATGTGGGGTAGTAGAACATGGGGCATTACATTCTATAATGTTGTTGGCATGGATCCCTCTTACTGGCCATGGAAAACGGAATGGAATTGGGGCACTGGTTGTCGATTTATTTTCCTCGCAGTGTTGATGAGTTAATGTCCCTCCTTCTCAGGAATCATGTTGCTCTTATAGGGACACGATCTCCGAACACCCGCCTACGCAGGGGCAGGGGCAATACCAGCACAACCACTCTGCATGGCTCCCCTACTACCACAATGGTGTCTGCATCCACGAACGTGGGGCGCCCACACCCCCTCTCTCCATCGAAAGTCATCCAACGAAGGGTGATTAAAGACCCCATACGTCATTACGAGGATGAGGGAATAATCCCAACTCGAGATATGGCCCGCCTAGACCTGGACGCATCCAAGACCTTCCACCAATGCACCCCTCGAGGGCCGTGCAGGGAGCCCCTGCTCCCCACCCCAACATTCAATTGTTTCGAGAGCATGTCCCCGGAATGCCTTGACGACTCCCTTCCTTACGCTGATGAGGTGGGTGACATCTGGCTCAGCCTGGTCAAAGTCTTGATCCAAGGATTCCAAGAAAGGAACCCAACCCGTCTGTGTCAGCGCCGTCATCCGGCCTTTCCAGAGGAGCAGGTAGGTCGTGCCCCTACACCACCCGCACCAGCTCGCCTGACCCGACGCCAGCGTTGGGCCCGAGCTTAGGACACCCACCAAGGGGAATTAACGTCGACAACTACTGTGTCCCAAGCCACCAGTGACACATATCACAAAGTCCCTACAAAGGCTGAGTAGGGGCACTCCTATGCCCAACCGGGATCGAGGCCCCAACCGCCCACGGGCAGGCTGGGTTGACTCTCCGAGTCGTAGGCCTGAGTGGTGATCGTCACGAAGAAATATATAGTGAATTCACCCCGTAAGGAGGTCCTCCATGTACCACTACTCAATAGAGTGTGTTCCTTTCCCGCTCTGAAACTCATCATGGAGGTATGCCCCGTGCTACCCCCAACCCGAATGAAGACCTGCCCCGCAGCAGTGATACTTGGTGCGGAAGCCTCTCCCGTGCCCACCACACTAGGTATAGAGTCCCTCCTCCTGCCCCTGACCGTAGATATAAATGAATTTCCCATCCGGTCCCTCTCAAACGTGGGGATCCAGCCAACGTTCTCTTCACAATTGTCGATGGTCCTCCTCGCCCTGGCATCCAAAGGAGTGAGGGTTAGCCTCGCTCCACCCGCAAAATGCATGAAGGTCCTCCCCTTGATCCCGTCGGTTCCAACAGAGGTTTTTCCCGCTCAGGTGTTGTTCATGGAGGTCCTCCCCATGTTCCCTTTGACATTTTCCCTGGTGCCCCTCGCACCCATCTATCTCATGCAGAATTCCTCTCCACCCTGGTGCCAGCACGACCCCAAGACTACATGTCGGGAATCAGCCTTGTCCCAAGGATCCATCTAGGGCCTGGAGGGCGGGTCGCCACTTCCACAAAAAGTATCCTAGAAGGCCCGGGCAGACATCAAACCAGCCCGCTTCTCGGATTCTGAAGGATAGTGTGACTTAGCAGTGGAACCCTCCCCTCGGTCCTCTGTGTCATGGACCGGGGAAGGAAGAAGGTGTGTCAGCCTCATCCTTCCAGAATGCGAATTCAACCGGATTCCGGCCTCTCTTCATAGGTACATCCAGGAGGAGGAAATTTTGGGAGTCCTAGAGGTTCTGACCGTGCATTCACCACTGTCGTCACCAGAAGCGCCCTCTACCTCAACCAGAGATCAACAAGAGCTATTTTGGGGACCGATGGCGGTTGAGAAATAGTGGGACCGATCGCTGGTTACCACAATCCCTGCACCAGAATCTGTTTAAATCAGCCCGTCGTATCATGACATTGTGGTCAAGTCACAGCACTCTTCGGAGGAGGGCCCAGAATTCACCGGCTAGTCAGCTCGTTCACTGTATTCTCTGCCACCAAGTACACTGTCCTAGTGGTCTGCCTCAGTATCGTTATTGGTTCCTCATCCACCTTCGGTTGACAAGTGGGGCGATACGGGGCCCGACCCTGAGTCTGAGCCCAGGTGCTTTTGGAACATTATCGCGGTGGATCACTTCCTGGAGAAGTTCTGGCCGGTGACAGCGTTGAACGTTTGTGCGCCAGAATCCCTAACCACGGAGGAAGTTGAGTGCTTCTGTCAAACCCTATGGGAGATGCACATTTGTCATTGCTATCATCGGGTGTTGTACCCTAAGAGCCAAGTGCACTTCGAGGAAATCGGTGATCTATGTAGTCTAGTAGATTTGGCCGCACTCCCCATGGAACAGCACCATGAGTCACCATGTCGCAAGAACACCTTCTAGAAAAAATGCATTCAGAGTTTCAAGGTACTCCGCAAATTCATCAGGGAAGCAACCCACCACGTGCAAGTCTGTGGATGGGGATAGTATGTTGCCCTCCTCTTCACTCCTATCCTGCGGCAGCCCGATTCGTTATGAGACCTTGAGGAAATTCCCCCAAGAACCGTTGTGGTCCACATGGATGACATAGTGGACAAGAAAGATTAGATAGAGTTTCTCAATGGGGACTTACCTCATGAAGGTGTACCACCACCGTTGGACCCATCAGGGAGGATTACTTGTCAGCAAAGGAACATTATAGGCCTCCATACACCTACCGAGTCGCTATTACTCAACCGAAATGCCAGTAAGGGTAAAGAGCATGTTGTAACTGTCAAGCACTCTGACCCATCTGCCTCAGTACATAAGATGGACGAGGACCCCGAAAAGGCAACATTGCGCCAACAACTCGCGGAGCAGAAGAGGTTGGTTGACGAACTCCTGGCCGAGCATGCTATAGAGAGGTGACCTGACTATGGTGATCCTATGCCGGGGCATCATGGGAAGGAACAACTCCCCCCCCCCACGAGATACCTTTGGGAGACCCTAATCATGCTACTCCCGCAGACAAGGAAGAAGCCGAAACTCACGACAAGAGGGTGCGATACGTCTCACCAAACCCTCTTGAACGACGAGGAAATCCGAGGAATCCAGCCCAGGTTCCCCCAGCCACCCCAAGGGTCGTTCTGCTGGTCGTTCCATGAGCCATCAAAGCTGTTTCCCGTGTCGAAGATCCCAGAAATGCACTCATGGTTAGGGATCCCCGTCAAGATAGGGATCCCCACACTGATGATCCTATAGCAGCACTCATCGCCCGTCGTGTGGCGTTGGAAACGTGGCAGGTGACAGTCCCACCAGATAGAAATACATATCCCGTGTGGGTGGATGATATGCCTTCACCTCTGGGTTTTGGAAATCCCACTTTCTCGCCTTATAACTGGACAGGGGACCCGCCGCAGCACCTAGCCCACTTTTCCTCCAGGTGTGGCCCCTTGTTGGAGACCCCAGCATAGTAGGAAGTCGCCAAGCTCTGATGTTTTTTGCAGATATTGGAGGGCCCTGCATTTGTCTGGTACACCCAACTACCTATCAGATCGGTGACTGGTTGGGAGGATCTCCGCCGACAGTTCCTATACCAGTTCATCTCCACCACGCGAAAGACCAGCATCGCAGACCTCTTCAAGTGAAAACAAAGGCCTGATGAGCGAGTCGCGGACTTCATAGCCCGGTGGAAGGGGCTTACATACTCCATCAACATGGCATTGACTCAGGAGCAGTTACTGATGATGTGCATAAGGAATTTCAAAATGGAACTGGTTCCTTCCCTGATCACCCAGAACTACCCCAGAGGGTTTTGGGACTTCTCAGATAAATCCCAGTGCCTCGAGGAAGCTCTACAACAGGCTAGTCAGGTGCGTCTGCTGCCCCCTGTGATCCCAGCAAGGAGGGTTTCCAGATCCGAGCCTACCAAAGTGTCCCAAATATAATCCCCTAGGCAGCTAGAATTTCTGCCAGTGGCGCAGACCCCACAACCCCATAGAGGCCCACCACCTCAGGCACAACCTCCTACCGAATAGCGACCCCCTTAGAACCGACAGGTTCCCCCGCGCAATGCGCCACCACAGCCTAGCCAGGATAATTTGTACCTGCCTCCTCGGAAGGCCCCTCCAGACCCTCGTCAGGGCCCGGCTCTGAGAGCCCCCTATCCGGAAAGAAGGCACCAAACTTACTCGTTCAACGAGAATCAGGTCCTCGGTTACTTCCATAGTGCCCTAGAGCAGGGGATTGTGCATTTACCCAAGTGCAGAAGGCCGGTAGAGGCGAATCTCACCGATCTCCCCAACTACTGCCCATATCATCAGATCCTGGGTCACACCCTCAAGAAGTGGTATGTGTTTCAGGACTAGCTCCAAGACCAAGTCGAAACAACATAGTCAGGTTGGTCCCATCCCCGACACAAATAGCAGGTGTCTTTGTAAGGTCAGAAAGTTGTAGCGACGATGGAGGCGAGTGGCAGCAGGTTCCCAGTCGTAGGTCCCAGATGTACGACGACTGGATGGCTCGTAAAACCATCGATCATGCCCATGGTATCATTCAGGCACACCTAAATCATTTGGAGTCTTCAGAAGATGTGACTAGTACCTCTGCATCATCATCTCAGCCGACCTCTTCCCAGAAGGGTAAGTAACGGCGACATAATCATCATCCCGCACTCTCGGTGACTTCATGCCCCCCTGAGATAGTAATTCCTCCTAGAATCCACCCAATGGTGGATAATTTGTCAAGTGACAATCAGGGGTACACTTCAGTTAATAACGTAGAGATGGTAAATCCCAATATGACTTCCGACAAGGGGTAACGCCAGGCGAGCCTCCCCAACGTCCCCAACCAACGCCAACATTAGCGGAACCGCGACCACATGGGTTATCAAGGCATGTCAGTGGGAGCTTTCAGGTAGGTCGTGCACGATATGGAAACCAGACAGTAGGCCCAGTGCATCGCTCAGCACGCGCAACCTCATCTGGTGCCCTCAAATCTACCTCTATCGTTGTTTGTGCTACTAGATCAGGAAAAGCTGCCTCATCCGTACCGTGTCCAGTCTTTCCCTTCTATAGGACAATATTCGTTTTCTGGTCCTCATCTGGTAGCTACTCTTTAGGAATCAACTAGCAGGCAGCAGGATGTACCCAGTACCAGCCAGCCCCCGGTCCAGCCGGCAGGGCCCGTCGTGCCTCCAATTGCAGAGCAACATCTTATAAGCAGTGGTTCGCATTTGGAACAGAAGTATGATGTTCTGAAGCACCTTTTCAGAATTACAGCAAGGCTTTCTATCCTTGAGGCTCTTCTTCTGTCATCTGAAATGCATGAAGCACTTTCCGAGGCCGTAGAGAGCCCCCTCTATTTTTAGACAGAGGTAGCAGCTGCAGAAGCCTTCCACGCTAAGGCAATTGAGAATGATGAATGATAGGAAGTTATCTCATTCTCTGTTGAAGACGAATACCCTCCCATATAGGGTCACATTCACCCACTATAGGTCACTAGTCAGTTCAATGGCGTGGAAGTCCGCCGCTGCCTAGTTGACATGGGTTCTGGGATTAACCTGATCTCGACTCGGACACTACATAAGCTATGTTTGTCTGAGGATGATCTAACTCCCTTAGACCTCATAATCTAGGGATATGACAAGACTGAGCAGACCCCAGTCGGCAAGATTTGCTTGAAGACCCAGTTCGGTGGCCTAATTGCGAGCACCGAATTCATGGTCGTCTCCCAAGAAACCGCATACAACACATTGATGTGTAGAACATGGCTCCATCTTCATGAATAGGTCCCTTCAACATACCACCAATGCCTCAAATACTCCCTCAATGGTCGAGTAGGAGTTCTCCAAGGAGATGTGTCTCCTTTTGCCTCTTGGGAAGTCCGCTATCTGGATGATTACTATTACAAGAGCAAGGATAAGCAAATCTGAGCAAGTAAGGACGAACCCGCCACAGTCACAAGTGATTCCTTGGTAGGTCTGGACAACACATACATCTTCCTGATCCATCATATGGAGGCCACGACCCCCGACATGGGGAAGTTTTTTCTTGTTTCAGGTACAAGAGGAATGCATATTCCCAGGTCCAGGAGACGGCGAAAAATCACCTTGTAATCCTACACCAACTAGGCTCAGGTGATCCGGGAACCTCCTACCCTTGTACGGTATCGGGATGTCTGGCTCATGGCAATGGTGGTATGCCATACATTTTTCTTCTATCGGGCTGGAATCAACCTGCTCAAGCTGACGTGTCACTTCTGCTTGGATGTCATCAAGTATGGCCCCTTGGGCCGAAGACCGGATGGTATTGGATCAACCGCCTTCATCGCTATGGTCTCAGTGGCGCATGAGTCTCCCGACGTGATGAACACTACTGCTCAGTCCTGCACCAGCCTCCCTTAAGAGTCTGGTGGCTTGGAAATGACCCCCCCCCCCCCCCCGCGGAAGATCCCTCCACAAGTGGAGAAGAGGATTTGGAGGATGATCCCCCTTCCTTAGAAGAAGGCGTCTCTAGCATGGTCGATGAACTGGTATAGGTGAACATTGGTATCGAGGCAGATCCAAGATCTACAATGATCAGTGCTGCCATGCCCCTCAAGGAGAAGCAACAGTACATGGACTTCCTGAAGAAGCATCGTGATGTGTTTTCCTGGAGTTACAGCGAGATGCCAGGACTAGATCCCCAGGTAGCCATCCACCACCTTGGTCTCCCGACAAACCATCGTGGGTTCAAACATCCTCCCAGAAAGATGCACCCTTCTCATGGTGCCATGGTTGAGGCCAAATTTTATAAGCTCATCAAAGCCAACTTCATCAAGGAGGTCCAGTACCCCAGGTGGCTAGCCAAAATTGTGCCATTCAGGAAGAAGAATGGAAAGATCAGAGTCTGCATCGACTTCTGCGATCTCAACCACCACTATCCGAAGGATGATTTTCCCCTTCCAGTGACAGAGTTGTTGGTTGATTCCATGGCCGTGTTCCAATACCTCTCCTTCATGGATGGGTATTCCGGGTACAACCAGATCGGGATGGCCCCTGAGGACGATGAGTCCAATGCCTTCAGGGATTCTCAAGTTAATTTTTGTTACCAGGTTATGCCCTTCGGCAAGAAGAATGCGGGTGCCACCTATCAGTGGGCCATGCATTGCATATTCAATCCAATTCTCGAGGCACTAGTGGAATACTATGTGGATGATCTTGTGGTCAAATCTCGCCAGCGCTAGGACCATCTCAAGGACCTTGAGAAAGTGTTCGGCTTCATTCGTTCCAACCACCTAATGATTAACCCGTTGAAGTGTGACTTCAGGGTCACCTCTGGGAAGTTTCTTGGCTTTTTTTCAGATACTGAGGCATTGAGATTGACCCAGAGAAGATCAAGACCATCAACCAAATGCCTCCCCAGATCAATATTCGGGAGCATTGAGGTCTCCAAGGACACATAGCCTACAAACTCCAATTCATTGCGAATCTGGTAGGCAAGTGTACGCCCTTTTCCCAGATTATGAAGATGGGAACCGCCTATAAATGGGATGAAGAGTGTCAGACCGACTTCAAGGAAATCAAGCAGTTCTGCTCCAACCTCCAGTCATGATGCCACCCATCTCCGGGAATCCACTGGTCCTTTACGTGACCGCCCTGGAGCGATCCCTTGGCGCACTTCTCACCCAGAAGAACAATGAAGGGATAGAAAACAGCCTCTACTACCTCAGCTGAATGCTCTTCAATATAGAGACCAGATACTCCTCCATCGAAAAGAGCTGCATTGCGCTTTTGTTCATCGTACAAAAATTGAAGCATTACCTACAGCACCATGAGGTACATTTGGTCTCTTGGGTAGACCTTCTGAAGTACATTCTGAACCACCCCATGTTGACTAGATGACTAGCGCGGTGGGCGGTGATCCTCCAGCAGTTCGACATCTGGTTCATGCCTCGGAAGGCTATCAAAGGAAAGGCATTGGTAGACTTCCTAGCTGCCCATACAACCTTTGTGGATCAATCCATGGACCTGGATTTTCTTGATGATGAAATACTCTCAGTCGATCATGCCATCTCATACTGGCAAATTCACTTTGATGGTGACTCCCAGATCCCGTCCGGTTGGAGGCTCAATGATCCTATGCTCAACAGAGTGGGTCTGGGTATCGTTTTCATCACCCCAACATAGGGTGTCCTACCATACTCATTCCTTTTGTCAGAAGTCTGTACCAACAACGAGGCAGAGTATCAGGCTCTCATCACCGGCCTCGAGATGGCCCATAAGATTGATGTACCCCATCTACATGTGAAAGGGGATTCTGAGCTAGTCATCAAGAAGGTCAATGGAGACTATGTTGTCAGGAATCCGGAGCTTGTTCCATTGCTAGAGTGAACCCTCCATCTAATGGAACAGTTCCCTTCTCGACCATAGGTTACCCGAGTCCCTCAGTCATAGAACGGTCTAGTAGACGCTTTGGCCAGAAAAGCCACATCACTCGTAGAACCTGAGCTAGATTATTTGATCATACATGTGGAACACCGGAGATTCATCACCCCCGTCACCCCAGAGGATGATGATAGCCTATGAGTAATCCACCTTACCTCCGGATCCTCCACGCCAGGAGCCCCAGGTCCTTCAGATGTAGTGGTTGAGGCCACTCCCAACTGGAGGGAACCTTTTGTCGAGTATCTCCAAAATGGTTGCCTCCCGGATGATCGGTCCGAGCGCGATCGAATCTGACATCGCACACTACAATTTACTCTCCAGAGTGGTCCCAGTATTGAGAGGATACTCTATAAGCGGGCATTATATGGTGTTCTTCTTTGTTGCATTCAAGGAGTCGAGATTTCCTAGGTCATGTAGGAGGTTCATCCCGGTTCCTGTAGTGACCACCAGGCTGGGCCAAAGCTGTCCCATCAGATCTGGAGATTGGGGTACTTCTGGCCCTCTATGATCCATGATTGTATTGAGTTTTACAAGAGATTCCACATGTGACAAGTTCATGATAACTTCCTGCATCATCCGCCAGAGCCTCTACACTCCACCAAGTACTCTTGGACATTTGCGGTGTGGGGACTCGATGTCATGGGACCATATCCAACGACGAAAGCTCATCAGTGTAGGTTCATCCTAACTGCTATAGTTTTCTACTCCAAGTGGGTAGATGCAGTTCCACTCAAAAAAGGTCAAGGCTCATTCCATAATTGACTTCATGAGTTCCAATATCATCCACCAGTTTGGAGTCCCTCACGCTGTCCTCACCGATAATGGAACCCACTTCCGAGCAGCCAAGCTGAAGAAATTGTACGCCAAGTATAATATCTGTTCGAACCATACCTCTCTCTATCATGCGTAGGAAAATGGGAAGATCGAGGCGTTCAACAAAACTCACTCTAACATTCTGTATAAAATGGTTGGTCAGAACAAGAAAATATGGCCAGACAAGCTCCCCAACTCCCTCTGGGAATATCATATGATGACTCGCAATTCCACCCAGGTGACTCCATATTCCCTAGTGTATGTGGATGAGGCCGTCCTGCCCATCGATATCTAGTTTCCTTTGTTATGCACTACAGTCTATGACCAGCAGGCACTAGATAAGGTTGCCGAATTCCATCTAGCTGAATTGGAAGCACTGGATGAGAACAGGATTCGTGCAATGCACAACCGGAAAAGGCATCAAAATAAGATATCCAGAGCCTTCAACAAAAAGGCTCACCTTATCCTTTTTTTGAAAGGCAACTTGGTGTTGGAACTCCGAGTTCTAATGATCCCTGGGAGGAAACCACCCAAGCTAGAGCCCAAATGGGAAGGAACTTACATCATTCATAAGCTTTACCCCAATGGAGCATACTCCTTGGTGACCATGGATAGTGAGCGCATAACTCCTCCAACGAATGCCAAGTTCCTCAAGAAATACATTTCATGAGACCCATGGTCATGAACATCCTTAAACTGTACGATCCCTCATGAACATAAATGGAACCACCATCTTGCATGACATTAAACTACTCATCTTCATCTGTCATGACGTTAAACTGCACATTATGGTCCTGCACGAACTTAAACTGTACGGTCCTGCATGACCATAAACTGCACCACCGTCCTGCATGACATTAAACTGCTAATCTTCATCCATCATGATGTTAAACTGCACATTATGGTCATGTAGGACTTTAAAATGTACGGTCCCGCATGACCTTAAACTGCACCACCATCCTGCATGACATTAAACTGCTCATCTTCGTCCGTTATGACATTAAACTACACATTATAGTCCTGTACGACTATAAAATGTACGGTCCCACATGACCTTCAACTGAACCACTGTCTTGCATGACATAAAACTACGCATCTTCGTCTGTCATGACGTTAAACTGCACATTATGGTCTTGCACGACTTTAACTGTATGATCCTGCATAACCTTAAACTGTGACATCGTCCTGCATGACATTAAACTGCTCATCTTCGTCCGTCATGATGTTAAACTGGACATTATGGTTTTACACAACCTTAAACTATATGGTCCCGCCTGACCTTAAACTGCACCACTGTCCTGCAGGACATTAAACTGCTCATCTTCATCCGTCATGACCTTAAACTGCACATCATGGTCATGCACGACCCTAAACTGTATGGTCCTGCATGACCTTAAACTGCACCCAGTCCTCCATGATTTTAAACTGCAACATCGTCATGTATGATGCGAAACTACATCATCGCCCGTCATGACGTTAAACAGCTCAGTATCATCATACATGACAATAAACTTCCAAATGTTCCGAGCTCTATGACCTTAAACTAAGATCTCATTTGTCCTCACTACAAGACATTAAACTACAAGCTGGCCCGGCATTCCTTACCGAGGCCCAGCCTCAGGCCCCTTGGCCTTCCATAACTAAGGAACTCTTGCGAGATTGTATGGTGTGGTGTGGGATAATGTCCTCATTAACATCGGGGTATTCACCACACCGTACATATCCCCAGATGAGAAGCATCTCGTCCCGCATGACATTAAACTGCATCTTGTCCCACACGATGTTAATCTATACTTCCAGAACTATGTATGGCTTGATTCCCATCCTAATGGTATATGTAGGAACGCTCAGATGTGTCGTCTTGAGCCGAGCCCCGAACACTTCTCTTTGTCTACCCCCTGGGTATAGTTTCCTCGAGGGTCCTCACATGATGAGGAGTAGGCTTCCTTATCCCCACTCATACGAGGATTATAATAGTCTCACCATGTTCCCACTCCCGTTCTTATATCCTACCACGTCTTCACCACATGAAGTTAAACTGCATAGCCTTTAAGAACTACGTATGGCTTGATTCCCATCCTCATGGGATATGTAGGAATGCCCAGACATTTCGTCTGTTGGCCCAGCCCACAAGCCAGAATTCTTCCCCTCGGGTCAGGACATATGGGAGGGAGCATGTTTTTCCACAATTCACATTGAGTTAGCCTCGATCCTGCTGTACATACCCCTTCCTGGAGATGTTCGCCTCTTTCGTAGATGCGTACAGCTATTCTTCACCCACTCCTTGACTAGGATTCCATCACTTTCCTCATCCATAAGGGCCCCTGAATGGTATGGATGCTCGGCCTATGGGCCCTCTTACCAATTCGGACCAACGCCCTTGAGGATGTCGAGAAACAAACCGATACAAGTCCCGTGTTTCGAATGTGGTCAGCGGTCGACGCTCATTTGTTTCTCCCATATCAGGTCACCTCAAGGACACTGTGTTTCGAACATGGTCAAAACTTGTCCTGGATCTTCGGTTCCACCACAAGATGTCCCAAACAAAGAGTGTAGTGATTCATTATTCCTCTTCCCCAAGCGACAAACACCCCTTGGGTTATGCAATATATTAGGCCCCTTGGCCTTTCGGGCCCCCGGCCCAGGTTCTCTCAGATAGGACTGTACGACATGATGTTGGGTTATGTCTTCATTCATGTTGGGTTACCCGTCATGTTGTAAATGTCCCTGAATGAGGCCTTACCCCTAGTCCTTACTTTAAGATGTTAAACTGCAAGATGGCTAGGACTTTCGGAATGATGCCAGCTATCAGGCCCCTTGGCCTTTTAGGCCCCCGTCCCCCCTCTTTATGGAAAGACATTAAACTACAAGATAGTCAGGCCTTCCTGACCGAGGCCTAGCCTCAGGCCCCTTGGCCTTCTCAGGCCCCCGACCACCGTCCTTACTGCAAGACGTTGAACTACAAGCTGGTCAGATCTCCCTGACTGAGGCCCAGCCTCAGGTCGCTTGGCCTTCATGGGTCCCTTAGCCCAAGTTCATACCCGGAGTGTATGGTGTGGTGTGGGACTATGTCCTTATTCATTTCTGGTTACTTGTCGTGTCGTACACCTCCCCTGTCTAGAGAGTCATATCCCCTAACCTTTGTACTCACTGCAAGAAGTTAAATTGCAAGTAGTCCAGGTCGTCCTAACCAGAGCCCAACTATCAATCCCTTTGGCATTTTCAGGCCCCTGTCCTAGGTTATTTCTTCCGATACTATGTCATGTGGCATGGGATTATGTCCTCATTCACGCCAGGTTACTCGTCGTGCCGTACACTTCCTCATTAGGGTAGAATTCCCCAGGGTATCTTTGATAACCACGTGTGGCTTGATTCCCATCTTTATGGGATATGTAGGACCACCTGAATGTCTATGCTTCAGGTCCATCCTCATCTTCCGAAAATCTCCATCCCACCTTGGCCCCTTGCCCTAACCTTCCTCATAGAGGGGGGTATATGACATGGCATGTGGTTATGTCCTCATTCACATCGGGCTTGTAATGACCATGTCGTGTACCTCTCCCTTTTGAGCCACTTCGTCGACCCTTTTTGGCGGTTCACAAAAGTGCCTAAGGGTACTCTGGTTTAGTAACCTGGAATGTCGGACTCTACTCAGACATGCCTGCACCCGCTTTTCAGGATTTTTGTTTCCCTTCATCAGGGCTTTCATCATCTCTCACACCTGGAGGGACCCCCAGGAACGGCCTAGATACAACTCCCAAGGGTTCTCCTACAATTACGGGCCAACGACCCTGAGGGTTTCAGACAAAAAATCGATAAAAATCTTGTGTTGCGTATATGGTCAGTGGTTGATGGTCGTTTGTTGTTACCGCTTTAGGCTAACGTGATATGGAGACTATTTTTCTGCCACGGTTAATAATTATCCTCCATCGCCATGCCAACCTCATTATGCCCAAAATGTCGGTTACATGATTCACATCCATCTTGGCCTCATCATGTCCAAGTAGAGCTTCAAAACACTTGGTATTATTCCTCCCTATGTATCTGCACATTAGGGGAACAAAGCTGCGTTAAAGTTTTCCTTTGGGGCTCTTCACCAACTTCCCCTCGATGAACGTTCCAGGTATTGCGATAAGGATCTTCCTCCCTTGTTTCCCACGTGGAGTTTAACTCACGTGGGCTTAGGGATCAGGTCGTGGCCTGTGCTTACATGGAAATTTTCCATCCATCCATGGTCCAAGCTCTATGACCGTAAACTAATATCACCCTAGAACTGCGTATGGCTTGAATCCCATCCTCATGGGATACGTAGGACTTCCCGAGCGTCTCGTTTTCAGGTCTAGATCATTTGGGAGCTAGTCTCTCCCCCTCATCTCTCACCTCTCTGGGGGGCCCTCGGCCTGAGGTTCCTCTCTCGGAATTACGTACGGTGTGATGAGGGATCATGTCCTTATTCACATTGGTTATGTTGCGTGGAACCGTACACATTCCCCACCTAGCATCGTCTCTGCTACGTCTGTGCTGCATGACGTTAAAATGCATGCATGGTCCTATCCCACAACCCTAAACTATGACATTATCATCCGGGCCGCACAATGAAAAATTGAACTGCATTGTGGTGGCCTCATCATAGAGGACATCACATTGGGTATTGGTCACACGTCATACCATCTGTCAACGCCCAATACGACTTTATTCTTGTAGCGACACCAGGGCTTGCTATCCTCAGCCCGTCACTTCCAAAAAAACCACTCACCTTAAAGGACAAAAAAGGTCTATCAAATTTCGCTCCTCTTGGTGTGAGGGCTAGACCTGCGAACCCCCCCCCCCCCCCTCATCCGTTGCACTGGTGCCTTACCGCACTGTTCCACCTTCAAGAACTATGTGTAGCTGGATTACCATCGTCATGGGATACATAGTTACGCATGTGCATTTTGCCTTAGGCCCAGCTTAACTCTATTTTTCAGTCCCTTGACCTAAAACCTCTTTGAGGGGGGGTTGTGCAGTGTGGTATGG
This sequence comes from Viscum album, assembly GCA_963277665.1. NCBI lineage: Eukaryota > Viridiplantae > Streptophyta > Magnoliopsida > Santalales > Viscaceae > Viscum > Viscum album. Next base: position 1,707,359,698 of record OY728122.1, read on the forward strand.
GATTATTTCCTCATCCACGTCGGGTTTTTCACCGCACTGTACACATCCCTGGTTCCCATCCACGTCGAGTTTTTGTAATTACCCGCCGCGTGCCTCTTTTTTTTCCTTCCATCCATGGTCCGAATTCTACGACCCTAAAATAAGATCTTCCTATGGGAAGGGACTCGGCTCTCTCTATCTAATACGTCTCATTAACGTATTTAGATGCGTCTTGAAAAAAAGATTGAAGTGTGGAATTTTCATTGGGACATCCCCTCGTCCCATGTCCATGCTTTGTGTGCTCGCTATTTGGATCCTCATCCACTTCCACATCCAAAAGGAACCTCAGATGACATGGATGCTAGGCTTAGGGGCTCTCCATGGATATTGGGCCTAAGGGATCTCCTATCATTTCGGGCCAACATCCCTAAGGATCTCGGACGACATTTGTGACATGTCCCGTGTTTTGAACATGGTCAACGGTCGACCCTCATTTGTATGTCCCCATTCTAGGCTAATGCAATATGGATGCTGTGTTTCTGCCACGGTCAATAGTTATCCTCTATCGTCACGTCGCCATCATTGTGATCCAAATCTTGGGCGTTAGGATTCAAACATTTCCACTTCCTTATGGTCAAGTGGAATTCCAACATACTCGGCTCTACCTATTTGCGCATCTAGGTGCACCACATGGACGTGTTAGCATCATTGGGCCGGTATTCACCGAGCATCCATTCGCCCTAACATTCCCCTTCATGGATTGGGAATGTTCTCCATTACTTATTGTTCCCAACATCGAGCATGACTCACGTGGGCTTAGTAGTTTTGGTAGGATGTGTACCGGCGCAACCAGGCTTCTCTTTGTCCTACATGACGTTAAAATGTGCCTCTAGAACTACGTGTGGCATGATTCCCATCCTCATGGGATACGTAGGGACACCATATATTTTTCCTAGGGTCCAACCCCCAAAAGTTATAAAACCTGTTCTTCCCCTTTCTGCCCCCCTGGCTGGACCCCTCGTAGGGATCCGTACAATTGTAACTCTTCCCTGAAAAAATGTTCAGGATGCCCCAAGATTACATTGGGAAGCGATATACCCCCTTGCCAGAGAGGCCCTGTCTTAAAAAAGGAACGATCCATGATCAGAACAATGCACCCATCTGGCGCACTCCCACCACGGTGGTGTAATTTAATGAGTGTTGGATTCTGTTTGGACAAACCATCACACCACATTCCATGCTTCGCGTGCCCCTCATTTGGACCCTCGTCCCCTTTCATGTCTAGAGGAACCCCCTAATAGTATAGATGCTCGAACTATGGTCCGCCTGCTATCCTGGGCCAACATTCTGGAAGACTGTTCATGTTTGGACGGACCCCCTAACAGTATGGATGCTCGAACTATGGTCCACCTGCTATCCAGGGCCAACGTTCCAGAAGACTGATCGATGATATTTGAGTTAGGCCCCGTGTTACAAACAAGGTTAGCGGTTAATACTCATTTTTTGTCCCCATCTACGGATAATGCATTATGGATGTTGCATTTCCGCCACGGTCAACAGTTTTCCTACATTGTCATGCCACCCCCACAATGTTCCGAATCTTGGGTATCATGATTCACACTTCCCACCCCCATCTGTTTGGACCGATTTCAGGGCCCCTGGCATTGCACCGATCGTGCAAAAGAGCACGCTGGAAAAATGGTAATTTGGCTGTTCTGATAACATTCTTCTCCAGTTAGGTCTCTCCCATTTCCCGGAAATCTAGACCGGTTATCCCAACTCCGGATGCCCGAATCATGGTTTACACTTCTGGGTTTGAATGGGGGATGAGGTGGCTATCACATATTTCTCACATAGGGCTCGACCCATGTGAGCTAAGGGAAGTGTCGCTTGATGTTCCACAAACATTATAAGCATGAAATGAACCAATACAAACAACGGAACTCGTGCATGCTACGACATTCAAAAAAAATTAAAGCACGAAAGTATGTTTAAGGGTTTGTAACCATTACAACACCCGAGAGTCAACTCCCCCCATGGACGGGTTGACCCCATCAAAAGAGCATTGCTGGTCTGCCATCCTTTGGCAGGTGGAATATAGGAATTGATGTCGCTGACATAGCTCTGGATCCTCGTTAGCAGTGATGGGGCACAGTTCATCAGCCTCAGCTCGGGCCCTCTCTATGTCAGCTTGAATGGAGGCCATCTCTTCAGAAGCCTACCACATATGGTATTCCTCCTCTACCAGTTGGGCCTTCAATCGCAAGATCAGCTCAGATTGTTCATTGAGAGAGGATGAATGCTCATCCGCCTGGATCTGTAGGTGTTGGACTTTTTTTTCAGCCTCCTGGAGCTTCTTGATGTTCGTCGCCTTCCTCCGCTACCAGCCCATGTTGAGCCCGTGATAATACTCCCAGATCTTCTCTCCCATGAGATCTCAGATGATCATATGGGGGTGTTGGGCAGCCACTCCCCCAGCGGACAGTTCGCGCAGTCGCGAGCGGAGACTTTCCAGCTCATTAAACCATAGTGCTTTGGGGGTGTCATTGATGAAGTGTGTGATTAGATTCCATGATCGGCGGTGGACTATTTTTCTATCCTCTTCATTGGAGTCCATTTCGTCTCAATCCGCGCGATTGGCAGTCTTGTATGTGGGATACGCCTGGAAGAAATCTTCAGCATGATCTGCGTCTGGCGTTGAATCTGGCGCGACATCTAGCGCCAGAGTAGACGTAGTGGGACTTCGGTCGACTGGTCAATCCTCATCATCAGACTCCACCTCAATAATCTCAGGCATGACCCTGTTGGTGGTCCCTCCGATGATAGGGAGTGCGGCAGCTCGAGTAGGCGGGGTAACTATCTCCACAATCACCGGCATGCCCCTAGGAGGGATGCTACTAGACATCCCAACCAGCCTTGCCGCAGCAGCCCATGCCAGTCGAAGAACTATACGTGATAGGGAAGGGCATGGACATCAGTTGGAATGATCTACATATGACAATCAATGAATTGATTAGAGAAGACGTACATAGATAGAACTACTGGTGCTGCTATTGATTTGATGCTGATGGAACCCCGAGGCATGGCCCTCCATATATTTTCGGATGTTCTGGAGATTCTGGAGGATCCACCTCAGATACCCTAGCCTCGCCAGACACAAAACTGGACGCAGCCATAGGCATGTGTTCCGATGGTCCCGCATCATCACCTACTGAGGGGCGAGAGCAAGGTCTGTGTACATGTTCCTCCTGTACAGTTCAGATGTTGGTAAGAAATCCATGATGACCTGATAGGAGACCCCGGGGAAAGAAACTTGGGATGTTACCTCTCGAGTCTCTGCGAAATCATCGATATCTGAGTATTGATCACCAACTTCACCTTCCTCCAATGGGATCCCTCCACCAGTCTCGTCTCCTAGAGAGGATTCATCTGAATCTTCTGACAAGGGGAAGTGTTCTCTCATTTCGACGGCCGACAGCTGTGGGGGAACCGTCCGATCCAGAAGTACCTTGACCCGGTCTGTCATTGGATGTGGGGAACCACAAGAATGGACAAATTCCTCTAGCTCATCCAGATACTGTTACGCCTCCACCGGAGACACCGTGAAACTGGCCCGAACAGGACCTCTACCCGGTAGAACCATCCCGAGATGGATCAGGTGTTCCCATAGCTCGGGCAGACTAAGGTGTTGCCGATTGACATCCCAAATGTCCCAGGCCTCCAGGAAAAAAAGCATTCTCTTTCATGTCGATATGGCGCAACCACTTCCTTGGAGCTTGAGTGGATATCCTGTAGAATCCCCTCAGTGGCTGCCCCTCTAGATGGCTGTATTCTTCCGGGACCAACGGATCTGCCGCTGTTGTTGGATCTACCGCTGTTGTCTCATCCCTAGCCGATGTAGGTCTCGCCGCCATGGCAGCCCCGCCACCTTGAGAGGCCCATGCTGCCCTCTGACCCCGAACACGGTATAAGAGAGGCCCTCCGTCACCAGCCTGAATGGTTGGCTGCTTCAGCATTTCCCTCAGGTAAGCTGCCTCCCAGCTGATGGCATACTCCTTCACCAGTCTGAATGTGGCAGTGGATGGAGGCAATGAATTTCACATTTTCCCATATTTCCGTGTGAACATGAGCCACAGTTGCCACATCACACACGAGTGATCCTCATGGCGCACCTCCCAGTAGACCTACAGGGTCATCCGCTGCAGGCACCGGAACTGCTTCGCGAACTGGTGCGGGGTGTATGGCTCACAGAGAGGCACACGGTCCACCCGTGCCACCAAAACTCCACCTCAAAAGTACAGGAGATAAGCCAGGTGCTCTTCCATTCCCTGACCATCATCGGTGAGTACCCCTGTTGGCAATGGAAATGGGTGGAAGTTAAATTCGTCCACCTTCCACACCCGATTTAGTACCGTCGAAATAGTTAGTTTGATTGGGAAGATCCCGTCAGCATTCAAAATAGACAAGAGGCAGTTTGACCCCGGTGGCGTAATTGGGTTTGGATATTTGTAAACCCACCTGATGTGCGCCATGATCCACCCATACAGAAGGTGGAAGGTCCCACATATCCTCAGCAGATTCTTGCCCTCGTGAACATGCCGCAACTTTCTGTATAATCTGGTGATCATTGGAATCCCCAGATTGACCCTTCATCCTATGGCCAGCATGGATGCCATGATGAACGAGCTGGGTTGCACCCCCATGTTGGTGTCCCTCACTGGTAGGATCCAACCGCAGATAAGATCTGTGATAAAAGCAACCAGCCTGACTATCAGCTATTGTTCAGTATTGACACTAAAACCCCAGTTCTTCTATTGGATGTCCTCCATGAGCCGCCAATACGAGTTCTTCTGTCCCCTTTGAGGCCCCTTGGGGAAAGTTTGAGGCCTTGGGGGAAACTACCGATTCACCGGGAGGTTCAGGAAATGCTTGAACTGTTTCTTGAAGTGGAAATCGCTCACCGCTTCTTTGTACTCTCCGAGGACCAGTCTCATCAGTGATAGCGCCAGCTACAACATCTACTCGGGATCGTCCCATGCATTCATGACAGGGAGGAACTCATCATACATGTCCCCCAGGATCGGGACCCCCGAAATATGATGGGCATCCCACAGACTGATTCCAACCTCCCCGTGGTGTAGGTGAAAAGTGTTGGTCCCAGACGACCATCTACTCAACAGCTCCGGCATCAATTGTTTCAGTTGATAAATGTGGAATTGGGAAGCCAATGCCACCTCATAAAAGCCCACTCTCCTCAGATCGGCCCCAAACTCCTCGAATGAGGAACCTACCCAGTAGGCCCATGCCCAGTCATTGGTGATGTTATCGCCTTGGCGCTGGTCCCACTCATCCATTCACCCCTTTTTCGAATCCCACAAAGCTGCCTTCAGTATGGTGCGGTACATGGGAGGGGACGTCTCTGGTTGAAGTGGCATCCCATAGATGTTGTTCAGATGGTTGTACAGATAGTCGGCAGTGATAGGTGTGAAGTCCTCCCAATCATGACCATCGGATGCCCTGAACCATTAACGCTGGCATGGCATGCTCCTGAACTAGCAAGCTAGTTCGTCCCTACTTTCCTTAGGAATGAAGACGTCATCCCTCATCCCGAAGATATACAAGGGCTGCTTCTTGCACATCAGATAGTTCTTTTGGATATCTGACAGTAGTTCGGTCAAATAATTATGGTCAGAGTGGCTTCGGACCAGCTCCCCCTGGCCCAGACAGTTGGCCATCTCATCCCCCATAGAGGCGTCTGCGAGCACCTCCCGCACATCTTCTTGATGGGCCATTACAGTTTCAGAAATCGGGAAAATATCATGTCGGGTCACGAAGATCACTCCCGGAGCTTGCTCGTGATGTTCGTTCACAAATCCAAGACGCGGGGCTTGGCCTCAGCTTGCAAGAAGACGTTCGCTGAGCACAGTCGCTAAGTCAGAGACTCAAGGTCTCCCACGATGCTCTATTCGCGGTGAGCAGATGCGGAGTACGCAGAGATTCGCGAATCAAGAGTGAAAAAGGAAAAAGTCGCAGATAAGGGAAATGACAAAAGAGAGGTCAGACCCCCTATTTATAGGCGGTGACCCCAGATCTTCGCAGCGTGTCCAACCCGCACAGAGCTTCACGGCGTGTCCAGACCACGCGGCCCATGTCCGCCTCACACATCCGCTTCACGAGTCATCACCGCGAACCACCGATAATTTTGGAGATTTCCCTTATACATAGACCCTTGATCCCTCCACGACACCATGTATGAGGGGGGAATTTGTTGGTGCCAATATATTTGAAGAAAGGAGAGAAGAAAAAAAGGCCCCGCGCCCTATCTCGCAAAGCCTCGATGTGGAGCACCCCCAAGCACCGCGGCTGCCGTGAAGAAAATGAGGCGGTACTGCTCCACGAATGCCCTGAAATTCACGAACCCACCGCAAATAAAATTAGGCAGTACTGCTCCATGAATGCCCTAACATTTGCACACCCACCGCGTAGCAGAAGAGGCGGTACCTCTTCGTGAATCTGTTTGACCTTCGCGACCTTCCGCGATGCAACCAAAAACCCAATCGCGCCGCATGAGCTCTGCTTCACGGGCGCCCCTTGCCTATAAATACTGAGCTCCCCCTGAGCCCTCCGGATGAACAATCCGACCTTTCAATTTATCATCTCCCAAATCGAAAATCACTCTTCGCTTTGGGAATCATGAGCTCCATGAGGTATTTTTTCTTCGTGAGAGGCCTCCGTCTAGTTTCATTTTGAGCCCCTCTTCCGATAGGGATTCCCTTTACGAAGCCTAAGGGAATTCGCAAAGGAAGGGGATCCCCAAGGGGAACCAGGCAGTCGCAGAGTGTTTATGCTTCACAAAACACCCACCCAGTACACGTGATCCACATGGCAAGGAAGGGTCACTGTACTTCACGAAGCACACTTCTTCGTTGCACCTTGCTTCGCGAGGTACCTATGATTCGCGAGCCAGTGCTCCGCAAACACCATTCAACTTCGCCAAGAACCTCCCACTCACAACTCATCCCCATTATAAGGACAAGGCACTCCACTTCGCGAAGCACACCCCTTCGCATGTTCCCTCCACTACTCAAAGCAACCAAGCTCCGCAAGGTTCCTTCCCATGGACCCCTCTACTTGTCAATTCATCTTCCCGTGCGGCCCTCCAAGTTTTCATGATGTGATTTCAAAGTCCCCTGGATGACACCACCCGTAGAGTTGACTCACCTAATGCAGCTTCTCATAGGCATTCTAACGGCTATTGCTTCTTCACAAAGCCACACTAATGTGGACCCCTCGATAGTTCGCTCTGCGGCCCCCCTTCTACGCGGCATTTCCGATACCTTCCCTTGCACAAGGATCAGAGGGTACCGGTCATGTAAGCCCTAGGGGTGCGGAGTAAACCCACCACATCCGAGATGTAGGATGTTAAAATACCAAGAACCTCGTCCTCAACACATGATGTGAAAATGTGACTCGACACCGTGCCTCACACGCAGGGTCCCCCGGCTCAGACATTCTATACACCCCCTGGCCCGCACAGGGGATGATATTCTCTTTCTAGGAGTGGCGTTTGTATACGGGGAAGGGCAGCCACCTCAGTGTAATCCCCCTAGCCCCTCTTGCGGAAGGTAGCACCCATGCACCTTCGTACTTCCTCACAGTCAGGGCTGGAAGAGGGTGTGATAGGGAACGAGACACCACCTTTCTTCGGTCCCAAATCCCTCTCCCTCTGTGTTTTGTTGCACTTTGGACCTCCATCCTAGAGTAAGTCCAGCACCGTGGGACGCCTAACGCGTAAGGCCCTATTTTCTTCTTACAGACTCACCCTTCGCGATGTGGTCATCAGGTCTTTGATGCCTCTTGTTTATCACACCGAGCATGACTCACGTGGGCTTAGAGTAATCATCGACCATGACAATTCCCTCTTGCAGCATGACGTTAAACTATATGCCCTCAACCAGCATGACGTTAAACTGTATTCCCTCATCCATTATGATGTTAAACTATATTCCCTTGTTCAACATGATGCTAAACTGCAATCCCGAACTACGAGGACTTTGATCCATGTCAAGGCATGGTACGTAGGATGTTCCACAAGGTTCAAGCCCACAACCAGTGGACCCCCCAGGTTCACCTTCATGTCGGTTCGCCTACGAAAACGACACCCAAACTACGAGGAATTTGATCCATGTCAAGGCATAGTACGTAGGAAGCCTCCCTGACGTTCAAGCCCCGTCACTCATCGGCCCAAGGTCCTTCTTCACATCGGTTCGTCGACACCCGTATTTGTACCCGAACTATAAGAAATTTGATCCATGACAAGACATGGTACGTAGGAATCCTCACTGAGGTTCAATTCCAACAATCATTGGCCCTGTCCTTCTCCGTGTCGGTGTGTGAACCCCCATTTTCACCTGAACTACGTGGTCTTTGATCCATGTCAAGGCATGGTACGTAGGAAGCCTCCCTGAGGTTCAAGCCCAACAATCATTGGCCCTGACCGTCTCCGTGTCGGTGTCCCAACCCCCATTTTCACCTGAACTACGTGGTCTTTGATCCATGTCAAGGCATGGTATGTAGGAAGCCATCCTGAGGTTCAAGCCCACCATCCACCTAGACCAAGGTCCTTTTTCACGTCGGTTCTCAGACACGCCCCTGTCCCACATGACGTTAAATCGCACCCTAATCTAGCAGCAAGTCTTTGTGACCCTATTATCTAGTTGTTCCAACACTCCTTTGTGTCGGTTCAATAGCCCATTTCCCGAACTACGTGGACTTTGATCCATTTTAAGGCATGGTGCGTAGGAAGCCTCACAAGGTTCAAGACCACCACCCATTGGACCAAGGTCCTTCTTCACGTTGGTTCTTCGGCGTCCAACCCGAACTACGTGGACATCGATCCATGCTAAGGCATGGTACGTAGGGAGCCTCATGAGTTTCAAGATGACCACTTGGTTGTTGTGACCTCAGGCACACCAGTTCTCCCACCACCTTGGGCGGCCTAGAGTGTAAGCCCCACACATTCATTCTGAACTACGTAGACATTGATTCCCTACCACGAGGATACATAGGAAGCCTCTTCGAGACTCAAGCCCAACTTCACCGTCTCCCTTGTGACGACTCCATTTCATTCACCCCTGCACTTCGTGTAGCTTTCCATAATCCACCCTAATTCTTACCCGGGCCACCACATCCCGGTGAGATCATGCCACTGAATTCTACTCCAAAGCATTTGGGAAGCCACCCATGGCCTGGATCCTATATCATTGTTCCCTCAAGAGGGGTTCCTCAATCTGATCCACTCCAGCTAGTGTTCTGATCAGCCCGATCCATATCCGTAGGACGTTAAACTTGCGGCATACCCTGTGTTAAACATGGGATGCTGAGGAAAACCTCAGATACATGCCTATGGAATATGATTCCCCGTGCTCAATGTGGGTTGCCTTGGGCTTCTGCGCACTCGATAATCCCTATAATAAAGTAAAAAAGAAAGACAAGCCAATTCCCCAGTGTTCAGACACGTTAATTATGCCTCGACGTGACTACTCCCCCAACTGAAGGTTGCTGCCCTGACTGGACCCATTGTAATGTCCTGATAGAAGCAGTGTAATTAACCGGCGTCCATGGAAACATGGCACCGGGAAGAGTTTCACGAACAACGTATTAAATCATTGAGGGAGACCCGGACTAGGTGACGAGTTCGGAGGAGGAATCCATGGAAGGAGGAACTGACATCCCATCATCCTGTTTCGATCAAGGAGCAGACATCCCTGAATAAGGAACGGATGTCGCCCACCTTTGGAAATAGGGAATGTAGGGCAATAAAAGGTGTGCCTGTCATGTCCCCCACAGACGGACGCACGCGCCCCAAAGAAAGCATCGGAAACCATCATTCTCAACACGACATTCCAATACTTTTCACATGACCTATGCACATTGGACCATGATTTCAAATTTCCATAACCAGACTATTCAATGGGATTTTAGACCCTAAAAATTACATCACTATGGTTATTATCCTTTCTCAAAACATAAATATAATACTCCTTTTACATTTCATTTTATATCCAATATAGATTGATTTGAAACCACAAGGTGTATGGCTCATACATCACATATGAGTTAAACTGACTAGTGTGATAGAATCCTTCCTAGATATACTTTTTTCCATAACTGACTTCATATTCTTCACATTGGAGTCTTCATAAATCATTCATGATCACTGCAAAAGAATATGAAAACATCATTTTTATCATCCTTTCGATCAATAAGGATGTAGAACTGCCAACTGGAGGGATACCATACTTTTATGATTTGAACCCTGATTCTTGTCATCCTTGGAAACACCATGGAAGATCCTCGAACCATAGGGTGTTATGGTTCATCGCCCGTATTTCATCCCCATCCCACACTCTATGACTCAAAAAATTTATTTCTGGAATAATCATCAATATTCCAACTATACAGGTTGATTTGACATCCCTAGTATTTCTCCCTTAATTAATATTACCTCATATATCTTATTTATCTATTGGAAAAAAGGGGAGAGTCCATTATTTAATTTTTTTTTTTTTGACATATAAGGACTTTGACCGACACATCATAGGCATATCGTCCTTGTAAGAAATGGACACTGATCCTCATGATCTCTAGCATCACCATGATGGATATCTGAAACTCAGGGTATATAGAATCATGTATAAAATATCTAACCAAGATTCCATATAAATCAATCAATTCCTATCAATAATACTTTAATCTACATGTAATATCATGTTCCATGCTAAATGACCATAAAAAACCTGATAGAAGGTCCAATTTAAAGGACACTAAACTAATGAAATATAATTCATGAGCCAAAATACCATTAATGAACGAAATATTGGTTCAATGTAAAAGGAAATAAAAAAAAAGAGATAGAATGTCCAGCCAAAAAGACACTAAACCAATTTAGTAGATGTTTTGAGCTAAATGACACTAAAATACAATAATAGATGTTCTGAGCTAGAAGATGGTTTTTTTCCACTAATGTTTTGGGAGCAGTACCTCTTTAGGGAGAGCCCTGTGGGGTTCATAGATCACAAAATATTGAGTCCTATATTTCCTAGTGATACATGAACATGCAGCTGCAGAGGTGTATTGAATTTCTTTTGGACTAAATTTTTTAGATCTCCTACACATCAATAAAGCGGAATGTCATGGATGATTCATTAATTAGTAATTCATAGAACGAGGTTGTTTCAGAATATATGGATGCTTGGAGACCAATATAGGAGTTATAATATTTTCTCATGGATGATGGAGTGGATGGTGTAAGACATTGTTTATTTCAGAAGATAATTCAATCTTCTCTAATGCAGGAGGGGAAAGAGTCTTTGACATGAGGCTCATCGGCATAGGTGATGTGAGATCATGTTGGAAATAGTGATACTCTAGAGGGATGGTAGGATGATGGTCATAACTAGGTGATGTTCTTGGGGATGTTGTTCATTCTGGTAGAAATTCACGAGGGAGTCCTTCATGATTTTTATAGCTCAACATTATTGGTACACTATGGAATTTATAATATGTAATGTGGGTTGAGGATATAGTTTTGGTGACCAAAGATAAAGTGGGAAATAGAGGAGTTCATGGAAAGATGCTTTATCATCCACTAGGTAAAGGTCGAGCACCATGTTCTTGGTGGATTGTTACATCCCATTGTAATTCCCAAGGGGTAGTGGGATGGAATCTTGATGGATTTCATCATAATGTCACCCAGATATTAGGGAGTCAACGATGACATATGGTAATTAGTGGATTGACTACTAAAATTTTCTCACTTATAAGTGATCAAGCAGTCGTACACAGATGATGCCTTGGAAAAAAGTTATATGGATGAGGTGGTGTGACTACATGTAGTTCCAGGATTCATTATCTCAGATCGGTACACACATTTTACATTATGATTATTGATGGGATTACATCATTCTTTTGGAACCTAGTTACACATTATCACTTCATTCCACCTTAGACATCTAGGTAGACATAGTGTATTATCAAGACATTGGAGGAAATGTTGCAATCCAATGTCATGGACATTGGAGGTTATTTGGTAGGACACATGCCCTTGGTAATATATTCATATAATAATAGAAATAACACTTTTAGTATCATGTTTTCATTTGAATCTATGTACATAATAGTATTTCCTTCACTATTTCTTTGGACAGAGGTTGGGGAAACAATTTTTCCTGGTCTTGAGGTAGTGTAGAGGATGATAGAGAAGTTTTACCTTGATCATCTGAAAATAAAATCATTGTATGACCGGTGGAAATATTATTCCATTCAAAGGAGGAGGCCCTTGTAGTTCTAGGATGGGGGCCATGTGCTATTGATGTTTTCCACTCGATGTGAGCAGTGGATGTTTGGAAGAGGGAGTATGCTTTCTCCTTGTGTTGTTCGAACCTTGGAAGTTTTGATGAGAGTTGGTTTGGTGGCATACCAGTTGGAGTTTCCACAGCAGTTTGAGGGAAACAATGATGTATTACATGTATCTCATCCTTTTCAATTTCTTTGCAATGACACCCATGTCCATGAATTGGGATAGTTGGATATAAAGGATGACATAACGTTCGTGGAGAGTCCATTAGAGATCCAAGATCATCGAGTGAAGGAGCTATGTGGGTGGACCATTCTCTCTATTAATTTAATGTGGATGCCTTGTGGCCAAGAGGAGAGCAGATGAGAGTGATAAACATATATGCCTTCTGAGTACCCATAGTTGTTCTATGTTTTTTCTTGTTCTATTTTTTTTCAAATGTAATGTTAGAATCTTATTTTTTAAAATGTGTTTTTTACCTTTGGATTAAGAAGTGTGTGGTGTGTTATGTTGCATATTCTTGACATAAGAATAATGTAGTACTAGATTCCTAATCAACAGACATTAACTATGATGTGTTTAAACCCATGAATGTGAGTCTGTTTCGCTCAGAGTTGATAATATCATGACATAGAGGACCAAATTACCTCATTCATGTGTTAAATACAACATACTTCATTGTTTTTTGTTGTTTTTCGTTTTGTATATGAATAGTATGAGACCATTACATGATGGTTTTGTGGCAGTTTGATTGTGTGAGAAGAGATGACTTATGGTTTTGGTGGCGAGATTTTGCAGTGTTCTTTTGTCTGTTTGAGGTGATGTGTTTGGCTAGTTGTAGTTTTGAGGAGTGGAGAGACTCTTGGGTGGTATCTTATAGGGTGGTTGTACGGACCAATTTTTTTCCAGGAATGGTTTTTTATTCTTAAGGAAGTGAATATTTTTATAGGTATATTATATAATGGTTCATGTCTACCCCATTACGTTAAATTAATGGTTTTTGGTTGTTAGAGGTGCTCAGAGGAGGTTCCATGAGTTTTCGTATGAGCAAGGGAATCAACAAGGCTGCTATAGATGTTACACATCGTGTAACTGTATTACATGATGTGAAAGAACGATTCACAACTTCTCCTAGGAAATTTCAAATGTTTGAAATGTTTTGGGGTAAAAAAAATAAAATAAATCGAAAGGTATGGTTTTTTCAGAAGAATTAATCCATGGGGAATTATACGATGTGAAAGGGTATTATACGTCATGTAATACCCCTATACTATAACATTTAAGGGGTTTTTCCTGATGCTCAGGTTATCAAAACCTCTAGATTTAGAGACCAACCATCTACCATAGGAAATCTGGTCACCCCTCTTCACTATTTTTAGGATACCTTTATCACGGAACGTTCCCAGTGTCCCTTCATTGATATGTAGTGATCCATCATCGATATTTGGTGAGATATTCCACTTTTATTGCAGTTTTTTTCAATTTGGTCTCTTTCTTATCTCATTCCTTCTTTCCATGTGATTGAATATGTTCTCCAATGTCCCCAAATTGGAATCTATATAGTTGTTTTTGGTGAGCTGTTGTAGTGGCATCGTTGGATAAATGTCGATATTATGGGAGATGTGATCAGAGATCTTTTGCATGGCCCATTCTTGTGTGATGAACATTGACACCCTTTTGAGGTAGTATTTCAGTCATTTATCTTCAATTGTGTATCTTGTAGGGGATGTTCTCTTTTGTTTACCTGGGGATTCTAGTTTTTCTAAATTAATCAACGTTAAGGATCAGTTAAATGGTATTAAAAGGGATAGTAGATTCAATTTTCATGCCTTTTTAGTCTTCATATTATGGTTGTGATATTTTTATTATACAGTATAAACACCAAGCTAAAAATTGTGGCTATTGGTGGCTTTTCATGTACTGGTTACATGTTTGGTGATTCATTCTTGATCTATTATGTTTGCTATTTTAAAAATATTGTATATTGGATAGTTTCTAATATTCATCTAATGGATGCATTCCCAATGATCATACAGTTTTTTGATAACTCCGGAATTAAGCAAGTGGAATTAAATAATGGATACCATGTTAAATCTGTAACTGGGTTTTTGATTAGTACATGTTTTGATGGGATGTGTGGGTTTTATCTGGTTTGTTCTGTTGTTTTGTTGTGAGGCCGATTGTTTTTTGTGGGATGGATTGGATGGTGGAATGGAATCTTAGGTTAAGAGATTGATTGATTGTGGAATGGACGTGAAGTGTGGTTTTGTGGGGCTGCAAGACTAGTAGTGTGGTAATGTGTTATTGGTTTGTGTTGTGATTTGGGGTTTGGTTCTGTTGGTATGTGTCCTGAAGGGGATGAGTTTTAAGGAGGATAATGGAGTTTGGAATGGGTAATTTTCCCCAAGTTTCTCCTGGAGTAAAATGCAGAAATATTCACCCCATATATAGAGATTGATATATGATATATTATGAATTGGAGTTAAACATAGAGGAAATGTGAATTCCCTTTAATTTATCAGAGATCTTCAACTTTTGAGAACATTGTTACATATTTTGTGTTGTGACTAGAAGATGCTCTAGTACTGATTGAATAAATGAATTATAGATTGATAAATCCTATAATATATTTTGGTGGCTTGGATAACATGATTTAAATGGTAAAATAAATTTTTGTGGAATGTGAATCGTTTTTTTGTCTTATTGGGTGGTATCGTGAATTTAGAGTTAGCTACACGTTGGGGGTGTTGTGAGTTAGTAGATTGACATAGAACACATAGGTTGGGCCTGAGTGTTGGTGTCATATATGTATATACTTGTATTTTCATTTTGATTTATATACACACACCAACATAGTTGAGAATTATGTGTTGAACACCCCAATTTTCATGGGGGAGTCAGTCTTTCCCAAACATCTCGGTGAGAGGATGGATGGATGACCACTTTCTCTTCGAAGCACTATCTTCCACGAAGATATAACCCAAGTTTATTCATGAAGGATGTGTTTTGTGAGTACCAAGTGTGTGTGGAAGAGTTTTTCATTCCTATGTGTAATTTGGATGAGTTGTTTTTTTAATTACTAGGTGTCTTTTTTATGAGTATTTTTTTTTTGCGGCTTGGGTGTTTATGGGATATATGTGATGTGGTATGTGGCCCAAGTGTTTGTGAGTCAAATGTGATGTTGTATATGGCACAGGTGTTTGTGGGAGAGATGTGATTTTGTATATGGCCTATAATTTTTCAAGAAGGATTCCATGTACTAGGTGTACCAAGTGTGTTCAGGTGGTATTTGATATAGTTTTTAGACCAATATTGTGTAGTCGTGTTGTGGTATGGTATTTTCAAAAGATGTCGGAGCATGAGGACGTCTAATTTTAGGTAACAAACCATAAATAGTGGGAAGTGGTGCGGGGTACCTTATCATATATATGAATTATATAAAATTACATGACTTTCATTATTTGGTGAGTGTGCCTCATTGTGTTTGGGATTGTTAGTATACATGTTAGGTGGTTTTTGGTTCTTGTGTTTTCTCATTGGGCCATTACTATGCTTCTTTCACATGTACATGACAGACATTATCTTTCATACTTAGTATACATGTATGATAACCCTACATATATAAAACTATTTTTAGGTTTCCAAATGTATTTTGTGGACCATTCTGGACCCTAATACATCAGATATTTCCAGTTGTTGTGTCACTTCTTAGCTTTGCTTTTGGAATTTACATTGCTTACAATTATTATTGTAAAAGTTCTACTTCATGCATACATGTGGGATAATGTTTGGTTATTTTTATATATTTATCATGATTTTTTTGTTTGAACCATCTTTCCTCCTGATCTTAATTCCTATAAAGGGTAATTCCTCCCATTTTTTGAGATTTGTATGTCATGGATGTTAGTCTCTAACCTAGGGCCTACTGGTAGAGGGAATCGAGATTCAGTATCTCTCTTTCTTCATTTCCATCCCCAAGGGGGAATATTTGGAGGTAGAGTTCATTACACATGGGGAGATAATAAAATCATTATCAAAATTCACAATAACATAAAAATTAAACAAAATCAAAATGATAATTATGAAAAACCATGATAATATCATAATCAACAGTCATCCAACATCACACGATGAATCCAAAATAGAAAAATTACTATCAAATAATGTACTATATATGTCATTCCATATAAAGGTAATTTGTGAAATGATAACACAAAATAAGTACACCATTAAAAACCCAAGGGAGGTCACTACATCATTTCTAGATCACTCATCCATGCTCCATTCGGAAACCTAGCTCTAACATCTAACATAATTATTTTCCCCAATCATGTCTGACAAAGATGAATTCTATTTTGGTAATGGTTAAGCATCCCATGTAGGCTATGAGTAAAATTAAATAGGCCATCACCAATGTCATCTAATGAAATATCTGGTCTATAATATTATATGAGGTTGTCTAAAAAATAAGGGAAAAATTATAATCAAATTTTTTATTCACATTTAGTATTTTGTATTTCACAACATAGGCCCCTAGGTTCATAGTGACACCCAATCAGATCATACCAACTATTTCCCATGTGATATTCTGAGACATATTCCATAGGAATACCATAATCCATTCATTAATGTTCTATCATTATCAATTTATTTTAATTTTCACATTCATATAATGTTTTCTAATATTATCAGTATGGCACCCTGTTGGTATTTGGAGCAGTAGTCCTTGCCCCACAACTCTGTAATCATATGAAATACATATATATTTAATAGGGGCCAAGAGTAGTAGTCCATAACACTTTTAGAATTTAGAGAATCATTACATATACCAAAAATAATTTTTCAAATAATTCTTAGATATAAACCACTACATTCCATATTTACAATCCATATACCAACCACTTTTATAACCCATTATTCAACCAAATTCACAATACCATTTATCAAAAATTTGTAAAATAACATTTATCAACCCTAAAAAATTCATAAATCATCATTTAAAATATATTATCACACCACATGAGTTACCATCGAGTCTAGTGTCAAAATTATCAACATGTCCAATGGGATCCGTGAAGGGTTTAACAATCTCAAGGGAATCAATTAATTAATTAAATTTAAAATGAAATTAAACAATGTGGAAATTGAATAATCATAGTTACATATTCAAAATTATTATCAAGAATATGATAATTTTCAAAAATACCATCTGACTCATGATCATTGAAAAATTCTATCAAAATCATAACCATTAATTTAATGTTGAGATATCAAAATCATAACAATGTGGAAGATCTAGGATCAATACATGGACCAATACCCTAATAAGGAACAACCATAAAAAATGTGATCTAAACCAATTTCCCATGTAGGAAAACATCCTACCAATAGAAGAGAGAAATATGGCAGCCAATTGGATCCCAAGATAGAAGAGATTACATACATGAAGATAGGTTTAATCCTTCTACTAAATATTTTATTCACACCAGAAGGGGTTATAGTTTACTTCGGAATCATTCCAAAAGATTCCAATATCATTGTAAATAGTTCTATATATAGATGGGTTGATTTGGGGTGAAAAATTTGAGTTGGGGATCCGGAAGTGAATTTTAATTTTCACACGGCTTCAATTTCTAGTGGAAAGTTTCCTAGCAACAGACTTTGAATTTTCATGGACAGGCCTTTAAACAAGGGACTTCTACTCCTGGAATGAATGGTTTATTCTCTATGATGCACTATTGGATAAAACATGTACCAAACATAAATATCCCTTATGTGTAAGGGTTCTTGTTTTCGTGAGGGAGGTCACATGCTTTGGCAAGAATATGCACTACCTCCTTTGGCACAAAAATGGGGACTATGGGTTCATGTGAAAAACAACATGGTTTCCTTAACCATACACCAACCATGAACAGCCACATGGGATATTAAATTTATCAATATTCATTCAATTCAAGTCCTATGTAAATCTAAACCATGATATGATCAAAACAAAGGTAAATTAATACCTAAGAATGAGCATAAGGAATCTCCATAATGGTCTAGATCTTACATATCTGCCAATATATAACAACATATCATTGAGTTTCACTCCTAAGAATCTCTATGATTCTGAGGAAAGAAGGTTGATCCACTGAGCCAACATATCTATTTTTCTCAACCATTTACCCCCTAAAAAATAACCATGCTACCAAAATTCTGTGACTATCGACACGGTCCTCCACCACACGATTTTTTCACTATGTTCCATAACATATATCTGATTCTCCTCAAAGGACACATCATCCTCAAGATGAAAATCATTAGCATCAATCACATGATAATGGTCAAGGATATACTTATTCGAAATAACAGATGGGAATCATTTTTCATAGTTCAATACATATGTAGAAGATACAATCCATTGGAAACTGTCCCAATTATCTCCAGAATCTATAAATATCCAACAAACATGTGTACTAAGAAATAAAAACCTCCAAATCATTTGGCAACCCAATCTTGGATACACTAAAAGGAAAAAATGATCACACACAATAAACATAAGTGGTTTTCATTATCGATCAATATACACCTTCTACCTACTCAAAGTCATATCCATATGTTTCTGAATTAGTCAAACCTTATCTAATTTCTCCATCAGGAGACTCGATACCAAAAACTCTGACTCAATTGCCTCCAACCAATATAGAGGTGATATTAATGGACTACCAAAAATATCATCACATGGTTACATAACAATATATTCTTGATAAATAGTTTAATAGGTGTAATCAATAATTTCTAAGTGATTATCTCAAGAGCTACCCAAATAATTGACACATGCTCTCAACATGATCTTCGGTCCTAGATTGTGCACTAGGATTTCCCATATATTTATAAGTATAAAAACATAATCATACATAACTGGTTTCCCAATGAGTTATGTTAGCCTTTCCAAAGAATTGTCTAATGCGTGAATCATGGTCGAAAACAATTGTTTGTGGTACCAAGTAAAAATGGACAATATCCCAAACATACATATCACCTAACGTATCCACTATAATAGTCTCCCAAATTGAAAATAAATGAAATACCCTTATCAACTGGTCCAAAATACCATAATTGAATCGTTCATCTAAGGGATACTATGAATAAAAAACAAAAAATCCATGTAAACTTCTTACCACATCAATTTTATAATGGTAAGTGACTGTACAAAATGATGTGGCTATTAATAATCGTCCTTCACTAGTTTCAAGCTGTAACATCGTGTTATAAACCTGACATCTCATATTTCAACATCAACCACCAAATACCATCGACGTAGGCCACTATACATTTTAGTCAATGTAGAATGCACAACCAATATTTAGGAATGAAAATCATGCATCAACTCCTTAGGCATACACAAATTAACAACAACATAGTAACAGATGTTGATGACATCAAACTTGTAATGGCCAACTGTTTTATTAGTGAAATTACATTCCAATAATTATTTATTATATTATAATCATACAATATTACATATAGGACAGAATTAAAACCTTCTAAATGTAGTGTGAGTGAATGAAAATGTATTTATAGGAGCTAAGGATCATATACCAATGAAATAGTAGCTTGACCTTTGGAATAGTAATGTGACCCTTATAAATTGTAAACCAGACAATTGTATATTAACCTCACTAATTAACGTATAAATAAACTTTATCCATCATATATATGACAATACTATATAATTATATCATATTATAATTAATAACAATTGTTAAACAATATTAATAAAGTGTTGGTATTTTTGTAAGTCTTTTATATTTAATTAAAATTTTATGATTAATTTAATAAATAATACGAAAATTTATTTTCATAAAATGAATTCATAAATTATTTTTTGATGTCTTATTATCATATGATAATTTTAAGATACGTTAATTAATTTTTCAATGTGTTAGAAAAACAATTTTAATCATAAAATTTCTATTTTTCAAGTAAATCATGATATTAATTAAGAATTAAATTAATCATGTTTGGAAAAATATTTTCATTAAATATAGTTCATTTTTGAATTCTACAAGTCTGAATATGGTTTCTGTTAATTTTTATGATTTTTCTGGAATACATTAATTTTTGATGAATAGTGAAATACAATAATTTACAATAAATGGTAAATACATGAATTATGATGTCATCAAGTGACATATTCCGGGTTAAAATCCATTATATCAAAATCTGATTCCCACTTACTATTTTTTTCACAATAATAATGTCTTTTCATAGTCTGGAAAAAAATATTAAACTAATGATTAAATGGTGGGAAACCCCTCCCCTCATCCACTATAAATATCACCTCTCTTTACCTCTTCTCTTCACTCCTCTCAAGCCTTGTTACTTTTATAAATTCTATTAAAATATCTTCCCAAGATCCTACCCCACTTCTGGCCACCCTTGGACTCTTCAAAATACCAAATCCTCTCCCCTAAAGAAGTTCCCATGGAATACATATTCAAGAGGTAAATTCTTCTTCTCATTTCATTTTTTTCATGTTTGATTCTTTATTTTTCATTCCTCAAAATATTTCATCAAAATTCTATTAGAAATTTTTTAACTTACTTTTACTAGAATGTTGTTATGATAATGTAAAAATTCATCTCTCGTTTCTCCTTCTTTTATAATAGAAATGGTAACACCATCTGAGATTTGCTAATTAATCACATTCAAGGAAGATGGGTTTTCAATTTATTTTACCATCATCAATTATTGTCATGAAACCATTTTTTTTTGAACCAAACTATAATATATATATTATTTATTATTTAATGTTCAATAATATTTTTTACACATGGTATTAATTTATGACACAAAATGTGTTCATTGTGATAAAAAACAGCCAATTAACAAAAATGGTTATCATTAATGATTCATCTTCACTACAAATAAACAAATGAATTTTATAACCATGTAATCTTATGTAATTTCACTTATAATATATAACTCTTATTATGGAAAAAAATTCACATATTATAAGTTTATCCTTACCTGTATATTGGTAAACCAATCATGAAAACTAAGGAAACAAACACTCCCAATCAATGGAATTTAACCTCTTAACCCATCAAAATGGTCATGACTGAACACATTAAGGTAATAATAAATAAATTAAATTAATAAGTGGTTTTTGAAATTTTAATTAATGTAATGTAATTTGGTTATCCGGGACATTAATATCCAGTGAAGGAAACCATTGGACTTAAGGTACGAGATTCTACATGAACCTCAATTATTCCTTTGGGTTTCCCTGTCAATATTTTTACACAAATAATGATATCTATTGTTTTTATTTACATATTATAAATTATTTGTGCATTTTCCAATTTTATTTATCATGTTCCATTAATTATTCTCATTCTAGGATATAATTTTTTTAAGAGGATCCCTCCTCCATACTTTCCAATAAGCAAACCCATTTAAGGGAACCTCCTGAATTATCGTCCATTTTTAAGTGCATAGTATTAATTTTTTTAAGACTCCATTTATTTTATAAAAAATAAATTTTTATTCTGAAAACCATCACGGATTACTTCAGGTTTTATAAAAAATATTATTTCATTTCACTTATTAATGATCTTTGATATAGTCCTTTAAACACTCTGAAATATTTTAATTATAATGTTTCATAAATGAACTTTTTTCATGTGATAACATCAAAGTTACAACACTTATCATCATATTGGACCATTTTAACTTATTAATTTCCATACATGATCTAATTTCTTCCCTTCATTGAAAATTTTATGATACACCTATTTGTTATTCTTTACGACATGAATATGATTCCCAATTCTTTCTAAGAGTATCCTTTAAGTTTATGTATGATTGGTTATGTATGATTTTGTATTTGGAAATCATATTCATGAACATTTTATGATAGGTGCGACTATATATTTCTCCAAAGTATTGGTTATGTTGAGTCTCATTAGGTTTTATTTGCAACGGTCTTGGCAGTTAGCCTTTACTCATGAAACCATGTGCAACAGTCCTGGGAATCACATGTTAGAATATAATTCAACAATACAAGTTTATCCTTTTATGTTTAGAGTTTCCTTTATGCATATTAGATATATTTTCAATCCCCCTAATTGTATTTCCTTTTTCTTAGTTAATTGAGAGAAATAAAATAACACGTTACAACTATCAATGCGATATGGAATGTGAATATTTCTCTATTGATATAAAAAATATATGGGAATGGGAACTCAAAACATCAAGAATATACTTGCTCAGCTAGCTCATGTTATGAATAATAACATGAATCATGTTTAACACCCTCCTCCCCCAAGGAAAGAGAATAATTTCGTTGAATCTTCTGGCGGATAACGAATCCCATGTTTAGTGGATCTTATAATCCCCTCCTCATAGAATTGGGGATTAACTCCATTGAAAAGATATTATGTGTCCTCTAATGCCCAAAAGAAGAGAATTTCATACTTGCAGTTTATTGTTTTGATGGGAAATCTGATCAGTGGTGGATACTGATCAATAATACGATGTAACTAGAAGAAATTAATTCCATGGTTTATGAGGAATTAAAGAAAAGGTTTTCAATAAATATTTTCCCCATATCCTCCTTCTCAAGATAGAATGAGTGTTCCTTAGACTTAAGTAGAATGAAGATTAGTCCATCGATGCATATGAACAAAACATCACATGGCCTTTAAAATACACCTCAAACTATTTCATAAACACTGAAATCAAGGTGAATTGCTTCTTTTGCAGACTAAATCCAAGTATATGTAAAGTGTTGGTCATTATAGAATTTGATAGTTATGAGTAAATTTTCCATTGTGCCATGAAGGTTGAAATGGAGATCGGAGACTCTCAATGGTCTCATGGGCCAGGGGAACAAAAGTAGGAAATTTAGTCTAGTATAGGTGGTTAGGTAAATAAATCCCATGATGAAAAGAGGATCAAATATCCCATGTGTAAAAATTGTTGGAAGAAGCCTCCTGTGAACTATCTACAGATAACCAGGAATTTCATCAAATGTGGATGAATGGGACATCTAGGTAAAAAGTAATGAAGGTATATGAAGAATCCCAATAACGTAGAAGAAGAAAGGAAGGATTAGATCATGTCTCAGCTTGAAGGGATGTGTTATAACTATAAGGAATGTGGACATAAGGAGAAAAATTTCCCTAGGACAAGGGTTGTTATTGGAAATCAATAATAACCTCCAAGGAAAAAATGGAAGTTCATATTATATAACAACTGCTAAGGTGGAACTGAATAACGATATGGTGACAGGTATAATAGTTATATATTAAATAATAGTTAACAGATTATTTGATTCTGGTTCTATGCATTCTTTTATATCGTACATGTTTTGTTGAACAAATCAATCACCACCTTAAAATATTGAGGATTAGTTATCTGTGAGAATAGTGAATGGGGATATAATTGTATCAAAGGTTTATAACTCCTACCTAGATAAATTTTGTGGATTGAAACTCCCACAAAATATCTTCATACTTCTTTTAGTGGATTTCGATGTTATCTTGGGCATAGATTGGCTATCTTTATACAAAACCAACATCGTCCATCGGGAAAGGTATATAACTATTCACAACATGAAGCATCCTACAATTGATTACTAGTTTAATGAGTAAGACGAATTTCCTTAAAAATCATCATCTCAAGTGTGGATAATGTTTCCTACTGAGAAATTATATCTTTCTCAAATTATTGAGATAAATGGGATGATACTTCTCAATGATATTACATCTGTGGAGGATAACACAGATGTTTTCACTAGATAATTGTCTGTTATTCCTCTTAATCAAGAGGAAGAGTTATTAATTGATTGTATTCCTAGACCCCTACCTATATCAAGGAAACCATAGAGAATGGAAACAGTTCAGCTGAAAGTGTTGGAGAACACATTACAGGAGAATATGGATAAGGGTTTTATATGACTGATTGCTTCACCATGGGGTGCACCAGTCCACTTTGTTATGAAGAAGGTTGGATCAATGTGCCTCTACATTGATTATTATGAGCTTAATAAAATCATAAAAAAGAAAAAGTATCCCCTAACATGAATAGGCTACTTGTTCGATCAGCTACGTGGATCCATTGATTTCCCTAAGGTGGACCTTTGGTTAGGATATCACCAATTAAAGGTGAGGAAGGAAGATACTCCAAACACTGCCTTTCTAATAGGATATGGGAACTATGAGTTCATAGTGATTACCTTTCAACTCAGTAATGGTCCAACAATATTCATGGATTTAATGAATATATTAATTATATATTACCTTGAAAAAAATTTGGTAGTCATTATCGATGCGATTATGATCTACTCCAAGTGTAAGGAAGAACCTGAGAAGATTTTGAATACTGTGTTAATGACTTGGTGAAGGGATAAATCTTATGAAATATATTGTAAATGTGATTTTTGGATGGAGGAAGTACCATTCATGTGGCTTGTTTTCACATGCAATGGGAAATTTTTAGACCCTTCTATGACAAATGTAATTGAAGAGTTACCCAAGCCAAAATATGTAATTGAGATCCATAGATTTCATGGTATATCTGGGTATTAATGAATATTTGGGAAGATCTTATCATGATTTTCAAACCCACTGTCTAAATTACACGGAAGGGGTGATTTGTTTCTAGACTCATGAATATGTGGAAAGATTTAAGGATCTCAGAAAGAGGCATATCACTACACTAGTACTCACACTCTTAACAGGTGGAGAACTATTTTTGGTGCACAATGACTCTTCAATGAATCGATTAGGCTATATACTAGTGAAAAATGATAATGATAGAGAATATGCCACCTGGAAGCTGAAAATCCATGAGAAAAACTATTTGATGCATGATCTGGAGTTGGTGGCTATGATATTTTCATTGAAAATATGGTGGTTTTATCTCTATGGGGAGAAGTGTGAGATTCATAAAAATGACAATAGTCTCATGTATATATTCACATTGAAAGTGCATAAAATTAACTAGTGAATATGGTTAGAGATCATCAATGATTATGACTGCTCAATCCATTACCATCCCGGTAGGGCTAATAATGTCGTGGATGCTCTATGTAGAAAGGATCCAACATCTTTATCAATGATTACAATTGAAAAGGATCCAATATTTAAAGTTTTTTAGAGGATGGAAATTGGAATCCTTAAGGTATTTACATCATCAATCCTTTATCAAATGATTTCTCAACCATCCCTTATGGGTAAAATAAATGATGCTCCAAGAAAATATGTGGAAATTCTGAAATGTGTTGAAGCTATTAGAAATGGGAAATCATCTGTGTTCAAGAATAATGGGTAAGGAGTTGTATAATTTGGATAATGATTAGTTGTAACATCTAATCTAGAGATAAAGAAGGATATTTTTAATGACGTACATATCTCAACCATATCTACTAACCTATGAAGCATAAAGATGTATCAAGATCTTTAGGGAAAATTATTTTTCGGAAAATATGAATAATGGGATGGTTGAATATTCATCAAATTGTCTGGTTTTTCATCTAGGGAAGGCTGAAACACAAAATTATAAGGGGATGATGAAGCCACTATGAATACCAACATGGAAGTCAAAGAACATCGCTATGGACTTTTTCACTATACATCCATGTACTTTCAAAGGAAAAAATTCTATATGGGTCATTGTGGATCGTCTTATAATGACAAATCACATTGTCACAATTTTAGAGGAATTATCAATGGATAAACTTTCACAGATATATATAATATATTAGTTAAGGATGTATGTAGAACCACTATCTATTATATTTTATTGACATCCATCCTCTATGTTCTGGAAAAGTCTTCAACATTCTCTAAGAACTAAAATGAACTTCAGTATGACCTATCATCCTTAAACTAATGACCAAAATATGTGGACTATTTAGAAACTAGATGATATGTTGAGAGTTTGTTCTATGTACTTTAAAGGGGGATGGGACCAACATCATCCACATTTCAAATGATCTTACTATAATACTATCCACTCTAGCTTCCAAATGGAACCATATGAATCCATTTATGGGAAAAGGTGAACAACACCAGTTTTTTGGGATAAAGTCGGTGGACATAAGCTACTAGGACATGGAATGGTCGAAGAAATGGTGGAGAAGTTGAGAACCACTTAGCTTCATATCATGTAATCCCAAAGTTGATAGAATTGTATTTAAAATCATCGATGAAACGTTTAATTGAAAGTTAGATGCATGGTATGCCTCTGCATATCTCCAGGGAATAAGATCATGAGGTTTGGGATGAAATAAAAGCTAATTTCTAGGTACATCAGGACCATCGAGGTTCTTGAACATGTCGGAGATGTGGCCTATCGACTAGAACATCCACCCACCATAATTAAAGTACACGATGTATTCCATGAATCCCTCTTAAGGAATTACATACAAGATGCTTCACATGTACTATCTTTAGAGATGGTATATTTGGAGAATGATCATTCATACAAAGAGTATCCAGTAAAGATCTTGGATCATAGTGATAATGTTTTAATTAAAAAGACGACTCACTGAGTAAATGTACTATAGTGGAATCATAAGTATGAAGAGGAAACATGGGAACTATAAGTGGAATTGAAGGAAAAGTACCCAAACCTGTTTACTAATTAGAATTTAAAACACAATTTCGAGGGATAAATTTCAGAAGGGGGGAAGAATCTAACGACCTAATGTTTTCTTAATGAAACTCCCATCATATAATTTTATCTTATAGTATAATAATATAATATTACATATTGAACAAACAAAAAACCTTACAAATGAAGAATGGGTAGATCAAAAGGCATCTCTGGATGTTAAGGAACATATACAGATGAAATAGTTGTTTGACATTTGGAATAGTAATTTGACCCTTATGAATAGTAAACCATCTAATTGAATAGTAAACTCACTAATGAAAGTATAAATACAATTTATCTGTCATATAAGTGAAAATTTGATATAATTTTATCATAGTATAAGTAATTGTTTTTTATTAAAATTATTAATAATTTTTAGTATTTTTGTACGTATTGTATATTTAATTACAATTTTATGAATAATTTAAAAAATTAAAATAAAATTTATTTTCTTTAAATGAATTCATAAATTATTATTTTTTTGTCTTATGATCATAAGATAATTTTATGGGTCCTTAGTTAATTTTTCAAAGTGTTAGAAAATCAGTTATACTTTTAAAATGTTTATTTTTCAAGTAAATATTGATTTTAATTAAAATTATATTTCTAATTTTTGTAAATTTATATTCATATTTGGAGTTCATTTTTGATTTATACATGACAAAAAAATTTCTGGGGTGAATTTATGTGATTTTTTCTAAAATACCTTAATTTTATGAAAAGTGAAATATGATAATTTATGATAAAGGATAAATAAATGAATAATTATTTCATCAACTGATGTAAGTATGATGTATGGTGATTACCTCTAACTCACATTCCCACTTAATATTTTTGGTCATAAGAATCAAGTCTATTCATATTCTTGAGAAAAAATATTAAACTAATGATTAAAACAATGGGAATCCCATCCCATCGTTCAATATAAATACCACCCCTTTTTACCTTTTCTATTCAGTTCTATAAAGCATTGTTCCATGACTAAATTGTATTAAAATATCTTCCCATGTTCCTCCCCCACATCCAAAACCTCTTTTTTTCTTCAAAAGACAAAATCATATCCCATAATTAGGTTCCCAAGAATGATATATTTCAGAGGTAAATTCCACTTTTCATTTCATTTATATTCATTCATGTTTCATTCATTAGTTTTCTATCCTAACATCCATTCATCAAAATGTTTTGATAACCCCAGTACCTTACATGTTATGTAATGTCTTTATGATAATAGAACAATTCATCACTCCTTTATCAACCTTTTATACTATAAATTAAAACTCCATCCGAGATGTGTTAATTTATCACATTCAAGGATGATGGGTTTTAAATTTATTTTACCATCATCAATTTTGGAAATGATACCATTTTTATTGTTGAAAAAGAATATAAAATATTTATTAAGACTTATTTATGGTTCTGTAATCTTTTTTACACATTGTATTAATTTGTAATGAAAAATGTGTTTGTTGTGATAAAGAAGTTCCAATTAACCAAAATGGTTATAATTAATGATTCATCTTCACTGAAAATAAAGAGAGGAATTTTATAAAAATTTAATTTTATATATGATCAATAATAGAATATAATTCCAATTTTGGACAACACTTCTCATCTTAAATGTTTATCCATACACGTATATAAGTAACCCAAGCATGAAACCCAGGGAAACAAACGCTCCCAAACAATGAAATTGAACCTCTTAACCAATCAAAAAGGTCATGAATGAACATAATAAGGTTATAATAAATAAATTTAATGAATAAGGGGTTTATTAAATATTAATTAATGAATGCAATTTTGTTATCTTAGACATTATGATCAAGTGAAGAACAACTTCAGACAGAAGGTAAGGGATTCTACCTGAACCTCCATTATTCATTAGGGTTTCTCTATCCTTAATATTACCCAAATAAAGTTATCTTTTATTTTTATGTACATATTATAAATTATGTTTATGTGCATAAATGTCTTTTATAATGTTCCATTCATTATTCTCTTTTGCGTATATACGTGATTTTAAGAGGTTCCATCCTCAATACATCACGATAAGAAAAATCGTTTAAGGGAACTTCTTGAATTCTTATACAATTTTAACTAAAATCTAAAATTATTTTTAAGACAACATTGATTTTATAAAACCAAAATTTTATTATGAAAACATTCTTGGTTCAATTATATTCTTATATAAAATATTATTCCCTTTTATGTTTTATGTGATCATTGATATTTCACATAAAACACACTAAAATTTTTTAATTCTAGTATTTATTAAATGATCCTTTTGCATGTTTTCACTTCAAATTAACATCACATATACTGATATATGCCTAATTTATCATATGAATTTCCATTCATGGTCTAATTCATTTCCATCATGGAAACTTTTACGATACGCATGTTTTTTATATTTTATGACATGAATATGATACATGATTCTCTCCCTAAGTAACCCATATATTTATGTATGATTGATTTTTTATGATTTTTTATGTGGAAAGCATATTCATGAATATGTTAAGATGTTTTCATCCAAATAGAACTCCAATTAATTCGGTAAATTTGGGTCTCATGAGACATTATGTGCAATGGTCTTGGTGGTTAGCCTTTGATTGTGCTACCATGTGCAATAGTCTTGGTGGCTAACAATGACATTTGATCATCTCTGTGAAATGTGATTTTATCCATTCTATTGTCATGTGTAATGATCTGTAAATTCCATGTTATTTTTTTAATTATATGGGAATTTTACGTGTTCGTGAAAATTTACGGCGCATGATTCCAAGACCCGGTGAGCCCGTGGTGAATTTCAAAACGTTTTTTCAGGTACGTTCAGCAATCGTGTGACCCAGTTTTTGTAACATATGAACCGGTGCTCAGAAATGAAGTCTGAGGACACCGTTGAACTCACAGCACCAGTATTCACTTAAGGAGATCTTCACCTCGACCGCAGTTGGTCTAGGGTGAATGTTAGTTTTCACATTTTACATGGAAATAAAAATAAAATAAAAACATTATTCTATTTTTTTTATTGAAACCCCTCTACATGGGTTATGGTGGTGGGGACCACTCGAACCCTCTTTAATGGGAGAAAACCATTCAACTCCCCATTTAATTAGTTGAGCCAACAAAAATTTATTAAGTGTGTTGACATTTAATTGTGCCAACTTGGATTAATTGTTTGAACCTATCAAATACTAAGTAACAACATCATTGGGATTTATCAAGGTTCTTATTAAATGATACTTCATAAATTCCAAGATCATTACTTACCCTTCCCCTCTCCTATTTGTATGGAGCATGGGGGAAGGATTTGGCAAAGATTCACAAAACGACGAAGCTCTGGTAAAGTTCCATGACGCCTGACACTTGGAGGATAGAGCCGGTTCTAGCGAGTGGTGGATATCGACACCGAAACTTGAAACAAGGATCGATGATCAATCGATGTCATTGGAGGCTGTTGCGGGAATGGAGAACACCGACCCACTTCCTCCACTGTAGGCTTTTCTCCATCATTCACGAGGTAGGTTTTGTTATTTTATACCCTCCTTACCCATTCTTGACGTTCTTCATCCTTCATGAATTATTGATTCGCTTGATACCATCCTAACTCGGAGGGTATGAGCCAGACGAACATTCCCCAACCTCTCTGTAGTTCTTTGTGATTCTTGATGTGTTCTTCGTCATGGAAGAGGATGGCGACCGACACTAATGGGGCTCAGGAACGACGGTCGGCACCACGACTGGCCGTGATGAAGGCGGCGGCGTGACCGTACCTTCAGAGAGGGCCACAACGGAGAAAGGGCGGTGGAAAGTAGAGGCAGGCTGCGCAAAGGGGAAGGTGGTGCACGTCCGCACCGCCGGCGAGCGAGAGCCGCGACAGCGAAGGTACGACTTTCAGCCACCAGCGAAGGCGCGGCACACGACACACCGTGGGGAGAAGGCGGCCAGCTGCGGCTGGCCTCTGCACTGTGGTCCATGCCACACTGTGGGCTGGGCCCACCCGAACTGGGTTAGGTTGGCCTAGGTCGGGTCGGTCTGACCGGATCAGACCAGACCCGGACCATCTTTGACCCATTTTCTCTCTTTCGGCCTTGTCTTGAGCTATAGGCATCAGTTTGAGGAAAAGTCAGTGGCGTTTGAAACCTTTTATTGGGAAGGACCTTTTAGAATACCCCAATTTAGTTTTGGATAAATATGGTGTAAGACCAGGTTGGATTGAACACGAATCCATCCAGGCCCTTGGGACTAAAAGGCCCGTAACATACAGACCGGGCATCCGATTGACGCGCCGCCTATTGCGTTGAGACCCGTTTTAGGTGGCGATACATTGGGATACATCTTCATGGTACTTAATATATGTTTGAGTATCGACCCATGGACTGGGGAGAAGATCCTCTTAGAATCAAGTGAGCTTTGTGCGGGAACCCTGTAGCTGGATGTAGCCTAGGAAAGAGATTCTTTGTGGGTCTGTGATAGGGATCCTTTGTGGGACTTTGTTCGAGAGTATCAATTTGATCCACTCTAGGAATCTATGTGGGACTTATCTAGGATCCGGTTTCGGTCTGTTGTACTAGGATCCAGTCTGGGTCTGATGATGTACTAGCATCCCGTGTGGGTCTGATATACTAGGATCCTGTGTGGGTGTGGTGATGTATTAGGATCATGTGTGGGTCTGATGATTTAGGGTCCTATGCGGGTCTGAATCTTAACAAAGTAAGATGATTCATTAGTTACATCTAATCATCTCTACTATTGTACCTAAGTTATATCTGGCATGAGTTGAGTCTTTACATTTGTGGTATTATTCTGTGTGGTGTTCTTGTGTGGTAAATACCTTTGTGGGGATACATTTGTGGTATTCTTCTATGTGGCGTACATGTGTGGTACTTAACTTCATGTTAATCTTTAATTCGGTGAACAATTTTACCTTGGCTAAGGAGTTGGGCCTTTGTGTTTCCTCATGAATGAGATGGGTAATATTTGATAACTTAGGTATATGTATGGGTTATACCTAAATAGGGTTTTCACTAGTTTACATGCTTTGTGGTTTATGCATTGTTGATATTTTGAGGCCATGAGGGTCTCAAGGTCCATTCTGAGTATCGTTATACTCACCCCTTCATGTGCTTCGCCCGCACCTTGTTGTGTGTGGTGTAGACGATAGACAACGCTGATCGAGGATGAGGGTATGAGGACTGAACGGTGCCCGGAGGTGGACCATACGACGTGTTGGTACATAGAGGATATCAGCAGAAGAGGAGTGCTGAGGAGGCTATTTATACCTACCCATCATGTAGGAACCTTGGAGGACAACCTAATAGTTTTCTTTCTCTTTCTTCAGTTATATTGTATTTTCATCCATACTTGTACCATTACTGTTGGGCTTGTATTTGAGCCCCTCTTACTTTTCGCACTCTTTTTTCTATAAAGCATACTAATGTTCGTATCTAGTTGTGTGCTTGGTTGAGTGTGTTTATTTGATATAAAGGCAATGCCTTCCCTGTTTTAGGGGATAAGCATTTTGGTGCTAGTCGCCAGCCCATGGCCTATGGAAGGCGGGCTTGGGGTAGTCACTGCACGAGCCCCGATGGACGAATTATGAAAAATTGTTATCAGAGGAGTCGGTTCTACCGTAGAACATTGGAATCTGATATTTTTAACGGTATTAGTGCTAAGAGTAGTGAGTATGGTTATCAATTTGGGGAATCCAATGTTGGTGCGGCAGCCGACGTATCCATACACCAGGACCCTGAATTCTGATTTCTGACTCAGTGCACGAAAACACTGATTTTGCGTGTGTTTGGAAAGGATTTCTTTGTGTACTTTTTGAATCAACCCACCAAGTATAACATATTGACTGTGGAAGAACAGTTTCTTTTCCGGATTCCTCCACAGAGACAGCCAACTATGGTTCTGGGTATAGTATGTGATGGTATCCAACCGAGCGATGAGGCCTCGGTGCAGGGCCTTCTATTAGAAGGGGTACTAGCGGAGGCACCAGCGGTACCATTACCCATTGGGACACCGATTCCACAAGCCTTGGTAGAAGAGGGTGCATGATGCTTGAGCGCGTTGCAAAATTTTCAGCGCTAGAGGCCACTTGGGTTCAGGGGGGAGACGGACCCGCAGGTGGCTGAGGATTGGTTGGAGGTCGTGGTGAGAGTCTTTCGACTGGTATGGACATGAGCTTATCTCATGGTGATCCTTACCGGAAGTCTTCTATAGAAATTAGTAGGCATATGGTGGAGCATGATGCTCCAGGTTGACGATGAGGGGACACATCTCTGGGTAGACATTGAGAGCCTGTTTCAGGCAGAGTTTGTCCCAGCGACCCTTCATGCATTGTGCATACATGAGCTTATTCATCTGTAGCAGGGAAGCATGAATATGGATTAGTAATCAGTGAGGCTCACCGACCTCTTTCATTACTCCACTGATATGGTGTGTGACCCATTCCTCTGGGCTCAGACCTTTGAGCAGAGACTTAGGTGGGAGATCAGGGCTTCGATTATTTCTTGCAGCATCCCGACGCAGGAGGGGGTGTTAGAGAGAGCCCTCTTATTGGAGAGTTTTCTTGTTGAGAAGTCCCAGCAGTGAGACCCACCACCGGGTGTCATAAAGTGTAGTATTCTACAGCTAGCAGCAGACATATGTCATAGAGGTCCAAGAGGACTAGAACTACAGGTGGACAACCGAGTGATTTAGGTTCAGTTGTGCGGGGCACCAGAGATAGAGCCAGTCATTCGAGGAGCAGGCAGTGTTTCACATGTGGTGGGTTGGGTCACATGGCTCGTGACTACCCGACCTTCCATATGGATGATCAAAAGAAAGTTGAAGGACCGCCTAGTAAGAAACAAAGGTTCGACCAAGGAGGTCCGCATGGAGCAGGCTAATCTGGTAGAGGAGCAGGCCATGCAACTGGCAGTGGGCGACGACTCAAGATGTTACTGCCACCACCACCAGGTGGTCCACCCCGACCACAAGGAGTTGGTGGACAGGGGCGAAATCAGCTCTAGGAAGCTGAGGCCTATGACTATGGCACTGTAGGGATGTTGTATGTTATGATAGGAGTCTATTCAACCATAGTTGCAGTACATATAGACACATGTTTTAGTCATTATTTTATTTCCACTACCTTTGTTCGGAGCATGAAGATTTTGATGGAGCCGTTGGCTCGACCCTTACGGATAAAGACTCCTAAAGGGGCAGATTTGATGATTACACACTGGTTTTGGTAGTGTGAGCTTACTCTAGGAGGTGAGAGCTTTGGCTTGGATCTCCTTGTAGTGGGGTCGAGTCCTTATGCTGTCATCTTGGGTATGGACTGGTTATCTACCGTACATGCCCTGATCGACTGTATTAGGGGAGAAGTGCGGTGCATCCACATGGATGGGACTAGTTTCACATTAACCTGTGAGAAGGGAACCCTTCTAGTAGAGGATGGACTTAACCGGAGGAGAGTGCAGCCAATCACTCATCATTTGGCTAGCCTTACCCTCGGAGCAGTGGATGTAGAGAGTCTGAGATTTCCCGTAGTGGAGGATAAGTACGCAGATGTCTACACTGATGATGTTTTGGGTCTACCCACACATATAGAGGTGGAATTTTTCATTGATTTATAACCCGAGATGACATAGATATCTACACCACCGTATCATATGGCTTCCGTGTAGCTTTGTGAGCTGCGGGTATAGTTGGAAGACTTATAGGGGAAGGGATTCATCTGGCCTAGTGTTTCTCCTTGGGCAGCCCCGATTTTTTTCTCCAAGAAGGTGGATGGGAGCTTGAGACTTTGTGTTGACTATTGGAGGTGATGTTATTAATATTTTCATGACTTATTATATTTCCCCTTTACTTATTTTATATGAAATGTGCATAATTTTTGTGAAATATTAATGTTTTACTATTAAGTATAATATTTGAGCATTTTTAGAATTTGTCCAATTTAGTCAGTTTAATGTTTTAATATTAACTATCCATATACTGATCCAAATTGTGTGGTTCTTGTTTTGTAGGATTCTCCTTTCAATATACAACATTTTATTAGAAGGTACCATGAGCCAATTCTGCCATTTGAAGGGTCATATGGTCCTCACAAACAAGACCAATTAATCTGTGAACAAACTGGACCAGCCTTTAAGATTGATTTACTGGGCTCAATCCAGAAGTCCAAAAACATTAAATCTCCACAATAATTTTGGGTACACTACATGTCATATTGGATAAAAATTTCACGGCCCAAATCTAAGTACAAGGGGCCCAAATGAATCTTTTAAATCCAGCCCACCATTCTGGCCGAGAATTAAAATCAGTATAGTATGAATGAAATATATCATTCTGTAAGCATCACATTAAGCTGAGATTTTTCAGTGTGAAATACGAGATATAGAAGACCGATGTTGTTGAATAACCAATTCGGATTTGACGGCATCTTCATATTCCAAAACCCTTTCACATTATGGACTTCAAAAAGACTGGATTGAAATGGACAGTTTTACTTAGTTTAATCAACCGTCCATAACTTTTGATCCTTAAGTCCAAATGACTCCAAATTTTGAGAGTATTCGGCCATCTTTATTATCTACAACTTTGAAGAAGGATATTGCTCGATATTCGGCTTTCTTGATGTCCATATCTGCGATCCAATTGGAGGGGTATTTCTGGAATGTAAACAGTCCACCACCTTGGGCTATAAATACATCCCCTCCTCTCCTTTCAAAAGGGTTGGCATTTCAGAAGAGAGGAGATTATATTGGCACGACCAAAGATTTTCCAAAGTCTTGGGAGGACCTGCAATACTCATGTCTTCACTTGAGAGACCTTTCCTCCTCTTTTTGTTTTCACTTAATTTCGTGTTCTTCATTTTTGTAATTTTGAAAGTCTTTTTCTTTGTATTTCTGTTTTAATGCAAGTTACTTCTTCAATATCTCTTATTCTCATCCACATTATGTAGTTTAGTATTTATGTTCTTAAAATATTTTAAATTCATTTCAATCCCCTTCCCTTATTTAGCTTCATCATTCAATCGAAAGTTCGTTTTTAATTATCTTCATTGTTTGTGTGCGTGTGTGTCGACGTACCACTCTTTTCATATCCCTTTCTTTTTCTTATCTTATTAATTTATAATCATAATAATTATAACCAGATTATTAAACACCCAAATGGATGAGTAAATCTATCATTGGGGTGAGTTATAATTTAGGTATGTTAAGTGATTGAGAGCTTCTGCAAGATGAATATTCTTTGAATTAACATTGTGTATGTTGGACTTAACATGTCATGGATTAATGACTTTTTTTGTTTAACATGTGGTTTCCATGGATTATTGGAACCATAAATAAAACACCATAAATAAGATCTGATTGAGATTATAACCTTAAGTTAAGTTAAGTCTTGGTTTAAAGCCTTAACACTTAGGAATTATAATCAACATCATCTTGTGACATGGGTGTTAATTTAAATGCAATATAAAGAAAAACTCAAGGATATCACAAGCTTAACTAACCTAATGATGAACTAACCCCAATCATTATAAATTTGTTAAATCAATCTTATTAAATTAGCCATTTCAATTAAGCTCTGCAAAAAAACCCCCACAATCAGAATACACTCAACTAAAAACAAACGACTATTTCAAAGTATCATCACCGAGGATTCGACCCGAGTGCTGCTATACACATTAGCAGAGCACCGGAACCATGACCGATCGATAGGCGAAAATTGGCCACGTGTTTCAAATGGCGTCGTTTCCAGGGATGAGGCTTTAAGTGGTCATTAGTTTCTGGTTATTGTCAAAAAAACAAAATTTTAAAAAAAATTGAAAAAAATCACAAAGAAAAACCCGTCTTCCTCTTAAAAATCATAAACTGAAAAAAAAAATACAAAGAAAAACCCGTCTCCCGCTTTCTTCCAAAATCTCTCTGAATTCCCCGTAGCCTTCCAAACATTCCCTCGTATTTGTTTGACCCTAAAATTGAGCGAACACTTCACGAACTTAAGAGGAACATCAGAGATACTCGAATAATTCAAGAATCAGTCTTCATCCAACCAGTTGAAATTGAAATGGCCAATCCTAGGGAACAAACACTTAAAGAACTCGATGCCCCTGATATGAATTACCAACCTCTTGGTATTCAATATCCAAATATAGAGGCTGACTTTGAACTCAAATCGGGATTGATTCATCTTCTCCCTCATTTTCACAGGCTAGCCGGTGAGGATCCACATCTTCACCTTAAAGAGTTCCAAGTAGTATGCTCTATCATGAATCCTCAAGGGGTTTTTGAAAAAACATATCAAACTCCGAGCATTCCCTTTTTCTGTAGCTGACACTGCTAAGTCATGGCTCTACTACCTACCTCCTGGTTCCATAAACACATGGAATGACATGAAGCGGTATTTCTTAGAAAAATTCTTTCCTACTTCTCGTACTACTTCTGTCCAAAAGGAAATAAGTGGTATTCATCAGTTCCCATGTGAATCACTCCATGAGTACTGGGAGAGGTTCAAAAAGCTCGTTGCAACCTTCCCACATCATCAAATCCATGACCAACTCTGGATCCAATACTTCTATTGGGGGTTATTGGCTATGGAGAGAACTCTCATAGATACCGCAAGTGGCAGTGCTCTTGTTGATAAAACTCATGCAGCTGCAAGAGATCTCATAAGTAACATGGCTGAAAACACACAACAATTCCATACTCGAGAACATGCTAAAGTCAAACAAGCCCAAGATAATCAATCAATTGAACCGAACAAAATGACCGTGTGGATGAGTGAACTTACAAGTCTTGTGCGACAACTAGTTGTGGCTACCAAATCCCCAACCTCGTCTTCTCCACAATCAATGTTTCCTGGACCTGTAAAAAACTGTGGAATTTGTAACTCTCCATCTCATCCAACCGAAACATGACCACAACTTCAAGAGGATCAATCTGATTCATCTGGACCAATGGAGCTCAATGCAGCATATGCTCAGCAGAACACCAATCCTCAATTATTAGATCAGATTGTTAGAAACTTCAACCAACCTCACTCTGAGCCCTTCCCCTATAACATTAACCAAGGATTGAGGTATGGTAACCACATGTCTCACCCCCCTCAATTCCCTCCTCAAAACCCAAACAAGTTTCAATATGGTCAAGGTGTTGGTAACTTCCATAAACCTTATCCTTTTGTTCCTCAACCTCAAAGGAACAATCCTCCTCCTGGATTCCATCATCCTAGTGAGCCTTCCCAATTCCAAAACCAATACAATCGATTTCCCAAGAACCAAAATCAAGGAAATCCCAATCCGGAACAAGACTCTTCTTCCAATAAACCATGGGAAAGTGATGTTGAAGATCTTGCCTATTTCACCCATTCTAGCCTTAAAAACATTGAAACTCAAATAGGTCAACTTGCATCTCACCTGAGCCAGCAACAACAATCAAATTCTTCCCAACTCCCAGCTCAACCATTACCCAACCCCAAGGGTAATGTAAGTGCAATTGCACTTATATCAGGAAAGCAACTTGCTATGCCTCAAGATAAATCCTCAAAACCTCCTTTGAATGTTGACCTAGAAAATGAAAAGAAAAAGAAAATTGAAAAGGAACCTGAATCCATTCCCTCACCTCCTTCCATTCCACTTAGGAATCCAATTCCTTTTCCTCAAGCTATTTCTAAAACAAGGAAGTCCTTTGAACCTGATCCTAAAATGCTTGACATGTTTAGATGTGTTGAAGTAAACATTCGCCTCTTAGATTCCATAAAACAAATTCCTAAGTATGCCAAGTTTCTCAAGGAGTTGTGTACCCACAAGAGGCAACTTAGGACCTTTGAAAATGTTTCCACCCAGAAGTCCATACCCATTAAGTGAAAAGATCCAGGTACCTTTACGGTTCCATGCCAAATTGGAAGTTCCAACATTGACGATGCACTCATAGACCTAGGAGCCTCAATTAATGTCATGCCCAAATCCATATTCTCCAACCTTGGTCTAGGTCCCTTGCACCCAACGAGTGTTTTCATTCAGTTAGCCAATCGAAGAACAACCAGTCCTGAGGGAATAATTGAGGATGTCCTTGTCCGAGTCAATGATCTTATCTTCCCTGCTGATTTCTTTGTCCTTGACATGGAAGGTGAGACAAACTCTTCTCGATCTACCCTAATTCGTGGAAGTCCATTCCTCATGACTGCAAGAACCAAGATTGATGTCCATTCTAGCATCTTATCCATGGAATTCGGTGACCAAATGGTCAAATTCAATATTTTCCAAGCCATGCAATACCCATCTGAGGATCACTCTGCATTCTCAATCCATGCTTCTGAGGACACTTCTAAGAGTCAATTGAACCCCATTCCATCATGTTCTTCCTGTTCTGAAGAGATAGGATGTTGTGAAATCTGCACTAGGATTAACCAAGTCATAAATGGTGAAGTTGATGTGGATATTTCATTCATAGACTCCATCAATCTAGAGGAACATGAAAACTCTATTGAATTATACATCAATTATGATCTCTACTGCTCCACCTTGGACAGTATTAAGGAAAATGAATCTGAAGCAACTGAAGTCCCTTCTTCTATTCCTGAGTTGTCGAGCCCAAAAGTGAAAGATGAGACTGATCTGAAACCTCTTCCTACACACCTGAAATATGCATTCCTCTTCCATGATCACTCATATCCTGTCATTATCTCTGCCACACTTACTGAAAATGAGGAGTCCAAACTTGTTCAAGTGTTAGAGGAAAATAAAAAAGCCTTAGTTTGGACCCTAGATGACATACCAGGAATCAACCTTCCCCTTTGCATGCATCACATCCATCTGGAGGAGACATCCAAACTAGTTAGACAACCCCAAAGAAGACTCAATCCACTCACACATAAGGTAGTTAGGGAAGAGATTACCAAGCTTCTTCAAGCTGGTATTATCTACCCAATTTCTGGTAGTGAATGGGTTATTCCAATTCATGTTGTACCTAAGAAGGGTGGGATAACTGTTGTACCAAATGAACATGGAGAGGTAGTCACAACTCGAGTGAAGAACAAATGGCGTGTGTGCATAGACTATGGGAAATTGAATGTTGAAACCCGAAAAGATCACTACCCTCTTCCATTCCTTGATCAAATTGTAGAAATATTGGTAAAAAAGTCACACTATTGCTTTCTTGATGGATACAATGGCTATTTCCAAATCCCAATCACACCTCAAGACCAAGAAACGTCTACTTTCACATGCCCCTTTGGAACATGTGCATATAGAAGAATGCCTTTTGGACTTTGAAATGCTCCTGCAACATTCCAGAGGTGTATGATGAGTATCTTTTCTGAATTCATTGAACACTACATGGAAGTATTCATGGATGACTTCACCATTTATGGTGAGTCATTTGAATCTTGTTTGAATTCACTCTCTCTTGTCCTCCAAAAGTGTGTCAAGTGTAACCTTGTGTTAAATTTTGAAAAATGTCACATCATGGTTGCAAATGGGATTGTTCTAGGGAACATAGTTTCAAAAGATGGTATTGAAGTCGATCCTGCAAAAATTGACGTGATCCAATCACTTCATGAACCCAACTCTATTTGAGACATCCGTTCATTTCTCGGTCATGATGGTTTCTATCAGAGATTAATCCATAAATTCAGTAAAATTTCCCTCCCACTCACTCGTTTACTCCAAAATGATGTCACTATACATTTCGATGAGGTTTGCAAGAGAGCCTTTGTTGAACTCAAAACTGCTCTAACATCTTCCCCAATAATCCAACCCCCAGATTGGTCCTTACCCTTTGAGTTAATGTGTGATGCTTCTGATAGTTCTGTTAGGGATGTTCTTGGTCAAAGAAGAGAAAAGATTCCTCATGTCATCTATTATGCCTCAAAAACATTGGATGAAACTCAATCTCACTACACTGTCACTGAAAAGGAACTTCTAGCAGTGATTTTTGCCTTAGATAAATTCCGGACCTATCTCTTAGGTTCCCAAATCATAATCTTCATAGACCATTCTGCAATAAAGTTATTACTCAAGAAAAGTGATTCCAAACTGAGGCTAATAATATGGATCCTAATGCTCCAAGTGTTTGAACTTGAAATAAAAGATAGTTGAGGAAAAGAAAACCCTGTTGCTGATCACTTGAGTAGAATTTCTAATTCTTCTCAATCTGAAATCATCGATCCCAAATTCCCCACTGATCACCTTTCATCTCTCACTCCAAAAATACCATGGTATCCCCCAATTGTAAATTACTTGGTTTCTGGTGTTTTTCCTGAAAAGTTTTCAAAATAAAAAAAATGAAGTTGAAAAGTGATTCAAAATACTATTTTTGGGAAGAAAATAATCTTCGGAAAACTAGGGCTGACATGGTAATAAGGATATGTGTCGATGAAAATGATCATTCTTCAATATTATAATTCTGTCACTCACTTCCCAGAGGTGGCTACTTTGGACCATAAAGGACCTCCAGAATGGTCTTAGACTCTGGATTCATCTGGCCTTCACTCTTCAAGGACTCACATGAGTTCTGTCAATCATGTCCCAATTTCCAAAAGTTTGGCACAATCTCCAAAAGAAATGAAATTCCACAAAAGGCTTTAATCTTTTGTGAAATCTTCGATGTTTGGGGCATTGATTTCATGGGACCATTTCCCCCTTCCAATGGATTCTCATACATTATTCTTACATTCGATTATGTTTCAACGTGGGTTGAGTCCAAACCCACTAGGAAGGATAATGCCCATACTGTTAGTGAGTTCCTAAAGACCCACATCTTCCAAATATTTGGCACACAATGTGCCTTGATTAGTGACTTAGGAACCCATTTTTGGAATAGAACCATGGAATCTCTTCTAAAAAAGAATTGGGTTGTACATAAAACTTAAACTGCATATCACCCTCAAACAAATGGCATTACTGAACTCTCTAATAGAGAAGTGAAAAGGGTACTTGAGAGAATTGTTAAGCCCACCAGAAAATATTGGCCTGAGAGACTTAGTGAAGCCCTTTGGGCTTATCGAACTTCATATAAAACACCCATTGGGATGTCTCTTTTTAGGCTAGTTTTTGGTAAAGCGTGTCACTTACCAGTTGAAATCCAACATAAGTCTTTTTGGGCTGTGAAAACCTGTAATTTTGATTGTGAAAAATCTGGTGAAGAAAGACTGTTGCAATTGGCTGAACTGGAGGAGCTTCGACTTGATTCTTATGAGAAT
This sequence comes from Viscum album, assembly GCA_963277665.1. NCBI lineage: Eukaryota > Viridiplantae > Streptophyta > Magnoliopsida > Santalales > Viscaceae > Viscum > Viscum album. The sequence continues at coordinate 1,707,401,879 of OY728122.1, forward strand.
TCTAATCTCTACAATGAAAAATCTAAGGTACTCCATGACAGACACATCCTGAGAAAGTTATTTCATGAAGGTGAAAAGGTAATTCTCTTCAATTCTCGATTCGGATTCACCCAGGTAAGCTTATTTATCGTTGGGAAGGTCCTTTTGTTATTACTAACGTTTACCCATTTGGTGCAGTGCAGGTCCAAGACCCTTCTTCCAAAAGGACATTCACGGTTAATGGACATCGGTTAAAGCATCACTATGAGAGGACACACAATCCTGGATCATCGTCTACTTCCATTGGATCCACATTAGACCCACCACTGGATGGAGATGGCAACCCACCAAATCCAAACCAGGGGGAACCTCTTTCCCTTTAACTCTCTCTCTATCTCTTCCACTCTCTACCTATTTCTTCTTCTTCCTCTCTCTTTCATTTTTTTACCACTTTATTTTTCAAAACCTTTCTTTTTCACTTTCTCTTTTTTGTGGATGTATCTTTATAAAATAAACAAAGAAATATAAAAACCTAAAGAACTAAAAAAACCAAGAAAACAATCACTTAAAAAAATACAAAAAAAATTAAAGGGTTATGCTTACTCACCATCGAGTTTTTAAATTTTGTCCAACCATTTTGGGGAGTTAACAGACATGTTTTCATCTCAAAAATTTTGTATTTTCATCATGACATTGGATAAAGATTTTTTTTTCAAAATTAACAAATTTTTAATGCTCAATTTTTGATTTGGAAAATGCTTTTCCCGAACCATGAGAAACAATATTTGCATTCATGCCAAGGCCACCTATGACCATCTTGTGAAAATGTGTGTTTTCACCCCCATTTGTCAGTCTTGAGTTTGTGGACCTTCGAGCTGAATTTACTACCTTAGTTTGTATTAATATGACAAAGACATTTTCTGAATCACATGATAATCACAATACCCAAATTGCCTCCCATTTCCCTTACATTAATCCTCCTTTTGGAAGCCCCTTCGAGCCTATGAAAACATTTTCTTTGATAGCCACATTACAATCCCAATACCTTTTCCCACCCAATATCAACATGGATTTTCATTTCATATTTTTTTTTTTGAAATTTAAGTGGGGGGGGAATGGATTTCATTGTTTGGGTACCCTATTATTGATTTTCAACGAGTTATCATCTGCTTGAGAACAAACATCCATTTCAGTGTGGGGGAGAGGTTTCAATTAAGTGTGTTTTGGGGAATGTAATGAACTTCCATTTATGTAATTTTGTAAATGTTATTGAGAAGTGTTCAAAAAATGATGAAAAAAATCAAAAAAAAAATCAAAACAATTGATGAAAAATTGGGTTCTATCTTGGGTAGGTCAAAAATAACTCTTCCTCAACCTTTGATCTTGTTATAACTATTACAATTAGTGTCGTGAGGAGATCAATCATGGGATGGGTTATGAGTGTGAGATCTTTTCCAAGTTCAACTTTCAAAAAAACAATGAAAAAAAGGAGAAGAAAAAAAGAACACTTGGATTATATTCTTATTGGGAGAAGTTCTATTTTTTGTAAATATTTCAACATCTCATTACCTTCTTCACATAATCATTACCTTGTAAATATGTGTTTTCATTTCCTTCCATGTTTTATTTCAAAAAAATGTGCATTGATTTTTCTATGTTTGTGTTTTACCCCTCTTATTCTCCCTTGAACATTATATTCCTACCCTCCCATAGCCACAGAAAAACCCCTTAAAAATACCTCTTGATTCTTGTTCACTTTTTATAGGGATTGTAAACTGAGAGCTCTTTTCAATCTCGATGATTTTCACTTTTGGTTGGTGAAAGAGTGAACCTCCACAAATAAATTTTATCATCTTGAGAGGTGTGAGTTTTGAGTGTCCACATTTTTCATTTCTAAATTTGAGAATGAAAAAATGAATTAGTTTTGGAACATTGTTTCTGTAAAAACTTGTGGTGGATTTCAAAATGGATGAGTGAAATAGTCTAAACCTCCCCTGATTGGAGAAAACAAAATATTAATGTCTGTTGGTGAGTAAAAATGATTTTGTCATGTTTTTATATTTGTTGCACATGAGGAAATGCACAAAAATAAGTGTAGGGGAGTTGATGTTATTAATATTATCATGACTTATTATATTTCCCCTTTACTTATTTTATATGAAATGTGCATAATTTGTGTGAAATATTAATGTTTTAATATTAAGTATAATTTCTGAGCATTTTTAGAAGTAGTCCAATTGAGTCAGTTTAATGTTTTAATAATAAATATCACTATACTGATCCAAATTGTGTGTTTATTGTTTTTTAGGATTCTCCTTTTAATATGAAACATTTCATTAGGAGGTACCATGAGCCAATTCTACCATTTGAAGGGTCATATGGTCCTCACAAACAAGACCAAAGAATCTGTGAACAAACTGGACCAGCCATGAAGATTGATTTACTGGGCTCAATACAGAAATCCAAAAACATTAAATCTCCAAAATAATTCGGGGGACAATGCATTTCATCTTGGATAAAAATGTCAAGGCCCAAATCTATGTACAAGGGCCCCAAATGAAGCTTTGAAATCCAGCCCACCATTCTGGCCGAGAATTAAAATCAGTATAGTCTGCATTACATATCTCATGATGTAAGCATCAAATCGAGCTGAGATTTGGCAGTGTGAAATAGGATATATAGTCAGAAGACGTTTTTGAATAACCCATTCGGATTTGAAGGCATCTTCATATTCAAAAACCCTTTACATTATGGACTTGAAAAAGACTGGATTGAAATGAACAGTTTTACTTTGTTTACTCAACCGACCGTAGCATTTGATACTTAAGTCCAAATGACTCCACATTTTGAGAGAAGTCGGAAAATGTTTTTATATATAACATTGAAGAAGGCAATTGCTCGAGATTAGGATGTATTGATGTCCATATCGGCGATCCAATTGGAGAGGTATTTCTAGAATGTAAACAGTCCACCACCTTGGGCTATAAATACATCCCCTCCTCTCCTTTCAAAAGGTATGGCATTTTAGAAGAGAGGAGATTATATTGGAATGACCAAAGCCTTTCCAAAGGTTTGGGAGGACCTTCCATACTCATGTTTTCACTTGAGAGACCTTTCCTCCTCTCTTTGTTTTCACTTAATTTTGTGTTCTTCATTTTTGTAATTTTGGAAGTCTCAGTCTTTGTAATTCTGTTTTAATGCAAGTTACTTCTTCAATATCTCTTATTCTCATCCACCTTATGTAGTTTAATATTTATTTTCTTAAAATAGTTTAAATTTAGTTCAATCCCCTTCCCTTATTTAGCTTCCTCATTCAATCGAAAGTTTGTTTTCAATTATCATCATTGTTCGTGTGTGTGTGTCGACGTACCAATCTTTTCTTATCCCTTCGTTTTTCTTCTCTTATTAATTTATAATCATAATCATTATAAGCAGATTATTAAACACACAAATGGCTGAGTAAATCTCTCATTGGGGTGAGTTATAATTTAGGTATGTTAAGTGATTGAGAGCATCTGATCGATGAATATTCTTTGAATTAACATTGTGTATGTTGGACTTAACATGTCATGGATTAATGACTTGTTTTGTTTAACATGTGGTTTCCATGGATTATTGGAACCATAAATACACCACCATAAATAATATCTGATTGAGATTATAACCTTAAGATAAGTTAAGGCTTGGTTTAAAGCCTTAACACTTAGGAATTCTAATCAACATCATCTTGTGACATGTGTGTTAATTTAAATGCAATATAAAGCAAAGCTCAAGGATATCACAAGATTAACTAACCTAATGATGAACTCACCCCAATCATTATAAATTTGTTAAATCAATCATAATAAATTAGTAATTTCAATTAATCTCTGCAAAAAAAACCCCCCAATCAGAATACAATCAACTAAAAAAATGACTATTTCAAAGTATCAACATCGAGTATTCGACCCGAGTGCTGCTATACACATTAGAAGAGCACCAGAACCTTGACCGGTCGATAGGAGACAATCGGCCACGCGTTTTAGGCAGCTGAACCAGGTGACCGTAAAGAACAAGTACCCAAATTCAAGTATTGACGACCTCTTTGATAAGCTGAAGGGGGCACGATGGTTCTCGAAGATAGGCTTCAGTTTAGGCTACAACCAGCTCAAAGTACGGGGTGAGGTTGTATAGAAGACGACATTTAGATGTCGGTATGGCCATTATGAGTTCTTGGTTTTTTCATTCGGCATGACCAACGCTCCAGCAGTGTTCATGGGAATGATGAATAGGATCTTTCAGCCTTACCTTGATTACGTTGTAGTAGTCTTCATCGACGACATCCTGATCTACTCGGCTACTGAGGAGGAGCATGCCTGTCATCTGCAGATAGTTATGGACACACTCTGATAGAACCTACTATATAGTAAGCTCTTGAAGTGCCAGTTCTAGATCCAAGATTCACTTTCTGGGACACGTCATCTAGGAGGCTGGAGTTGCAGTGGATCTAGCGAAGATCGAGGCGGTACTTTCTAGGGAGCCACCCATGAGTGTGACAGAGGTACGAAGTTTCCTGGGATTTTCCGGATACTACTAGAGGTTTGTGATAGATTTATATAGAGTTGCAACACCTTTATTAGCATTTACGAATAAGGGTAAACCCTTCGTGTGGTCGAAGATATGTTAGCGAAGTTTTCAAGAGGTGAGGTAGAGGATGACTAGTGCCACCATCTTGAGGCTACCAGAGGAGGGCATTGGGTACGTAGTCTACTGCGACGCATCAGGGACCAGACTCAGATTTTTCCTAATGCAGGAGTGAGCAGTTTTCATGTATGTTTCTCGATATCTGAGACAACATGAGCTGAACTACACTACCCATGACCTGTAGTTAAAAGTAGTGGTATTTTCTTTGATGATGTGGTGAAATTACATGATTGGAAAATGTTTTATAGTCTAATATGATCACTAGAGTCTGAAGTATATCTTCTCTCAGAAGGACCTGAACCTGAGACAACGGTGTTAGCTTGAGTTTCTCCAGGACTATGAAATCGAGATAGTCTATACTCCTAGGAAGGGGAACGTTGTAGTAGATGCACTCAACATGAGATTTGGTATACATCTACAAGGTGAGGCGACGGAGCAGCTGGCCGCTTTGTAGATATCCTTTGTGGATAGAGATAGAGAAGCTTTTCTTGAGTCTCTTATAGTCACACCCCCACTTTTTCATCCAATCAGGGAGGCGCAGCACGAGGACACTAACGGTGAGGCTCGACGTGCTCAGTTATCCACATGATAGGCACCTGATGGATTTTTTGAAGGTAGAGGGCACGTCATTATCGTCAGAGGACATACTATGGTACCGATGTCACTTCAGGAGGATTTATTGAGGGAGTTCCACACTACCCCTCTAGCGGTACATCTCGGAGTGGTGAATATTTAGCAAGACCTCCGATGACAGCACTGGTGGCTGGGAATGAAGAAAGCATTAGCAGAGTTTGTCTCTCGGTGCCTCACTTGTCAGCAAGTGAAGGCAGAGCATCAGGTACCAGTAGGAGTTGTTTAGCCTTTAGATGTATCAGAGTGGAAGTGGTATGGGACATCCATGGACTTCATGGCAGGACTACCACATACATCTAGGGGTCATGATTCTCTTTCGGTGATCTTCGACCGACTCACTATGACGGCCCACTTCCTACCGATCAGAGATCAAGGTTCTGTAGAGAGATTGGGATGCCTCTATGTGCGGGAGACTATGAGGCTACATGGAATACCCTTGACGAGTGTCTCCCATCATGATGCACATTTCACTTCCCTGCTTTGGAAGGGGTTGTAGGATTCTTTCGGGACACATCTTTTTTTGATCATCGCCTTCCATCATCACACGGATGGCCAGACTGAGCACACCATTTAGAACCTCAAGGGTAAGCTGCGTGCTTGAGTCCTTGACTTCGGTCATGGCTAGGAGGAACTCTATTCTTTAGTGGAGTTTTCATACAACAACAACTATCACTCCACCATAGGGATTCCACCTTTCGAGGATCTATACAACTGACCATGCAGATCACCTTTGTGCTGGAATGACCATGGGGAGTCATCATTCATGGGACCAGATATGGTACGAGCTACCACAGAGAAGGTGGAGATCATCCAGGAGTGGATGAAGACTGCACAGTGCAGGCAGGAGACATATTCCGATAGGAGACGAAGACCTCTAGAGTTCTAGGATGGTGACCACGCCTTTCTATGGGTCTCACCCCGATGAGGCTTGGGGAGATTTGGTCGGGTAGAAATTTATCTCAGAGGTTCATCAGACCCATTCAGGTCCTCAGCAGAGTTGGCGAGGTAGCATACCATCGAGCACTTCCCCCTCAGTTGCACCAGGTGCATGATGTTTTCCATGTATACCAGCTGAGGAGATACGTGCACGACCAATCACACCTCATCAACCATAGTGAGCTGGACATTTATGATGGAGTGAAGTTTACGGAGGTTCAAGTATTGATTGAGGATCTATAGGAGCAGGTCCTTCGTGGGTGGTCGATACCTTTGGTGCACATATGTTGGCAGCACGAAAACCTCCAGAAGAGCACATGGGAGCGGGAGGCCCAGATTTGTGCTCAGTACCCCCACTTGTTTTCTTAGTTTCTATGATGTGGCTTTCAGGGAAGCAAATCCCTGAGGTGGGGATAATGTTAAGATCTGGAAATTCCAAGTAATTGTTTTTAATTATATGGGAATTTTACGAGTCGGTGAAAATTTATGGCGCATGATTCTAAGGCCTGATGTGCACGGAGTGAATTTCTGAACTTTTTTTTGGTATGTTCAATAAATCTGTGAGTGGGTTTTTGTAACTTATGGACCAGTGCTCAGAATTATAATCTGAGGACACCATTGAACTAACATCATAGGTATTCGATTAATGAGATTTTCACCTTGACCGTAGTAGGTCGAGGGTGAAAGATAGTTTTCTCATTTTACGTGGAAATAAATATAAAATAAAGAAGAAGTTTTATTTTATTTTTATTGAAACCTCTTTACATGGGTTATGGTGGTGGGGACTACCCAACCCTATTTAATGGGAAAAACCCTTTCAACTCCTCATTTAATTAGTTGATCCAATGAAAATTTTTAAATTTTTTGACATTTAATTATGCCAATGTGAATTATTTGTTTGGACCTATAAAATACTAAGTAACAGCGTCGTTGGAATTTAGAAAGGTTACTATTAAATGAACCTTTCTAAATTCCATGATCGTTACATACCCTCCCCCCTCTTATTTATATAGATCTTGGTGGAAGGAATTGGCATAGCTTCACCAAGCGATGAAGCTCTGGTAAATTGTCATGATGCCCAGTAATTGGGGGACAGAGCCGCTTCAGGCGAGTGGTGGCGATTGACACTGAAACCCCAAACAAGGATTGACGATCAAGCAATGTCATTGGAGGCTGTTGAGGGAATGGAAAACACTGACCCAATTCCTCAACTGCAGGATTTTCTCAATCATTCACGAGGTAGGTTTTGTTGTTTTATACCCCCTTACTTGTTCTAGACATTCTTCATGATTCAAGAATTATTGAGCCACTTGCTACTGACCTATATCTAAGGGTGCGGGCCAAACAAACATAGACCGACCTCTCCGTAATTCATTGTGATTCTAGATGTATTTTTTGTGATGGAGAAAGATGGTGACTGACACCAGCGGGGCTCCGGAATGGCAGCCGGAACCACAACCGGCCGCGCGAAGGGGACTGTGGCGCGTGTCTACACTGCCCGGAGAACGAGAGTCATGGATTTGGTCTACAACAGTGAAGGGAGGGTAGCAATCCGGTACGCCGCGGTGGGCCACCGCATTGGTGGGCCGGGCCTGACTCAGATGAACTTCAACCGATTTTCCCTATTTTGGCCATATCTTGAGATACATGCATCCGTTTGACGAACTATCAATGGAGTTGGATACCTTAAAGTGAGCTGGACCTTTTAGTATACCCCACATGAATTTTGGATAAGGTCAGGGTATGGACAAGTTGGATTGAACACATATCCAACTGGGTCCTTGTGACTAAAAGGCCAGTAACATACAGACTGGAAGTCCGATTGAAGCCCATTCTATGTGTTGAGACCCCTTTTACATGGAGGTCCATTGGGATTCTTCTTCATGGGACTTCATGGAAGTTGGAGTATCCACCTGTGGCTTGAGGAGCGGATCCACCCTGAATCAAGAGATCATAGTGCGGGGACCCTATAGCTGGTTGTAACATGCGAATGGGATCCTTTTTGGGTCTGGTCGAGGGATCCTTTGTGGGTCTATGTTCGAGAGTCTCACATGGATCTGCTCTAGGAATCCACATGGGACTACTCTAGGATCCTATATTGGTCTGTTGTACTTGGATCCTGTGTGGGTCTGCTGTACTAGGATCCTGTGTGGGTCTGATGATTTTCTAGGATCCTATGTGGGTCTGATGATTTAGGATCCAACATGGGTCCGTCTCTTAATAGAGTAAGATGATTCGGTAGTTTCATCTAATCATCTCTACTACTATACCTATGTTATACCTGGGGCGAGCTCAGTCTTTACCTTTGTGGTATTCTTCTGTATGGCGTGCCTGTGTGGTATTTACCTTTGTGGTGATAAATTTGATGTATTCTTATGTGTGGAATACCTATGATGTACATACCTTTGTGTTAATCGTTCCTTCTTAGAATTGTTTCATCTTGGATAAGGATTTGGGCCTTGTGTTTCCCCATGAATGAGATGGGTAATATTTGATAACTTATGTATATCTATGGGCATATACCAAAGTCAGGTTGTCACTGGTCTACATGATTTTTTGTTTATCCTTTGTGGATTTTGTGAGACCTTAAGGGTCTTGGGGTCCCTACTTAGTATCGCTATACTCACCCCTACATGGGATTCGCCTGCACCTTATTGTTTTAGGTGAAAATGACGGAAAATGCTGATGGAGGTTGAGGGTACCAGGACTAGACGGTGCCCAGAGGTGGACCATATGGCAAGTCGGTACACATAGGAGATGGGAGGACAGGGAGTGTGGAGGAGGTGATCTATACCTACCCTTTAGGTAGGTACCTCGGAGGGATACCCAGTTTCAATCTTTCTTTTTCTGTAGTTGTATAGTACTTTCAGTAGTACTTGTACCTTTACTGTTGGGATTGTATTCTGGCCCCTCTTACATTAAGCACTCTTTTTGCTACATATTTTCCTATTGTTTTTATCTTTCTATGTGCTTGGTTGTGTCCGTTTATAGGATATAAAGGAAATTCCTTCCCAGTTTTAGGGGATTCACCTTTCGGTGCTACTCGCCAGCCCCCGACCTATGGACGGTGGGCATGGGGTAGTCATGGCATGGGCCCCGAGGGATAGTTCATGACATCTTGTTTAATTTTTATACAAAATTACTTTTAATCAATGGTTATAGATCCCATGTTTATTTTTTATGATTCCATATGTTCTATTCCTTTTTATATCATTATGTCATTCCTTCTAACCCATGTGCTAATGATTTATTATTATTATTATTATTCCATTCTAAACTTTTACATCATTCCATTGATCATGTTATACCTAGGATATCCTTTGAATATGTCTGAGAACAATAGATATTAGGATCAATCTGTGATGATTAAATAATGAAATGATTTATTTAGTCCCATGCTTTTTTTAGTTTTATGTTCCTTGTCTTCTATGACACTAAACATTATGATCATTGACTTTTAATATGATTCCTTATTATGCTTAAAATCATGTAATGATATTTATAAAATTATAGGGATGATATAATCCTCATCTATATTCAAATCATAAGGTTACTGACCACATTCCTTGGTTTACCTAATGTCCAAACACTAAAGATCCTCATATAAACTCTATGTGATCTAGATTAGATGCATGGACTCCACTGATAAGGATATAAGGGTCAACTGATCATGAACTTCCTGGACCACAATATGCATCTCAACAATCATGGTATTCATCTTCCACTAAGAACTGTACTACGAAAATGCCTGATTCTGTGTCTTCCACCTCAATGTGTTAACACCATTTCTTCCTTTCCTCAGGGTATAGGCATGATCAATGTCAAAATATTGCTAATATTCAACCCATCAATACATATGAAGGTTAAAATTCCACAACAATAATATTTACATCAATATCCTATGATTGGAATGCACTGTTATTTTTTTAACAAACATGTTATGATACAAACACATTGCAGTTTAAACCACTGTAGATAATGTGAGATTTTTAATAGGGTAATTCTGTTCATTTGACCTCATATTTCATGACCCATACACCACTACTCAATTTACCTACATTAAAACTGCACCACGTTTGATCCTTGATGAATATTAAAACATGGAATAATCCTCACCCCGGCTTGGGTAGGATCAAAACCAGTTTGGTAGATAATATATTCTTCAACTCCCTGAGAGAATTCCCACATGCTCCGAACCATTTAAACATTCTCTCCTTCTTGGTCATTCCCTAAACTGGTGTTGTAAAGTAGGAATATTACTAAACAATACTCTAATAGTAATATTCATTCCCTTTAAATATTTATGTATGAAGACAATTCATGGTATTCTAAAAACAACCCACTTTATAAACTTTCTATGTCTCCACCTTCCTCTGGGATGATGTGACCCATGAAATGAATCATGTAAATCTAGAATTGACACCTAGATAGACTGGAACATGATTGATGCTATCTCAGTGAACACATATCAATTTAAATATGCTTGGAATGATCATAATCTGTCTGGGAGTAAACCAATAGGTCATACAAAAAAAACAACCACACACTGATCTAGCTACGGGTGAATGATTCGGTTCATCAAGGAATTAAACTTTGCTGGAATGTTTTTCCACATGAACAACACCACAATGAACTCTTATAGGAACTTAATTATTCTTAACATAGTCCATGGTATATCAAAATATATAATAATCAACTAATAATACACCAATCTAAAGTCAATATAAGAGAACACACAAGATCCACTCAACTAGTCAAGGAGACTGTCAATATATGGAAGAGGATATCAGTTCATTACAATCATTTGATTCAAGTTATGTTAATAAAAACACAAATATATTGTCCCACCATATATATTAGAAAAAATACTAGAGAACCCCAAGGATACAAACTCAAACTGCTGAGTCCCTTGTCCATCAACTATTTTAGCTAAGTATAATGTTACTAATGCTCTCTTGAGGACATTATATATGTGAAATGCAAAATGGTTTTTCTCCATCAATGATCTTAATTGTAAATTCAATATAAAAATATTGTGGAATCCATGAGAAGTTATCAGAAAATATGTATAGGAACCAGTCTCCTATTGGTGGTCATACATCATGCTTCACACCCTAGTCATCCAAAAAAGTCTCATATACTAGGAATTGATCTCCATGGGCTGTTGATGAACTATCCTTGCTGAGACGGCCTGGATATCCAACTATCCATGATTTTTATAATTTTTAAACAAAGGATGTGTATTGGTTACTCTAATATAGTATCAATTGATGTTGTCTCAATACGATACTAACCAGTCCATACCCATCATCATGTAAAAACCTCACATTTCATGTGTATAATGATCGAAAAGGAAACAATACTAACCATATTTAAGAGAACATCACACACATAAATAGATGTCACTTGACATTACTTCCAATAGTGTGTCTATCATCATAACCCCACTCAAAAATGATACCTTAAGACTCAAACCCATTATAAATAATGATGGTAATATATATCAAAAAAAGATCTAGCAAGTGTAGAATATAAAATATTATTACCTTTAACCATTGGTGGCCTAACCTCACTATCCACAAGTGTAGGATGAAAGAAATGAAATTGTTATATCCCTCTTCCATATATTGTAGTCTATGTTCCCTGAGCTACAATAATCTGCTAATACGAGAAATCATTCCTTGGTTTACCCTAGCCTTTATATAAAAATTCAAGGCCAGAAGGACTCAATATTCTAGACTGATATGGGGAGACTACCCACTTCTAGTACATTGATTTATCCTATATCATCTATCATTACCATATATTGAGGGATCCTGTAAAACCCTCATAAGTTACACATCCCACCATAGGCCCAACACTCCACTAGTGGTCATGGAAACCAGCTAAAATGTGACACGATCTACAACACGGGTTTAAGTATACTCAGTTACTACCCTAAGTAACTGATCCTTCCCCCAGTCAACTCTATTTTTGATTTCCTTGGTTTACATTTTCAAAGTGCATATCCTACAAAAGGAAGACATACCTCCATGTAATCAAATATAAACCCTATACATTTCACTAGAAGCGTCCATTAACATCCCCATATAAATGTTGTCTCGAATCACCAGCACAAAAAAAACTTCAGAAAAAGGATATTCTTCTAGTACTTAATCAATGAATTAATTCCATCTAGAAAAAAATTCAATTCTATTTTCTCATATTCTGCAAACATTTTAAAAAAGAAATATAGGACTGTAAAGTGGATATCATAGTTGATCATGGAAATAAACCCCTGGGGAAATTTCATAAGCTTATCTACCCTCTCATGGATCCGCGTCGTAGGGGAAAATTTTTCAGGGATCGTATGATTAACAATTTTCCATATCATGTTCTCTATATTCTCATCTCGATTCTGAAAATCTAACCCCTAGTATTTTGATAATCCTTTAAACATATAATCATCCAATTTTACTCTCCTATCCATTGGAATCTTTAAATAGTATAGGATCTACTCGACAGATTCAATACAGAACTCTGATGTTGTTGGTCCACCCTCTATTTCGAAGGTAATAGGGTTCTGCAACTGAAACTCCCATGTTAGGTCATAAAATTCCCACACGTCCCATCCTAGATCTCTATACATAAAATACATTAACAAATCAATGTTATCACTAAATTTATCTACGTATCCATTACTCGGAACTATCAGAGCCTCTACCTCCACAACTAGAGAAACATTTATAAGCATGTCCTCCAATCGTCCAATCAACAATAATCCACTAGGATGTTTGTTTATACAAATCAAAAAATACATATTAGGATTGATAACACGTTATAATAAAATTTACGTAAGATTTAATCACATAAGTATATAACATGTTATCCCATATACTCCACCAGATGATCAAAACCAATGAACTATCATTATCCTCAATCGTTCCACATATGGTTCATGGATAACATAGGGTTAATACATTCATATTACAATTTTATCAGTTGTGAAAACTTTTATCCATTACAAATTAACATAATTAGAATCATATTTAATTTACCAATTCCTTATTTGGCACCATTTTTTAAAATTTCATAAGTGAAGAAAAACATTTTCATTTAAACAACTCTCACAAAAACTGATTTTTCATGCATGCTTAAAATGTTTCATGCCATATAGATCATGAGGTAGTAGAATGACTCATTTATACAAAACTATAATTAAACACCAGGATATATATTAAAATATCATATAATAATAATACCACACAACAAGTACATCACCTAAGGTGAAATAACATCCAATTGTAGTAGAAAACATCAATAACAACAATACCACCCTATGTAATTAGGTTTCCTCTATACATGGGTTGGATAATCTTATGCATGATATCATCACCAATACCTGACTCATTATAGTTTCACTTTTACCTTTCCAAAAAAATATTACATTTGAAAAGAAAAAAAACATCTCAAATACCAATTTCGGATGTCCTAACCTAGGTTTCACATGTCGATGCTCTATGATGGTTGGCCATATGACCTCAGGCCTGCCACATAATATTCCAAATGTCACTGACAAGATGTTATGGTATAATATTTAATGTGGGGAAAAAATACCCACTTTATTAAAGAATAAAAACAACAAAAACAAATAAATAGTATCCAAATGATAATAAATTGAAACCATGATAATATCAAAATAAAAAATCATCTGATATCACTTGATGAATCCAGAACAAGAAAAGATGACTATAATGCAAATATTTAGATATGTTATTCCCAATGAGTGTCAACTTTAAAATGGAAAAAATTAAATACATTTTGAACCCCCCCACACGGGGGTCCCAATATCTTGTTTGGATCTGTAATCCATGATCCAACCAAAAACCCCATATCATGCATCTAAAGTAGGTCTCTTTCCCTTGTCCTTTCCCAAAAACATAATGTATATTCTGGCACCGATCAGAAATCATGAGTTATGTTTGAGGGTAACCCAATATGCCATCATTAATACAGTATAAGGAATTATGAAATCTATAATAGTGTATGAATTTGTATAAATAGTAAGGAATAAACAATAAAAAATATATTTCAAATTTAATTTTATTTAATTAACCACATAAATCCATGGGTTCATAGGGACACCAGAACAAAGCATACCTAGTTCATCCCATTTCAGATTCTGACCCATATTTCCTAGGAATAACACAATACATTTATTCATGTTTTACTATTATCCATTTAATTCCAATTTCACATTCATACGATGGGGGCGAATAACAACCGTGTGTCAACCCATGGGTATTTCGAGGAGATATCAATATCCCACAATCAAGTGATCATATGATATATATATATATATATATATATATTGGTGGCCAAGAGTAGAATTTTCTAACCCCTTAGGTAATTTGAGGATCATTCATTCTCCTAAAATTATTTTTAACATCATTCTTAGATATCACATAACATGGTTCTACATTTATAAACCATTTAACAACCATGTGTATATCCCCTTATTCAACCATTTTAATAATCCTATTCATCAACAACATATAAAATCTAATTTATCAGCAAATAATTATTCCTAAATCATCATATAAATTATATTGGCACGCCTCATGGGATACCATGATGTTCTATCAAAAAATCATCAATGGGTCTAATAGGATCTAGGATTCATTTCACTTTGTCAAGGGAAAAAATTATTAATTTAATTTAGAATGAAATTTTCCAATCTATAAATTTCTGTTGAAAAATTCCATACACACAATTATATTCAAGACTATGGGAATCTGGAATTCTACTAGTTACCAAAATATTGTTGAAGAATGTTCACCAACCGGTAAACCTTAATTTGATGTGTAATAATTGGAATCATGATGACATTGAAGATCTAGGATCAATACCTAGGAATATGATCCCCCAAAAGTATACCCCGGAAATCTAAGATCTAAATTAATTACCAAAAAATTAACTCATCCTTCCAATAGAAGAGAGAAATATGTGAGAGATAAATAAAGAAAAACAAGAAAATATTACATGCCTGAAGAGTGGTTAAATGCTTCCAATTTATATTTGATTCATAGTGTGTGGGGTTTTAGGAACCTGGGAGTCATCGTGGTAGTGTCCGAGAACAATGTTAAAAGTATTTGGATAAGACCAGGTGATTTGGGGTGAAATGAAGTGGGTATAGTAATTTTAATACAATTTTAGATGGTATAAATTCTGTTTGGATAGTTTCCTGGGCGTAGGATCATGGTTTTTTGAATACTCTTCCCTATCCTTGAGCCCCTACTCATGTGGTTCATGGATTCTCCTAATTTTCCCATGGTTTGTAACATTCAATTCCTACCATGAAAACCCTCTCTCATTGATGGTTCATGGTCTAGGGAGGGAGGCCCCATTGTTTGTCCAAATCATGTGCCACCTCATGTTGCTCCAAAATGGGCCACACAATTTCCCATGACAGACCGAAAAATTTACAGTAATAGTTAGCCGACCATGCATATCCCCATTCCCTTCCAAATTTTTTCAAATTATCCCAGAAAACACCAATGTAAAACCCAACCATTATATGATAAAAATAAGGTAAAATAATTACAAAAAACATTCCCAATACATCTCTTGAAATGTAAGGATCTTATATAATTTGTGGTTGGGATGACCTAAGAGAAACATACATATAAAATACATCATTTTAAATGAATATTTTTTATATCTAAAATAACACAGACATGAACCTATTGTTTTACTGACTTTGGAAAATAGTTAAATATTCAACTTATTTTAGAGTCATTATTCATTATCCTCTACCTATATAGATCACACATGATACCATTATAGAATTATCATCGATATTAATCTTATTTATGGATTGGGGTAAATTAAATATATGATGGGGTTTGAGTAGATACTCAGTTAGTGTTGAATGTAATAGATATAAGCCATATGATATAAATTACAATAAGATGTACATGTAGGTATAATAACATAATCATGATACATGAATATAACCTAATGAAATTATCCCCAATAATAAATGAAATGTAAATCATGAATCATAAAATAAATTAGTTGGCATAACATAGGAAATTTTTCAAATGACTGTTGAAGAAATAGTAAATAATAACGAGTCAAGAGAAAATGAAATATTTATATTTAATAACATAATAATGATACATAAATATAAAAAATAATTTATAAATTATGTCATTATTGAACATGAATGGATTCATGCCAATATAATTTAGACCTTCCATATGCCCATACCATAGTGGGTTCAAGATAACTATTGTAATGGCCTGAAATTTTTTAATAGGAATTTCACATCATAAAATTATGTAATAAGAAACATACATCACATAAATTATACAATAAAAAATAATTCTAATAAGTAAATAATGATACAATAGTAACCAAATAAACCATTAGAAATTCCAATTATTATAGTGAGGAAATAAACAAAATACAATATAATAATAATGGGAATATGTGTATATACTTGATCTAATAGAATGACCACACTCATAAACAAATATTTTCAAATAAAACATAATGTTAAAATGGATAGGTTGATTTTTTTTATATTTTTCTAAATTAGTTGATTTTTTTTGTGTAGTGAAATAAGTTAATTCAAGGTATTATCATTATAAACCAAATAAATATATTTTTTATTTATGGTGGATCTAAGAAAAAATTAGATATAACTCACATGCACTAGTTTCTATATATAGTTACATTAATAAATAATAATGATAGTGTTGTGACAAAATAATTAATATTTTAATATAACTATAAAAAAACCCCTCCCCCACATATAAATACTTCCCCTCAATGAACCATTACATCACATAGTCTATGCCCTATAGCTTGTCAAAAATTTTCCAAATTTCCATTTGAATCCTCTTCCTCACATCCAAGAGCTACAGGTATTCGAAAACTCCAATTCGAAGTTCATTAATGGGTTATTCCATTAGGGGGTATATAAGATGTAACTTTCTGAAACCATCTCTTTTTATTTCATTTATTCTTGAACCTTCTCCTCACCTCTTTCATACATACAAGAATGAAAAATCCATTATCATGTATATAATGTAATTTTATATTTATTATAGAATATAATCATTCCACCTCTTTTATCTTCCCTTCTTATTAAAAGAAACTATATCATTATCCTAATTAGGTTGGTTAACCATCTCAGAAGATGAGGATTTATCATTTTTCATTTCCACCTTATAGATAGGTCTTAAAGTAATTATTATGGTTAAATTATATTTAAAATGTATACTATAAATTTTTTTATGTTCTAGATCCAATATATAGTAATAGTATTAACTAAGATGAAACTAGTTACTGATGATCGAAAAACCATCAAAATAAACTAAACCTTTATAGTTAATGTTTTATTAAAGGAATCATTCTCATACCAGAACAAAATATCAGGGAATTTAAACACATGGAAGTGAATTAACACTATATAATGTCACTTTTAAACAATTAAACACATTTCATATGAACTTCACTGATTTTACATAAGTGAACCGACCATGAAACCATGAAACGAATGATCCCAATACAACAAAATTGAATATTATAAATCATTGAAATGATCATAAATAAAAAAATTATAATAAATTAAATAAATATATAAAAGTTATTAATTAATTAATTAATTAATCTAATTTTATTAACATGTACATTTAGTGCATGTGGAGAACGCTTCTGAGCATAAGGTAAGAGATCACTCTTATCCTCAATTTTTCATTTTCATAGGCTTTCGTTCAATTTTAAAAAATTTATACCTAAATTTATTTTATATACATAACCTATGATATGTTTATATGTACAAAATATTTGTATGTTTATCAATACATTTACCTTTTGTGGGGAATTTTATGTTTCATATGGTTCCCTTCTCAATTCTTCTCGATAAGCAATCTCGATTAACAAGAACATGTCATTTTCTTAACCACATATAATTACATTGTATAAATATTATTAATCACCTATATTTTATAAAATTAATAAATTAAAGATGAAAATTTATTTTAGTTCATTTCTAGTTTAATGAAAACAATTATTCCTTTCTCCTCTTTGAAGATTTTTTATTCATTTCCCTAAAACCGCACTTATGTGACACATTTCTAATGTTATCTAATAACAATTTTTCTTATTTTTTATGTTATTTTTACATAATTATTCATCATAGATTCTTATGTTTTCCATGGTTAATTTCCAATAATGATTTAAATTATTTATTTCAAGGATATAGTTTTTAATTTCCCTTTTGTTGTGCCTTATGACATGATTACGATAACCATTTATTTCCTTGGGTAACCATTATATATGATTCTTTATATGTAACACATAATCATGAACATATTACGATGGATGCACCCAGATAGGGATCTAATTCATTGGGTAATTTTTTGTCTTATGAGACATCGTGTATGAGATTAGGGTATAAAACTAACCCAATATAGGACTGTGTCAACTATTTGATATAGTCTTGGCAGTTAGCATTGACTCGTGGTTATGTAATGGTATATGTTTAATCCATATTACAAATATTTTTATGATCATATCATTCCATGTTCTTTATGTTATGCTTCCATAGGATTATGCATGTGTCTTTCCATTAATGTTTTCATTTTATTTCTTTTAACTCATGTTCAATGATTTAACTCCATGTTTATTCACATACTGTGCTTTTTTTCTCATCCCTTTCATTTATTCATTTCTTAGGTTGTCTAATGTAGTTATAGGAGCACAAAGGGAGTTAATATATCATTATGGTGATTAATAAGATGATATTTTCTTCCATTTTCATGATTTCAAATTATGTACTGTATCTTATAACTAATGTATAATTTTCAATCCTTTGTGTATATTTCATAGATAATTACATATAAAATCATGTAGAAATGTATATAAAAGGCCTGTGTCTCAATATAAGGTATTATAGAATGGTGTAGTTATTTTTTCAGAACCCAAACATGAAAACTTTATTTGGAAACCTAGGGATAATTCTTTACCCATGAATAAACTATATTGAAACATAATGAGATAGAAGTTAGGTTATAATTTTTAATTATATGTTTTTTCCTCTATGATAGTGGTTTCCTTTTTATATGCTAATTATATAAGTATTAAAGATCCATAAATGTATTTTTTATCTCATTATAGTTAATGATTGGAAATTTGATAACTTATGGGAACAATAAACGTGATAGAAATGTGAATATTTCCCAAATGAAATTCCAAATCTAATGGGATAATGAGATTAGAACTTCATGATATTTCTATCTCAACTGGATAATGTTATAAAAAATGACATGAAACATATTGAACAGCCTACCACTCCTATGAAATAGAATGTTGTTGTTGAATCCTTTATATGAAAAGGAATCCTATCATTAGTGGATATTATGATCCCCTCACTATTTAATAGTTAATTAACTCCGTTGAGAAGATACTATCATTGATCTGATGCTCAGATGAAGATAAAGATGTATTGTTAGTCTATATATTCAATAAGGAATCTAATTATTGGTTGATACTAACCAAAAATATAATGTATAAGGAGTAAATATATACCATGTATTTGGAAGGAAAAAATAAAATATTTTCAATAAATATTGTCCTTGAACACTTCATATTTAGATGGATAGGGAGTTCCTCCAACTGAAATTAAAGGAATATAAATCTATCAAGGTGTACTAGTGAAATGTTACAATTATTTCATAATATAAATATGAAATTTTCCTTAACATTGAATGTATGTTCAATCGATTCTTTAGTGGATTAGTATTGAGAAAAGTAAAATCGTTACCAATTTGAGACATTAAGTGAAGTGAGGATATTTTTGGTTGTTCCCTTATGGTTGAGATTGAGTTTTGAGACTCTCAATGGTATCATCATATTAGAAAAAAAATATAGATAATAAATTTTAATTTATGAGGATCAATAGATATATCCTAAGGAGTAAATAAAATTAATCAACCCATATTTCAAAAGTGTGGGAATAAGAATCTATATAACTATATAAATGGAATAGGGAGATGATTAATATGTGTACAAGACGATATTCAGGATAATAATTCCTGAAGTGATACGATGACCCCCACAAATGAAAACGAATAGTGGACGGTTTAGATAAACACTCATCACATAGTTTAGTGTTTCAATTTTAAGAAACATTGCCATTATATGAGCCAATGACCTTTAGAATGGGTAGTTAGAGTTAATCAACCACAACAACCTCCAAGGTAGTGAGGAAGGTAATATTCTTTGAATACTACTATGGTAGAGCCCAAAATGATGTGGTGACCTGAATGATGGTTATTAATTAAATAATTGAAAATATACTTTTTTATTTTCTATATACACAATCATTCATATCTCACATTTATAGTAGAACTATTACAATATCAGCTCAAAAAATGTTGTTTGACTTATCTATGAGAATATAAAATGGGGAAATTATTGCATCCAATGTATATAACTCATCCCCGATCAATATTGTTCAACTGAACTTGTAAGACCCCAATATTTTATAAATATAATTTTTTAAATTAATTTATCATTTTTATATTTTTCATTTCACATGACACAAGAAATATATATATATATATATATATACTAAAAAACTATGTTAATCATTCCATTCTTGCAACACCAACTTGTATTTTCCTACACACAATACCAAATTTTCATGTGCTATGAACAACACCGATTAGGAATATGCTACATGCAATACTGAGTTTCTAATAAGGGTAATTTATTGTTATAATTATTTAATATTATTAGTTTTAACACAGTGGTTAAATACTAGTAATATGAATAGTAATAACTGAATTTAAAATATTTTTATAATGGTTTTATTAAAATAATGATTATTGATAACAGAAATTATAATTTCTGTTATGTCTTTATATGTTTAGAGTTACAATTTTCTTGAATGAACTGCTTTTCATGTCCTTTTATAAATAATAAAAATATAATTTTAGGCGCATATAGAAATATAATTTTATAAGATAAACATAAATTTTTAATTTACAATTCCAAAATAATCATGGGGTGAATATTTTTATTTTTCAAAGAAACATCATCTTTGATGAATTGTGAAAATTACTGGATTCTATTTAATAACTGTCTTTTTGTATAAATAATAATTGATGGTAAATTTTAAATTACTTTTTTATGTTAAAATTAAATCACTTATACATATATTAAAACAATTTATATAACTTTAATCAATTTCACTCTCAAATTGAATATAAAAACTTACCAAATTTAGAGCATTTGTCTACTTTAAAAAACCGTTATTTCGTCCTGTCTGCAGGATTAACATGAATCTTAATTTTCCCTCATTTTATGAATTTTATTTATAAAAATATACATTCACCATTTTCATTAGTATAATATTTATATTTTGATTATATCATGATAATTTTTGACAAATAATATGTGTAAAAGTGGTAAAAATTAACCATAATAATTAAGGTTAAATTAAGTTTAATTATGGAATAAACATTATCCATAAATGAAAAAATGACCTAGACACTTTTCAAACAACCATTTTATGGACATATTTCATCTATAAACCATACATTTCATATTGTTTTTGGTTTTTGTAGTTTTTTATGTAATAACATGTGTACACCTAACTTGTTTTTAAAAATTCACAGTGAGCCATTTTCCTTCCATACAAAAGGCCACCACCTATCCCTCTTCTCCACACCTCTAAAACCTATTATGACAATAAAATATCTTCCCAATAATATTCTAAAAATACCTACCTTACATATAGAATAATCTCCATGGGAATAATGTAATCCAAGGAATCCTTTTGGAACAAACCAAAAGGAAGTTACCCCATTAAGAAGTAATGTATTCTCTCCAGCTCCTTTCATTTTTTTCCTTCTACACCCCTATAATCAATTTATTACATAATTTTTTAAAAAAAATATCATAAATATACTATTATGATTTTATTATATTATTTTTACCTACACTTACGCACAAACCCAAAATATGTGTAGCGAACACACATTTTATGTGTACGATAAACTACCTCCTCACTAAAAGATGATTGTTAATTTTTATTTTACCGCCTCTCCTAGGCGACATTATGTTAGAAAAACTAAATATATATATATATATATATATATATTATATTTATTATTCCATTCATATTTTTATCCCCATTTCATCACATATCATTTTTACCTTCTATTTGGTGTAAATAGGATAATTTCGTTTGAGGAAGTCTGCATTATTTCCCCCTCAAAGCAATCTGATTCCTTCAGACACTATATAGAGTTTATTAAAGATGCAGTTAGTGAAAAGATATGATATATAAATAATTATAATTCTAAATTAATTATATAATATATGTATACATATATTTTATTTTCTTTCTTTCTTTCAATACAATAATAAAAATGGAAAGAGTGATTGTGCATACGTACAGCTTACCGTCTCCATGAACGGTGTATTAAATCTCATACTTCTATATTATATAGATTATTATAATAAAAATATAATATATATAAATGATATTTATATCATTTTTTTACATTTTTTAATCATGATATAATTATTAGTACCAAGGATATAACAAATTAAGGCACATCCGAAGAATAAAGAGAATATTATCTGATGTGAAACCTTAATAGTGGATTGTTAAAGAGGGTAATATATGGTCATAATAAAACCATATATGAAATTAGATATATGAATATGGTTATTTTTATGATTTATAATAAATTTATATTTGTTATATAGGATTTTTTAATGAGTTTGATGAGAGTCTAGACACAAGGTAAGGGGATTTCATCTCACCTTTTATTTCTGTGAGATACATGGCTTATTCACCACTCATTCCTTTTGGGTGGTGTATAGACTAAAAAAGGATTAATTAAATTATTATTATATTTAAATTCATGTTTATTTACATATCCATTATTTTATTTTTATTTCATGGGGTTAATGTTTCAAAAGTTACAAAATCGGTAAAATGGGTTTTTCACTACTTGCCTTCTTTGAGTGTTATGTTTTGTTATGAAAATAAATTCACTTCGTGGTGTATATACAAAAATTTTACATGTTATATCAGGAATATAATTATTTTCATGATAAATTGATATTCATTTAATTTCACTATTCTTACATATATATTATGATCCCAAGTTACCATGTTATAAGTCATTAATGACATAATCTCATCGATTTTCAATATTGTTTATGTTTATGCTTCCTTTGATAAATATTATTGTACATATCAGAAGAAAACCCATGAAATATCTTATCTTATGGTTTTACATGATATATTAATGATTAGAACCATTTTTTCTCTCATTGTTAGGTACTATAACAGATAAAATTTTTATTGGAAAACTGAAATTATTTTTCCTTTTAGTTGAAAATATGTTTTCTATCAAAACCAAGATTTAAAAAATGATTTTAGAAATTTTTTTACTTTTTTACAGGTTTTACCGTCTATCGTTTTATAATTACCCTTCTTTTCATTTTTCTATCAAGCAACCTTTCATAAATTTTAAGGTAAAAAGGAATGTTCATCGTAGATGGACATACCAGTGTTATGAAAATAATTTCCTCAAAGATTCTATTATACGATAAATGTTTAATTTTAAAAAGAATGTTTTTCTTAGTATTATAGAAATTAAATTTTTTTAATGTTTTTTTCAATGAAAATTATTTTCAAAAAAAAAAATTTGTTTATAAATTCTTCCTTTAAATGTTTTCAGTTTTATATTCATCGAAAACTGTTTTAAAGAATAATTTATATTTAGGATATTTTTTTAACATTTTCAGGAATTATTTATATGATTTTAAAGAAATGGTTTTCCAAAATTATTTCAAATAATTATTTATATGTTTTAAATTTTATTTTAAATTAAATAGACTTCAAAGGGTTTTATATAATAAAAATGAATTTTTCAAAGAAGAAAATATATTTTCCCCAAGAAGTGTTATTATAAGATTGTTATAAATTATTTCCCATCTTACATGACATAAATTGATATTACTCATTCCTTTATATGGAATTAATTAAATTATTATATTAAAATTATTTCTTTGAATTGTTAATATTTTTAGAGCATTATGTTTTTGAAAACTATTTCTCTTTTAAGGGTTATATTATTTTGAAACCCGTTTCATTTCACGAGTGGCGATTATGAGACATAAATTTTTCAATAAGAATTGATATGATTCAATGTTCATGATTCATATACCATTTCATAGGTTATGATATAATTATTTGTTATTATCTTGTGGAACTCGTATGTGTGATTTTTTTTGTCTTGGGTTGGATATATATGTCCCTCCAATGAATTAAGTAATAATAAAATACTCTTGAGTATTAATGTTTTTTATGAAATTGATTTCATGTTCACAATGTTATGTGTAAACCTCATTACATGTTAACAATATTATGCATGCACCAGGTTTCATGTACATATGTTTATTTATGAACCTAATATCTAGTTTATAATTTTACGAGGGAATATTATTACATGCTCACAATGTTATGCATAGACCTAGTTTCATGTCCATAAGTTTATGAATGAACCTTATTACATGTTCACAATGTTATGCATGAACCTAATTACATGTTCAAAATAATATGGATGGACCTGGATTCATGTCCATAAATTTATTCATGAACTTGATTGCATATTCACAAGGTTATGAATGCACCAAGTTGAATGTCCATAAGTTGATACAAGGTCCAGATTTCATGTTTTTAAATTAACGAATGAACCAATTTCTACATATAAATGTTCATAATGTTTAAAAAAATGTGCATGTCACAAATTCCACGACTTTTTCCAATGTTTTTTAACTTTTACATATGCCCATAATTCTCTTATGATCAATGTATTATGAAGTAAAAAATATTTTTTATAATCTATAATATATAGGGAATGATTTTTAATTATATAATCTAGTTCCATTCCCTTTTGTTTCGGTTATGCTCATGCATTTCCTTTATTTACCATTATTGTGCATTTCATCTCATCCATTTCTTATTTTTCCTTTCCCTATGTCTTAAAGAATCCTTTTTTGTATAATTACTAAAGGTGGAGACATTAATTGGAGTTCTTAATGATCTTTCACCAAGATAAAAGATTTTGTTTCCATGTTTCTAGAGACGCTACACTATTAAAGTCTCTAGGCATGTAGTTTTTTTAATGTACTGAATAATCATCTAAAATGTTGTAATATCCACGTATTCTAAGCCGGTGTCACTATAGTTGGGATCGAAGGGATGGTTTATTCAACCTTTGGAATCTAGGATTAGAAAATGTTAGTGATATCAATATGTATATTTCTAATGTTAGACTTTGGTTGTCTCCCAGGATTAGTATAAGTATCAGTTAATGGTTGGGAAAATGTCATGAATTTTTGTAAAGGATTGGGTGTGTGATTTTCTAGAAACACATCCATGATTATATATGACAAGTGGATGTGGCTCTAACATATATTTACTTATGGTTAACAACTCTGACAAGATGTTCCGGGCCTGACTCAGGGTAATATGGTACACAAAAATGGGTTATGTTCCACACATATTTTGACACTCCTGGGGGATATGCTTTGGGAATTCATAAACTCTCCAAAAAATATCATAAAGGATTTAAATATTTTTTGGATATGAATAACCTATGATGAACCTAGTGTTTCATTGATTAAGGAATCCATCATGATTTATACACCATATAAGTAATTTTTCTCATGACTATATGGTTTATGCTATGATATTTAATGATCACACTATGATTTTGGTTTTAGTTAATGGAGAGAACCATAAGGAACTGGATTAAGATTGAGTATGATGAAAAATCATTTGATGACCTGTCAAATGGTATTATCATTATAGTAAAGGATTTTGTGATCATGCCTAACCAGTTTTTGAAGAACAAGATCAACAACATATACCTTAACCAACACTCAGAATGACCAAGGAATAGAATGAAATAGTTCGCTAAGGATTTGGGTAATGTAGACTGCAGTGGAACGAATATTCTCTTTCCTTTATGTCAAGAATGAGGATATAATCTCTTCTGGGAATGTATTAGAGGACCAAAATTTTGTTTTGACTGTGGAAAAAAGGACACAATGAAAGTGACTGCAAGGGAAAAATTAAGAGTTCACCAAATGAAATGGATGAAAATATTGGCCTCCGTAAGGCATCATAAATGTTTTATGTGTTTTAAGTGTAATGTAAGCAGTCATATGCAACTCAAATTCCCAAGAAGAAAGCTCCTTAGGAGGATCAGTAGGGTGGTAAAAGTATTGGTTACAATGCTGATGATGAAGAGACTATATATGAAATGTGAATAGAAATAAGATTTGTGTAATAGGATGATGTAGCATGGATAATGTAATAAGGATGAAGGAAGATACTACAAGTTTCTATGTAATTAGATTCAATAAAAATGTTATATGAACGGTGAAATATATAAGGATTGTTATGTTTCTTTTTTCCAATGGATTTATAATAATATGTAGAATGGTTATGATAGAATAGAAAGGTAATGTAATAACAAGGTGATGTCCATGGATAATTGATTATTAAGGGATAAATAACACTTAATATGTTTCTTAGGATTTGATAGTGTTGTTTGGATAATGATATGTGGGATTTTAATAAGTTATGTTGATCTTAATGATTTCCTTGGAATTAATTATGAACTAGTAGAAAATTAGTTTTTTATATCTTGGATGAAGTTTACAAGATTTTCAGATTCATTGAATAAGTCCAATATACTTTAAATAATGAATCATTCAAGTTTTCAACATGGATTTATGTCAATTTAGGTTATTACCCCTTTTAAAGAGAATATATGATGATGGTATTCACATGTTTGGAAGGCTATAAAAAAGATATACCTTATGATATACGGGGGAATAAGTGCTAAAATGATTTCATAGCTTTCTTTCTAATGTTTTTTATTTTCATTAATATGAAGGGTTGTAAGGCCAACCTAGTATAGAAATATTATGATTAAATTTATATGAGTTTTTTGAGAATAAATTATTATCTTACCACGTGAGGATTTAAGAATATTTGATAACCTGTTAAAAAAATGTTGTGTTGATGATAATTGATGAAAAATTGGATGGAATATCAGGGATACCATGATCTGTTAGTGCTTTAAGAATGAAAAATCCACCCTACTTTTCTATGAAAGAGATGATGTGGATCGAGGAAAAACAAAGGGTGATTTTTTCTTGAAATCATGAAAGTATATATATTCATTAAATTTATTTAACATTAGGAAAAAAGAACCTTTAAATCATAAATGTTATCCTAGTCCCTCTCTTTCTGATCAATTGGAGTGTTTCATTGTTCAATCCAGATTTCTGGATTTTTGATTATTAACATTCTCTTAACCTTGTTCTATATCACTATCTATCTAAATTATATGGTTATATTTCTCTTTCATGTCCATATCTTCACTTCCCATATATGTTCTCCTTTGTGGAAACCAATTTATATGTTACATTGGGTAACTGATATATTTACAGCTTTCTTTCTTTAAAGGAATTTTTACTATTAATTTGTATGATGTGGGGTTATATGAAATTAAATTTCAAATATAAAAAAATTTCAAACCCAAAATAATTTTTATGGAAAAAATCATTTTAAGGTGGGTAGAATGTAATGCCTTCAGATTTTGAGAATTTCTTTAAAATTAATTTATCTTTATGGAATTTTCAATTTCATGTGAAACATAAAATAATGATATATATATATATATTAAAACACTTATTCAAATATTCTATTCATGAGACACCATATTTTCTTTCACTACACGCAACACCGACTTGGCATGTGAAACAGACAACACCTACATGGCATACATTACATGCAATACCGAGTTTCTATGAAACATCTTTTATTTTTATAATTAAATAAACATGTTAGTTATAAACTAGTTGTTAAAAAATTATAATCTGAATAGTAATAACTAATTTTCAATTATTTTTAGAACGTTATTATAGAAATAAATCATATTGATAATAAAAAATATAATTTTTTGTAAAGTCTTTATATGATTGAATATTTTATTTTTTTGAATGAATTGTTTTTCATATCTTTTAAAGAATAAAATATTATATTTTAAACATAAATAGAAATTATATTTTAATAAATAAACTTCATTTTTTTAATTTATAATTCCAAAATTAGTTTAGGTTTATTTCTTGATATTTTTCCAAGAATCTTCATTTCTCGATGAATAGTAAAAAAATACTACATTTTAGTTAATAACTCCCTTTTTGTTTAAATATTTGTTAATATTAAATCACATGTTAAATTTGATTTAAAGTATTATTTGATTAATAATTACTCTATTAATACAGTTTTGGTCATTATAATCTATTTCAATTTTTTTGAATCAAAAAACATAACAATCTTTTGAATATTTTTCGACTTTAAAAACATGTTATTTCAACATGTTTGTAGGATTAGCATTAATAATAATTTTTTGACTACAGAGAATTAAATTTTAAAAAATGGAAATAAAAAATTGAATGTATTATAATATATGGAGTCTAATTATATCTTGTAAATTTTTTATCAAAAAGATGTGAAAAAGTGATTAAAAATAATCACTAATATTATGGTCAAATTAAGCTTAATTAGGGAATAAAACCTAATCCTAGGGGCCCAAATTACATAGAAACTTTTCATAAACCCAATTAATGGATATGATTCGTCTTTAACCACTCTATTAATAATTGTTTTATGTTTTTATGAATTTTTTTGTTTAATAACATGTGTACACATAACTTGTTTTAAAAAATTCCAAGTGAGTCATTTTCAATCCCTATAAAAGGACACCACCTATCGCTCTTATTAACACCCATAAAACCCATTAGGATCATACAATATCTTCTCAATAAACTTAAAAAAATCTAAGCCTTACTCCTAGAATCCTTTCCTTATGCAGAATTCAATCCATGTAAGCCTTGTGGCAGAAACCAAAAAGTGCTACCAGATTAAGAGGTTACCTCTTTTATCACAGTCTTTTATTTTATTTTCCTCCTCCACCCCCTCCATTATATTTATTAAATTATTTTATAACAAAAAATTGTATTCAATATAATAAAATCTTTTTATTATATGTTTTCGACCTACACTCACACACACATTCATCTAATGGGGAATAAACATACTTTTTATGTGTACGGCGAACCATCGCCTCACCAAATAATGATTATTCATTTTTTCCTTTACCACCTCTCATGGTGAATATTATGAGAAAAAATATGTTTATATAGTTTAGATATTATATTTATTATTTCCTTAATATTGTCCATACACTTTTCATAACATATCAATTTTACTTTCCATTGGGACTCAATACAATATTTTTGTTTAAGGATGTGTGGAAAACTGCCCCAACAAAATGATGTGATTCATTCACACACTACATGGAATGTATTAATGATAGGTTTAGTGAGAATATGTGATATATAAAAAATTATAATTCTACTATAATGTTATTATATAAATTTATACAAATATTTCATTTCATTTATTTGTTTCAATATGACATTCAAAATAGAAAGTGTGTTCATGCACATGTACGGTTTACCATCACCATGAACGGTGTATTCCATTTCATAATTTTATTTTCAATATAATATTATAATACATATATAGAGGATATACATGATATTTATAACATGTTTTAAATTATGGAATCATTATTTAACTCTAAGGACCGTCAATATAACAAATTAAGACACATACAAAGAATAAAGAAAAATTTATTTGATGTGAATCCTTAATAGAGGATGGTTAAAAAGAAGGTAATATATTGTCGAAATAAAAACTTATTTGGGGTTATATATAATAATAAGGTTTTTTAATGGATTTATAACAAATTTATATTCATTATATAGGTTATTTTAATGAGTTTGACGAGAGTCAAGACACATGGTAACGAGATTTCATCTCACTTCTTATTTTAGTGTAATAGATTCATTATTCACCACTCATTCCATTTGTGTGGTGTGTATACTACCCATGGTGGTGTTAAATTATTCTTATAAATAAATATATGGGTATATACATATAAATTAAATTTTCTTTATTTCATGGGGTTTATGTTTCAGAAGTTACCAAATCATTAAAATTCTTTGGACACAATTTAAATTATTTCATACTCATGTTTTGTTATACACATAAATTCAATATTTTGTGTATATACATACATTTTATGTGTTATATCCTGAATAAAATTCATTTCATTATATTTTAATAATCTTTTATTTTCATCATTGTTACTTGTAGACTATGATTCCATGTTACCATGTACTATGATTTTATTGAAACATTCTCATAACTTTTCATGATTATTTTTGTTTATACTTCCTTTGATGAAATATTATGATACATCTATCAAAAACGCACATGAATTATCTTATACCCTAGTTTTATAATATATATTCATGTATAAGTAAAAAAATTCCATTTTATGTTACATAGGATAGAAAATATAATGTTTTAATGAAATTATGACTTTATTTCTCCTTTCAGCTGGAAATCTGTGTTCCTTCAAAACCATGATTAATAAATATGATTTAAATAATTGTTTTATTTTTAACATATTATGTTAAAGGAAATTTTTACCCATGTTTTACCTTCTTTGGTATTATAAGTAAAATTCATTTCTTTTTCCTATCAAAGAAATTTGCGGAACATTTAAGGTAAAAAAAATAATGTTCAGCACATACAGACGTACCATAGTTAGGACCAATATTTCCTTAAGGATCCCATTGTACATTACACTTTTAATTTAATTTAATTTTTTTCTTCATGTTCTAGTAATTTATTGTTTTTAAAGTGATTTTCAATGAAAACTGTTTTCAATTTTTTTACCAATTATTAAATCTTATTTTAAAATATTTCAATTATCTATTAAATGAAAATGTTTTTTAGAATGTTTTATTTTTAAGAAATGATTTAAATGTTTTCTGGAATTGTTTATATGTTTTCAAAGAAAAAGGATCCCAAAATGATTTTAAAATTTTCATTATATGTTTTCCAATCTATTTTCATGGAAATGGGTTTCAAAAGGTTATATATTTTAAAAAGTATAATTTTAAAGAAAAAATGATATTTTCCCCAAGAAGTGTTTTTATACAATATTTTCTAATTATTTCCCATCTAAGATGATAATAGTTGGAATTATTCATGACTTTTGGGAAAATAATTCAATGCCTCAATTTATATTATTTATATGAATGATTAATGTTTTTAATGAAATATGTTTATGAAATATGTTTCCCTTTAACGGGTTATATGATTTTGAAACACGCTTCTGTTCACAGGTGGTGATTATAAGACCAAACAATTTTCCATATGTAATGATATGATTTAATGTTCATGATGCCTATCCCATTTCAATGTTTTTCAATATAATTATATTTTATAATTTTGTGGCACTAGAATATATGATTTTGTTATGTCTTGGGTTGGATTAATATCACCCTTTAAAGCATTAGGTAACCATGGATGACTCATGAGTGTAAATGTTTTGCATGAAACTAATTTCACATTCACAATGTTATGTGTGAACCTGAATATATGTTCGTAATGTCATGCATGGAGTTAGATTCATGTCCATAATTTTATGTGTGAACCTGATTAACTTTTCACAATGTTAGGATTTATCCTTATTAAGTTCTCATAATGTTATGTATAGACCTTATTTCTTGTCCATATGTTTATGCATGAACATAATTACATGTTCATAATGATATGTTTGAACCATATTACATGTTATTAATGTTATGAATGGACCTAGTTTCATGCCCATAATGTTATGCATGAACCAAATTTTACCTTCACAACATTATGAATGAACCTTGTTTCATATCAATAAGTTTATATGGGGGCCTGATTTCATGTCCTTAACATAATTTGTGAACCTGTTACTACTTATACATGTTAATGATGTTATAAATAAATGTGCATGCCACAAATTCCATGTATTATTCCTATGTTATGATTTCATGACATATGATCTTAATTATTTTATGATCAATGTCTTATAAAATGGAAATAATTATTATTATCTCTAATGTATAGGGTATGATATTAAAATGTTTTGATCAAGTTCCATACAATTTTCCTCATGTTATCCTTACACGTTTACTTTATTTACCCTTACTAAGAATCTGAGGTCATCCATTTCTTATGTTTCCTTTCTTCTGGTTAGGATGATAGGTTTTATGTAGATGTGCTATAGGTGGATATTTTTAACGGAGTTTTAATGATCTTTCACTATGATAGAAGAGTTTGTTTCTATGATTCCAGATACACTAAACAATTATAGTCCATAGAAATGTATTTTTTAATGTATGGAATATTCATCTAGAATGATGTTATATACATGTATACTAAGCATGTGCCACTATAGATCATCAGAAAAATTATCATTTCTTCATTTTTTATATATTTATGTTATATTGTGCGTTGATTGGATTTATTTATATAAATCCAATGTCAACTGTCAGATAACGGAGATCAGTCTTCACATCTTGTGGGATCCACAAATTATGTAAAATTGTTAGGATGATGATGAATGTTCTTTAGAATCCTCATCAAAACTGAAACTATTATTTACTTATGAACAATAATATCTAGATCAAATGATAAAGAAAATGGAGACAATCATGTCTGAAGACATTCTCATTTTGAGGGACTAAACTCATGCGTTCTCTGTAGAATTTCCTAGGCTTCCTCTAAACCAAGTGGTTGATTTAAAAATTGAACTTATTCCTAGATCTACTACTATATCAAAGCAACAATATATAATTTCTAAAATTTATTAGGATGAAATGAAGAAATAATTACAAGAGAATATGGAAAATGGTTCATATGCCAGAGTTCTTCATAGTGGCATGTTCTAGTCCACATTATCAAGAATAAGGATGGATCACTACACCTATGCATTGATTATCATAATCCCAACAGAATAATGATAAATAAAAAGTACCCCCTTCTATGTATAGTTGACTTTTTCAATCAACTACACCAGTAATTTATTTCTCTAAAGTGTATCTTTGGTTGGTATATCACCAATTAAAATTCAAGAAGGAAGATAATCCCAAAATATCCTTTTGAAAAAGGTATGTGAACTATAAGATCATAATGATTGTTTTTGGAATCACGAATTATCCAAAAATATTCATGAAATCAATGAATACTATATTTAGATATTACCTCATAAAATTTTAGGTAGTCATTATAGATGATATTCCGATATACTCTATGATAATTCTGGAACACCATGAGTATTTGAATAGTCTGTTAATGAATTTTACAAGATATAAAATATATGAAATGTGTTGTAAATATGAGTTCTAGATGGAGGAAGTATCATACCTATGGAACATTATATCATGAAATGGAATATTTGTAGAAACTTCTAAAACAAAGGCAATTGAGGAGTGTTGTAGACTGACATCTTGAATGGATATCTATAGATTCCATGGTCTAGCTAGGTTTTACTGATAATTTTTGAGGAACTTGTCATGATTGTAAAATCCAATAATTATGATTACATGGAATTAATTAAAGTTTCTCTATAATATTTCACGTGAATACTTCTGAAAAGTGTTGAAGAAAAGACTTATCAGCACACGAGTACTAAGAATACCCACAAATATGGAACTCTATTGTAGATATTGATGAATCAAAGATTCAAATATGATTTTTACTGATGAAGAAATGAAAATTTAATAGCCTATGCCTCAAGGAAGATGCAATTTCACATGGAAAACTATACCTTGCTTGATCTTTAGATAGATGATGTGATTATCATGTTGAAATGATTATTGTATTATTCAAATGGGATGAACGGTTAGTTATATATTTATTATAAGAGTCTCAAATATATCTTCACACAAAAGGATCTGAATATTCACTGGAAGAAATTGTTAGAGACTATCATGGACTATGATTTCCCAAACTACTACAACCGTCATATGGAAAATAATGTGGAATATTCTCTATATATAATGGATCCTACAACATTATTAATTATGATAATTAATACGGATCTAATCTTGTTAGACATAAAAAAGGATGGAAAATGGAACTATAAAAGATGGTATATAATCATTCCTTTTAAAAGTGATTTCTCAACCATCCATTTTTGATATGATAGATGATTATCAAAGAGATTATGTGGAAATTCAGAAAAAGGTTTATTCTATAAGAATTTTAAAATCCTCATAGATTAAAATTAAGGGTGAATGAGTAATAAGATTTGTGTGACCACTAAATGTACCATAAGATCATATGATAAAGATGGTGTTTTTTAAGGAGGCACATAGCTCGACCTTTTCCATTCACCAAGCGAGCCAAAATATGAATCATAAACTTCAAAGGTACTAATTATTGGGAAATATAAATAAGGGTATTGATGAATATAAATTAATTATTTTGGTATGTTATAATGTGAAGGAAAAAAGGAAAAAGTATAAGGGAATGATTTGATAATTACCGAGACCTTCATGGAAATGGGAAAATCACTATAGAAGTTCTCACTTAAATTACTTGTACATACATAGTAATTAATTATATATAGGGTTTTTTGGATCATCAAAAAAATACTTCTCACATTATTCTCATTCAAGAGGACATATCATATTACTAATATAGAAGAATATACATCTGAGAACTGGTGAGGTTGTATGGAGTACCATTTTCAATTATATCTGATCATGATATTATATTTAACTATATGTTCTAGGAATGTCTCCTGCATGATCTAAATAATAATTTGAACATCAGTATAACATACATCCCAAAACAGACGGACAATCTAAGTGGACAATTCAGGCACTAAAATACATTTTGAGAGCATGCTCAGGGGTAATCAAATGAGGGTGTGATAAATATCTTCCACTGAATGAGTTGTATTTCAATAGTAAATTACAATAAATCATACAGTTTTATCTATATAAAACCCCTTATTACAAAACATATATAACAAATTAATTATTGGAAGATGTTTGTGAAGTATGCCGCTAGGACTGAAAATAGTTGAGGAAATGGTAGAAATTGTAAAGATCATTCAATAACATATCCGAGCTTCCCAAACATAAAGTAATATGTATGCATATAATTTTAGATGGGTATTAAATTTTGAGGATGGTGAAAATTTATTCCAATAAAAATCTATAAGGAAGAATGTGATGAGATTTTTGGAAGATGAGAAATATATATCCTAGCTACACCAACCCCATTGTGAGCCTTGATCACATAGAAGTTGGGGCATATCTACTAGAACATACAAAATCTATGTATAACTTAAATGACATATCTAAAGTATAGCTCTTAGAGAAGTACATACCTAATCCCTAAAATGTATTGAATTCAGTGATGGTATGTCTAGATATTTAACTCTCTCAGGAGGAGGAGCTGGTGGAGATCGTGGACCATAGAGACATTCTTCTACGCAATAATACAACTAAAATGGATAAAGTACCCTTGAGGAACCAAAAATATTAATATAAAACGAGGAAACCATAAGATGTGATTAACAAGAAATACCCCTACATATTTTCACTTTATTGTGTAAAATAAAATTTTGATGGAAAAATTCCAAAGTGGTGGGGGGAATTTAACGACCCAAAATTTTGTCAATGGAATTTCCCATCTTCTAATTATATCATAAAACACATACATTACATAGAAATACCAATGAACTATTCTTTTCATAAATAAATAATTATAAACTAGTTAAAAATTTATCAAAAAAATGGAAAACATTACTACAGAATATGAAATACAAAATAAGATAACAAGAGTTTGATAATTTGGATATACTCAATCTACTATAATGTATGCAGTCATGAAAAAATATGTATAAATAAAATATTATTTTAATAATATAATATTCATTTTGAAGATGAAAATATATAATGTTACACCCCGGGATTTTTTTTCTATTTATCTTTTTTAATTTAATCTCTTTTATACCTTACATTACACACAACATGAAGCATAAATAAACGACTATATACGATTAATATTACAATTAAAAATGAAATTATCTCTTAGATTTTGAATGTTTTGTAATTAATATGATTAACTAGTTTATGAAAATATATTATAGTATTCATATGTTACCAATTATTTATAAATAATGATAAAATCCAATTTAATATAAAGAAATATTGTTTATAAAAACTATTTAAACTCGCACAATTGTATTTTATACCATTAAAATAAACAAATAAATCATTTGGATTATATTAATTATATATATATAATATTTAATATAACTTTTATCAATCATACTATGTGTTTTCTAGAAATTATATATGAATATATCCCATTTTACACATATAAGATGTATTTTTATAAAATGACAGTTTTAATTCCATTTGATGAATCATTTTTTAAATTGTTTTTTACAAATTTATAAATTCTTTTTTAAAAACATAAACATATACTTTTTAATACTAATATTAAAATTTATATTGGATGAATTTTTGGAATTTTTCTGATATGTTTCATCTTTTGATGAATAGTTATAATATATATCATATCAATTGAAACTTTATTTTTCATCTATATAATTTATAGTCTTAATGTTTTTTTAAATTAGTTTTAAATTTTAATTAGATTAATTATTTATCATTTAATCCAATTTATATCATTGGTATAAATTTCAAATTTTATTTTTATATAGAAACATTTCAATCTTTTGGTCATTTTC
The DNA here is from genome assembly GCA_963277665.1 of Viscum album. NCBI lineage: Eukaryota > Viridiplantae > Streptophyta > Magnoliopsida > Santalales > Viscaceae > Viscum > Viscum album. Next base: position 1,707,438,874 of record OY728122.1, read on the forward strand.
ACATTAAAAGATAATTTACTCATTTCGTCAACAGGAATAATTTTAAATTATTTACTATAATTTTTTTAAATTTAGAAAAATGGAATCCATTTTATTAATCATTGGGTTCTAATTTTATTAATAATTTTCTTTTATTTTTAGGCATTATGAATAGTATCTTTTGTAATTTTCTATGAACATTGTTAAATGGAAATAATGAAATTAAGGATAGAAATATTATTATATATATTATAATATTACCATAACACTTGTCTAAATTTCACTATATGAGTGGGTTTCAATCAAAGTCATCATTTTTTCTAGATTATATCCTTTGGATGCCACTTGGATGGTAGTACGATATTTATTAGATTTTATTTAATAAAATTTTAAAGATGTCATAAACATATTTTTAATAATTATATCATTTTTAATATATGATTATAGACAAGATAAATTATTCTATAGATATTAATTTTAAATCTAAAATATCAATATCTGTTATGATAATTTATTTTTAATTTTTATATAACAAATAATTTTATTAAATTCATACACAGTCATGATGAAGGAATTATCTAATTAATGTGAATATAAAATAAATGATTAGAAATTTCAAAATAAATATAAATTGAAATAATTTATTTCATAAACTTAATAGATTAATTTTATATATTAATGATATATTATAAGTGTTTGTTCAATGATATCTTATCTTACTGATTTTTTAAAGAACAATGTAATGAATAGTAACAAAATTCTCATTAATGTCATATTAAGATAAATAATAGTTAATTAAATTTTATAAAATTAATAAAAATATTAAGTTATGAAAACTAATTGCGGTGAAGTGAAATATTTCTATAATGATCCACTTATGGATCATTTTTCAAATTATAGAAACTATTTAAACAATTAAAGAATAAAAACGCATGTTGTCAAGGTAAAAGTAAAAGGTATAAAATATGGGTGAAATCTAAAAGATAATGCTAAAATATAACCTAAACAAGAATAAAATTATTATTTAAGTTCATTTAGACCCATAGACATCTTATCTTCAAAATTACTCACTTTGGGTCCATTTTTTAATGAAAATTAAATGATATTAATTTAATATTTTGAGTGTTTTACAATGTGTCCTCACCTCAATTATAAAAGGCAACCTCCTCCCTCACCAATAAAAACAACTTAGTGAATTATATCTCTGCCAATAAACTCCCATTATCCCTACCAACATCCTTATCCATGTTATGGAGTTTATCATCTTCCAAAAATACCAACCCTATATCCCTAGAGAAGAGATCTATCGGGAGTCTTCCAAAGAAGAGGTAATCATTTTCACCAACTCAACCAAGTTCATTTATTCTTATACATACTATTAATGAGTTTTTTACAAGTTAAATTAATAAATACAGTATCATTAATATGATGTGATATTAGTATTATTATGAGACAACCAAATTCCACCTTTTATCCATCTTATGAAAAATAAAATCACCATGTGTGCGTACGTATGACATACTATCTACACTCCATGGAGTAATTGTTTCTCATCACCACATAATTAGGATGGGTATAATTATTGATATTATGGATATAAATAATTAATATTAAAATATTTTTATTCTTTATAATTATTAGACCATAAAATTCGGTAACCATTCACAATTAATGGAATGATATTTTTTGCTCGTGCATATGTACGGTGTTCCATCTACATAACACGATGTGATTTATTTTACATATTATGAATTCATTAATGATTATAAGAAATTATATAGTGAATAAATATTATATGAGTTAACTTAATATAATTATAAATAAGACGTAAATATATCCTATGAAAATGAAACATGACTATATGAAAAAAAGATGCAAAGGAAAATGTACTAGATACTCTCGAAACAAGGGTAATAATGAAATAATATAAACAAAATGATATAGGAGGATCATTCATGACATCATAAATATTGATAAGGTTCTAGTATTAATTAATAACATTTCATAAACCATTATAAAGTTTTTTATTGAAAGTTCAACTAAATAAAAGTTCAAGGTAAGGGTTATTTTATAATCTCATTATTATTCGGGATCATTTATGTTTAAGTCTCCACAAGGGATTATATTTATTCTGTTTCTTTGTTTTAAAAATGGTTATTTATATTATCTAACAATGTTTTAAAATATTTTCACCCATGATTTAATTTATATAAAACATTTTAAAGGATCATTTTCTTCATTTTCCAAAATAAGTCTTTTATAACTTTGTTCCACAAAATTACGAAAAAAGTGTTTTGTTTAACCTATATGGAATGTGAGGATTTTTCTATTATCAGTACACCTTATTTTCTTGAATATTCTCTAAAATAATTTTAATATTCTTTTCAATGAAAATTTTCTCTTTGATTGTTTTTTCCTTTTAAATAAATGATTTCAATGTAAAAAATTGTTATTTATCTCAAGAAATTTTCAATGATTTTATTAGAGTATTTTCACATGTATCAACATAATATTTTTGATATTATACGTTATTGGGGTTGATATATTATGATACCATATACCATATTTTAATGAAGGGTTTTTGATCATTTTGACTATGTATGTTCTATTTTGATACCATTCATGGTTTATGGTTTATGTATTCACATTTCATATACTGGTTTTCTAATACGAATGTCTATGTTATTTATGTTTCACTATTTTCATGTGAAAAATTAATTTGACTTAGTAAGTGATGGTAGGGGCCCTCTGAGGCCGCTCGATGAATCAGTAGGTCTCATGACACACACTATTTTCAATAATGGCAGAGGCCTTACCCGTTAATGTATGGTGTCTAGGAAGAATCCTTGATGGTATGCAAATTATGTCTTTGTTATGCATTACCTCATTATGAGATTACTTATTGATATTCCTTGTGATTATTTTATTATTAGAATATTCATGGGATTATTTATATTTTATTATTTTATTTTCATTTATTCTAGCCAAATTATTCTGAATATTATGTTTAAATGGATTGTGTTTCGGTTATATATCTTTTATTAATGTTTATGATTTTTTTCCAAAATAGATTTTTTGTACGCTTACCCTTACTGAGCATCTGAGATCACCACTTTATTATGTTTTATTTTTTTCAGGATGATAGGATTTATATTTTGATTGATATTTCGGGTAAATATAGAAAAATAATGATGTTGTCAAAGGATTGTCTAAGTTGTATTTTATATTTTATGTTATAATGTACGATTCATGTATGTAATATGGTTTCCATAAACTTATAAACTCATCATTTTGTTGGGATTCAAATATTGTGTCAAATATAATATAATAAATATATTCATTTTCTCTTGGATACTCAGTTCAGGGTCATTATTGTCAGTATTAGAGCAAGAATAGTATAATCCTTGGGAACTAGATTTAGGAAAACATAGATTAGATAATGAATACCTATGATTGAAATGGGAAATATATGTAAATAAACATAACTTATGATTTTTAGATTAGCTATAGAAAAATTTTAAATTTAGTTTATGTAATTATCCATTTATGATATTATATATTATGTTTCATAATGTTATGATATAATCTAGTGTATGTAATATTGTTAGAAATGTTTCTTTGTGGAAGTAATGGAAACTGTATCCACACACATAATCCATGTATATATTTCCCTCCTTTGATAGATATTGAAGTTTGTATTGGATAAGAAACTATTGTTTATCATCTTATAACCATATTGGGGTAATTAGCCCAAGTTATGAACAACAACCATACCACATAAAGAATCCTAATCTCAAATGTGGTGGAAAAATGTTAAACCTATTCATGAGACAACAAACTCAATTATTCAATGGGACTACAAATCCACTTGTAGCTAAGAAATAGATAAGTTCATTATGAAATATGACCATTTCCTTAGAAATTAATGAATCACTAATGGACGATGGCGGCCTCTCAGGAGCTCTTGGTGGCGATCTCTTCGCAGCCGTTAGGGTTCCTCTTCTTTGAATCATTTCAGTGTGATGGAAAATTTTCGATCTCGTTTATCATGGCAGGCTTCATTCCGGACTGGGAATGGGAGCTTTCTGGCGCAAAAAAATGGGAAATTGGAGAAGAATAAGGAAGTTGTACTGATTGAAAAAACTAAACTGATATCTTTCCTTTAAGCCCTTAAAAGCTCAGATCTGTGCATGGACACCTCGAGGAATTCCTCGTTTTCCAAGAATGTGGACGATGGCCGATTTACGGTGGAATCAGATCCACAGGCGCTGCAGCAATGAACAAATATTTCTAAGTTCTCAGTCATGGGTCAAATTTCCTATTTGAAGGGTGAAAACCCATTGTCATCCATGGAGTTCAAAACGCGAATCGCGCATTTTTGGGGATTCATTGACTGGTAGCTCATCCCTATCAGACGTGGCTACTTTCATATCCTATTAGGCTCGTAGGAGGCTTACGATTGCATCTGGAAGCTTGGTAACATTCAGATGAAACCAGGACTCCTCCGCCTCTCTGATTGGGATTTCTCTTTCAACCAATATACCCATAGAAACACAATGGCACAAATATGGTTAAGGTTTCATGGGTTGAAGTTATTTTTTTGGAATCCCAAAATTTTGAGTGACATTGCCTCCTGCATCGGAACCCCGCTGAAAATCGACCCTCGGACTCTGAATGCTGATCTTGGTATGTATACGAGGGTGATGGCGGAGGTCAAAATGAACCAATAGCTTCTTTATGCCGTGGAATTCAGCACAAAAGACTATAAAATGGAGGTCCATTTTGAGTATGGGCGTCATCCACCTTTCTGTGAGCTATGAAAAATCATTGGACACTCCTTGTTGAACTTCCACGTGATGGAAAAATAGGTGAAAATTCAGGAGGATCCAATGAAGGATGATGAATTGACGAAGGTCCATAGAAAGAAGAAGGATCCGATGATTTCATCTAGAATGAATGAAGCCCCTATGAAAAAAGATAACATATGGGTAAAACAATTTCCTCAACTTGGAGAATCCTTCAGTGATAAATGGTTGGATTTGGGGGAGGAGGAGGAGTCTGATAATATAGATGCAGTGGCTCATAAGGTGGAAGAGAAAGAGCCTGTCAATATTGATGTCACTATAATGGATGAGATTGAAAACATAGTGTGGAACATATTTGAACTTTCGCAGGCAGCTCCTGATGACCCTGCTTCATGTCTCGCATCCTCGGGTGATGGCTTGCATGCAGTGACTATTATGGATGCACCTATTGATACTGGTATGCAAGCAATGAACACTGTTTCATGTATGTCTCCAATTCCATTTTTATGCACAAATAAGGATCATATAATTGCAGTGGACTCACAATCCACTTTTATAGATGTTGATCATTCTAATAGACCACATTCCCAGCTCGATAATTCTGCTCTTATTTCTAAGGATACTCCTATGACATGAATTTGGGTCTAAAATCTGGAAAAAGAAAAAAAGACACTTCAAAGCAGGTTTTTCCTAATAATGAAATATCTAACACCACCAAGGTGATAGGAAAAAATGACCAGATAGTGGAAGTGGGCTCTATGGCCACTATGGTTGTCTCCTCAGGCTCCTCTGACATTCTTAAACCAAATTTGACTCCAAGACATTTCCCAACGGCCCCATGTGGGCCTGCAATCCCTTTGAAAAAAAATCAGGGTGCTGATATCTAAAGTACTTCTAATGTTCCTGCTGCCCCTTCTAAGAATAAACAGGAGAATGAATCCAGTCCAACATCCTCTCATGGACCTAGAAGGTCAGCAAGGAAAAAGGGATTGGGTGGTGAAAAAAAGGGAGTTCTGACTCCAAACGCAGGTTCAAATGAATTTTTTATGTTGGAATTGACAGGGTATAGCAAACTCTGATACTTTTATTGTGCTTAAGAGATTTATTTTGACTCACAGACCTCAATTATTTTCTATTGATGAGCCTAAAATTAATTTTTCTCCAAACTATTTTCATTTTTTCTCTTTTGGATATAAATTCCTTGGTGGTTGTAAGGACCTAATTGCAATTGAAACTCCTTGGATTTTTTTATCATTCATCTTTTCATTCTGTTAATTTTGTCAAATTTTCTGATCAAATGTTTACTTGTGAATTTTCCTTTACTGGTGTACATACTTTCTGCACTATGATATATGAAAAGAATAAATATCAAGAGAGAAGAACCCTTTGGAATGACCTTTATTCCCTCTCTAGAGTTATACAAGATCTCTGGTTTGTGATTGGAGATTTTAACGCCATTCTTTTTCTAAGTGAAAAGATTGGACCACCACCCTCTTCTATCTCCTCAAGATAATTCAATGCTACTATTGATGATTGTGATCTTATAAAAATTAACCTCACTGGGGCTAAGTATACATGGTATAGAAAGTACATCAATAGGGTAGTGGCTAGAAAACTTTACAGGGCTTTCACCAACTCTGTTTCCCTTGAGAAATGGGTTTCTATATCTAGTATTACTTTACATAAGATCAACTCTGACCATCAACCCATTCTTGTCAGTCTTTTCTCTAAGGGTTCCAAATCTCCTACCTCTTTTAAATTAAGTAATGCTTGGGTTGCGGACCCAGAATGCTCCAATATGATAAATGATTTTTTGGTCGGCATGCGACATCAAAATGATGTTTTTCTTGCACTACTGAATTAAAACTCTTGAAGATATGTCTCAAGGGTTGGTGAAGCTCTAAAAAATAGCTTGACTATGAAATCTACACTTTGGAGAATGAACTTATTCGCATTCAAAGCTCCAACACCTGCTTGGATTTTTCTATTGATCCTCAAACTGAAATTACTACGTCTTTGAAGCTCAACTCTCTTTTGAAGCTCAAAGATAACATACGTAAGAAAATTTTCAAAACCAAATGTCTTTCATATGGTGACTATAATACTAAATTCTACAAATCTCTCCAAAGAATCAGGAATTCCATAGGCCCCTTTTCTTTCTTAGAGTTGATGAAACTCTTCTTGACAATGAGAATTCCATCTCTATTCATGTTTTTGATTACATTAATAATTTGTTCAATGGTCTAGAGGTTTGTAAAGATCTTCTTCCTGATATCATCCCCAATATGGTCACTGCTGAAGACAATGAACTTCTCTTAAACATCCCCCTGGATCATGAAATCAAGGACACTGTCTTTAGCCTCAACCATGATAGTGCCCCGGGACCTGATGGTTTCAATAATAGTTTCTTCCAACAATACTAGGAAATAATTCTTGTGGATGTGTGTAAACTGGTAAAATCCTTTTCTCCACAGGTTTTATTTCACATGGGATAAATGCTCAATTTCATACTCGTATTCATAAAGTGTAAAATGTTGCGGAAATTCATCTTTTTCGGCCTATTGCTCTCATCAACACCATCTTTAAAATTATCACCAAACTCCTTGCTAATAGACTTGCCTCCATCTATAATAAAATCATTTCATGGCATCAATTTGGCTTTATTAAAGGTAGATCTATTCAAGATTATATATTCCAGGCCTCGGAATGTACTAATATACTGAATAAAGTCACTAGAGGAGGCAGTGTGGCCATAAAACTAGACATTATAAAGGCGTTCGACACCCTGGATTGGAGTTTTATTTTAAAGGTTAACAAAAACTTTGGGTTTAATGACTATTTTACCGCTATAATTCGCTCTTATTCACTTCGGCTTCCATCTCTGTGATGGTCAATGTGGCTCCTAAAAGATTCTTCAAATGCACCAAGGGGGTTCGGCAAGGCGACCCTCTTTCTGCCATTATTTTTTCTATTACTGAGGATTACATAAGAAGACTTCTCAAGAGCCTTGTAAACCAAAACAAGATTAATCCCATTCAAGATTCTAGAAACTTAAATGTTCCTACCCACCTTTTATATGCTGATGACATTATTTTTTTCTTAAATGGTGATAAAAGGAACATCCAACATCTCAAAAGTGCCCTGGGTCACTATGAAGAAGTCTCGGGCCAAGCGATAAGTTGGATCAAATCCTTTGTTTTCATTTGGAAAAATTTTACCCCCAAAAGAAAAAGATTCATCATCAATTATTTAGTTATCAAAGAAGGCTCTTTCCCTTTTACTTATCTTGGGGTTCCTATCTTCTGGGGAAGACCTAAATCCAGCTATTTTCACTGCATTGTTGATCAAATTACCAACCAACATTCATCTTTGAATGGTAAATCCCTTTCCTTGGCTAGAAGAGTTTGTCTTTGCAAATCTCCAATTGTCTCCAAATTGGTTTACTCGATGATGTTCTACAATTGGCCTGCTAGTCTTCTTAGGAAAATCAATGTTTATATTAAAAAAATTATTTGGACTAGTAGTATGATTGAAAGAAAACATGTGACCTTACCTTGGGTCACATGTTGTAAACCTCTGGATAAGGGCAGTCGTGGAATAAAAAATCATAAGATTTTTAACGAATCTCTTCACGCTAGAATGACTTGATATCTAATTCATAGCAACTCTGATTCCACTTCCTTTCTTAAGACTAGACTCATTACCAACCTTAGAACTGGTAATCTGAGTTACATAACTTCTTCCATCTGGCCATCAATTAGATACTCTTTCATTAATATCATGAACAACTCTATATGGGTGGTTAGCGCTAATTCCACGATAAATTTCTGGCTGGATAACTGGACTGGTGCCCCCCTTAATCTCAATGTTGATGCCCGCCATTCCTCCTGGAAACACCAACTCCTCTATTAGGGATGTTCTTTCATCCCATGACCTCTCCCTTCCAGATCACATTGGTCATATCATTGAAAATTATCATTTATCCACCAACAATGATTTCCTCATTTGGGAACCTGCTTTTAATGGAGTCCTTGATTCCAAATGTTTCTACAAAAACAATTTTAGAAAATCTGATTATAGCTTTGTTTGGTTGAATGCCTTTATAAAACCTTGGATCAAGCCATCAAGATTTACTATTTTCTGGCGTATAGCCCATAATAGGGTTCCCACTGATTTTTGCCACCAATCCTTTGGGATTCCACTTTTCTCTAGATGTAATATGTGTAATCAACACCTCGAGGATGATAATCATTTGTTTTTGTCTTGTGCTACAGCTTCAGCTCATTGGAATTACACTCTTGACATTTTTGGTCGCAGATGGTCACTTCTTCACTCCATCAAATCTCAATTGCAATAATGTGTTAATCGGGGTTTCTCCATGAAAATCAAGAATCTTTTTCTAACTACGGTGGTGGAACTCTTGCATGTGATATGGTATGATAGAAATAATTTTCTTCATAATAATTTCTCATTCGGTCTCACTGCAGGTAAAATGCATATTCTCATGGCCATCAAGGATGTTGCCTCGCTTCAGAAGGATCATTGTGATAACTATGTTTGTGATTTTGAGATCCTTCGTCGTCTTATGATTGCGGGATCTTATAGACAACCTCGGTGCACCTTTGAGGTGTTCTGGCAAGCTCCACTTCCAGGATGGATCAAAGTGAATGTCAACGGTGCCTTGAGAGGAAAACAGGGTTTGGCATGTTGTGGTGCCATTTTTAGAGACTATCTTGGCAGGTTCCAGGGCTGTTTCTTTGGTGGTTGTGGTACGACCACAGCTCTGGAAGCAGAAATGTTGGGAGTGATTCATGTGGTGGAAATTTCCAAACAAAAGGTTTGAACAAGCTATGGATATAAAGTGACTCAACCACTATGGTGCAAGCTATCTGGAAGGGAGTGGTGCTCCTTTCCTGGCCGCTTACTTCTCGTTGGATTCAATGTCTTGTTTCGCTCTCGGATCTCAACTATATTTCCACTCATGCTTACAGTGAATCGAACATGGTTGCTGACAGTCTTGCCAACAAGGGGGTCAACCAGGATATTACATGGCTGGATGATTTGCTTGGAGACTTGCTCGCTCTCTATGACAAGGATTGTAATAAGATTCCATCTTTCAGACTTTTGTAACACCCTTTTTTATGCAATAAATTGTGCATCGGTTCTTGAATGAGGCTCCCAAAAAATGAATCAGTGACGGTTCTGAAGAGATTTTTTCATCTCATGAAATATGTGGATCAACAATGGTTATTGATTCAAAATTAAAATAGGTGTAGGAAATAGAAAACCTGGAATGGAAGGATTAAAATGAAATTTTCATTGAATAATAATTCCTTCATGAACCAAGAGTGGATATGATGATAAAATTATTGAATCTGCAACAAATAGAGGATGAGAATGTTTCTAAATATGGATCCAACATTACCGGTTTATCAAGGCATGTTTTGGACTACATATGTAACCCCAATAGTAAGATTAATAATTTCTTTTATTGGTTAAATCCATATCTCCAAATGGCTTGGTCACCCAAACAATATCATCATACGAAGATATGGTATCTTGTCGTATCAAGATTAAAAAAATTCCTAAGGCTTATGAATTTAAGGGAAATCAAGAGATGAATATAATAGTGGACCAAGAGATGGATACAAGGAAGAATGGAAAGAAGGATTTCCCAACATATGATAATTTTTGGAAGAAATTCCCCAGTACTTGCCTGAAGGGAATGAGAGTTGATTACAAATGTAGAGAGACAGGTCACTAGGATCGTGATTGTAATGGAATGAAATAATTTTTAAATGTACACTGTTTCAATTGGAATGAGATAAGATTCAATTAAAATAAATTTTCCAAGCCTCATGGAAATATTTCTTAGAAAAATAACATGGATCAAGTTTATGCTTATGTTGAAAATACAGTCTTGGTGGAATAAATATTATATTTATGTTTTTGGATTCTGAACATATGTTATGATACTATTTTTATAATAATCATGTGATATATAAGGATTATACTACCATAATTACTCTTTAAAGACTTTTAATCTAGCATGTTCTCATTAGGTTTTACGGTGATCAATGTATTCATATATTTTGTACATAAAATATTGATATGCACTATGATATTTGGGGATAATATGATGTTAATTTGATTTGGTAAATTTAGTGACCTTCCTTAAAAAAATTTGGACCATGAATTTAGATATATGTATTTTCCATAAGTATTGTGGTTGTAATGGATTAAGATGAACATTTATTATTATTGTTGGAGTGTAAAGTCCCGACCCGGGTTCCACACACCAGTACCCCAATCTAGTTAGTCAAATTACATTAAGCATGCCTCCTCGTACACCATAATCTACCGAAAACTAGTGAGGATATCATTCCAATAATGGGGAGACTATAACCAATTTATTAGACTAATATATAAATGAAAAAAAAACTAATAATAACCAAATGATGTAACATAACCTGAATAATATTATATCACTATAGGAAAAAAATTGGAAGTAAAAAAGTAAAAATTGAATAGTATATCTGCCATGCTAAAGTACATGTCTTGTTTCAAAATTAAAAACATAAAATAATATAATGACAACTCCCAATAAGGTCACAAACCACATCTGGTTCCCTCATTCATGCTCTATCCCAAATCATCTACATTACACATTGAGGTTTCCCTTAACCTTCCCCACAATAATGTAATCATTTTGGCTTCTACTATGGCTCTCCATGCAGGTTGTGAGTAAAACTCATTGAGACATGACTAATGGCATATAAAATAATATCCAGTCAATATCAATGTGTACTGTGTATGAAGAATAAAATTAATTAAATAAAGTAATCAGTTTACATTCATTATTTTACTCTTTATTTAAACAAATAACACCCCGGTTCTCAAGGAGACTAGAACGTAAGTAATATAAAAAAATTTCATTGTTACATTCAAAATTTATAATTGACATCCATTGTTACCATTCATATTATCATAATTCATAATCTAATGTCCATGTTACCTTTCATCATTTCATAATTGAATTTCCATGTTTCCATTCATATATTATACTATATGATCGAATTCCACTATTTCTATTAATCATTTAATAATTGAATAAGCATGTTTCCATTCATATTTTAAAATTAATGTTTGAATTTATATGTTACTATTCATAATTTCACTGTTGAAAAGCCTTGTTAAAATACATATTTATTGAAAAGAGATTGAATTCCACTATCACTATTCTTATTTTCATAATTGAATTTCTATGTTACTATTCGTATTAAAAAATAAATGATTTAATGTCCATGTTACCATTCATCATTTCAAAATTGAATGTAAATGTTAACATTCATAATACATAGCTGAATTTCCATGTAACCATTCACTAGTTAAACTCACATATATCACAATATTACAATATGACATATATCATAATGTTACATGTATCACAAGGAACCATTATTTAATTCACCACTTAATTAATAAAATGTAACAATTTCATATTCACATAATTCCATAAATTAATTCAATAAATAATTAATAACACATATCCCATTATGTAATTCAAAAATCAATTAATCAAATCAATTTCATTAAACAATTAAACAACTAACAATCCAAATCAATAAAATTAAATAATTCAACAATTAATTAATCAAATAATTATTTTAATTAATTCAACAACGAAATAATCACATCAATAAAAAAAATTAATTCAACAATTAATTAATCATACAGGTTCTATTTTTTAATTCAAGACATAACTAATCACATTACAAAAATTAATAAAATAAACAATTAAGTAATCACATCAATTTCAATAATTAATTCTATGAATAACTAGTCAAATCAAAAACATTAATTAATTCTAGGAATAAATTTATCATTTCAATTTCATTAGTTAATTAAAAAATGCATTAATCACTTCAATAACGTTAATTTATTAAATCAATTAATTAATCACATAAATTCCATTAGTTAGTTCAACAAAAAATTCTCATAAATATCATTAATAAAATAAACAATTAATTTTTCACACCATCTACATTATTAAACTCAAAATTTAAGTAATCGCATAAATAAGATTAATGAATAAAAAAATTAATTAATAAAAAAGAATTAATTAATTAAATAATTAACTAATCATATCAGTAACAATAACTAATTTATTAAAATAACTAATCACCATAATCCCATTGATTAATTCAACAAATAATTAATATAATTTCAATATCATTGTATAACTCAACAATTAATTAAATTGATTTGACCAATTTCCTAAAAATACAATCCTCATTCCTTATGTCAATAATTAATTAATCTAATATATTCCATTTTTAACACAACAATCCCCATTAATTAACTAAAAAATTAATTAATCAAATTCATTCAATTTCATCCACACAAAAATTCACATTAATTAATTCACTAATTAATTAATCCAATTCATTCAATTCCATCCACACAATAATACTATTAATGTAAAATCCTGGATAAATGAAGAATATGTCATTTTCATATTTATTAATAATTGTGAATTAAATATTAATTTTACTTTAAATGGGTTTCTATGTTTGATAGCGTACTTGATATGCAAGAACAGGTTTCTTTGTAATCTTACGTTGCACACTAATAATATAATATTATTATTTTAAATGGTCGTTAACTCCTAGTTGTTGTATTTCCGGGAATGAAAAAACCTAAATAAAATATGATTATAAATTATTTTTAAATTTATTTACATTATCAAATAAAAAGTTAGAGGCTTAAAATGTGAATGAATTTATTTTTAAGCATAATTTACATTAAAAGGCCGATTTATCACCTTATAATGGAGAACCCTTTTTAAATATAGTTTTGGTCACTTTAATACATTCTATATTACCAATTAAATTCCTTCTTTATAATGGGGGACATCAAAATATACTTTTTGTAAATTTTTGGAATTTTTCCGATAAAGTTCATTTTTTAATGAATAGTCAAAAATATTGTATTTTAATTCAAAAGTGCCTTTTAATATAATTTATTTATATGTTTAGATTATCTTTTTAATTTGTTTTAAAGTGAAATTAAAATATATTTTTACCATTTAATCCAATTTTGGTCATTGGAATTAATTTCACTTTGAAATTGAACATAAACCAGTATCAATCTTTTGATAGTTATTTTTTCTTAAAAACATGTTATTTGTTTTGATAACTGGAATTAATTTTAAAATTATTTAATTCCACTTAGATGTTTTGAATTTGAAAAAATAGACATAATTTTTGAATTTGGAATATCAAATATAGCTTTGGCTGAATTTTTCATATTTTTATGAAAAACTTCAATTTTTAATGAATAGTGAAACCACTTAGTGGCAGTTAGTAAAACCGACTTTTTCATTTAAATGAAATTTTACCACTTCTGTGAATTTAATTTTTAAAATCCGACATACATGGTTGTTATCAAGAAGTATAATGTGGTTCAATAAGATAAAAATAATTTTTGGTTAATAGTAAATTTTGACTTTTATTTACCGCGGTTAAAGGTAAATAAGGTAATTCAAGGTGAAAAGAATATTAAAATAATTGTAATTTACCTTAACACGTGTCAAAACCTTATTGGTTGAGTCATTTACTATCATGGTCATCTTTGGGTCGATTTTGGGGCCCCATTGAGCCACATGGGAGTGATAATGGAAATTTAGATTAAATAATTTAATGTGAAGAAAAAAATGACATTAACAAAAATATTTTAATAATTAATTTTTATATGGTGTTATATAAGTCCTATTTTATACTATAAATATTATTTGGAAATATAAGAAAATTTCCTACATGATAGTATTTTTTTATAATTTTTAGACGTCTAATAAATTAAATTATTTATAACACAATTGTGATGCAGTATTTACCTCATTAATAAATGATTCAAATAAATAAGATAATAATGATTAACATATTATCCAAACATGTCCAATTCTGATTGGATGATTTTATTTCGAATATGAGTCGTCTTATATTCGACCTTAATGATTTTTGGACAATTAGAAACCAAATATTATTATATTGTAAAATAATATTTTCACACTTTCCTAAAAATCCCCTACTCTCCCTTATAAAAAGAGACCACTTCTAACCAATTCCTCACACCACTCAAGCCATTTGGATCATCCAAAATCTTCCCAATTGCACTCCCTACATCCCTATTCTTCTCTTAAAGGCCTTACCTTATGAAAAAGGCACTTCAAAAAGTACTTTTGGTTCAATCCAATGGGAGTTATCCAAATTAAAGGTAACGATTTCTCTAAAATTGTTTTCTTTTATTTTACATCTCCAACCCCTAAACTCTTTTTATTCCTTTCTTTTTTAACACCAACAGTATCCTCAATATACTAGGATGTTGTTATAATAAGGATTAAAACTACACTTACACACACCTCCATCTAATGGATAAAGAACATAGTGTTTCCATGGATGGAAAACTAATGCCTCACGAAATGATGATTGTTCAATTACATATTACCACCTCTCATGGTGGCCATTATGATGGAACTGTATTTATATATGAGATATATTATTCTTATTATTTCCTTATTCTTCTGTACTACCCAATTATATCAAGCATTTATGGGTTCCATAGTGGATAAATACGATAATCTCATTTGAGGAAGTGCAGACTACCTCCCCCTCAAAGTGATGTGACTCGTTAATGCCTTATGTAGGATGTATAAAGGATAGAGTTAATGATATTATATATTATATTATACTGAAATTATAATAGACCAATTTATCATTATGTTTTAATTCCATTAGAATAATAAATAGAAATGAAAGTAGCGTTCATACGTACGTACGGCTTACCGTCTCCAAGAACGGTGCATTTCATTTCTTACCTCAAAATGTTATGTAAATACATGTATATACGGAATATATATTATATATATGATATCTAAATATTGAATATAATTATGTATATAATGAACCTTTTACCACTTGATCAACATGTAATTATAGGAAGTCCATTTTTCACTCAAGACCAAAATATCAACAAAAATATGATTATTAACTTAAATGATTACATAATGTTTATAACATGGTAATAAGTGATATAAAAGGAATAATAAACTAGAAAAAGGTTCTTCAGCAAGTTGAAATTAACTTTAGTTTATTTTTTAGGAGATTAAAGAATGATCGAGTCAAGTCGGACACAAGGTAAGGGATTTTCTTATCTCACTTTTAATTCTGTGAGATTTCCATTGTTCGGCACGTATTCATTGCATGTGTTGTATTGTGTACTTCTATTTGATATATATTATCTTGATTCTCATTATATTCATGATATTATGTGATTTATTTGGTTTTATTAAATTTTTTCCATACGACTCGATTGATTGCAGTGAAGTAAGGGTTTTCATCTCACATCCTATTTTCTTGAGATTCATGCCATATTGCCATTATTTCCTTTTGTGTGGTGTATGTACTGCCCATAATTTTACTATTTCTGTAATATACGTTCATTTATGAGTGTTTACATCTTCATTTTATTATCCTTCTTTCATGAGGCATATGTTTTGTAAGCTACTAAATCGGTAAGGGAACCTTTCACCCACCTCTTTTTAAAAGACTTCCTTTTGTTATGTCTTTTAATTTATGGCTTATTTTGTTTGGATATATTCTTATATATCCTTATTGATGTAAATTTTATATCCTAGTGATGTGATACCCTTTTTATCTCATCAACTAATTTTCTTAATTTTAAAGTGACGATGTTAGGCTTTTGAATTTTTACAGGGGAACTTCTTATCCCAACTTCAATTCTTTGGGTTAGACTTGTACTTCTTGAATATGTCATCCTATGAATATGTGTGAATGACCTATGACTGTTTTACACTTTATATCCACTTATATTTGGTGTATTTATATTTTTCACACATAATTATGTGATTTATTTATCCTTAATTTAAGGATACCATCTTTATAAGGGATTTCATCTCAATTTACATTTCCACTGAGACTTCATTGTTTTTATACACCAACTCACTCCTATGTGGTGTATATACTGTCCTTTGACATATTATATCATGAATCCCTTTATTATCATGATATTATAAAGTTCAGATTATAATTTATTCCTCAATTCTTTGTTTTCAAGCGTCCTTCTTTTTGTTAAAAAAACCTTTTAACTAAAATATCGTTTTAAATGTTTTACATATTTATTCTTCCAAATATTTCACATTAATTTCCATGTTTTAAAAATTTGTTTTAGGATGAATTTATATCGAAATTAATATTTTTAAATGATAATTCATTTAAGATATTCAAAGTGGTATGGGAAACATTGATTCAAAAATCACTTTTTAAATGGTTTTTGAGAATTGATTGACAATTTAAATATCTTGAAATTGCTTCTTGTGATTGTAAATGAAATTTTATTAGTGAAATATTTATATTTGGAATATATTATTTGTTATGATGGTACTTGGACATTTTAATGGTGGTTACATGATAAACCATATGATGGGTGGTGCCGTGAATACCAGGATGAGTGGTTACGTTATAACCTCTAATACATTGGGTATGGAAGTCGGCTGTATTGCTATTCCATTTAGTGATATGTGTGGAAGTTGACCATATGGTTATTCCATTTAAGTATGTTTATGTCCCAATGTACCTTTATATGTTATGTGTTCTTTATATGGGTTTTATGGTAATCTCTTGGTTACAAAAGGGTAAGTAATGATCATTTATTTTTTGAAGATTATATACTACTTCATAAAGGTGAAAAGTATTAATTATGTTAAAGTATTCGTGGTTTACTTGTTGTTTTGAAAAACTAACTGTTTTCATTCTTTGTGTATCCCTTACTGAGATTTTTATACTAATCCCAAGTTTTTGAAATGTTTTCCAGAGGACATAAAGATGAATAGGTTCAAGGATGGGATCAAGGAAAAGTCATGCTATCTTAAACAGGGAACTTGACATGACTCTTTTTTTAAGAGTTTTTATTTTATAAAAAAATGGATACTAAGTAGTAGTGTCTACTTGTAATATTCAAGTTGTTATGTAATAGTTATGGCCTAATTCAATAAAACTCTAAACCTGAAAAGATATTCAATGTGAATTATTTATTTAATTCAAGATTATGTAAGGTTTAAGGCTAGGTCCATGTAGTTGGTATCAGAGGTCGATTTAGATAACTTTAGAGTTTAGCAAATTCATTAAGCATAAGTGACATTACCATAATGATTAGGATTTCAGAAAGAGTCATAGTTTTTTTATATAATGTGATTGAGTTTTAGATAACATGAATAAGTATATCTTAGTGTTTACCCTCCTTATAAGATATTATATGATGATTATACTGATATACTCACACTGACCTTTTTGGTTTTAGTAAATGGCTGGATCTAGCAAGGACCAATGTAACAGTGGATGTGAAGTAAACTATGACGGTTTTCTGAACAAGCAGCTGAATGATATGGGAAATGCAATGAGAACACTTGTGGTTATTCTCAACCATCTATCTGGGGTCATGATTGAAAAAAAGAACCTTAGTGATTTTTATAATGCATCGTATATGTGAGACAAAAATCCATACGGGATTTTGGGTAATAATCATAAAGGTAAGTATGTTCAAAAAACCTATGTGTCAAGGATGTGGAATGAAACACTGAGGAAAATTCTTCAAAGGGACAGGAAGATGCTATAGATTTGGGAATGAAGGTCATAAAGGAAGAACCTGCCATGGAAAAAGGAACAATCTAGTTGACTCAAGGAAAGGGAAAGAAGTCCTTTCCGAGGGATCAATTGAATGTTTTAAATGTGGTTTTCATGGTCATTATGCAAACACATGTCCTACAAAGATGTTTTGGTAATGGTATCACCAAGACCGTACAAATATTTTTTTACCAATACCTAATTCCATTTCGATTGAGGATGAAGATATTGACAATGACCAATGAAAGGTATGGATTATTTCTTAAACATATGTTTTCCTATTATTGAAATATTAGGATATGATTCATGATTTTGGTTGTAGGAAAGAAGTATTTCAGAATAAGTTGTAAAGGAATGGTTAATGGATCATGAATAATTTTGAATGAGTAAGAAGTAAACATACAAGGGATTCAAGAGTAATGGTATATTTTAGGATGGTGAAATGTTTAAAAGTATTAAGGCTCTTTTGATAATGATAATTACTTTAGAAGACTTTTTATAGTATGTGTAACCCTAATGTTTGATATATGAAAATTTTATTCAAGGAATAATTATCTTTTCTTTTGTGGATATAGTTATAATGAACTATTTGGGTTTATATGATCCTTGATTTTGAGGCAATTAGCGGTTAATACTTTTTGGGATGCAAAACGAATGTTATTAGATAACATTTGTGGTTAAAATATGTTATGGTTATTTTTGATGAATTTATCTTTTTTGGGGAATGTTATAAAATTATATAGATTTTAAAAAAGGACAACACACAGACCATGTGATAACCCATCGCGTCGGACGAAGTTGTGGGAATCGAACCCACAACCAAAGTGCGGTTGGTATTTATTGATTACCACTGGACTATGTGAAGTCCCTGGTTAGTATGACTTATTCTTTTTAGTTATAAGATCTTATGAATCAATAATGAGTTTATTTTGGGATATCTATGGAAATAATTAACCTATCATTGAGGATATGTGATTTGGTTAATTACTTTTCAATATGATACTTTAAGAGTAACTGATGTTATTTGGAGATTAATGTTAAGATTTATCTTGGAAGACTATGTGATTAAATCCTCCTGATATTTGGGTTTCAATCTTAGTTTGGATTACTTTAATGAATTTTAAGGATATCTTTTAATTGAATTGTCTTTGGTGAACATTGGGTTTTGTTGGAAAAATTTTGGACATTAAGAGTTGTTTTTCTTTTTATAAAGGATTATCCTTTTGGTGATTATCTAATCTTGTACTAACAATTTTGGTTTTTGTTAAGGTCTAAAGACAAGGGAAATATATAGTTCATCTTGTTTTGGATTATGTGATTTTCTCTAAGTTGATTATAGCACTCTTAATGTGAAAAATGAGTCATCCAAAATACTCATCATTTGGAGAAAATATGAGTCTGTGTTAGAAATCTAGTAAAAGATGATTGTCTGCATGACATGTAAGAATATTTACTTATGTTTTTAGTTAAGATCATAAATAAATTCCTCAATGAAAAGTAACTTAAAAAAAACTTGTTTGTTAACTTTTCCTACTGAGGAATCAAATACTGTTTAACCCATCACATGCTTTGGATTTTTTGGTGGTTAACTTTCTCCTAAACACATTTTCTATCACTCTCCATTAGAACATGATGGTTTTTTTCTCCTCCATATCCATGTTTTCATGGAATCCTAGTATATATTATCTCGGGTGACTTTCTTTCTTCTCTTCCTTTAATTTGAAGTGATAGTTTTATTAACTCTTTTCTCAATGTTGGGAATTCAATAAAGTTCCCAAGCCCAATTTAAAATTGAGAGGACGCAATTCCCAAAAGGGGGGAAGGATGTAACATCCCGGATAAATGAAGAATATGACATTTTCATATTTATTAATATTTGCGAATTAAATATTAATTTTACTTTAAAGGGGTTTCTGTGTTCGATAGCATACCTGATACACAACAACATGTTTCATTGAAATCTTACGTTGCACACTAATAATATAACATTATTATTTTAAATGGTCGTTAACTCATAGCCATTGTATTGGTGGGAATGAAAAAATCTAAATACAATATTATTATACAATATTGTTAAATGTATTTACATTATCAAATAAAATGTTTGTGGCTTAAAATGTGAATGAATCTAATTTTAAGCATAATTTACATTAAAAGGCTGATTTATCGCCTTTTAATGGAGAACCCTTTTTAAATCTGGTTTTGGTCACCTCAATACATTATATATGACCAAATACAATCCTTCTTTAGAATAGGGACATCAAAATTTACTTTGTGTAAATTTTTGGAATTTTCCTGATAAAGTTCATTTTTTAATGAATAGTGAAAAATATTGTATTTTAATTCAAAAGTGCCTTTTATTCTCATTTATTTATATGATTAGATTATACTTTTAATTTGTTTTAAAGTGAAATTAAAATAACTTTTTATCATTTAATCCAATGTTGGTCATTTTAATTAATTTCACATTGAAATTGGACATAAACAAGTATCAATATTTTGATAGATATTGTTTCCTAAAAACACGCTATTTGTTTTAATAACTGGAATTAATTTTAAATTTAATTAAGACCACTTATATGTTTTTAATTTTGAAAAATACACATCATTTTTGAATTTGGAATATCAAATATATCTTAGGTTTAATTTTTGATATTTTTCTGAAAAACTTTATTTTTTTATGAATAGTGAAACCACTTAGTGGTAGTTAATAAAACTGACTTTTTCATTCAAATGAAATTTTACCACTTTTGTGAATTTAATTTAGAAAATCTGACATACATGGTTGTTAAAAATTAAAATGTGGTTGAATAAGATAAAAATAATTTTTGACGAATAGTAACTTTTGCCTTTTATTTACCGGAGTTAAAGGTAACTAAGGTAATTCAAGGTAAAAAGAATATTATAATAATTCAAAATTACCTTAACACTTTTCCAAAGCTTATTGGATGAGTCATTTACGACCATTGGAATCTTTGGGACGATTTTGGGACCCCATTGAGCCACTTGGGAGTGATAATGACAATTTAGATTAATTAATTTAATGTGAAGACAAAATTGACATTAACAGAAATCTTTTAGTAATTAATTTATATATGGTGTTATATATAAGTCATATTTTTGACTGTAAATATTATTTGGAAAGATAAAAATTACATGATATTATTTGTTTTATAATATTTAGACATCTAATAAATTAAATTATTTATGACATAATAATGATGCAGTATTTACCTCATTAATAAATGATTGAAATAAATAAGATTATAATGATTAAAATATTATACAAAACATGTCCAATTTTGATTGGATGATTTTATTTCGAATATGAGTCATCTTATATTCGACCTTATTAATTTTTGGACCATTAGAAACTGGATATCATTATATTATAAAATAATATTTTCACATTTTCCTAAAGAGCCCCTACTCTCCCTTATAAAAGGAGACCACTTCTAACCAATTCCACACACCTATAAAGGAATTTGGCTCGTCCAAAATCTGCCCAATTACACTACCTACATCCCTATCCCCATCTTAGAAGCCCTACCTTAGTCATAATGCATTTCAAGAAGTCCTTTTTGTTCAATCCAAAGAGAGTTAACCAAATTAAAGGTAACGATTTTTCTTAAATTGTTTTCTTTTATTTTACTTCTCCAACCGCTAAACTCTTTTTATTAATTTCTTTTGAAAAAACACCAGTATCCTCAATATACTAGGATATTGTTATAATAATTATTCGAACTACACTTACACACACCTCCATCTAATGGATAAAGAACATAATTTTTCCGTGGATGGAAAACTAACGCCTCACGAAACGATGATTGTTCAATTACATCTTACCACCTCTCATTGTGGCCATTATGATGTAAATGTGTTTATATATTATATATATATTGTTTATGATTTCCTTATGCGTGTGTACTACCCAATTATATCAAGCCTCTATGGTTTCCATCGTGGGTAAATACGATAATCTCATTTGAGGATGTGCGGACTACCGCCACCTCAATGTGATGTGACTCGTTAATGGCTTATGTGGGATGTATAATAGATATAGTTAATGATATTATATATGATATTAAACTTTAATTATAATATTCCTATGTATCATTATGTTTTAATTTCATTAGAATAAGAACTAGAAATGAAAGTAGCGTTCAGGCGTACATACGACTTACCATCTCCATGAACGGTGCATACCATTTCTTACATAAAAATGTTATGTAAATACAAGTATATACTGAATATATATTATATAAATTATATCTAGATCATGAATATAATTCTGGATATAATGAACCTTTGACCACATGAACAACATGTATTTATAAGAAGTCCATTTTTGACTCAAGAACCAAATATTGACAAAACTAAGATTATTAACTTAAATGATTACATAATGTTTATAACATGGTAATAAGTGATATAAAAGGAATAATAATCTTGAAAAAAGGTTCTTGATCATGTTGAAATTAACTTTATTTTATTATTCATGAGATTAAAGAATGATCGAGTCAAGTCGGACACGAGGTAATTGATTTTCTTATCTCACTTTTAATTCTGTGAGATTTCCATTGTTCGGCACTTATTCATTG
Organism: Viscum album; assembly: GCA_963277665.1. Lineage (NCBI taxonomy): Eukaryota > Viridiplantae > Streptophyta > Magnoliopsida > Santalales > Viscaceae > Viscum > Viscum album. The sequence goes on from OY728122.1 coordinate 1,707,461,959, forward strand.
CATGTGGTGTATTGTGTACTTACATTTGATATATATTATCATGATTATCATTCTATTAATGGTATTATGTGATTCCTTTGGTGTTATTAACTTTTGGCCATACGACTCGATTGATTGCAATGAAGTAAGGGTTTTCATCTCACTTCCTATTTTCGTGAGATTTATGCCATATTGCCACTATTTCCTTTTGTTAGGTGTATGTACTGCCCATGATTTTACTATTTCTATAATATAAATTAATTTATTAGTATTTACATCTTCATTTTATTATCCTTCATTCATGTGGAATACGTTTTTTAAGTTACTAAATCGGTATGGGAACCTTTCAACGACCTCTTTTTAAAAGACTTCTTATTGTTATATCTTTTAATTTACATATTATTTTGTTGGGATATTTTATTCTATTTCCTTATTGATGTAAATTTTATATCCCAGTGATGAGATACCCTTTTTACCTCATCAAATCATTTTCTTAATTTTAAAGTGACGGCATTATGATTTTGAATTTTTGCAAGGGAACTTCTTAGCCCAACTTCAATTCTTTGGGTTAAACTTGTACTTCTTGAATATGTCATCCTATGAATATGTGTGAATGACCTATGATTGTTTAACACTTTATATCCACTTATATTGGGTGTATTTTTATTTGTCACACATAATTATTTGATTGATTTATCCTTAATTTAACGATACCATCTCTATAAGGGATTTCATCTCGATTTACATTTCCACTGAGACTTCATTGTTGTTATACACCAACTCGCTCTAATGTGGTGTATATAATATCCTTTGACATATTATGTCATGAATCCCTTTATTCTCATGACATTATAATGTTCTGATTAAAATTCATTCCTCAATTATTTGTATTCAAGAATCTCTTTTTTTGTTAAAAAAACTCTTTAACTAAAATATCGTTTTAAATGTTTTAAAGATTTATTCTTCTAAATATTTCACATTAATGTACATGTATTGAAAATGTATTTTAGGATTTATTTATATCGACATTATTATTTTTAAATGATAATTCATTTAAAATCATCAATTTGGTGTGGGACACTTTTATTAGTGAAATATTTATATTCGAAATATTTTATTTGTTATGATGGTACTTGGACATTTGATGGGTGGTTACGTGATAAACCATATGACGGGTGGTGTCGTGAATACCAGGATGGGTGGTTACGTTATAACCTCCATTGCATTGGGTATGGAAGTCGGTCGTATGGCTATTCCATTTAGTGATATGTGTGGAAGTAAACCGTATGGTTATTCCATTTAAGTATGTTTATGTCCCAAGTTACCTTTATATGTTATGTGTTCTTTATATGGGTTTTATGTCAATCTCTTGGTTACAAAAGGGTATGTAATGATATTTTATTCAGTGAAGAGTATTTAAAACTTCATAAAGGTGAAAAGGATTACTTATGTTAATGTTTTCATAGTTTACTTGTTGTTTTGAAAAACTAAAAGTTTTCCTTCTTTGTGTATCCCTTACTGATCTTTTATGATCATCCCAAGTTATTGAAATGTTTTCTACAGGACATAAAGATTAATAGGTTCAAGGATGGGATCATGGAAAATTCATTCTATCTTAAATAGGGAACTAGACATGGCTCTTTTTTTAAGAGTTTTTATTTTATGAAAAAATGGATACTGAGTAGTAGTGTCTACATGTAATATTCAAGTTGATATATAACAGTTATGGCCTAATTTTATAAAACTCTAATCTCGAAAAGATCCTCAATGTGAATTATTCATTTAATTCAAGATTATGTAAGGTTTAAGGCTGGGTCCTAATAATTAATTAATTCACTTATTAATTAATACAATTCATTCAACTGTACCAACGCAACAATCACTAATAATTAATTCACTAATTAATTAATCCATTTCATTCAAATATATAATAATTACAAATCCCACTAATTAATTCATTAATTAGTTATCCTAGTTTCAAAATCACTATATTACAATACTTAATTCAACAATAAATTATTCCAATTGGAAAATCTCAATATTTGAACAATTAATTCATCAATTAATTATCTTAATTTCCCAATCAAAATACTCCATTAAATAATTCTACAACAAATTAAATCACATCAGTTACACTATTTAATACAAAAATTAACTAATCATCTCTACCCTATTAATTTATTCAACAATTAATTAATCATCCCAATCAAATTAACAATCACAACAATCTCTAACAATGAAATCAAAAATGAATAATTCTAATTCAACAATTTTAGTATTACAATAATTATTTCATAAATTAATAATTCAAAATCAATTATTTTCATAATCCCAATCATTCCCTTAAATTATTTCAATAATTAAATTTTCAAATATCCAAAATCCCAATAACATCATAATTACTAAAATAATTAATTATTTCAAATTCACAATCACAATATCCCAAATTTTACAATTCCCCCCATTAATTAATTCAAAACATGAAAATTAATTTTTAATCATCTAATATGAATTTGAAAATTATAGACATGTTTGTGAAATCCAGTCTTTTTTATTTGAATTATAGACCACCTACCTCGATTCGTTGATGAATTATTACTCAATTGAGAAACCCAATTTGAAGAGGATCAATATAGAATGAAATAAATAACACTGTCTAGATCTGAAACCAGATTCCACAATAAAATGATAAAATATCTCTTAAATCAATACCTATGTCCAAAAATCCTGGATCTAGTCTGAAAAATAATGATCTAGATCTAACAAAATAGAAGATACAACCCACCCAAAAAATTGTATAAGAATGGAAAAGGGACGGGAAATCAAATAGGAGGAAACAACATACCCGAATAGGTGAAGATCTGCAAACTATGTCATTTCCTCTGATTGTTTCTATACAATGGTTCCCCAAATTGGTTATTCACTTGACATAAATCATACCTCCAAGTACAGTAGAGACTACTAAATAGTAGCGAGGGTCTAATATCAATCATCAGTAGACTAACTATCTTTTTTAGAGTAAAACATCAATGAAATATTGGATAAACAATTACAAAATATAGAACTATAACAAAATAGATTCCAATAAAACATGATTACCAAAACTATAAATATAATATGAAAACTAAACAGTAGATAATCTAGGCTAAGGTACATTCCATGTGTCGAAATACAAACCCCAAAATAAAGACACTGACAACTCCCAATAGGGTCCTAAAACACATTCGGTTCCCTTATTCTAGATCCATCCCACCTCCGCAATCTAACACAATGCCTTTTCATTTATCCCATCCTACAACTATGAAATATAGTCTGATACTGATTTGGAATACCATGTAGGGTGTGAGTTAAACACAGTAGGCCACCACCAACGATGTCTAAAGAAATATCCGAACAATAATAGTGTTTGTCATTGTATAATGGAAAAATTACTGTGCACAAGTAACAATTATCACTTTATCATTTATTCTTTATTTAACAACATAAACCCTCACATTCTCATGGACACTCGTATCTCAATACCTTGTTTGGACCATGATTTAGTTTGAACTATTCCCAGTGGGATATCATAACCTATAATTCCACTATTATCATTCATTAATTCATACTTTAATTCCCATGCTACCATTCATACGTTATCCTTGAATTATCATGTTACCACTCATACCTTATCCTTGTATTCCCATGTTATCATTAATCATTTAACAATTTATTGTCCATGTTACCATACATAATTTTTCAATTTAATGACCATGTTACCAGTTATAATTTCAAAATGATATGAACATGAAAGAATTTATAATTTCATAATTAAATGACCAAGATACTATTCATAATCTAATATACATGACCGAATTTCCATGTTACCATTAATCAACTTTTTATTAATTAAAAATAAATTATACATATAAATTTCTTCACTAATTCAATAATTTTTTCGTCACATAATTACACTTAATTTAATCACCAATTAATTGAGCACGTCAATCCCAATAAATAATTCACCAATGAATTAGTCAAATAAATCAAATTAATTAATTTTATAAATAATTAATCATCTTGATCTCATTATTTTTCCACATAAATCTCTTTCATAATTCAACAATTATGTTATCACATAATTCCTTTTAATTAATTACCCAATTAATTAAGTACATCAATCCAATTAAGTAAGTGAACAATTAATTAACCAATATTCACAATCTAAATAATCCATAATTAATTATTAGATCAACAATTTCAATATTTCATAATTAATTCTACAATTAATTATCTCAAATTATCTATCTTAATTTATCAAAATTTATTTAATATTTTTTTAATCAAAATTATATATCTCGGTATTTCATAATTATTTCAATAATTTATTATTCAAATAGTCTCTCTCAATTCTCATAATTAATTCAGAAATTAATTCTCACAAATCATATATATCAATATCTCAAAATTATTTCAAAAATTAATTATTCAAAATCTATAATCCTAAAACCCCCAATTTCACATTTCCTCAATTAATTATTCCAATTAATTAATTCAATCAACAACTCAATTTTAAAACATCGAATATAAATTATAAAAATAATGAAAAATAATTTATGGTAAGACTTTGGGGTTTTATTTGTAGACCACCTACCACAATTTGTTGGCACTGATCCCCAATAGAAGAATCCACAATTTCAACCGAATATTGTCATAGAAATAGATCAAGATCATAATCCCTAAATAATGATAAAACAATCAATATTCCATAATTCTAGATCTAGATACATGATCACTGGATCTAGATAAAACGTAATATAGGGGTGAACAACCATGAAAGTACGGAAGAAGAATGAGAAATGGATGGGAAACTACACGGGATGAGATCCTCTTAAAAGGAGGGGTGAATATCTTCAATCTGGGCATCAAATCATGATGAAAAGTTGTCAAAATGTCTTATAATCTATCCAAATGGATTTAAAATCATGAATGAAATGTTACTGTCGAATGGAGGATGATTTGATATTATAACGGGTTTTTGGGAAATTTTAAAATGAAATTTTATGTGAATTTAAATACACATGAACGGTTTACTAGGCTGAGGTGCACAGTTTCCACTACTTTCCTCAACCATGAACTTTTTATTAGGGGGTGAATAGTTTCTTCTTTTATGGTGCCTAAATTTTCTAATTGTTCATCACTTGTGTAAAGTTTCTATATCCAGTGTTGCAAAATTTGTTGGATCAGGGCATACGTTTATGGAAAATTGTGTGCCAAACTTGACCTACCCATATTAATCAATTTTTCTAAAAACAATTCTCCCAAAACACCCAAAATTAATTCCCATGAAGAATTAATCTATGGTATGAACACTTTTAACTATAAATGATCCCAATAAAATCTTAGAAATGGTTTCAGTTTTAAAATATTCATACTTTATAATATATCATCCTCAAGTTCCACTGCCAATCACTTCATAGATTTTGAATAAAAATTATTAGGCCACTTAGCCCTTATATCATCTTCTCTCTACCATGATTCCTCCTAAACATTGTAATGTTCTCACAACATACAAAATATCATCAGGGTATTTCCCCACAAAACATTCTCACTGTGATCCAACACACGTATCAAAATATCATTAAAGGACGCATCTATCTCAATCTCAACATCACCCACATTGATCACATGATTAGGGTCATCGTCATACCCCAAAAGATTTTGCATATGGAAAACATCATTCTTGTCACTATATCCCTATGGAAGATCTAATTGGTATGCCACTAGCCCAATTCTCTCAACACCCTCATATGGTCCAATGAAAAAGGGAAATTGTTTCCCCTGTCGCTCTATCCTACGGTGACATAATCTAGGTGACACACGAAGTAATACACGATCACCCTTGGTAAAATCTTGTGGTCGTTGATGACTTTCATCATATGAATTCTTGTTTTGCTGATCCATTGGCCTAAACTTTTGAATAAGTAGAACGAGCTCCAGCGTCTCCTGCATGAGACTTGGTCCCAACAACCATGTTTTACCTTCATCCATCTACCATAGATGTCATCTGCATAGCCTACCATAAAGATCCTTTTATAGTTCCATATGAATAGTTTTTTGATGACTATTGTTATAGAAAAACCACACTAATTAAATGATCTTATCCCAAAACTCACTGATTTCTAGAAACAAATCTTGTATCACATCCTTCAGAACTGTTAGAGTATGATGTGCGTGCCCATTTTTCTGGGGGTGGAAACTCGTACTGAAAAAACCAACATACCAAGATCCTTATGAAAACCCTGTATGAAGAACAGTGTAAAACATGAGTCGTGTTCTAAAACTACATTCTGTGGCATACCATGTCGAAAAAATATCTTTTGAACATATGGTTCTCTAAACTTATCCACTGTGAAATGTTCTCGTATATGAATGAAATTTTCTACCATTGTTATTTTATCCACAATCACCCATTTTTTCACTCTATCGATGTTCCTCATAATAACCACTAGAAACTCTATGGTACTATCATACCAATTCAATTTTGTAATTATAAATAGAATTATTAAACCACCAGGTCATTGATGCTCCACATTCACCTATTGAAATGTGTAACATCATTTCATGAACCCTACTATCTCATTTTTCTTTCCTAGACTCCAAAACTATTGACGTAGACCCCTATTCATTTTAGTCACACCTAGATGTAACACCCACTTCGAGGAACAAAACTCATGCATCATATCCTACCACATGATCTGTGGAAAAACAACTTGATTACTAACATAGATGATCTCATCCTCATCTTTGTTCTAATAGAACAGTCACTCCCCACCATTATGTATTTAAATCATGTTTAACCACTATATATCATCATATTTCTTATCCCTGATACACCTCAAACATGTATACTCTACTAAAACTGATACCATGGTCATATTTTCGGAACTCCCCTGAACCATAACGTGCATTTTATCCATCAACGTCATCATCTTTTACCCATCACTAGAAAAATGAACCGCATGTGTCTGACTTTTCCTTCTCAAATCAGCATCCACATTGTTTCCCTTCAAGGGATTGTATTCTAGATCAAAATCAAATTATTTCATACAAAAATCCCATTTCCACATTTGAAGATTAAAATATCATTTGGAAAAGATTAATTTAATCACTTATGATCTATATACACTGTAAAATTCTCACCCAATAGATAGTTCCACCAACAATTCAAGGCATAAACAACTACTGCCAACATAAGTTCATGAATATGGTAGTTCCATTCATGTAGTATCAACTTCTGAGACCCATACACCACAACTCGGTCTCCCTACAACGAAACTGCTACATGACCTATTCCATAAGCATCACAATACAACGTATACTCCTCACCTGGCTCATGTAGGATGTATATTTGTGTCGATGTGATGTGTTTCTTCAGCTCCTGGAAAGAATTATGACAAGATACAGACCAGTCAAACCTTATCCACTATTTTGGTCAATCTTGAAAATGACACTACCAAATTGGAAAATCAATCTACAAATATTAAATAATATTCTACCAACCCCTAAATTCTATAGATATAGAATACATTCTCGAAATTAACACAAAAAACTACTACCTGAAAAATATCTAGATTTTCCAAAGAACCATCCTCTGATTTGAAATTACTAAATAAGTGTACCTAAAAAACAAAAACATACACTTAGTTAGATTCTTTATAGCTGATTCTCTCTCAATGTACTCATAATGATATAAATATTTTGGGAATGATATTAATGAGTTTTGGAGCCCCCAATATGTCATCCACAAAAACACAACCACAAACCAATCTTAGTACTAATTAAATATATTATTCATTAAGGCCAAAAACATAATTGGTGTGTGTGTCAACCCAAATGACATTATAATAAACTCAAAAAAAGTCTCTACCTACTTTTGAAATAAGTTCTCAGTATATCAGGAGACAAAACACTCAAATCATGATACCCTGATCTCAAGTCTATCATTGAAAAGACAGAATCACCTCTCAGCTAATCAAATAGATAATCATTACATAGAATGCTATACCTATTCTTCAATGTCATCCAGTTCAGCATTCTGTAATCGAAAAATAAGTATAAACTCCCATCAAAATTTACAGTAAACAACACTGTTGATCCCTAAGGGCACATAATCAGACAGATTAATCCCTTATCCACCAACTCCTCAAGTTGAGTCTTGAGGTCTTGAATAAATTTCAATTTTATTCTATATGATGGAATAGAAATAGGCTCACCCCTCTCGTTATATCATTAGTAAATTCCATATCCCTCCCAGGTGGAAACCCTGATATGTATTCTAAAAAAACATAAAATTATATGTCCACTACATGTGGAAAACATTCTTTACAAGATCTCATACATCCTTCAATATACTAGGAACCTAGGCTATGATATCTCATAGTCTCTAAGTAATTTCCCCTACTGGTCCAGCCTAGATATCCCACTCTCCCTTGTGAATATAGCTATCACCCTTGGGATATGTAAAAGACACCCTCCTCTGGTGAAAATATATGTTGTCCTGGTATACTACTAACTTGTCCATGACCAATATTATGTCAAAGACTAACATTCCAAGGATATAGAGATCCCAAAAAAAAGTGATACCCCCCAACCAAGAAAGAAAACCCCTTTTCATGAACAGATGTCTTTGGATCTTACTCCCAATGGTTTTTCTATCCTCAATAACCACCAACAAACTCCAATGCCATGCTCAAAAAAAACTTTTTCAGAAATAACGGAATGAGAAAACCTAATGCCAAATAAGGAACCATATAATATAGAAGATAATAGAATATTTCTTATCACTATCCATGGTCCATCCTTGGTATCCACAAGTGTAGCCTTCACTACATCCATCTATACATCCCCTATTCCATGTGATATAGACTGACTCTCATGAGCTACACCACACTACTGGCACAAGTGCTCTTGCCCTGATGTCCATGTCCATAGCCTCTACCACCGTGGTTAGTAGATCACCATATACCATCTTGAAATGGATCATAAGGTCCCCTCATAGAATTTTATTATTCCTAGATGCACCCTAACTAGCCTTCTATCACTAGGATCTGAAAAACATATGTTGATGTCCCATATTTCTGCAATAAAATCACACTTCTAGTGGTTTGGAATAGTATCTATGATAGTGGCCCTTCCTACATCACTGGTGGAAAACATTGTAGATACTGTCCTAAGTGACTGACCATTCCCCTTGGCCACTCTTCCTTCTTTTACCCTAACTAACAACCTCATAACGATGCTTTATGCCCTAAAAATATGATCTTATTTTCTCCCAGTAACAGCTGGTTATTTTTCACATAAATACTTTCTTAGGTTCCCCTCATATATGGGATCTTGATCCTCTAACTCAGTATACTTATTTAACCTAAAAATTATAACTTACAACTTAATGTTACATTTATTTCCATCCTCGAGTTTCCTCACTTTAGATGTTGCATCCCCTAACATTGTTGGAGAAACAAAATTCATGTTTATAAAGTGGCCAACAAAGTCCATCACCGACATACTCCCTTGATTCAACCTTATGAACTCATCATATCTATCATGCATTATCATATTTTGGTAAAATTTATCTAATGACATACCCATGAACTCCTTCCATAACATACCATCAACCTGTCCATTTCGATTATGAATGTCCCACCAGTGCTTCACTGATCCTCGTAGCATATAAGTCACCAACCTAACACTTCTCTCAGTAGGTGAATCCAAATGCTCATATACATTCTTGATGGAATCAATCCAGAACCCATATCCATTTAGTCCACCCTCTCTAGTAAATGTTAGTGGGTGATGAAACTAGATGTCACTTGTCAATTCATACATTTTCCTCACTACCCATTATGGTTCTCTTTTCGTGATTTGTATAAAATGAGCAAATCTTGCTCAGAAAATATCCCTTGTTTCCTCACCCGACACTACTGGTTCCTTAGGTTCCATTAACGGTAGATCATATCCATCCATATCCTCTTGGCATTATCTCAACCATAATATCCATGGTTTCATAACACTAAAATAAAATACACATGCTTTAGGAAACATCACATAGGTTAACATATTTATTGGAAACAACACAAAACACAATAATTCTTTTCTCCAAACCCCAACATACTATCAAAACTGAGCCAGTTATACTATCCTTACCCATCCTACACCTAGGTCATGGTTAATCAAATTCGAAAATATTTATCATTATTCAAATTTATTATTTATACACCCATTCATTGTCATATTGCATCATCTTAAAATCATTTTCAATATCATGTGAGGAACCATTTTTAGTTCAATTTCTTATGTAAGGGATAAATGTACAAGTTCAACAACTTAACGACAAGTAGGTTTATTGCGTGTTCCTAAAATGATGAATGTCACAAAATAATCATGAGTGTATATAGTGATTCCTGAAAATTTAACTCTCGTACTTTCACAAACCAACCTCATTCGACCCTGAACTAGTCTGTGGCAAGGACCGAAGGGAGTTCTTGATCCCCACAGGCTGGAAACCATTGTCAGAATCATAAATTAAATGTTGGGATCGATTTTTCCATAGAAAAAATATAAAAATATAAACAAATAAACAAGAGTAAACCAAAAAATAAAACTGAAGTCTAGCAGTAGAAAAATAATATAACTGAACAACAAAACATAACTCCACGTGACCTACTAGGTCACCACCCCAACTCAAAACTTCGTTCTCTCTGAGGGAGATCCGACACTAATGATACCTGAACAAGAAATGGAACCTATAACAAAAAGTATAGGATAGGTGTGAGCACCGAGATGCTTAGAAGGGATTCCAAATATAACTAATGAATCCATGCATACCATTTTCAAGAACAGTCCAATGACATTGGTCTGAAATATAATTATAAAATTAGCATTTTTAACTTTTAAAATAAGAAAAATTCCTTTACCATTCATTAATACAATAGATGGAACGTGAAATATCGAAAAACGATTTTTTATTTAATAAAAAAACAAAACCAAAATATACCAAAGATGGGATAAGAATAATACAGATAAACTAGGAAATCTAGAAATAAAATATTACAATAGAAAGTAAAATATCAATATAAATAACTGAGTAACCATGGGTGATCCTAAACACCGCTAGAATACCCATGTATGTACTCGGTTTCAGAACCACCTACCGGTATATGGTGAAGCTCCTATGTCTATATCCAACTGGCTGCCCTCAAACTGTCTAATCCAGTGGAAATGCCCTCCCGACCTAACAACCAATCCAAGTGGTAATAACCCATCTACTCAGGTTTAATAATCAGTCATCACTTGATCATCAAAATGATTCCCAGGATCCCATGGTGGTTATAATAATACTATGTAAGTAGGATGCTCTCGCATGTGGGACTCATCTCACCACACTTTCATACCCCAAACATGGACACTCTATACGATAACCCAAAAAGTGATATCCCCCCTATAAAATTTCCCCATATATATATACATTATACCATCAATGGTGCCAACAGAACCACTATGCCTTATAATCATTCAAATAGATTATAAAACATTTCGGGTTGCCAACCGGGCACCCTCAATTTTCATGGTAAAATAATTTCTAAAATCCCATACGAACATCCCTTTTGAATTGAAATTTTTAAATGGGCCTTGAGTCGACATGTCCAAAAAACACCATTATACTATTAAACAAACAGTACTTTTACATTTTCAATCCAAAAATAAAAACATTTAGGAACACCTTTAAAAATCTTGATTTTTAAAATGCATGAGGAAAAACTTTATAAAACTCATCAATACATTCTTTCATAATCCCACAAGAAAACCAACTTTGTTTGGATACTAAACCCATAAAAACAAGGGTTTTATGAAAACATCATTTCTAAGCACCATATTCACTTGAGGGACCATCCATGTGTGCACATTGTGTGCCCATGGGTGTTCCAACATCTAATTGTAGGCCAAGGCTAAAAAAGGGAGATTTAAAACCATTTGTAAAAGCCATGACTTCCTTTCAATCAAATACAACAACACACATGTTATATAGATAACACAATTCATAACTTCAAAACCACTAAACCATTGCCTTATTATCATAAAACCGTTCAAAAATCAATTTAACACATTTATCATGATAATCCAATATAAAACTATACACACATGAAATACGAATTTGAAATAAAATGCACTCCCAGAAAACGTTTTAGATCCTTTCCCCTAAAATCACCACTTCCCCATATTATTTTAAAGGAAAACCAACTAAAAACATTGAATCCATTAAACCATTACTATTTTTTTTCAAAATAAAAAAAAACATTTTAATTAATAAATAAATTAATTGAAACATAATAATTGTGATACATTTCATGAAGGCTCAATTACTCCATACAGAAATAATGAAATTAAAACATTTTTCGTAGAAATCATAAAACTAGTCTATTGAAACTGAAACTATTCTAAAATATATTTCAAACAAATCAAATCAGTTTTGAAATTCTATAATAATTTAAAAAAGGGTGTTATAGAGGTGTGAATCAACTTGATAAATTTATTTAACATTCCAAGAATCAAAGGAATGAATTAGAATATGTAAAACATGGAAACACCTTACTCAAATAAATAATGGTTACAATGACACATCCACAGAAAGATGAACAACACCCAATGGACCAATTCCATGCCCTAGAAAATGATCATAGTGTGAGAAACATAACTCGTGGTATTAGGATTCGACTAATAAAAATAAAAATACCTCAGATGAAATGAAGGAAAAATAAAAAAACTATACAAAAGTAGGGGGTTTGGTGTGATACTTGTAATCCGGGAGCTGGACAGGGTATGAAAGGCCTGAAACTAGAGGTGAGTGGCTAGAGGATGTCTAGCTAGGTCTGTTGGCTCAATAGAATGTATAAGGAGGTGGCCTGGTCAGCTAGACCGACTGGGAAGGTGGGCGGCTATCATATGGCTTGGACGTGGCCAGGAGAAGTAGGTGCGAGGTGGGGACGGTGAGTGTGGAGGGATACATGGGAGGATGGCGAGTGGAGGAGGGGTCTTATAGGGGAGACTGGGAGCCAGGGGATGAGGGTGAGTGGAGGTGGGGGCATGTAGGGGTGACCGGGAGCCTAGGGAGAGGGGAGTGTTGATGCATAGGAGAATAGTGTTATAGAGGGTGAGGTCGGCTCGGCTAGAGCACGGAGGCGAGGAAAGGAAATGAGGGGGTTGAGGGTAGGGGTGCAGTGCCATCGTGTGGGGGTAAAAGGGGGGTGTCGTGTCTAGGTTAGGGTCTGTTTTGTTTTTTTATTATCATGTAATAATAAAAAACAAATAATAATAATAATAATATATTATATTAATAGTATAAATAATAATAACAATAATAATAATAAGAGTAATAATAACAATTTTGTAATAATTATATTAACAACCACTTTTACATAATAATAATATTATTAAATTTTCTTAATAATAATGATATTATTATCTACACAATAAAATTAATATTAATATTATGATTTAAACATTAAACTCAAATTATCTACATAAATATTTATTTAATTTTAACACCAGACATTTGTGTAGGTTCCTGGGCTAACTACGCAACTGCAGCCCACCGTGTGGGGACCGTACAGGGGTCCAAAACCCAACAAAAGTATCATATGTCAAAACATTTAGACTCACACTCAACTTGATCATCGATGAGAGAACCCAAATCAAAGATAAAGTAAAATAAAAATTAACTTAAAAGTCAGGGTGGGACAATTCTCGCCATTACAGAAACATTCTACCCCCAGAAAGTCACCCATCCGAATAATTGGCAAAATAAGAATCCATGCATGATTGAAACCGAAAGGAACCACAATAAAACAGAATAGGATAACACAAGAGGGTTCTCCCCACCACAATAAATCAACTAGTATAGAAATTTAACACCGAATTATGACATCCTATGAAGGGGTGATGTTGGAACTCATAACCATCCAAACTAACTTCTATACCATGAGCAAACAACAGCTCCGCTGAAACATGGAACTCTCGACCTAGAATAAATACCCCAAATACTAGAGAATAACTCTATCCAGAACCTCACCCATTCTATAAACCCGATAATAATTACAAACATCGATTCTTAAACAGGAAACTACTTCTCCAAACAATCATTTCCATACCATGATTAACCCAGACATGGGCCAAACAACTTTTTATGAAAAATTCACTATTAATAAAACCATAATCAATCAAATTAAACTATTTGGATTACAATATAACAATTACAACATAATATCAAAACATTGAAATGATCTTACAGCCATGCAAAAACTTTTATAACAGAAATCAAGAATGAAATAACTTTAAATGTTCCACTGCCAGCATGGAACACAAAACCCGGAAAAAAACATCACACCCCCAGCTACTCCTGACTGTGCACGAGATTCATCCCAAGACCTTTGGTTGGGGATCTGATGGCTGAAGCATCTCCAGCATCACAATAATTCATTAGAATACCTCCAGTCATAGTGTCTACTTTAGGTGATGCTTCATGAAAAACATATTCATATGACCTAGATAGTCGCAATGATGACATGTCTTCAGAGGGATGCAACATGATATCTTTACATTACATGCCCGAACCATCCACACTAGTGTCACACCACTAAATGGTTAGACTAACTGGAAGATAGAACCACTACAGGGGGATTATTTTTATCAGTCCCCTTCTGTACATCATGCTCTCCAGATGGGGAACCTTCATGAGTAACTAGACACCCTGGATTGCCAAGAACCTGCAATCTAGAGACCAATTCAGCTAGGAACACCTCATCCACCAGTTCTCAAAATGACGGTCCTTATAATGGAGAACCCGGTCCATGATCTTTGGACTAAGACCCCTGATGAAGTGATAATTATTTAACAAATCCTGTGATGCTACCTCTAGAGAAAGAAAAACTAGTTCCTAGAAATTTTCAACATATGCCTTCACGGTCCATTGGACTTGTTGAATATGCATGAACTCTTCCCTTTTCCTCGTCGTCACCTTTTCAGGTATGTACCATAGAATGAAGATGGATTTAAGGAAATCCCATATCATCCCAACCTGCATTGAAGATTGGGTAAACAACTCTCATTCATCTAAAGAAAGACCCAAAAATATTCCCAGGACAACAAGAACTCAAACAAACTCAGAAGATCCCAACATCCTAAAAAACACACTTAACCTCTTCAAACCACATAACTACCTTTAATGGACCACAATCACCATTACAGACTTGAAATGTCTGAGAAAGACAAAAAACTAGGCATGAATTATCAGAAACCTTGGACACCATTATGGGGGGAATATTCTAAACAACATAGAAAACACCAAGCCCAAACAGATATCGAATCAAAGTACAATTGAAATTAAAATCCCGAGACAAAATGATAGTCTCAAAAACCCAAAAAAACACATCCAAAACATTCACTTTCAACCACCCCCCTCAAAAAAATGGTCATGAAAATAATTCCATGTACAATCTCCAGTCATCCCATGAACCATTTCACATTTATTCTTCCACTTTTATCAGATTTCATCCATACGCACCATCATGCACATCTCATGTATTCCCTCACATATGAAAATGTTCATAAAGAGTAACCGAGGTTTCATCCAAACCATTTCTATACCAATTCCAAGAAAACACTAGATTTTTAGACCAATTGGTTTTAATTTGAAAACCCATTTCATGAATTTAAATCAATTTAAAAAAATCATTCTCATTTCAAAAACCCTTTTCCATTTTTAGAAGCGCACTTCACCAAACAGAACCAAGACGACAGTCTACATGCATCAACTACTAGAGTGAGGGACTAGTAGTCATGCTTAACCAGGCGACATGGTAGTGGGAAATGACCCATGTAAGAATCAACAACAAGGCCGATCTTATACCGTGTACTCAAACTCCACATGGACCACTACTCCATGTGAAATCATGATATAACATCAGCTTACCTCTTTTTTCATACCTCTATCCAAAACAAACCAGAATGAGACAATCACCCAATTCCCAGACAACCCATGTCGACTCAAGGTTTAGAATGAGGGAGGGTTTAGGAAGTCCTTACTGTACCTACCTCCCAATTCTTGAAAGTCATAATCTCTATCTACTGGACAACCCAAATAACAAGGGCCTCCTCTGATACCATTTTGTCACAAACCAACCTGGGTAAACCATGAAATGGTCTCCCGATTCAGTCTACAGCAAGCTTCAAAGGCGTTCCCGATCCCCACAGGCTAGAATATAGTTCTAGGAATCAAAATTTAAATGTTGGGAATGATTTTTCCCAAGAAAAAAAGATAAACAGATAAATAAATAAAAAAGAATAAACAAAACAATTAAACTAACCTATAGCATCAGAAAAAGAATAAAACTATAAAAATTAACATACCTCCATGTGACATGCTAGGTCACCACCCCATCTCAAAACCATGTTCTATCTGAGATCGATCCATCACTAATGAGACTTGAACAAGAAATGTAACCTGCAACTGAAAGGATAAGATAGGCATGAAGTAACGAGATGCTCAATAGGGATGCCAAATATAACCAATGAATCCTAGTATTCCCTTTTCCAAAATAATTCAATGACACATGTTTGTAATAAAACTATAAAATAAGGGTTTTTACATTTTAAAATAAGCAACATGACTTTCCCATTCAGAAATCCCGCATACACAACATGTTATATCGATAAATCAGTTTTTCATTTTATAGAAAAACCAGAAACAAAATATACCAAAGTTGGGATAAAAATAATACTGGTAAACAATGAAAGAAGGAAATAAACTAGTATGAAAAAATATAAACAAACAATATAAATAAATGAATCACCAAGGGTGATCCTAAACAACCCTAGAAGACACCTGGAAGTACTCAGTTTCAGAACCACCAATTATCGTATTGTGAAGATCCTAAGTCTACAACCTACTAGCCCCCCCACAAACCGAACAATCTAGTAGAAAATTCCACCAATAATAACAATGAATATAGGGGGACCAACCCATCTAATCAAGGTTGACCAGCTGCCATCACAAGATCATTTAATGATACCCAGGAACTCATGGTGGTTATAATAATACTGTGCAAGTAGGAGGCCCTCACACGCGTGACTCTTCTCACTGCACTTTCCTATGGAAAACATGGGAACTCTATATGATAACCCATAAAGGGATATCCCCCCATATTGGTGTCCTATATATATAAACCATATTATCAAAGGTTCCAACTGGGATTCTAAACCATACAATCATTCAAATATTTCACAAAAAAATTCAGGTTACCAACATGGCACTCTCACTTGTCAAGGTACAATCTTTTCTAAAAGCCCCTACAAAAATCCCTTTTGAATAGGAAGTTCCAAATGGTACATTTAGTTGACATATCCAAAAAAACACCTTTAAATTGTTAAAAAACACCACTTTTACATTTTCAATCCTAACAAACCAACCTTGATGTACAGCTTTAAAAACCATTATTTTCAAAATGCATGGGGAAAAACATTAAAAAAATCATCTAATACTTGTTTTTCAAAATCCCATAAGAAAACCAACAATGATTGTAAATAAAACCCATAAAAACAAAGGATTTAAAAAATCCTCATTTCAAAGCAAAAACTTCACTTGAGGGACCATCCATGTGTCCACCTCATGCAACCATGGTTGTGCCAACATCCAATGGCATGCCAAGGATCAAAAAAGTGATTTAAAACCATTTATAAAAGTCACCACTTCCTTTCAATCAAATCCAACCAAATACACATTATTTATAAAACACCAATCATTGCATCAAAACCAAAAACCCATTTCATTACGATAATATAACCTTTCCAAGTCAATTTAACAATCTTATCATGTTATACCAACATAAAAAAATACACACCTAAAATCCAATTTTGAAATCAAATACACTCTAAGAAAACATTTTAAATCATTTCCCCTTAAATCACCACTTCCCAACAGTATTTTAAAAGAACACCAACAAAAATAATTGAATCCATTAAATTGTTAATTTTTTTAACAAAATAACCAATCCTTGTTAATTAATAAACAATTTAATTAAAAAATAATAATGGATATAAATTTCATGAAGGCTCAATTACTCCTTAATGAAATAATTAAATTTAAACAGGTTTCCTAGATACCATAAAACTACTCAATTTACCCTAAAACACAAATAAAATATGACTTAAAAAATTAAATCAATTTCTAAATTCTATAATATTTTAAATAAGGGTGTTGTAGAGGTGAGAATAAACTTAATTTATTTATTTAAATTCATTGAATCAAAATAAAGCATTAGGAAATGGAAAACATTTAAACACCAACCTCAAATCAAGCACAGATACAACGACGCATCCGTGAAAAGATGAACAACACACAACAGACCAATTTCATGTCCTGAACAATGAGAAGAACATGAAAAACACATCTCACAGTATAAGGATTCAGCCAAAAAAACCTTAGATTAAAGGAAAAAATTTATATACATATACCGGAGCAGGGGGGTTTAGTGCGCTTATGGCTGAGCAAAAGTGCGAGGCCGGAGCAGTCATCCGTAGTATGGCTGACGCTAGGGAGTCGAGGTCGGTGGTTGGGATCCCTCCAGAGTAGACGACAAGTGGGGGCTAGCTTTCTAGGACATGAACAGGGTTCAGAAGGCTAGAAACCATAGTGGAGTGGCCAGACGGTGGCTGGCTAGGTCGGTGGTTAGGAGAATGTTGGAGGAGTTGGCCTGGTCGGCTGGAGCGACTAGGAGGGATGCCTAGTGTCAGAGGGATGAGACACGGCCTGTAGTAGGAGGGGTGAGGCGGGGACTGTGAGCGCGGATGGAGATAGGGGTGGAGGGAGAGTAGAGGCGATGGCCTGCAGGGGTGACTGGGAGCCAGGGGCGGAGGGCGAGCAGAGGCAAGGTGCTTTTGGGGGCGACCGATAGCTAGGGGAATGGGGAGTGTGGTAGTGTGGGATAAGATAGTGAGGGAGGGCGAGGCTTGCTCGGCTGGAGCGTGGAGGCGAGGAAGATAAATGAGGGGGCTGGGATAGGGGTGCAGTGCAACCATGCAGTGGTAAAAGGGTGGGTGACAGGTGTAGGTTTGGGTTTCTTTTGTTTTTATGTTCTATTATCAGGTGGTAATAATAATACAAATAATAATAATAATAATAATGTAACTAATGATGATGATTATAATAGAAATAATACAAATAATAATATAATGAATAATAATAATAATAATTTAATAAATAATTATATTAAAAACAACTTTTAAATAATAAAAATATTATTAAAAATTCCTAATAATAACGATATTATTATCTAGACAGTAAAATTACTATTATTATTACAATTTAAACATTAAACACAAATTATCTACATAAATCATTATTTATTTTAAACATCAGAAATTTGCGCAAGTGCCTGGGTGGACTATGCATCTATGGTGCATGGGTCTGAAACCCACTATAATTATCAAATGTAGAAAAATTTAGACTCTCACTCCGCTCAACCATCAATGAGATATCTTCAATCCTAGAAAATTTAAAATCAAAATAAACATAAAGGTCGAGGTGTGGTAGGTTCCATACCGGTCCCTAAGTGAAATCTAAAACATACTTTGAAAAAAATACTAAAATTGAACTACATGTGTTTCACCAAGGGTGAAATAATAATTAACTCTAACAACAAACAACAATAACAATAATCCCACCCTTGGTACTTGGGATCTCCCGCATACATGGGTTCGCTACTCCCATGCACAGGCTCAAAACCAAGGCCCGAATCTTCCTAGTAACCTTCCTAAATTTCTAAAATATTATTAAAAAAATAAAAAGATAACAAAACTTCTCTGATACCTCTTTCTAATGTCCCGAACCAGGTACCGCACACTAATTCCATATAATGTTAAGTGAAATGACATCAAGTATGCCTCCTCATATACCAGAGTCTACCCACTAGGAGCGAGAGTCTAATATCAATAATGGGGAGACTATACCATCTTTTTTAGAGTAAACCCCATAGGAAAATTAGATAAAAAAACAAATATATAACCATAACTAGATGGATTACAATATCACATGATGACCAAAACTAGAAATACAATATCAAAGATGAATAATAGATATTCCAGTCTAATGTACATTTTGTGTTTCAAAATGATAACTCAAACGTAAAGACATTGAAATCTCCAAAGTGGGTCACAAACAATGTCTAGGCACCCCATCAATGATCCATCCCAACTCATCCATCTAACACATTCCATTTACCCTTATCTAGTTTTGTAACAATGAAATTTATTCTGGTACCTTTCAAGAATCCCTACTAGGGTGTGAGTACAACTCGATAGGACACCACCAAAGATGTTTAAAACAATATCAACTCAATAACAGTGTAAGCAAGTGTATAATGGAATAAATAAAATGAACATGTAAATAGTTATCACATTATCATTTCTTCTATATTTTTTTCACATAAACCATCATACTCCTATCGAAACCCATATCTCATTACCTACTTTGGCCCATTTTAGAGCCAGATCTATTCCCAATGGATATCATAAAATATTATGTTATTGTTACTATTATTTAATTCATTATTCAATGCTCATGTTGCCAATCATACTTTATCCTTTAATTTCTATATCACTATCCATTCATTGTCCTTAAATTCCCATTTTACCATTAATCATTTCACAATTGGATTATAATGTTACCATTCTTAATTTCCATATTAAATTACCATGATACCATTAATAATTTCAAAGATTAATGACCATGTTACCAATCATAATTTTATAACTCAATTCATGAAATCATAACACATGACTGAAGGTCCATGATACCATTCGTCAATAAATAATTACTTTAACAATTAATTATCCACATAAATTTGACTAATAATTCAATAATTATTTCATCACATAATTATCCTTAATTAATTCTCCAATCAATTAAGCACACATATCTCATTATAAAATTCACCATCAAATTAATCATATCATCATCATTAATTATTTCTAAAATTATATAATCATCTCCAAGTCATTAATTATCCATAAAAATTTCATTACGAATTCAACAATTAGTTTATCACATAATTCCACCTAATTAATTCCCCAATTAATTACTCATGTTAATCACATTTATTAATTCATCAATTCATTTATAAATATACACAATATTAATATCCCTTAATTAATTCAACAATTAATTATCAAATAATAAATATCAATATCCCATAATTAATTCGAAAATTAATTATCTCAACCGAAATATCTCAATGTCTCATAATTAATTCAAAAATGAATAATCTTAAATAATTTATCTTAGTATCTCATAATTTATTCAAAAATTAATTATTAAAATAATATATTTAATTACCATAATGAATAAAATAGTTAATTATCTCAAATAATATATCTTAATATCTCATAATTAATTCCACAATTAACTATTCAAAATCTATAACCCCAAAATCCCTATTTTCACTCCTCGTGAATTAATTAATTCACCAAATTAATTAATTAAATCAATAACCCAATCTATAATCATCTAATAGAAACCATATAATTTCCCCCGTGAAATTTATATCAATACTTTTAGATTTTACATATAGAACATCGACCTAAATTAGTTGACAATGATCGCCAATGGAAGAATCCAAAATTTAAACAAAATAATGAAGTTGAACGAGATCCAGATCATAATACCTAAATCAATATTGAAAAGTCATGATTATATAATTATAGATCTAGATCCAAGATCCCTAGATCTATATCTAACCTAAAACATGGAAGATCATTCTTCAAAGGAGATAATAATATCGAGAAAGAGAAGGGAAATTACAGGGGAATACATCCTCTTTCTGGGAGGGGTGTAGCTCCCTAATATAAGATTTTAATCGCAATGAACATTGGTTAGAATGTCATGGAATATGTACAGAGGGACCCAAAATCCTAAAAGATACATTAGGGTCATATGGAGGTCAATTTGGGATTATAATGGGTACTCGAGAAATTTAAAAATAGAATTTCTAGTGAATTGAAAACTTATTCATGGTTTGTTGGGATGAGGAACACAGTTTCACCAAACCGTTTGTCTTAACCACATGCCTCTTCTAAGGGGTGAACAATTTCTCCTTTTAGTTCTCATAGTTTAAAAATATTATGCACCAGCCATGCAGAGCCCCTTTGTCTAACATTGTATTTTTTGCTGGGCAAGGGAACAAAGTTAGGTCAAACCATGTGCTAACCATAGAATTCCCTCTTTCATCCATTTTTATCAAAATTTTCACCAAAAAAACTCCATGTAAAACTGAAGAAAAAATTACACAAAAATAAGAAAAACATTCTAGATGAATCTCCAGAAAAGGACATGGTTTTATAAACTGAGCATTGAATTACAAAAAATAGAGGTCGGAGGGCCTTGGATTGCCTCCAAGAGGCTCTGAAATTCAGACAAATTGAATATCGATTGAGCTACGGAATTTAGGGGGTATAAGGCATGGGTTCTGAATTTTATAATAAAATTTTGGGAATTGAAATCTCGTGTGTATTTTTTGCTTCTTGAGGCACATGGATTCCCTTGACCATGAGAATTAATCATAAAATTATTCTCGGGGGTGCACAGTTTCTCCTTTAAGGGAACATGGTTTCATAAATAGTGATCCATGCTTTTGAATCCCCTATGTTTGGTTTTTCATGTTTTGTTTGCCCAGGGTGAACTATTTGGGAAGACCATGTACTAATCGTGTACTTTCCCTCTTCCTTCAAAATTTATCACTTTTTTTTTCAAACACATCACTAGGTAAAAAGAGAACAAAAAGTATACAAAACTAGACAAAAGAGTGCTTGAGAATGAGACTAGGATGTCACCAAAAAATGCCAGGGTCTTAAAATATCTCCACATTATAAAAAATAATTCACAATCTATACTCCCATTTTCCACTAATATTTTGAGGGATTATGATCCAGGCATTGAGCCCTCAAATTGGCTTATATATTAGATGTTTCCTCCAGAACAAGACCATATTGACATAATACATGATCTATTGGTTATTTATATCCCTGCGACATGATATCACTATAATCTAAAACACTAATTAGATTCTACACAAAGAACACATTTGTCTCATGTTCAATATTATCCACATACTCGACACATTTCCCAACTCATTATTCCTAACAAATATAAGAATATCATCCAACATTAGCACTCTGCCTTGACATAAAACCTTGCAACAAAGGATGCACATACAAAACCTTCAAGGCCCACATAGCCTTTACTTGAGGAATATAAAAATGAACCTTACATGTTTTTCATTATCATTATGAGGCTACCACATCAAACCCATAGTGTTTATCTATGTCCCTACTATTGAAATATCTCTCCACAACATTGGAGGTATGATAACACCATTTTTGTTCATGAAACTGATCCACCATGTCCCATGATTCAAACACAATTTAATCCTAAAAACATGGACATTTCCTTTTAACCACTCACTGGAAAACAAAATCAACCACTACTTGTTCCTAACATCAGAGTGCAGATCTCATATTATTCATCAACATCTAGTCCATCCTATGAACCTCCTCCATAAACTTCTAATGGAATACCATACTTAATCCAACTCCTCATATAAAACTTTAGAAGATCAACCACTAATAGGCCCCATGCCCAACCAAAAACATTCCTTTAGATAGGTGTAAATCCATATCATTTTTAGCATTCCCCAAACAATGTCAAGGTAGAAGACATGATCATCACTAATTAAAAGTACGCTAAGAACTTGTCATTGAGGCATATATCAATACTTCTAAACATGAATATTAAGGCAAAGAGTAGAAAATTATCACATTTATGTAATAAAAAAACAAAACAAGGCATAATAAGTGTTTTTCCCCTTACCTCTCCACAATATCAAAATTGAGGGGCATACACTATGCTTAACTATTCAACATCTAGGACATGGTTAACAAAGAGTAAAATCATTAAAAATTTTCATGTTTCATTAGGCACCATTTATTCACATTAGGCATCAGTTTCACATATTTCATGTTCATATTAGTCAACTTTTCAATTAAATTCCCAGGAAAGGAATAATAGTTCCAGTTCATCAACTTACACATAACCCATTTTAACATGACTGCTTAAAATGATAAATTTCACAATAATAATGAGTTTCTTGAATAAATCTTTCTGAATAAAATCCCACCCCATACTAGAACATGTGTATAATCTTTGAGAAAATCCAAATAAATAATTACCTCACACAACAAGTGTGTCACCCAAGGTGAAGCAATATTGAGCTGTAACACCAAAAAATAATAATAATAATCCCACCCTAGTCTGTTACGTTTTCTCAAATACATGGGTTATCTACTACCACACATGAGATCATAACCAATTATTGACTCTTCCTAGTAACTATTCTACCATTCCTAAATCCTAAGACAAAAGAGAAGAAAATAAACATTCTCTAAAAACCACTTTGTAACATCTTGACCCGAGTGCTACAAATCAGTACCCCAATCTTGTTGGTCAAATGACCTCATTCCCTCCTCCTCACATGATTGAGGATTACAACAAGTAGTGAGGGTCTAATGTTCATAATTGGAATAATAAACCCTTTATATTAGTGTAATACACTAGAGAAAATAAATAATCAATAATAATAAAATTATATAACATAATGAGAATATTTCTCTATAACTAGATGTCCATAAATGGAAATACAATGTCAAAACTGAATTGTAGATATACCATGCTAATGTAAATTCCATGTTCCAAAATTAAAACAAAAACATTAAGACATTGATGACTCTCATGCGGGTTCAGAACCACGTCTGGTTCCCTCATCCTTGATTCATCCAAAATCAACCATCTAACATAAGGTTTTTTCACTAAGCATATTTTCCAATCATGAAATCTATATGCATACCGATCTAGATGCTCAATTAGGGTGTGAGTACAATTCGGTAGGCCACCACCAGTGGGTTGTAAAATAATATCCAATTAATAAATGTGTTTGTATTTTTATAGAGAATAAAATTAAATAGAAAAAGTAAATAGTTTACATTCATTCATTTACTCTTTTTTTAAACACATATAGTACGGGTTCCCAAGGACACCCAAACACAAATAATATACCTGAATGTCATTTTTAACATTCATAATTCATATTTTAATTCCATTTTTACCATTCATAATTTCATTACTCTTGATGAAATGTTCGTATTACCATTCATAATTTTATAGTTGAATGTCCATGTTACCATTCATATTTAATAACATATTATTTAATGAAATGGTCACCATTCATCATTTCATTATTGAATGACCTTTTTATTATTCCTCTTTTATAATACACGATTGAATGCCCATGTTACCATTCATCATTTAATAATTGATTGTCCATGTTAATTTTCAAAATTAATAATTCATGATTGAATACCACAGTTCCCATTCATCATTTAATATTTGAATTTCCATGTTACCATTCATATTTATCAATACATCATTGAATGTCAATGTTATCATTCATCATTTCATAATTGAATGTCCATGTTACCATTCATAATAAATAGATGAATGTCTTTAAAACTATTCAGCATATAAAGTCACATATATCACTAAATCACATATATCACAATGTTACATGTATCCCAACAACCCATTAATTAATTCATAAATTATTTAATCAAATGTAACTATTACATACTCAAATCATTCCATAAATTAATTCAATAATTAATTAATAACATATATCCTATTAATTAATTCAACTATTAGCTAATCACACAAATTTAATTATTTAATTCAATAACTAAAAATTCACATCAATAACATTAATTAATTCAACTATTAATTAATCATATAATTTCATTAGATAATTTAGAAACTAAATAATCATGTTAGTAACATTAATTAATTCATAATTTAATTAACCACATAAAATTCTTTTAGTTAATTCAACAATTAACTAATCACATTATTGACATCAATTAATTCAATAATTAATAAATAACATCAATTTCCTTAGTCAATTAAATAGTTAAATAATCACATTAATAATGTTAATTAATATAATAGAATAAATATTAACTTCAATTTCATTAATAATTATTCAATTTTTTAATCAAACAAACAAAATTAATTAAATTAATCAATTAGTTATTCATATCAATTCCATTAGTTAATTAAAAAACTAACTAATCCCATCAACAACATTAATTAATTGAATAATTAGTTAATCACATAAATTCCATTAGTTAAGTCAACAATATACTATTCACATTAATAATAACAATTAATTCAATAATTAATTAATAAAATCACTTCACATAGTAAATTAAATAATTAATTAATGACATTAATAAAATTAATTAATTTAATAAATTAATTAATCAAATTGACACTATTAATTAATAAAACAGTAAATTAATCTAATTTTTATACCATTAGTTAGCTCAATAACAAATTAGCTTGATTCGACTAATTTTGTAATCAAAATAGTCCCCATTAATTAATTTACAAATTAATTAATCCAATTAATTCAATTTCATCAACACGATAATCCCCATTAAATAATCCACTAATTAATTAAACTAATTAATCCAATTACATCAACAAAAAACACCCATTAATTAAGTCACTAATTAATTAATACAATTCCTTAAATTCCATCAACACTAAAATCCCCATTATTTAATTCCCCAAATTATTAATCAAATTCACTCAATTGCATCATCACAATAATATACTAATTAATTGCCTAATTAATTACTCTATTTCAATCAGATTTATAATCAAAATAATACCCAATAATTGATTAAATAATTAATTATCCATGTTTCGCTGTCACAATATTACAATAATTAATTATTCCAACTTAATTATCCAAATATCTGAATAATTAATTCGTCAATTAATTATTCTAATTTCCCAATCATAGTACTCCATTAATTAATTAAATAACTAACTAATCCACTTAAATTCCATTAATTGAATAAACAAATAACTAATCATATTGACCATATTAATTAATAAATAGTTAATTAATCATATCAAGCAATTTGATAATGACCAAAATATCATATAATTAAATCAATAATTAATTATTATAATTAAAAAAATCAATATAAAAATAATTAATTCAACAATTAATTATTCCAAATCAAATAATTTCATAATAAAAACCAATTATATTAATTAATTCACCTATAATTTGATCAATTTCCAAAATAACACTAACTAAATAATTAAATTAACATTTAATTAATTCAAATTCATAATCCCAATATCCCCAATTTCATAATTACCACAATTAATCAATTCACCAAATTAATTAATTCAACTTGTGAAACTAAATTTCCATTCATGTAATCAAAACATTTCAATTACATACAAGTAATTGAAATCAATTCATTGGGATTTTAATTATACACCACTAACAAAAAATTATTGACAATTTATCCCTCAACATAGAACCCCAATTTCAAGTAGATCAATCCAGATTGCGATGAATAACACTATTTAGATCTGAATCCAATTCGATGAAAAAAATAATCGATACCACTTAAATATTGATCCATATCAAATTATCCTAGATCTAGATTCGATAATTTATTATTTTTATCCATCAAAAAAGAAGATAGAACCACCCATAGGAATTGGAGAAGACTCAGAGAGAGATGGAAAATCAATCGTGAAGAAACCACATACCCGATGATGTACATATCTTCCTAATAGGATTCAAATCGACAATAAAATAAGTAAGAAGACAATGGAATACCTCTATAAGTTTTTATAATAAAAGAAAATTTATTATGGTTCAATCTCGATTGTTACAGGGTATATGTCAGGGATTTGGGAATTTTTAATAAAATTAGGCATATTAAAATCATGTGTGAACGTTTTGTTTCTCGAGGTGCACGATTTCGCCTAACCGTGCAGCATAACTCTGCAGCTATTCTAGGGGTGGGGTGAATGATTTATTTTTTTAGGTAACATGATTTGATGAGCTGTGTACTAGCTCTGAAAATCCCCTCTTTTTGGGATCAAGTGATTTGTTGGGCCAGGGCACACAGTTTGGGAAAACCATGTACCGACCTTGAACTTTTCCTATTCCTACCAAATTTCTAAATTTTCACCTAAATTAATCCCAATGTAAACCCCTAACAAAGAGTACTCAGATGAAAACAAACGGGTTCATGCAAATGATTCTAATAGATCCCTGGAAAAGTTAACATTTTACATTAAGGTTATCATATGATTTATCATATTGGGTAACCTGTGAAATCCATTTTCTTTTTAGTAAATATTTAAATGTAAAAGGAATGACTGGTGGATCTTATGATTCATAAACATGATTCAGGCAATAAATTTTCATTTTGAAAATTCATTTCTATGTACATGGGTTGAAGTGAAAATTGGACCAGTAACAACAAAATGATGAGATTATGTTTATGAAAATGAAAGAAATCATGTGACTTATTATTTGAATATTAAAATAATCTTTCAACTCTAGGAAAATTATTTTGGAACTAAAAATTTTAGTTGGGTAGTTTTCTTTGTGAGAAATCAATTTCCTTTTAACAGATCACAAATTTACATTTTAGGGATTGTTATCATTTTCAGGACCATTTTCTCTATCACTCTCCATTACAACATGATAGTTAGTTTTCTCTTCCATGTTCATGTTTTCGTACATGGAACCCTAGTATGTGTTATCTCAGGTGACCTTTGTATATCCCTTCCTTTCTTTTAAACTAGATGTTTTATCGACCGTTATTCTGATGTGAGATTTTAGAAAAGGTATTTTGAATATTAAAATATTTTTTACTAAACCAGAATTCAAAATTGAGAGGACACAATTTATTTTAGGTGGAGAGAATATAACACAACAATATTTTATTATATTTAAATTCATAAATTTAATTTATTTGATAGCTTACATTCCACACAACACTGATGTTAAATAATCAACAATATACTATTAATGTTATAATTTACAATTATATTATCAACTAGCCATTAAATTCATTTTTATAAAAGGATTAACTTTCTTTTGAAAATATATTATTAAATTCATTTTTTACCAATTAGTTATAAATAAATATAAAAACACATATAATATTAAGGAAATATTTTTATAAAAACAATTTAAATGCAGGTAGGTGAGTTAAATAGAAATAAAATAAACAGAGAACAATTTTTGGAATATATTAATGATATATATATAATATCCAATATAATGTTTAAAAATCGTCCTTTTTTTATAGACTTGAAATAAGAACAAATCCAAATTTAAGTATAAAGGTTGTATTTTTATTAAAACATAGAATTATCACCTTTTCATGGTGCACTTTTTTAAATCTAGTTTTTTAGATTTTTATATTTAATATTTGGAAAAATAAACTTTTTATTTTAAATTTTAATATAATAATTTATTTGGGTTTAATTTTTGATATTTTTATTATAAGATTAATGTTTTAATGTATTGTGATAAAATATTGTATTTTAATTGAAAATATAATGTTCATCTAAATAATTTAGTGTCAAGTTGTATTTTTAATTTATATTAATGTGTAAATAGATTACTGTTTTTATTATTTAACCCAATTTTGGTTATTGGAATCAATTTTACATTTCATTTGGGTATATAAAATTTCAGTCTTTTGATTTTTTCACATTATAAAACTATTTTCACATTCTATCAATGTGATTCAAATTAACTAATAAATGAAACTTATGTGTATTGAATTTTAGAAAATGGATTCCATGCATGGAGGTCGTGGGTCCTGATTATGTAAATAAATTTTTTTACTATTTTAAATAATAACTTGACAATTTTTCTATTAACACAGTTAATGGTAAATCGGGTAATTGAGGGTAAAAATAATATTATAAATATCATAAAATTACCATAAAACATCTCCAATTTTAATTTTATAAGTTGTTTTAGACCCAAATAATCCTTTGGATGATATTATACCATTTAGATTCCACGTGGATGAGACTATGAGATTTGTTATCTTTTATTTAAAGAAATTTCAAATAAGTCATACAAGGATTTTTAATAATTATATAATTTTTAATCTTTGGTCATTAAGAATATAAATTCAACTATAAATTTTTATGTAAAATAAAAAAAGATTTATCTTCATCATTATTTTTTAAAATTTGTATGTAATAAATAATTTCATTAAAGGCTTGCATAATGACTATTCAACAATTATTTAATTATTGGGAAAATCACATAGAAGATTATAAAAATATTTAAATAAATATAATTTTAAATAATTAATTTCATCCATGCATTTTATAGATAATTTTATGTCTTACTGATTTATTGTAATTTATTTTTCATAGAAATCCTTTTTAATTGATTTTTTAAAAAATTCAACTAATGAATAATATCAAAATTTTCATTAATGTTATATTGAAATAAATAATAAATTATTAAATGATATAAAAACCAAAAAAATATAATATTCCAAAAAATGATTGGGAAGAGTATAAATACGTCATTAATGGTTAATTTATATTCTGTTTGGCCTTTTAGAGTATTTATTTTAACCCTTACGAAATCAAAACACATGTTCTCAAAGTAAGAGTTAATGTGACTAAATAAGTGTTAATGTCAAAATATAAGTGTAATAATATAACCTAAACTTGTATAAAAATTATTTTTTGAGATTATTTAGACCTATAAAAAACTTTTTTTCAAAAATAACTCACTTCAGGGCCATTTTTAAATGAAAAATAATTTATATTAATTTAATATTTCTCGAGTTTCCAAAAGTGTTGCACACATCAATTTTAAAAGGGAACATCCTCCTTCACCCCATCACACAACATTGAGAGTTATATCTCGACCAAACCTTCCCATTTATCCTAAAACCATCCTTATCAATGTTATAGATTTCATGGTATTCCAAAAATTACCTAGCCAATATCCCTTTAGAAGTTATCTATAGGGAGGCCGCCAAAGAAGAGGTATTCATTTTCACAAACTCAATCCATGTTTATTTCTTATTCCACATCCACATAATGAGTTGTTTACATGATAAAGTAAAAAATATAATATCATATATGTGATGAGATTTTATTATTTTTATGGGACAACCATGTGCCACATTTAATCCATCCTATGAAAAATGAAACAACTACATGTGTGTACATACTACTTACCAACTACATGTCATGGAGTAGTTTGTAATTCGCCACCAAATTATTCTAATGGGTATAATGATGGAGGTGATGGATATAATAATAAATTTAAAATTATATTGATTAATTATAATTAACATACCCTAAAATTCATTAAATTTTCACCATTAATGAAATTATACTATCACTCATGTGTATGTACGACCTATCGTCTCCACGACATGATGTGATTCGTTTTTCTTGGGAACCATTCCTAAAAGAGAATAAAAATGTATATAATGAGTAAATTTTATATCTATGAACTTAATATAGTTCTAGAGATGAAATAAATATATCTTATTCATAATAAATAGGGCTTACAGGAAAAAAATGCATAGAAAAATGAGGTAGTTAACACTTGAATCAAGAGTAATAACGACATGGTATTAAAAAAAAGATATAATAGGATCTTATATGACATCATAGATATGCATATTATTTTGGTATAATATAAATCCATTCATTAAAGCATTATACCAGATGTTATATATCAGTAAATAAAATGAAATTTCTAGGTAAGGGTTATTTCACAATCTCCTTATTTTTGCGGATTGTTTATGTTTATGTCTCCAATGGGGAACAATTTTCATCCATATACATATTTTCTAAAAATGGTGTCAATTTTTTTCTATTATCCTACAAAATTTTAAAATATTTTTACCCATTATTTACTTTTTATAAAATATTTGTAACAAAGTATTTTTTTTTCATTTTCGTAATGAGTTACTGTATCAATTTTTCAACAAGTATATAGAAGGATTGTTTTTTTCTTGTATTTAATGAGAATATTTTTCTACTACTATAAAAACCTAAATGTCTTGATGTTCAAATTACAATTTTACAAGATTATTTTAAATGAAAATTTTATCTTTTAGAATTATACTAACTTTTAAATGAATGTTTTATAACAAAAAATTATTATTTTTATAAAGATTTTTTTAATTATTTTATTCAAGATTTTTCATCTACGTAAACATATTTGGCTAGATCTTATACTTGATCAATATTTATCTCTTATGATAACATGTTACTAATGTTATTTAAGGTTTTATGATCATTTGAACTTTGGCTGTGCTATTTTCAGACCATTCATGGTTAATGGTTAAATTATTCGCATTTCATATTCGCTTTTTTCTAAAAAAGTTTTTTTATTGATTATGCTTCTCCCATTACATATGAGTATTGCATTGGATTTAGTATGTAATGGGAATTTATTGATATATCCCATCGATGAATCATTAGGTCTCATGAGAAAAAGTACATTTGGTATTGGTCGAGGCCTTACCTGTTTAGGTGCTGTGTCTGGATTGGTGCCTTGATAGTATGTAAATGTTGTATATCATTATTCATTCCCTCACTATGATATTTTTTATTGATATTCAACTTAATTATTCTATTAGTTGAATTTTTATGTGATTTTTTGTATATATTTATTTTATTATGATTTATTCTTTCCATATTATGATCTAGATTGTGTTTAAATGGATTTCATTTCAGTTATAAACATTTCTTAATGTTTATGCTTCTTTATTCATAATAGATATCGATGTACGGTTACACTTACTAAGCATCTGAGGTCACCCCTTTTAGATGATTTATTTTCTCTAGGATTTAAATATTTATAATAGAAAAAATAAGTAGGGTTAATCTATAATAATGATGGTTTTCTAAAATGATTCTCTATGATGTATTTTATATTATAAATTCTATTTTAATGTTAATGTATGTAATCTAGTTTTCAAAACTGCTAAACTGATCAGTCCTTTTATATTTGAGTCTTGTATTTATGGAAATGTAATAAATTTAGGCACCTGCTCTAGGATACTAGCATTGGATTATTTTCATATAATACAGATAAAAATTATATTTGAATAAAAAATGAATTATATAATAGGTATTTATACAAATTAAGGATCATATAACCTTGGAAAATTATCATTACTATTGAAATAGTAACATAACATTTTGGAATAGCAATCTATTTGTTAGAATAGAATCCTGACAGATAAAAGTATAATATACACTTCAGGTTTGTTATATATCTAAATATGATATATTTATACCATGGTATATGTTAATAAATATTTTAAAAATGGAAAGTTAACTGTTGCTATTTCTGTTTAAAATAAATGTTTATTTACCATTTTATAACTAATATATTGATATAAAATAAAATTTATTTTAATACAATAAACTAAAAAAATTAGATTATGTTTTATTATAATTATCAAATAATATCATATAATCATAATTATTTTTCAATGGGTCAAAAAATCAATTATAATATAAAAAATTTTCTTTCTTGAATAAACGATGAATTTATAGAAAAAATAAATTCAACATATGTAAAAAATTAATTTCTTAAAATCGATCTAATTTATGAAATCATCCCATCAAAAAATGTTTAGTGTGAATTTTTGACATATTTATAAAGTAGATGAATATTTGGGGAATAGTGAAATATGATAATTTAAAGTATTTTACATTATCAACCAAATTCATAAATTTATGAGTCATGGATGATGTTAGAACTCATTATATAGAACTCAAATTCACTAATTACTATATATATTCTCAAAAATAAATACTATAGATATTCTTAAGACAAAATAATAAATTATTGATTATAATAATAAAAAATACACCTCTCCTCTACTATAAATACTGCCTCTCACCACATCGTCTCCTCATACCATATAATCCTTGTATCTTTTCAGTATTCTTCCCAACTCCATTATCAATACACTTCCCCATGAAACTTCCTTAACCCAGATTCCACTAAACCGGTGCCCGATGTTGGGTCGCCACATGACCTCAAGCACGGCTCCACGTATAGAAGATGTTGCCGACTAGTAGCGAGGGTATTATAACTCAATGGGGAGCCTATATCTGAATTATCAGAGTAATCCAAAATAGTTAAGAATATAAATAACAAAAAAATGTGTAATAACCAATAAAAATGAATAACATAGCATCTCCCAAAACTAGTTACAATCCAAAAAAACAATAACTATGTAATTTCATGTTAATAGTTCCAAGAGTGAAGGAAACCCAAAATAAAGGAAAATAACCAAATCCGAAAATGTTGATGACTGAATTATTGATTATCATCCACATATATCCAAATCACAAATAATATCTCTAACAATGGGCCTTTTTCCTTATCTGAACCTACAACAATGAAGTTCGCTCGGGTAACTAATGGCAGCTTGAGGAGGGTTTGAGTACAACTTAGTAGGCCACCACCAATGGACTATACAAAATATCCAGTTTAAACAAATAGTGGAAGAAAATAATAAATAAAAGAAAATTAATCAATGCACATTTAAAGTTCCATTAGTTAACTTTATTAAAATTAAGCCTATCTATCATTATTACCATTTTCATACCATATACCATTATCATTACATAAACCATATTGATCATGTTTTCCATTTGTTAGTCATTTACATCATGTACAAAAGCTTCTATGGAAACCAATCACTAATAATATGTTAAATAAATCAAATATCTATCTCACTATTGGTAAAAAACTCACAAAAAATACATTTCAATCGCCTTGAATCCTTGGTCCGGGTGGTCTCATCGAATGGAAAAGTTAGGGAATTGATCCTCAATCTCCTTCCCAAACCTCTACATTTTGGGGTTCAGTTTAGAGCCTCATTCAAACTCAACCCATTGGAATAGAACCTCAAGTCAATAAACCACACTTCCAATCCATGTGCTCATTATTATTCATCCAATCACCACACAAATACCAAATCACAATCCATACTCGAAACAATACACATAAAAATCACAAACCATAACAATAAACATGGAAATTAATAGCATTCCATAACCCATTAACACATCTTCCAATTACATTACATATCCCATTTAACATTCTTACGCCTATGTCACTAATAACATTAAATAATTCCATTATAATATCCCATTTACCATACTCATAAATTCCCATATGTTTACCTATTCAACCAATTCCTAACATCACAATAAACAAAAACCTTATTCTTTCCATGTACAATTCATAAGCCATTTAGAACATTCACATTAATCAAATTATCCCATGTATCATATTTAACTATCTCCATTCTTTATTAGATTTAACACTTCTATAAAATCATGATATTTGAGCCATTCAACCATTACCCTTCACATACCTTAACCCAAATAGCCCAATTATCATTAATAATCCTTAGACAGTCAACCAATTACCCTTTTTCATTTCATAGCTTATAGATCCCATTAGCATTTTTCCAAAAGACCCCTTCTTCCATTTTACAAAACTAGATACACCTATATATATTTATCTTTCAACTGAAATTTATATTTTAATATTTTATTCATTTACTCTATGCAATCACCTGCCAATTACATGTTTACCATTACCAATTTCAAGGATCTCTATGGTAGATGCACCCCATGGGTGGCCCCATATCGGTTTTATAAACCTCTATGTATCCCGTGGGGATCATGAGGGGTTAAATTCACCATTTAAACTCACATTTTACAAAATATCACTAAATTCATCAAACTCACTACAATAGATAATAAAAAATGAAACAGAAAAGCACAAATCAACTCAATAGCACTGAAATATAACTTTTAGACCACCTACCTCGATTATTTTGATGAAAAAAAAACTTAATTATTTACTTAAATATGGATTCAAGAACCCATTATATATGTAAATTGTAATCAATTGGGGAAGAGGGTTTTGTAACTTTAGATTAAGATAACCAAATATATAATCCATAATCCGAAAAAGAGAAGCAACAATTATATTAGACTTACCCGTTGCATCGACCCACAATCAAAGGTACGCCAAACGACCAAGAATTGATGTATAATAACCCATTGGAATATATAGAGCATGATTTCTTCACTAGATTTTAGTGGGGAATAATTGGAGGAAAGTCGAGTAGAACATAAATATCCTGATATGGAAAAATTTTAATTTTTCAATCTTTTAATGGGGAGCATGGTTTATCCCCACGATTTTCCAAACCGAGCACAAACAGTGCACAAGAAACTATCCTAGGGGAGTGAGGTCACATTGTTTCTATGGGAGAACTATATGTTTTGACTAACTGTGCACTAACCAGGGAAAAATATACTATCCAAGGTTTCATGTTTTTCCAAGGAATGCTGCACTATTTACTTACCCCTATTAAACTTTTGCGCCTTGTACAGGTTGGACCAGTTTTCAATTTTTTGTGTCGCAAACCTCTATAACACCTCCAAGGAACCTTTTATACCCAGTGTACATTTAATATATAAAAATTAAGGGATTAAAAAAATTAAACAAATACACACCTCCATGGATATGAGATCTTACAACCACCCACATTATAATGTCTCGTTCTTGAACTTCTCCTATTGAGAATCCCTAAGTCTCTAATGTAAAATGATCTATCCACTAATACCATATATCCAACTCTATATCCTAAGATTCTTCTAGAACATTTCCATGCTTCCCTAAAACTCAATCTAATAGCTCAATCATTACACACAAGACATTCTCACTAGAATTCACAATACGAACTTGATGCTTCTCAAAGGAATCTTCAACCTCAAGCTCAAAATCCTCAACATCAATAATGTGAGATGGATTAGGGTGATATTGTCAAATATTTTAGACATTAAAAGAATCATGCATACCATCATACCGATATGGTAGATCCAATAGGTATTCTACGGGTTTGATTCTCTCCAAAATTTCAAATGGCCCCACATACCTCGGTGCTGACATACATTGTTTCCAAATCCAATTGGGACCCATCCTCTGCAACACACATTGGAAAATAAAATTTCACAAAAAAAAACTCAATAGGACTAAAATTCCAATCCACATACGACTTCTACATACATTGTGTCATTTCCTTCCACCTCTGGAAAAATTGAACCTGCTCCAAAATCTCCTAAACGAGACATAGTCCCAAAAACTTGGTTTCTCTAGATTTCATCCAACACAATAGAGATCTACATAGTCTACCATAAAGTGACTCAAATAGCACCATATGATTTTTTTCAAGATAACTTTTTTTGTATTCAAACTCAACAAGGTCCAAATGACATTCCCATCATCCCCTAAAATCTAGGACACATGCTCTCAACATTTCCTATAGTACTCAACATGTATTCAACATGTCGTCAACATGTCCTTAACATGTATTCATGGTGCCATCATGGATTTTTTCATGTCAACAACATGTCCTCTATACATTTCCCATCATTCAATAGGTAGAATGTTGTACTTATGAACACATGGGAACCAAGCACCTTATGCATTACTTACCGGTAATGTGATGTGAAACATATATCATGATCCAAAACTATATCCCATAGTGACTTGGAAAACCACACTACCTATCAAACATAAAATTCACCAAACATAACCATGATGATTGTCTCTCTAATAAATAATAAATGAGCCACCTTAATCAAATGGTTGAATAGTACCCATAATGAATCATAATTTTGGGGAACCCTTGGAATGCATACCCCAAATTCCATTGATAGATCATTCTATTTACATTCCATAATGGGAAATGGATGCAACAAACCACCTGGGTGGTGATGCTCAACCATCACCATCTGAAAGATAAGGCATCGCTCCAAAAATCCCATAACATATTTCTTCAATCTTGGCCACCACTATTACCTATGAATATTGATATACGTATTAGTTGAACCCTGATGCATTGCAAATTTAAATATATGAAACTCACACATCAAATTTTCTCACATACACATTTGTACAACAACATGTCCACAGACACAAATGGTCCCATAATCTTCAATGGCCCCAACAGAAGGTAACTCCCCACATTTATGACATTCTCTCAATGACACAAATTCTAGGTCCTCGGGTTGTCCCTCATTAATCAAGATTAGATGTGTGGATTAAATTGTCATGGATTCTAGGGTTATCTTTCCTTGGAAATCTTTCACCTCAAGATGCATTTCTGCAAACAACTCCATCATCATCCACTCAATTTTGGACTCCTAAACTACTTGTCTTTCAGTTTTATAACTCATATCAACTGCCACACTATTTCCCTATCCTAGAGTGTATACTATTTCAAAATAAAATTAATTCATGTACCCAACACACCTCTACTGCAAATATTTCAATCAACACTAATATAATATGTACTTAATACTTTTTTGATTGGTATACCTCATTAAAAAGTCTCCCAATTGGTAATATTGTAAAAATTTTAAGTCATGAAACACTACTGCCAATTCAAGATCATGCATAGGATAAGATCATTCCTTATGGGAAAAATTCTGTGAAACATACATAACAACCTCAGAATCATATATCAATACATCACCCATCCAGATACCAGACACATCACAATATAGGGTATACTTCTTGCATGGTTCGTGTAAGATTAGGATCTATAAGGTATAAAACCACTTATTTAATTATTGTAAATCACTCCCACATTATTTTGAACATTCAAACCTAATTCCTTCCTTGGTCAATCATGAATTTTTCACCACCAACTAGGATTTTGATTTTGATAAAACATAGATAGAATCCCACTAAACCCAGAATACAATTTATTTCTGAAACATTTTTGGGCTGCTCCCAAGACACAACTTCCTACACTTTCTCCAGTTCCACTAAAATTACATCCTAATAGAAGATGTGACCTAATAAATTTAACCTATTAATCTTGAAATAAAATTTGTATGACATAAAAAATATATTTTTATCTCTATTGGTGTACTCAATACGATGTTAAGATGGTTGGAATGATTTTCACGAGTCTTTGAGTATACCAAGATGTCATCAAAAAAGAAAACTACAAACTAAACTAATTATGGGGGAATGATTCAATTTATTAGAGCCATGATCCCTACTGGTGAATTAGTAAAGCCAAACGATATCACCACAAACTCATAAAATCCAAACATACTAATGAATGTAGTCCTCAGTATATCATAAAGTATCACCCTTATATTATGATACCCTAACCCCAAATAAATCTTTCCTAACACTATCACAGCTATTAGAAAGTCAAAAAGATCATCAATTTTCATGAGAGGGTTTCTGTTATTAATTTTCATCTAATTAATCTTCATATAATTGATAAATGGCCTCAACTATCCATAATCCTCTTGAAAAAACATTCAAGATTCATATGGTCACTTACTCTGGTGAATGACCCCTTTCCTCTCCAACCCCCCTAATAGAGCCTTAAACTCATGGATTTATACTAGATCGATTTTATGAGGTGGTATAAAAACTGGTTATGCTACAAGAATAAACTTGATCATAAACAAAACGTGTTTCTTGGGTGGTAGCCCCATGAAGTCCTCACAAAACACATCTTGAAATTGATTCAAAACTAGAGGAAATACTAGTTTATTTATTCATCCATCATTAAATGAAATAGATGACACTTGGGATGTGAGTTATCCAAAACACTAGAAAACTGTCCCTTTAGGGAATTCTCAAACATCCCACTCACTAAAACTGACATAAGTGTATCGATCAAGATACATGATCGTTAGATGACAATAGTAACTGTTGATATGGTCTCGGTAGAACACTAGTCAATCCATGCCCAAAATCATGTCAAAACAGAACATCTAGAGGATGAACAAGTCCCACAGAAAATTCTACTCACCATCCTCTAGAGCACAATACTTACATTGTCTGAAATCCTCATCTCAGAACCCAAATAGAGTATCAATCAACACAACACCACAAAAATTTCCCACTTTTAGGCCCAAAACAACTACCAACTATGAAGAGATAAAACAATGTGTGGCGCCAATGTCAAATAAAGCACTAGATATAATGGAATCTAAAAGTAACATACCTCGAATAGTATATGGAACAACCTCACAAACATTTGGGTTAGACTAAACAGTGTGAAACTAACATACTCCTCTTTGTTAGGATATTTCTTGATTCCATGGTGTTATACTACTCCACTAATATAGACAATCTCTCCCTAGAGTACTATGCCCACAACCCTGATCGGTATGACTTGTTGAGCTCATACTTCATGTCTGATATGGGGTAACCAACCCCCTTTTTTCACTAGGCATCAATGTTGATCCCCTATCCACAACCATCTGTCGAGGATTCCTACAGAACCTCTACAAATGACCCATCCTGCCTAATAACTGTAGATCAACTGGTGGTCCGGGACACAAACACACATGTTACCTAACATACCACACAGATAAAAATATATATACCTCACCCAAAGTGGCTTACCCTCTCTTCTAACTACTCTACACACTTCCACCTTTATTGAAACACCCAGAATGATGCTTCCTCCCCTCAGAAGCTTCACCACTCATCCTCCAAACTACCACCACTTTTCAACTAACTGAATACGCCATTAGGATTCCTTCAATGATAAATTCATGATATGCCACCTCTATAAGCCTCTTTAAAAAGAAGATATTCAATTGGGATTTGATCTTGTGTCTAAGTCCATCCTCTAAATGTTTGTCCATATCTACCTCATCCACCTCAATTTTGCAATAAAGCATCACAGTTCAGTGAAATCGCTAGTATAATCAATTACCGATATTACCCCAAGGGTCAAACTCATAAACTCTAAAGCCTTATCCAACCTCAATTTTTCTAGATAGAAGTGTTCACCAAGATTTTTCTTGAAAATCATTTCATGTCATTCCATCAGCCTACACAGAATGAACCATGATTTTCCCCTAATGTGTTTCCAATCCTCGTAACATTTATTCTACAAACATTACTCGCTTCTCAGAAGGCGTCACCAAGTGATCAAGAATAATCTTGATGGACTATATCAAAAACCTTACTACCTCTAGCCCACCCACTCTGGTAATGGTCGGAGGTTTCTACTGATGAAAGTCTCTAGTCAACTCAATCATACATAGTACAACTAGCCTTATGTCAAAATCTGTCATCCACATAATGAGGGTGATGTTATCACGAAACATCTCTTCTCTATTACCCTTAATCACTAGTTATTATATATCCACTTCTAGGGGACCATTCTCAGCAACATCCTTTTATCACCCTACCTACACATTTATTCTTGGGGGAATTTTCCTATAATTCCAAACAAGAACATTACTCCATAAAGGAAAAATCTTCCACATTTTATACACAAGAAGTGTAAGAACTCAGAACTTCTTTTCAGGAAACTTTTACCTTTTTCTGGTGTTTTTCGTAAAAAGAGGAGTTTATGGAAATTTTGGATGTACACACCACGTACATTATAAGTACACACTTTTTACATGGTAACTGTGGGTAGCCAGGTGCTAGCCGTGTAACGGCTAGGCACACGACTATGTGTAGTGACCTGGAGACTGTCTAATGAGAAGGCCAGTGTTGGAAAGTAAACACTATATAGTTCTGAAGTACATGCTATGTATTTTCTTTCTTTTAATTAAATGTACTAGGGTCACATCTGACAGATAGAACTGTCTACTTCTCGACCTAGTTCGTCCGAAAGAACTCGTATGACCGTGATCTTCCTCCGAGCCCCCGATCGAGAATCTATTCTCCGATTCGGCCGCAGTCGATTGAGTTGGGTTCACAATAGTAATCTTTTAGTTCTACTAGATCTACAGTTCCTGTTTCATCCCCTTTCTCATGTTATCTTCAGTTGAGTTTTTTAGCGGTTCCGTAGAACAACGGCCTTCATGGGAGATTCAATTATTGTGGTTCATGTATAATGATCTTACAACACTGAGGTAGGTGGTTTGGGCCATTCTGTAGATAGTATTTGAATTTTTTGTGCAAAAGTTCCCAATACCCCTGATCACGGTATTGTGTGTTTCCTGATTTAGAACTTTTAATTTTCTACTATTATTTGATGAATGAGTATAGGTTAATTGAATGAGAATAGGGTTAAATTCAAATATTTGTAAGTGTTTTTCCCATTCATGTCTGCTTGTTTTGACGGCTGGGTCATGTTTTTCCTGTTAGGTTGCCCTTTACTTTCTATGCCTAGTATTGTCGGATGGAGTGATTCTTATTTATCTTTTTGTTATGATGTAGACTGGTTAGCCCAGTAGTTCTCAAGGTTTACTTTGGTTGCTTTGCATTGCTATTATTGTTTGACGTACACAGGGCTGTGAGAACCTTGCGTAGTGGACCAAATGGAGAATAGAAATAAAGGCTTCTCTAGAGTGTCCATTATTGTTGATACGATGAGAGACCATTGGGGGAATTGACTTAAGTGCTTCCTCAGAGTGTTTATAGTTTCTTAATGCGTTCAAAAAGAGGAATGGGACTTAAGTACTTCCCCATAGTGCCTTTTAGTTACCGAAACGTGATTATTGGGGGAATTGACAGCGAGTGCTTCCCCCGAGAGTCTATACTAAAGTTGAACAAGAGGGGTTAGACTGTGTGTACTTACCAGAGGGTTATTTGTGTTTTCTAGGTAGGACCAGAGGGGATTAGGTTGTGAGTACATCCTAGTGGGTTTCCTATTTGCGATTATCTGTTTACATTCTATGTGGAACTAAATGATTTGAAACTGTGGAATTGATACTGTTGAGCACATTCTTGTTTACTGCTTCATTGTTTATTGCCTACCATATATATTCACTGACTATTAGTCTTAGATCTCTTGGTGGTTTCCTACAAGGATTTAGTCTTAGAACCTGTTTGGGAAATTCTTTTGGGACCAAACAGATTATATTTTCGTAGGTATAGATAAGTGACAGTTCTCTTCTACTTCAGGTACTTGACTGCTTTGGGGATAGAGATCATTCGACCAATATGAGGCTTGCGATGCTGAGGAGTTGATTCTTGTTTTTCTTTTGTACTTGTTTTAGTACTATATTCCAAAATAATGACTTGTTTGGCTGTTTTCCTAGAAATTGTATCATGCATCATTTATATATGTTCTCCTACTACTTATTTCTTTCAGTCTTCTGTTGTTTACTGTTGTATGCCATTGTTACTACTTCTTCTATTGTTTTCTGTTTTTTTTATACTATGTTACTTTGCCAATGAGGGAATAGTTTTCCCACTATGAAACCCAAGGACCTCACTACTAGTTGGTAGCCTCTGGAGATAGGGGAAATGTGTTTGAGGCCATGTTACCAACCAGGTAAGGGGCACCATTGGGTGGCTTCCGAAACTGAGACATTACAAAGTGGTATTAGAGAAATTTTTTTCGTAACATACTATTTAGAGCCTATAGCTAGGGATAGGAAGGAATTGGTACATGGTAATAATCTTTTCCCAGGTGTAGCTAACATGTGAATAGGGAAAACCCAATCTACCTCATAATTGCAA
The DNA here is from genome assembly GCA_963277665.1 of Viscum album. Lineage (NCBI taxonomy): Eukaryota > Viridiplantae > Streptophyta > Magnoliopsida > Santalales > Viscaceae > Viscum > Viscum album. The sequence continues at coordinate 1,707,505,470 of OY728122.1, forward strand.
ATTTTCAGGTTTTGCAAATTTACTATGATTTTATTTCATGGTTTGGGGATTCACATGTTCTGTGTTATTATAGTTGATGTTATTGAGGTTCTATTTCTGTTTCAACCTGCTGAGATGGGGTTATTCCATCTCATGCATCATATGGTAACTTTCTAAAATCACATGTCCTGCATTATTGCCATGCCATTTAGGGTGAATTAGAAATTTTATGTTGTTTTGATAGATGTTGTGCTAGAAATTCATGTTTTTTGTGATAGATGCCATGATAAAAATGCTTGTTGATTGATAGGGTATTGGATTGTGTAATTTTGGTTTTAATGAATGCCAAAATTTGGTTCTTGATGTGTCATGGGCCCTCAAGGATTGGAATTTGGTGAATCAATGGTCTATTATGCATGTTTATGACATGTATAAGATGCCAATATTTGATTCGTAGGGAGTAAGGTCCCTCAGTGATTGGAATTTGGCACATAAATGATCGTTTCAATGTATTTTATCTCTAGAGTAGTTTTTGAGGCTTACTATTTGGAAAAACCTAGAATACATGCCATGTAATGATGAATGAACGCCATGTGTTCTTCTGTTCGGGAAGAAATTGTTTTTCTTAAGTACACGCCGTGTACTGTATGTACACACTGTGTAATCTCTAAACATGTCTCAGACTGTGTGGGTGGGGACACAGGGTTTGGAATCATTGCTAGGACATGCCGTGTACCAGATGTACATGCCATGTTATAGAACCGTGTAACCGATCATGTCACCAACAACACGGGTGAGTTGAGTCTTTTCTAATTCACGTTGTGTCTATCTGAAACACGTAGGGTAGTGTAACCCGAGTACCTGACCAGGTAATGAATTGAACAGGTCAGAAAAATATCCTAGTACACGCCGTGTCTGGAACAAAAACACCATGTATAGTGAGTCATGTATCTAGCCATGTCACTAACAACACGGGTCAGTGAAGCTCATCTAGTACACACCATTTTTGGCACAAACATGCCATTTAGTCTTGTTCTATGAGAGTCGTGTGGATTATCTGTGTAAGTGAACTCTGGCAGGGGAAGAGGATTCATGTACACGTTAGGTTTTTGGAAAACACGCTGTGTGTTTGGGGTGTTACACGACTAGTTTTGATTGGGGTACACAACCACGTGAAACGCATAAGAGAACATGCTGTGTAGGAATTAAACATTTCATGTATCCATGTTTTAAAAAACATGAATGTTTTCTCTATCATGATCCATTATTACCCTTCTAGGATTCAGTCCTTGTTAATCATGATCTAAGTTGTGCATTTGACCATGCAGATTCATGCCACTGAGTCATCCTCTAGTTTTATGCCAGTTACATGGCAACGATCAGACACTAGACATGACTGATCTTGGACTACCTATAGATCCTCCAGGTGTGCCAGTCTAGGAAGCAACTGTCATTCCGGACACATGTGTTGATGCATAGTTCCATGATGGATTTATAAGGTTCATGAAAAACTTTTGAGAAGTATCTTATCCTTCTCCTTCAATGGTAGAGTTGACGTGGGATTTCCTACAACAACATCCTCCCACCTTCATAGGGGAAGGAGGTCCTTAGGTAGTAGAGTCATGGTTAGAAGCCATGCTTTCAATCTTTGAGCATCTAGAGACTCGTCCAAAAAGGAGGGTCAAACTCGCTACATATATACTTCAGGATTCCACCAAGAGATGGTGGGATGTGATCTCACAGGAGGGACGCCTGGAGGTTATGGCTTGGGATGAGTTCCAGTGCACCTTCTACGACTACTTGCTGGAGACTTTGAGGGCTGATCGAGACTGAGAGTTCATGAGTCTGGAGTAGGGTAATCTTTTGGTTATGCAATATTCTTCTCACTTCACAGAGCTTCAGCGCTTCATGTCTATTCCTGAAGGTGATAGTTATTCTTGGAAAGGATGTTTGAAGATGGTCCGAGGCATAACATCTGATCATACGTAAACATCTTCAGGAAGACTTCCTTCACTTCTATCATCAACCAGGCTCAAATCACAAAGCACAATATGAAGGATTCTAGAGATGTGAGCTAGTGTGGCTCGACATCTGGAGTTAGTATCCCTCCGACTGATAGAAGGAGGTGTCGTAGGGAGTCTTTGCACGGTGATCCAAGGAAGCAATAAATTCCCTATAGTAGTCAGGTGGTGTGATACCAGTGTGGGAAGCGTGCGAATATGAGGACACATTGCCCGAGAGACTTAGTGGAGTGCTTATATTACGGACATATGGGCCATCTTTAGCGTTTCTGTCAGATCTTTTCATCAGCAGCTGGTGATGAGGATTCTTCTATGACTCCTTGTTCAGGAGCAGTGCCCCCAATTTCTCACCAGTCTGGGAATTAGAGTTTTTCCGGCAATTCAGACCGAGGAGGAGGTTATGGTAATAGTAGTATGTCACTAGGATTTTAGCAACAACATGGTGGATCAGCTCAGAGTGGTCGGGTAGGGTCATAGGGCTACAGTGCAGGTCAGACTTTTGCAATGGAGAAGACCCGGTGGGACCTGTATCCCAGACCCTCTACTGTTCAAGGTACAATCTTAGTTGCCTCAGTTTTAGCTTCTTCACTTTTCAATACGGGGGGCTTCCCATAGATTTATATTTGTTGCTTTTGTGGAGATCCATGGGCTCTGTATCTGTTCTTCTTCCAATATCTTCATGTTAGACACTCAGTTGGGGACTAAAACGTCTATTGTACACAATTGCAAAGATTAACCTCTAGATATTTATGGGTGTCACTTCCTATGGGAAATTTATTTCTTAGAGATGACAAGCTATGATTTCATTCTCAGAATGGACTTGTTAGTTCCCTTCAAGGAATTTTTCAATTGCTATCGTCATAGGTTGAGTTTCACATCACCAGAGTGAAGAACTTTTCTTCACAAGGGCGAATTTTATGTCCAGTAGAGTAGAGCAGGACCCGAGCATCTTGGGCTGGGAAGAGTTACAACCCAGATTTCTAGTCTTTAACTAGTTTACCAGGGGACTTCACATATGGACTTTCCTCCAGTGGTGGATTGTCTCAGGGATATCGTTCCAGAGGACTTTTCAGGATTGCCTCCAGAGCGTGAGGATGAATTTTCTATTGAGATTTTTCTAAGAGAGACACAGGTGTCCTTTCCTCCTTATAGGATGGCTACATCAGTGTTACAGGAGCTCAAGAAGTAGTTGGAGGAGTTGTAGGAAAATTATTTCATCTGAATCGGTACATCTCCTTGGGGAATGCTTGTCCTATTTGCAAAGAAGGTAGATGGTACCCTTAGAATATGTGTGTATTATCGGAAGCTAAACAAGATGATGATCAAGAACCGATTTCCCTTACCGAGTATTGATGATCTCTTTTATCATCTTTGAGGAGCCCGGGTGTTCTTGAAGATATACTTGAGGTCTGGTTACCATCAATTGCATATTATACCATCATATATACCTCTTATAGCCTTTCAGAGAAGTTATGGTCTATATAAGGATGTGGTTATTCCATTCGGTCTCACGAATGCACCGGCAGTTTTCATAGCACTGAGGAACCGAGTGTTCCATCCATACATGGAATCTTTCATGGTGGTCTTTGTGGAAGATATCCTGGTTTACTCTCACATGATACACGACCATGATAACCATCATGAGATCATTTTGAGTACACTAAGAGAGCATTAGTTATATTATAATCTCTCAAAATGACACTTTTGGATGGACCAGATTCACTACTTGTGTCCAGTTATCTCAGTGGAAGGAGTATTAGTAGACCTAGAGAAAGTGAGAGAAGTTGTTTCTTGGGAGTATCCAAAGAATTTCTTTGAGGTACAAGGTTTTATAGGGCTGGATAGTTACTACAGATGTTTCATACTGATCTTTTCACACCTAGCAGTGCCACTGATGGGTCTGTCTAAGAAGGGTGTGAAGTTCTTGTGGTCAGATTCTTGTGAGTCATCCTTTCAAGAGCTGAAGGGAAGGATTAATTTAGCAATGATACTAGTATTTCCAGAACTATGTAAGAGATATATTATTTACTATGATTTGTCAAGTATCGGGCTGGGAGTTGTGATAATGCATAGGGAAGGAGTCATTGCGTAAGGTTCTCGGCAGTTGAGGCCACATGAGAGGAATTACCCAACACATGATCTTGAGTGGGCAGCAATTGCTCATGCATTACCCTATTAGAGACATTATCTTATGGGAGATCATTTTGTGGTTTTCACCGATCACAAGAGTCTCAATTATATCTTCACTCATCGTGATCTGAATTTGAGATAGCGAAGGTGGGTTGAGTACCTTTAGACTTTTGACTTCGATCATGCCTACACTCATGGGAAAAGAAAATGATGTGGATAATGCACTGATTAGGAGGACTCAGATAGAGGAAATTTTGGAGGCCAGCTATGAGTGGAAGCTTATGGCTATGTTCCGTGAGATGCATTTGGAGGTTCACAATAGACAGGGGCAATCTTTTCTTTCTTCTTTAGCTGTTACCTCTACTCTTCTTGATCGAGTGTGAATGAGGCAAATATCATATTCTGAAGGCCTAATCCTATGGGAAGGTGTGTCAGGAGAGGACCCTATTCCTCAATAGACCATAGTCTAGGATGAGATCTTGGATTTTTATGGGCATGTATGGGTGTTAGCAGACATACAAAAGGAGTTGATGTGGGACTTTCATTCCTTAGTTTGGGCAGTTCATCCTGGTGTCACAAAGATGTATCCTGATCTACACCATTAGTATTGGTGTCCTAGTATAAAGAGAGATGTGGTTGGGTTCTTCATGAGGTCTTCCTCCTGTCGGCATTGGAGGCGGAGCATCAGTGACCCGTGGGGATTTTATAGTAGTTACAGATTCCCAAGTGGAAGTGGGATGATGTCTCGATGGATTTCATGATAGGATTACCGAGGTTGCCTCAAGGGATTGATATTGTACGGGTTGACATTTACAGAATCATGAAGGTTTCTCACTTCATGCTGATCAGGGAGATTTTCAGTGTTGATGAGATGTGAAGATTGTACATCCGAGGGATTGTACGTTTACATGGAGTTCCACACTCCATTGTTTCAGATAGGGATTCCCATTTTACTTCTCAGGTCTGGAAGGGGCTTCATAAGGATTTGGGTACACAGTTGCTTTTAAGTACAACTTTCCATCCCTAGACAGATGGCCATTCCAAGTGAACGATTCAGGTTCTTGAGGATATGTTTCGAGCTTGCATCCTAGATTTTGTAGGTACTTGGGAGAAGTACATAACCCTTGAGGAGTTCTCCTACAACAATAGTTTTCAAGAAACTATTCAGATGGCACCTTAAGAGACTTTGTACAGTATGCCATACCGATCACCCTTATGTTGGCTGGAGGCAGGAGAGGCAGCTATGTTGGGACCTCGTTTTTTCCAGGAGACCACATAGTAGATAGATTTGATTCATAAGAGGATGTCTACTACATAGTCTCAACAAAATTCATATGATGATCGTCGGAGATGACCACTGGAATACGAGGTCAGAGATCAGATTTTCCTGTGTGTCACACCGTGGTTGGGGAAAATGAGTATTAGGAGACAGGTAAGCTTTCACCGAGGTACATCAGACCATTTTAGGTTTTGGAGATAGTCGGGCAGGTTGTATATCTGCTACAGTCACCTCAGAGGTACCGGTCTATGCACGTGTCTTCCACATTTCTTAACTTCGATGTCACTTCTTAGACTCAACTTAGGTTCTTTAACCCGAAGTGGTGGAGTTGGAGGTGGATGCCTCTTTAGAGGAGAATCCTATCTGGATTGTTAATCAAAGTGTGAAGGTTCTCTGTGGCAAGTCTGTTCCTCTAGTATGAATGCTATAGCGGCACAGGCGAGTACAGGATGAGACTTCAGAGAGGTTGGTTGATGTGTGATCACAATGGTCAGAACTATTTGAGTTTTCTTCTTCTACGCCGCCATGCTAAGGAAATTAGAGGATGAATTTATTTAAGGGGGGAAGTTTGTAAGAACATGAATCTTCTTTTCATGAATGTTTTCCTTTTTTCTGGTGTTTTTGGGAAAAAGAGGAGTTTCTGGAATTTTTTTAAGTACACGACGTGTACTCGGTTACTGCGGTTAGCTGGGTGCATGCCGTGTAATTTCTGTGAACATGGTCGTGTGTGGTGACCTAGAGACTGCCTAATGTGGGGCTGGTGAAGGCAGGTACATGACATGTACTTTTAAAGTATACGCCATGTGTTTTATTTTTTTCATTAACCGTATCGGGGTCGTGTCTGACAAACAAAACCATCTACTTCTCGACCTAGTTCGTCCGAGAGAACCCATACGACCAAGATCTTCCTCCAAGCCCCTGATCGAGCTTCTATTCTCCGATTCGACCATCATCTATTGCGTTGGGATCACCATAGAAATCTCTTATTTCATCTAGAGATTGGTTTTCAATTTCCTCCTCTTTCTCAAGTTATCTGAGGTTGAGTGTTTTTTGGTGTTTTGAAGATCTACGGTGTCCATGGGAAATTCAAGGCTTGAGGATCACGTATAACAATCCTACAACACCGACGTAGGTGGTTTGTGGCTTTCATTAGATAGTATTTGAATTTTTGTGAAAAAGTTCCCAATAACCATGATCATGGTATTGCGTGTTTACTATTTTAGCCATGTTAATTTTCTGTTATGCTTGCATGCTTGGGTAGAGGTTAATTGAATGATAATATGGTAAAATTCTATGTTTTGGATGTGTTTTCACATTGCATGTTTACTAGTTTTGAAAGAATATTTTTTCACATTTTGATGTCTGGGTATGATTTCTTCTTACTATGCTCAGAACATTCTGAATGGACATGATTAAAAATATGTTTTTTACATTTTAAATATTGAGTATGTTAATTTCAATGTATATTCAGATGATTATGAATGAACGGGATTTTAATTATATTTTTTCAACATATTCTGATTTATAATGCTTATGATTCCACATTCCTAACATATGAGTTCAGAATGGTAATTTCTAATTTAACAACCTTATAGATCAAACATCGGGATATGACATGACACGATAGATTATGAGATATACTTTTTTGGGTATGGATATTTTACAACAAGGTCATGATATTGAATATTTTATCATACACTTATGATTATATTATTCCACTATGATTGATTTCTAGAATGATTACACAAACTAAGAATCTAGTATCATCCTTTATTATATTTTCATACATATTATTTGATGGAACATTTTTTGAATAATATTTCTCTAATGGTTCTAAATTTATAATATTTTTTTTTGATATTTTGAAGGTAATTCATGAAATGTGATTATTATTTATCTATTCTCCTATGGAACTAAACCATTATGGCCCTGAGAAGTGTATTATTATGAAACAAGTCAAATATCCATCATGAATTATGTTATATTTGTGTATTTGTTTCTTGATTCACATCAATCATTTAAAGTTAAACATTTGATATAAATAAAATATAATTTATAGTGTATCTATGTATATCCATACCCCGTCGTATATTTATTTTGTACAATGATTAATTAGATAAAATTATTCATGAATAATAATGACTGTTTTGAATTTCTAAGTGGAAAAATTGTACCAAAAATGGAACTATTGAATTTAGAGGTTTATGGATTTAATTTTAAAAAAATCATTGCTTCTGTTCTCTAATTTTCATTCATTTTTTAGTACTAGATTTATCATCTTGTTAAATTGTTGAAATTTAACCTTAACTAGTTACGAAATGAATAATCATGATACATGCTCTATAATCTCTCTAAAATTGTTTTCAATCCAAAAATGAATCTTGGGATATGTATATGGGTTTGTGTATCTATTATGGATAAATAATAATGATAAATGTGCATCAAAAAAAATTATTCTTTAACTATGGTTTTCTATAGATGAGATATTCAATTATAGAATTATATAACTCTGTTATTAATCAATTTATTCTTTGTAATATTCAGAACATTCTTCTATAGATCTTATCCATGTTCTAAGACTCCTAAAAATTTATATCGATGTATCATTATTAAATTATTAAGGATTGATTGGATTTTTACGAATTCATTTTCCGTGCCTTTAAAATTCATGAGCATTGGGTTTCTTTCAATCATCAATATTGATAAGGTATCCTAATATTTACCACGCCTATCATCAACCAGCTTACTCACCTTCAATGGGTGGAAATGTTTTGTAAAATCAATACCCTGGATCATCTTTAACTATCTCCCATGGTGCATGTTTAAATCATTTTGTGTTAATTTATACTTTAGTTTATTAATATTATCATATATTTCACTATTTTCACTATAGGAAAAATCCCTATATATATAATGAATATAATACTACTAAAAGTTCAAATCAGGTATTGGTTATTAATTATCAAGAGATTTTATTTATTATGAGATGTGTTCTCAAACTATGGAAATTTTTAGGAGGACCCATCCAATCCCTTTTTTGTTACATAACAATATATTAAAATACATTATTCATTTCATTAATTTATGAGTATATATGTATTGGAAACCATTCTCTTGATATAAATGAAATTTTAATCACAATAATCTATAAAAAATAACATGACACCATTTTAACATATCATGGGTAGTGTATTTCATTTATACAATAAATTTCTCCCAAATCAACAATAATATCCAGTATATCCATGAAAAGTATTGATAATTATTACATTTTTGATTTTTCACATTATCGAGTCGCCACATGTTTTAAAGTTATATATATATATACAGTCAGTTGTGGTAACATAGACAAAATGTAATATTTTTATGATTAAATAACACTTTTTAACATTGGTATACATTTTCTCCTTTCACATGGTGTTAAAAAGTCCTCAAATGATCTTCATTCTCATCTATATTTTTCTATATATGACAACATAAAAAACAAAAACTTCTAAAAAATTATAATGTAATATTTTACGAATCTATTTATTAAATAAATGTATATATTGTGTATATTTAAACATGTTAAGGGAATCAAATATAATTTATATTTTCTGTATATAATATGAGTGTATAGTTTTGGTACATCGGTAATTTTCAATATTAATATATGATATAAAAATTAATGGTAAATCATTTGGTGGTATTGATCCCCTTATAGATGATAGAAATAATCACTTGTACATGGTAGGGGACACTTGTTCTTTATTTTAATCTTATTACATTCCTGGTAATCAATATAAATATTAGTTTATCAGTCATCCTTCATAAAAAAGAAAACCATAGAACCCGTTTTATTTTTACATGGGTCTATGAAGACCTTAAAGATTCTATTAATGTTTCTTATCCCAATCCCCTATCTCAATTAATGAATAAATATACATGGAGAATTTGATATTGGTATATTAGATGTATTGAGTTATATTGAAAACTAAACTTTATTGTTGTGGCGAATTTTACAAATATATTCTCAAAAAATATCAAAGTATTCATAATCAATATGTATATCCCTATTATTTTTTTCCAGTCTAAACTTTTTTGCTGAATACACCTTGGAATTGGGTATTGAAATGTATATAATTGAAGTAATTTAAAAAATGTATTCATTGTAATATTTTTCTGAATGATTATCATGGGATAATTAGTTAAATGAAATGTATAGTCCCAAACTACAAAATTAAAATGTTCCCTATGTAGAGAGAGATAATGCATTCAAAAAATCACAAAGAATTAAAAAAATATTGAATAATATTATTTTTATGAAGTAAATTACCTAAAGTTTCTTTAGAAAGTGGTGCTATATGAATGAGAAGAAACTATTGCACCGTGAATAATTTTCACAAATAAGTCAATATCATGTCAGTGGAAATATAAATTACTAATCACATATTCATTTCAACAATAAATGGAATTCAAATAACATGGATCAATTAAATATTTTTTTATTACTATGTCTACCTATTTCCACCAAAATTTGATCAAAATTTCTTTAATACATTAATAAAAAATAGTGTGATTAATATGAATTCATCTTATTATAGAAATTAATTATACGATATCCTAATATTTGAAACCATTTTTCTACCCATGATAATTGTAGTTTAGTCTTCATCACCTTTTTCATTATTTTGTTTTTTAGGTTTTATCCTCATATTAATAGTATCTGGATACACAAATATTACTTAGCACAAAAAGGATATAAACTATGATGACCTATTATAATCCAATATACATAATATATAAAATTATAGAATTATACATTACATAAAAATAAAAAATCACCATGGAATCTATAGGTTTAGTTCCATTATAGAATATGAACATATTAATCATGTTTTATAACAATTATTCCACATATCTATAGAATATTCATCCCTTATTATAAAATTATAGAAATTTTAAATTTATATCAATTCATTAGATACATGGAAAAATGAATCATCTAGAATTCTGATCTAAGACCCATAATAACTGTTAAACATAAAATATATCAATCAAAGTTCTTTGTTAAGAAACATAAGGGCAAGAATTTTTTAGAACACATTAAACATTCATGTATATAACATATAGAAAACATACCCAATAAATAATGGATCATAAATCATGAATTTGGAAACAAATATTTGTAAATTATTTAATCCATGGGGAATAGGAGTGCAGAGAAAGAATTAAATAGTCACGAGTTATAAAAATTTGAAATATTTGTATTTCAGAACTTAGGAATGTGGGTGAACCATAAAAATATAAATAATAAAATATTTAATTTTTAACTACTAAGGCATTCATATAATATTTTATTAGGCTATCTACCAACCCATAACATTGTGGTACTAGGATGTCAACTAATTCCCCATAACACTTTGAAATTATAATGATAATATTTCTCCCAGATTTATATGATTATATATAAATAATTACCCAATACCATTGAGGGATATATCATACCCATCAATACAATAATGATAAACCATATAGATATGTCCCCCATTAAAATGAAAACATTTATAATTCAAATATTATTTAATTAACCAGTAAGTGATTCTGGTGTATCATTGTTATTTATATAAATCATGATCATAAACCATACATAAAAATATTTCACATGTTATCATCAATGTTTATTCCTAGTGAATCATAGAAATTATTAACATATCTTAAAATAGATGAAAATTACATTAGTTTTTCATTCAAATCTAATTTTTATTATTATATAAAATAAATGATTCATTTTAGATAAATTTTATTTTGAAAGAAATTAATTAATAGTGAAAAGGGAATGTAATTTACATTATAAAAATATGAAAACATTTATTGGAATCTTCGAGAACAAAATTGATAAAGATATATGGAAAATAAATTCTGGTGTAAAATGATACAAATAAATGTTTCCCTCATTTAAATAGAATATAATTTTAAATAGATAATGCATTGATATGAAAATTTTAAAATACACTCCACAAATAACATTGTGAAAAACATTGATGGGAAGGACCAAGACAATATGAAATATTATAAACACAAAGAAATAAATTTATAACATAATACATATCCTACTAATATTGAAATGTATTATTACAGACTATAATAATGAGTTATGTTCATCTCGCCATATAGGAAACCATTCAGTTAAGTTGTAACATAATGTGAGGTGGAATGGTGAAAATTCATGTAAAATATATAAATATATTAATGACAAAAAAATTATGGAAATTTAGAGATTGATAATATAAAATATCGTACAATAAAAATTTATTCATAAATCATATTGAAAATAACAAGATATTGGAATGGATCCATTACATGATTTATATCAATTAAATTAATAGTTCTAATTCATGTAGATATATTTAGAAGATTATTAATTGAAATTATTTTTAATATATTTTTTTACATTTTTATGTGTGAATATAATAAATTCTATCAATTCTAACAATATTATGAGTAGAAAAGATCACATATTTCATTGTTAACATATTTATGACTGATTATTATTTATTTTAGTTATGCTGACATGATAATGATTGGATATGATTACAAATAGATTTGTTCACAAGGTAATGATTTATAATGATTATGATTCCACATGCCTATGTTGTGATTATTAAATTTCTATTAATTCTTCAAAACCCTTATATATCTTTCATATTTATAATACATGATTTTAAGGATTATGATCAATTATTTTAATAGTATAAATATTTAACATTGAGATCATGCACTTGAATATGCATTCAAAACCTCATTATAATTTTATGCTATTATAACTAATAAGAATCATGTTTACACTTATTGAGAATCTTAATACACTATTGAATATGTTTTCATTCCGAGAGTATTCATAGAAGTTTATAAGTATTTTCTTTCCAAAAGGGTACACATTTGATGTTTGGTTTTGGGAAAGTTGTGGATATTTATAAAAATAAGATGATTATGAATGTAGTATATAAAGACACAAAATATTAATAGTTATTATGAATATATTATTTTGAAAAGTATTTAAAATTAATATTTAATGATATATTTATTTTTGACATCACCTTAAAAAGTTTAATGTAAACCTCAGATATCGATTAGATATAATGGAGTAGGGAACACCATGTAGTATCACTAGTCTATGTATTTCTTATCTAGCTGATTGAATGAAAAAATCGATGTTAATATTAAGGAAATATGTTTACATAAAAATGAGATAAACTAAAACATTAATATAATTATGGAATATATATTCTTATAAATATTTGTTTAAACAATCCTCGGTGTTATTCTAAATTTTCAATATAGTTATGGGAAAAGGTTTCATTATCCCTTGAGACTCGAAACATTACACTGTAAATAGTCTCCAAAAAAATAATATGATACATAAAAAAGACCCCCCCCCCATTATTAAGTTTATCCATATATTATTTTTTATATCTCTATTTGTATTTGTGAACCTATTGTAGATAGATAATGATGAGATATATGCATATTCCAAAAACTACATATTCAATTATAGTTTTTACACATACTCATTTCCATAATCATGTAACTACATTATTGATCAATATATACATTTAAATACACATTAAATACTTATTTTTTTATCCATATACATGTTAAAAAATCCTATAATCTTCCTAGGGATGTCAAGTTGAGTAGTTATTTTAAACGATATGATTTATCCCCTTCCATTATAATTCCATGGTCCATCCCTTTAAAATCAATGAGTATTGGGTTTCTTTATATCCTCATCATATATTAGAGAACATTATATTTAAAAATCATAGAATCATCCACATTTATCTTCTTCACATGGTTGTAATGTATTGAAAAAACATATCCTATGATCTTCTCCAACTACATCATTTATTCATGTTTAATTCTATTTATATGAATATAAAAATTAATCTATTTTTATTAGTGTATATTTAAAACATATCAATATAGGAATATTTTTTCAATATATTTGTTGAAAATTTATATTTCCCTGCTAAAAATAATGCATTGTTAAATTTTTCTAATTAACCTTTAATTGACCTAGGTAATGAACTAAAACTAATCCATTTTACATGATGAAAAATATCAATCCATTTTCTACATTTCTGTCTATATCAATAATTATTATTCAATATAGGATTCTGTAAGTATATATGTAGTGAACAAAATTATCATGATATCCATGAAATTATATTCACATTCATCTATGTTAGTGAACTTGATAGAATTATGTGTTAACACTATTAGTGAATTTCATAACTAAAGAAATTTTACACAAATAGTATATAATATCTTGTATATTCACAAAATTATTGGTCATTGTAAAAAATATATATTCCATTATCCAATCACCTCAATTATTTATTTATCCCTAGATATAACTCCTTTTGATCACATGACATCAGAATAATAAATTTTGTATAATAAATTCACACATTCTCATTTTTTTACAAAGTTTATCATTTCATAATTTGTTATAAATAATAATAATTTAAATATCATTATATTCCTTTATTCTATAATATATTGGAATATCATTAATATATATTAACAAAAAAAAATCATGTAATCATTCAATATTTTATTCACTAGTTACATAACGATTGTGGGAAAATTTGATCATTTGAATAGTTTCAAAAAGAATTCATTGTGTCGATATCTCATATAAAAGTATATCATTGGTAAAACATAAATTTTCGCATATAATTGATTATTATAAAATTCAATGTTAATCATTGATAAGCATTGAGCTCCTCATATTTGATTGAAAAAGTCATAAATATGGGGTTTTTGATACCTATTTTTAATTATAATCTTGTTAGGTGGACAAAAATCAATATGAATGTGAATTTTTCCATCATTATTAATAATAAATAGAATGGATTCATCCTATACTGATGTACCTGGGTGTGTGAAACTGCTCTCCAGAGTATCTTGAAGTATTTTCTCCTACTCCCCCATCCCAATCAAAGCCATTATATTTGGATAATTCAATATAGATATAACTATATGATTTATTTATATTTAATACTAATCATAATAATCTTTGATAAGACATGTATATCATTTGTAAAAGTTTCAATCAAATCATTCACAATTGACATAACTTCTTTATTGATTTTATTTCAGTTAATTTTAGCTAAATACATATCTTTGTTCAGTATTATAAACCATATATTGGTTGTAGTTTTGAATAATTTCATATTCTATATTTCACATGTAGATAATCATTTTATGACTTGATATATCAAATGTAAATTCTTTTCCATATTAATTAATATGTTATCAATGTAGAGAGAGCCAATCCATTCCCAAAATTGTAGAAAATTTACCTTAAGGGATAATAATACAATTTTATGGAAGAAAATTCCCAAAAATACCAATCAATTTGGAGTTTTAGTTATGGGATGAATTCATTATACCAATATTATTTTTCTCAATTAATTTAATATCATATCATATGCACTATAAATTTTTTATCATAGTGTATTTTCAATATATAATGGAATTTATTAACTATTATATTTTTTTAATATCTTATATACCTATCCCCACTCTATGTTCATTATCATTTTATAAAGTCATTAATAAAAAAAAATTATTTTGACTATTATGATAACATATGATATGGGAAATTAATCCTAAAATGACTTAAAACTTGACTCCTTTATTTCAACCTATGATATTTTAGGTTTAAAATGTATCGCATTTGGTTTATTATGGGTTCCTTTTTGTTTTATCCTCTAATTTATTGTATATGAATCCCTCTAAATAATAAAAACTCAAATTGATACAAACTATGATGATCCAAAATCACATATTCATAATAAGTAATTTTATATTATTATTTATTAAATCACAATAGAAATTCCACTCAGGGCAGGTAGGATTATTAACACTAGGGAATAAAAAATATTATAATAATATTGTATAACCATTATTCAACATCTCAACGAATATTACTCAAATATTATAATCATACAGATATTAAATACATATTTAACTTATCTGTATCCTAGGTAAATGTAAAAATACAAAAGGCTGATCTTGGAAACATATTAGGGGGTGAACATAAGATATATAGATAAAATATCATAGGTGACCCTAAGATGAAATTGTGGTTATTACAACGCATTCATGGTATTGTAATATAACACAGTGAATTTATAACTAATAAAAGATGGATTGTAAATCATGAATCATGAAATAAATAATTATGCATAATATAAGAGATGTGGCATATGAGTTCGGAAAGAGGATTAAACATTAGCAAGTCATAAAAAATTAAATATGTTCATTTCATAACATATTTATAAAGAAGAAACAATATCGTATAAATAGTTACATATATTAAGGTTGACCATGAGTAAATCTATATAATAATATACTAGGATAAAAACTAATGCATAACATTGTAGACACAGGATGACCAACCACACCCTATTTTTTGGACATGTGTACTATTAAGCCATTTCCCCAAAAAATATCATTTAATATAAATAATTACCCACTCAATTGAACTGATATATAAGTATCACCCATAAAATAATGATAAACTACACATATTTTTCCCCATTAATAGGAAAACAATAATAATTCCATTAATGTTTAATGAACCCCTTATAGATAAATGTGATCCATGGATATTTCACCAAAACATTATCCAATGTTATCCATAAAAATAAGGGGATAGTATAATTATATAAAATAACAAGTGAATCATAATGATAATTAACATATATTAAAATATATGAATATACCATTATAAGATTATTACAATTTAATTTTATGAATTAGATGAAATACACTTTTCATTTAGAATAATTTATATTTTAAAAGAAGACATTTAATAATGATATGTCAATACAATTTAGTTCAAAAAACAATGAATACAGGGATTGGAGATTCAAGAATATAATAAATAAATATATATGAAAATAAATTCTTATGGAAATTATTAAAAATCCATCTTTTAACGTTTTTATATTGAAAATTAATGATAATATAAAACTAATTTTGTATAAAACATTAAAAATATTATTCCTTATACTATTTTGAAATGAGATTACTAGAAAATATACAATGAACATAAGAAATCATTGATTTATAGAGGATAAAATTTATAATCCATTATACATATTACTAATGTGGAGGAGGTATAATTTTGATCAGAATGATTATATACATTCATCTCCACTTATCGGATACTATTTCACTAGTTGTAAACCAATGTTTGGTGAGATTGTAAGAAAATATATTTAAAATATAAATAACCAAATGATAAAAAAATTAATGAGGGTTTAGAGATTTATTACATATAGTTTATTAACATGAGTAATTATAATTAAAAACCTAGTTTAAAAAGTGATATTTTAAAGAAACCCTTAAAAATTTTGTAACTTTAGAATAATACGTTATGATTTATTCTAGATATGATCAGAAAATTATGCATGGATATGATTTTTGATATAATTGATCACATCTTAATGTGTGTGTATGATTTCCTATAGTTATTATCAATAAATTATGTATGTAAATGATTTTCAATAAATTGTTTTATATTTTAATGAGATATAGTGATTGTTTATAATTGTAATCACACATTTATTCATGTAAATAGTTTTTATTTTGTTTCTTTAGAAGATTATGATTTATTATTCTTATGATGAATATTTACGACTTTATAACTATTTAATGATGATTAATAATTTATTTCCTTATAAATAATTATTATGTGTATGAATTTATTTAAAATTTTATCATCTAAAATTTTATGGGTATAAATATTTTACACTGATATCATGCACATGAATATGTCTTCAAACCCTCATGATCACCATAGGTTGTTACTACTAATTTCAACCATCATTACCCTCGATATTCATATGAGATCAACCTATCTTTTTTTCCGTCATCATGGTTTGATGGATAGATTTCAGTATCTATTTATACAAGGGTATAAATATAAAAATACTTGATGGAGATATTGAAGAAATATAATGAAAAAAGAATATTGTGCATCTAATCTCCAAATACGCAAAATGTTTATAGTACTAAGAAATTTATTATTAAGAAGTTTATTGAATGTTAATCTAAAACGATTTAATATTTATATATGTTGATCCAAGGTCACCTTAATAATTTTAGTGTAAACCATTCTTCATGATGAGATACAATTTAGAGTGTCACTCCCTATAGCCTTACTAACTCCATTATGTATTTCATATAGTTTTCAAGGATGAAATAATATTTTCTAATAACATAGAATTGTTTTGAATATAAAATATGATCAAAAATAACAAAAATGGAATTATATCCTTTATATTTCTATGAAATACCTTTACAATAAATCCCAGGTCTTATTCTCCTATTTTTAAATTTGTATGGATAATGGTTGTATTATCCAAAAAGTGTGGTAGCACTGAACTGTAAATTATTTCGAAACCAGGAATCTGGAAACATACACTATAATATCCCGGTTCATTTTGTCAACTAGAAATGATTCTTCATATCTATATAAGTATTTTTCCACAAGGGATAGTGGGAGATTTATGAAAAATATTAATCATCTAACCAGAACATATTCAATTATGGTTTTTATTGTACACTTATTCATTTTGAGATTCGTTTAGCTCAAATATTGTTGGGATTTAACTTTTTAATATAATATACATTCTTTTTCATCTCCACATCAATGTTCTATAACTCTCTAACCTTCATATATATATGTACATATGAGTTGTTACCTGGGAAGATAAAATTTATCCCCATCCATTATGATTTCAGAGTCCATCCATTGTAAATTTATTTGCATAGGGATTTATTCTGTTCACGTTATGGATAATGTTACATAACAATTCTCTATCAGAACATTATCCACCATTTTCACAATCATAAGTTTGTAATTTTTTGAGAAATCAGAGGGCTTAATCAGCTTTAGAAATATCCTTCAGCACATCGTTGACCCCTTCTGTGTTAATATATACATTAATCTATAATGATTAATATATATTTCCCACTTCTTAACATAAAAATATTTCCCCATATATTTAACATAAATATAATCACTTCTAGGTAAAATCATGTATTGGTAACTTTTTCCTGAATCATTAATAAATGTGAGTCATGAATGACAACTATGTCATATATTATGCAGAAAAATTTCATTATCATAATTTATGAATCAAAAAATATCACAAAGCCTTCTCTATTATAAGTTA
Organism: Viscum album; assembly: GCA_963277665.1. Lineage (NCBI taxonomy): Eukaryota > Viridiplantae > Streptophyta > Magnoliopsida > Santalales > Viscaceae > Viscum > Viscum album. Next base: position 1,707,524,117 of record OY728122.1, read on the forward strand.
TTTTGAGTATATACATATTTACTATCATTATCCTAGGATACATTACATTTTATGTAAAGTCACATTTCTAAATGGACATGAAAATATCCTCAGTTTACATGGTTAATGTATTTCAAATTAATAAGTAATTTCCCAAAAATAATTATTAATATACATTGGTTCCAAAATTTATATGGAATAACATAATTCATGAATCCCAATACATAATTACTGGGCCTCTGAGCGGCGGCACCTCTCCCATTTCACGGACTAGGGTTTTTGACTTTGGGATCATCCCCTCCCCTCCTCTGGCGCGGTGCGATGTGGGTCGGCGTCGGCGCCCTTTCCTCAACATCGGCGTGGTCGATGAACAGGAAAGGCTCCAATTTTCGACTGACCCAGCGTGTCTTCCCAGCGTTGGCTCAAGTGAGGACCGGCTTCGATTTCTGGCGCGTCAGCTCGGAGTTGGCTTAGGCGAGGCTTTGGCTTCCTTAGGTGAGTTTCTTGGAGTTGGATCTAGGCTAAGAATTGGCGGTGATGCCTTCATCAGCCTGGAGATGGCTTAGGCGAAGCTCCGACTCCTCAGGAGAGTGTCATGGCATTCTCGGCTCGACATCGGCGGCGAAGGCTACGGCTTGTCTGGTTTTCTTCGGGCAAGGCTCGACGTTGATCCCGGTGCGGCACAGAGTGGGGAGGGTCTCCTGTTCTATCTTCCAGCGTCCTGTGACATATCTCATAGGATCGATTCTGGTGTTTTTCGTCTATTGTGTTGAATACATTGAACCAGGGGAACTGTTGTTGAATGTCTAGAAGTGGTGTAGCTATTGGTGTGCTGTAGACGGTTGGACATTGGTGAATCGGATGAATCTGTTATTGGTTTTGGTTGAATCTGCTTGTTTGGATGTCATTTTGTTGTTCGTGATCTGTTTGTTGATTAATTTTTGAATTAGCTGTAAAGTTTTGAGGTATTTCCAACCGGTATACTATATGTATCTACTCTAGAAGAGTTTAGGAGCAAGAAGCATTCACCTGCTCATACCATTTGGAATTGGAAGTTTGAGAGGGTATGGCTCTGCCATTGGTTCCGTGCCCGTGCAACTTTGCACGGGACGGCTTGTCGAGCGGTCATGCAAGGGTGGAGTCTTGCCATCAAGGTTTAATCACTAGGTAGGGGAAGATTCGGAATATTTTAATGCATTATCCTTTTAATGGTTTTATTTGGTTGTAAGGTTTCATCTTGTGGTTTCTCACTTTTCCCTCAAAAGTGTTTTTGATAATAAAAAAGTTAATTTTCAGTCAAAATTTATATGGATCTATTTTCACATTATTTTGGTCTAGAAGACTCTCCGATCACCTCTTTTTTTGAAGTATTTATAGATATACAATCATTTTTCATAATATAAACCAAGGATAATAGATTTTTTTAGAATTAATTATTGAATCCTAACTTTTACACAGACTATCTATTTTCATAAGGTATTCATCAAAATCCTCAATTGATCACCATTCATTTCCCAACAATTGTAATATATTGGAATGTGATCCATAAAGACTAATAAAAATTTATCAAATAATCCCAATAAACACTTTTCATTAGATCTATGAAGATCACAACAACATTTTTAAATTATAATATATTCAAATAGAATTTTTAGTTTTTATATCTTAACTAAATGGATATAGTAGGTACATTTGGCCTTTTTAACATAAATGAAGATATAAAAATTGACGATAAATATTTAAGAGGTATGTATCCCTTCAATGTAGATAGATATAAACATTTATATATTATAGGTGAAATTTGTTCTAGATTGTAATATTTTTAATTAAACAATAATAAATATTAATATGAATTAACCCATCATTCCTCGTGATAAAGAGAACTGGTGAACCCTATGGTGATGTACATAGTTCTAAGAAAATCATATCTATATCCTCCTAGAGTTTCTTCTCCAACTCCTCTATCATAATTAGGTCCATTATATAATAATTCATTGACATAGGTATAACACTAGGAATGAGATATTATATCATCGAAAAGAGATGCACCTCGATGGTGATCACCCATACAACATGAATAAGATGGTACTATGAGAACTAAGTAGTCTATCCTCTTTATTTTATGAATATGATTTTGTAGTTATGTGTTTTCGAATTGGTTTCACCATTTTTTATTCATTGGAAATAAAATCATTTAAATTTTGGTCACCCATATGTAATGAATAAAATGGTATGATGAGAAATGAGAAGTCTGTCTTATTTATTTTGTGAATGAGATGTCGTAGTTAGGTGATTTCATGTCATACTCATCATTTTTCGTAGTCAATAAGATACAACTAGGAATTCGATTTTTCTTGATGAACAATTGTGTGGGCTTTAATGTTTTTCACAATCCTTCATGTTATGTTCGACATCCATTTTAACTTTTATAGAAACTCCCAAGGGTTCTCACATCCATAACAAAATGCATACCTTCTTTCCTAATGCAAGAGATCAATTGGGGTTTCAATCTAATTGGAACTTTGTTTTTAACATTTGATCAGAGGATTGGAGGACATGATCAAAACTCCATCTGAGTGGAATTATTTCCTACTCCCGAAAGCACTTATAGATTTATGATACATTCGAGAAGAATTTTCTTAACATTGATACAACACGGGTAACCCTAACAACATGACCACAAGCTAAACACTTTTATATGAAAAGTGTAAATGTTATCTATGAAGTCATTAGTTTTTATCTAAGGTTATACATTTAATTCCCATTGATCAATATCTTATTTTTTGTTGAATCCATATAGGTAGTAACATTGTAATTTTATTCAACATAGGGAGTCCATTAATAAGTAAAGGATGGGATTGAACTATTATAAGGAATAATAAAAATCTTGTTTATAGCTGGAATCAAAACCCACATAGTTTTTTAGACACATGTAGTTTAATATCATATAGAATGGGCATATATATGGGAACATAGACACCAAATATTTGAGCATGAGTCTCAAGGAGATCCCATATATATCCTTGTTATGGTAGGAATCAGATTCATCATAATTTAGTCATTCCCTTAGAACATTACCCAAGGTATATGTCCTTATATTGGGGATGTCATATCATGAAAATCATATGGGATTACACAATGATGTTTCTAAAGCTAAATAGATTAATTATTTGATTTACATGACAATTGAAACTCCGTAAGCCCAGGGGACCATTATAAGTGTGAGAAATAAAGGATATAAAGTAATCAGTGTATCTCTATATGTATGTTGGACTTATGTGTTGGGAAGACCCTTCAGATGTTTAATATGGAGTTCGGCCCATATGAAGGCTTCTTAGGTATCCTGGTTATTTCAAGAATTAGTGTTCTCATAGTTATTTTTGGATTCTCAGTCCTCTGGAGGATGATATAGAATGAACACCCCATGGTAGAGATTGAGTCCTAATGGATGAAATTTTAGAGAAATATGGAACATATTCATGAGGTGGGAGTTTATTTTAGCCCTGCATTTGGAATGGAATCTCATGTATCCTGGTTATTTCTGGAATCATATTTCCCATATTTCCTTTGATTGAAGATTACATGATTTGGTTTCCCTTAGTATTGGGTCATTTATTATCATACCCTTCATTGAGTAATACACAAGGTGGATTCCTAATTATGTTGGAATTCACATCATGTCATTGATCATTGATTATTATTTGAGGTTTCTCTACCTAGTAGATGTTCATGAATCGAGTAAAATGATCATTGCAACTCTCTAACCCCACATGATCTATGATCGATGTAATAATCAAGGGATAGAGATTATTCTGTATAACTGCTTGTTGTTGCAGGACATAAGTTCTGGGATAGACCTTTGGATGCTTAATATGGAACTCAATCCTTATAAAGGAGTCCTATTTATCATAGTATATATGCCATAAAATTTATTGTAGTTCAATTGGAACGGTATTATGCACCGAGCATTCCCTTATATGGAGGTGTGATATAGTTATCATGCCATGTGATTCCTTATAGACCATGCCTAGTTTTCTACCTAACATGCTTAACAGTCATCCTAACACACATTTATTGTCTTCCTGATGTGTGGGAGGATGTATAGACATTTATGGCTATGTCACAATCAATTCCAAAGAAAATTTAATGACCAGGGATGACTTTTCAAAAGACATCGCATGATCTAGCTGATGGTTTTTGAGGCTATCACATAATCTCAGGTGACTTTTCTAGAGGAAATTGTTACATCTCAATTGAAATGTTTGAAGGGTGTCACTTAATTTAGCTGACATAGACGGTGGGTGTCTCTGGATCTAGGTTGACACTTTTGAAGGTCGCTTAATGATTTTGGATAATTTTTCCAGAGGGCGTCGAATTTTATTTTTTGGATGGCCAGTGTGCTATTGTGAGACCAAGATAACATACTTGAAGGGCGCTGCGAGATATAACTGGTAATCCTTGGGGGCTTCACAACACACTGGTATAGCCAAATACCTTGGGAGACATGTCTATAGCACATCACAAGATATGTATGGTGATTCTGAAGGACTACATGAGTCATTTGTTGAATTCTCAGAGGTCATTGTGTGAATTTAATAAAGTGTCCATAGTACATCCCATATCCCCATTGTATGTCAAGAGTATGTTGATGATCCTTTGACAATACCCTAAACTATTTTATAAACTTGGTGGTTCCTAAAAATCGTATGAGTATCATTTTATTTTTTCGTAGAAGAACATTTATATCTAGTTTTTATTACCACTATTATTCCATATGTTCTTAATATTTATTGAAGGTTATCTTGTCTATATCTTGTGTGACTCTATACATATGTGGGATGACTTTTTCATAAATCATTGAAAGTCAATCATGTTATCTATGAGTGATCATGCAATGTTTTAATGTATGCAACATGATTCTCTAGGTAATTGAAAATATTTCTACATTTTGGATAACCTGGTGATACCAAGGATGGCCTTTCCAAGAAGTCCACACTAATACTTGGGTGTTCTTGCTTGTGGATCCATGCTTTAATTTTTTCATGCTATGGTTTGGGATTTATAAGCCCCAACTCCCATATTATATTTTGATTTACATGGAATCTATTGGATATTTTTGGAATGGATTTGAAGTTATGGGCATTGTGGGATATTTTCATAGGTGTCTCATTATTTTCAGTGACTGCAAGGCCATATTTTCATTGCCACATTTATTGGATTTTCTTCCAATAAATGGTGACTTGAAAAATCATGCAAAATTTCTAAGGAGATTTTATAATGACATTACAACATGTGTTGGGAGATTCATGTGATCAAGAAAGCTATCGAAAGGCCTTAGTGTGATCTAAGATGTTTTTTCGGGACCATCTACAAGACAATGGTGGAACAAGAGGGGCCTTCGTGAGGACAAGATTACATTGCAAGAGGGGATTTGTGTGATCAGTGGTGATCAGCTATGGAGTATAACTTCATTCGTATAAGATGATTTTATCTTCCAATATCATGAAGCTCATGTCATCTCCCTTTTTATTTACTTTTTTATTTTACAGGGGATGGGGATCTTGTGTGTTAGAACAGGTGTTGTTGAAGACAATCAATCTTCCCATCAATTATACATCATGATACCAATGTGGGATCTTATGGTAATGCATGAAAATTATCATGGAAAAAACGTTTTTGTTATTTTAGATAGAAGGGGAAGCATAGGATTGTGTGGACATGTCTAAAACTATTAACATGATGAGGGTAACAAGATTGAAACCTCATAAATGACAAGAAAGTCATGTTCCTAGGAGTTCTATAGTGTATTACAAAACATATGGGAATGTCAAATTAATTTTATTACCATAAAATGACCCATAATGTTTCATATTTTCTCCTTATATTACATGTATTGCTAGATGGGTTTCTGGCATCTGATGATTGACATGTCACATGATCTGGATGAGCTCATCTGGTAGTCATTGTATGACTAGTTAATGTCATGGATACAATATCAATGACAATTAATTATTTTTCAAGTGGTTGTGTGATATATTCCTACAATTTATTCTCTTCATATGATCATTCACATGATATTCTGATGGTCTTGTGATCACATGTCCTATTAAAGGTTAAAAAATGACCGTGTATTTCCCAAATTTTCTTCCATTTATTTGTTGATAAAATGATACACATATTTTACTATTTCTTACATTTTTGAATTTTTTATGCTAATTTGGAATGATATAAAAACTTCCCCCATTAAGGAGTGACGTATGTAGGGAAAATGTATTTACTCTAAGGAAAGTATGTGACCACCAAAATTTTGGGTGTTATTTCTAATCGATGTCTTAGGAGATGCTTTGTCATTCAAGAATGTTTTTGTATTGTTGATAGTCCCTATAAATAGGGGAATAAATGGAGTATTATTCACTAGATACCCAACTCTAAGAGATCTTTCCTTCTACCTCCATCATGTGTCCCTTTTGAAAGACCTAAGATAATACCATATCATGTAATCCATTCATGAGCCAATTTCATGAGAACCACTTCAAAAGACATGATTTCTATAGTTCTCTTAAAAAGAAACCATGAATTTATACCGATTAATTTTTTGAACATTTTATATATGGTTTTATGATTTCATTTTAGTGATTCACATGATCTACTATCTTGATCACAACATCAGTTTACTATTATGCATATTAAGTGACCATGTCAGGGTCACACAATTGCGAGTCTTGGGACTGGTGGAACGAGTTTGACCTGATATATGGGTCTATTTTTTCCACAATATCATGATGGGACTAGCGATTTCTGAATACTTGATGTGGCCATGAATCCCATTTATGATTCAAGTAATGTTCATGACACTTCCATAGTTGTGAATTTAATTTTACATGATTTTCCCATTTTCCTGACATATTCCATATACGTTTTTTTATATGGATTACAAATCTCTTCATACATGCCACAAGACATTAAATAGAGATGCTAATGTATCATTGTATCACTTTAAGGAAATCAGAGAAAGTGAAAATGATTCATGCCGCTGTTTTATTGGGTTATTCCAAATGAGTATGGTAGAGATGATGGGAGTGAAATCTGGGAAATAACCATTTCATACTTTCTTCCATTTTATTGATTTTCTCTTACTAATTTCATTCCTATTATTTCACATCATTCATCGGTTATACATAATTCATGGGTTTGGAAAAACAACAACATCATTTAAGCCAACATTTCTCAGGCATGTCATTTTATTTCTAATGGAGAACATACATACTATCATATACTAATGTTTATTCCCATAGACATTGATTGGAACATTAGTGAACTGGATTTGAATGTAAATATGTACTTATAAATAATGAGAAATTCTTCTTCTATTTACATGTTTCAGTGGGATCCTAACAATGATGTTCTATTTAGGTGAAGTAGTGGAATGGATTGGGGTTCGCCCTTCTGGGTGCAATATATTTTTTCTGAGCATGCCATTGAACTAAAAACATTGAGGTGTATGTGCCTCTCTAGATTATTAAATTATTTTAATACTATAATAGGGGACTGATACCAGACCAATTTAGTAATTAGAGTCTATACATGATCAATTTCTACCTCAGGCATGGTGATGATGGAGTTAACCAATGGGAGATTGAGCAGATATGTGGTGCATCCATGATGGGTGGGATGTATGATGACTTTTTTCCTCTATCATCTGTGTGGGATACCACATAAAGGACTCATCCCCTCACTTGTTATCTGATTAGGTTGGATGAAAAGGACTCTCAAAGGAGAAACTTTCGTGATAAGATATTCCATTCAATGTGTGGGAAAGATACATCATCATGAAAACCCATTCTATGCTTGAAACTAATTTTCCAAAGGCTGTTCATATGATGGGATCCCATAGTGTAGAGGCTGCTTACTAGCCTATAGATGATAAAGGGATATTCAAATACTTTGGATGGGAGGTGGTATCTAATATTGATTGAACATTCTAGTTTTCCTTACTCCATTCAATTTACCAATGTGGGTACTTAAATCTGATAAGGGAAAAAGGTAGGGTTAGAGTCTCAACATTCATGATGGTGACCACCATTGTAGGAGGGTAGAGTATTGGGATTTCTAGGCTTATGTGTTCCAAATATTACAAGAATATTCTCCATATTTATAGGGGAAATCATGTAAAAGGATATTAGGTCACATTAATATGTTATGTTGTTGGATAATGGATAATCTAAGTGGATATGAATATCTAGAAATCCATAGAATCCCCAACATTCGTTTCAAACCCTAATTTCAATGGATCAGCATGGTAAGACCCATTACACTAATGAACTGGGAGATCAGGGCCCTCATGGTCCGTTAGGACTATATATCATTCTGAAATACTGTCCAATTATGATGGGTAATATGGTTGATAATGGTGAGTCCATTATTGAAACTCAAGCCTACATTTCATCTCTTCGGGAGGGCTTCCTTTCCGCCCACAATGGTGGGGACTTTATCTTCAAATTGAATGCACCCTACTAGTTTAGATGTCAGTTCATTTGAGTCTAATTGATATGTACTCTTCTCAATCATGTCTTATTCGAGGTAAGTCTGATGGTGGATTTTGAATTTTGAATAATTTTTACAGAGGAGACTTGGGATGAGATAATCCTATCTCAATTGATGTTCGAATTTGTTTCTCCCTATATTAGTCTTAGTTTTAGATTCACACATATCATACTGGATTTTTATCCAAAATTGTATGCTAAGCTAACCAATTACCAATAGACACTGAGGAAAATCAAGGGAATTGAATGAAACTAGTTTTTAGAGGATTTTCATCCATGTAAGCACCCTGTAAAGAAGTAAGGCATTTAACAATACCATTAATACAAATATAATTGAAAACAGATACAGTCACTACATGCGTGGTTCTAGAGAGTGAATTCACGTCAGTTTTAGTATTTACTATCCCATATTGATATTGGTTGGATTATAAAATGATGGTCTAAGAGGATTTTTTTTGGGAATATTGAATCAGGAAGAACTACCATTGAGTGGTTTCACCCATTCCACTATCCCTCTATGCATCGCATTCAATGACTGGCCTGATGTGGTTAGGGGGTTCTTCCGATTACTTGATATAGTGTTGGAAAGATTCAATGGATGGGTTTTATATACACCCTAGGTTCACCAAATGGTGGTTTAGTTATTTCTTCAAATGGACGTGGATAAACATAGATATCCCATTATAGAGGAAATAGAAAGGATAAACCTATTTATATGTTTGAAGGGAAGTGGTTCCATGGAAACAATATTGGAATCATTTTCTGGTTAGTATAGTGGGAGGCTATATAATACCATCATTTATGGTCATCACCTTTATATTTTCCAAATAGTAAGGCTATTTGTGATGGACATGTAAGTGACATGGGGACCAATAGAGAGGGATCATTAGGTTAAATGTATTTTATGAGGTCATAAATCAATGTTTTTGGACAAATAACCTTGGCTTCGACACCTTCTAGGGGAAAATCCTTAGAAGTTAATGTGAAATTTAAGTCCCCTATGTTTTTAGATCCTTATTCCAAAAAATACTAACGTATGTTTGACATTTACCATTTTATATATTTTTGGATTATCTATGTATCTCATTATAACTTTCCAAATATGTGTAGGCCCACACTATGCCAACTTAAGGGAGAATGTATCTGCTCCGATGGATGTGGGTGAGCATTCAGTTTCTCTAGAGGACACTTTGTTGTAGGGAATGACCCATCAAGAAATTGAGATTGATGAGGTTCAAACTCAATCATGCACATTTCCTACTAAAAACAACTCAAAATATGTGCAATTTGATCCATTATTGTTGAACACACTTTAGGAGCATGTAGATATGGGTAGCTATTATGATATTTAATTATCCTTGTTGGAGGTGAATTTTTGAGATGGGGAATACTTATTAAAAAACTGGACATTTTTTTCTATTTTTTTCACAATGCCTGACATTTTCATTTCTTCATACATACCTAAATGGCAGAGATAAAAGAACGTATTCATGGAATGAACAAAATGTTACATGAATCACTATTCTCTAGAGGGTGTCACCTTTTCACAGGATATTTGGGTCATAAAAACAGACATCACTAGAGAAACAAACTAATAATGAAATGTTTGTAATATCAAAAATATTTATTGGTTACAATATGGTATAATATAATTTGTTTACTAGTCGTTAAAAACATGTTCCGCGTGTTACAGTTTCTTCTCCTCAAATCTCGGATGTTCCAATCCCTTCTCCCTTGAGGATCACTTAAACTGATTTGAGAGATGTAGAGTCTGGAACCCTTCCTTATTCATAAAAAACTATTAGCATGTATCATTGTCTTATAGACTTGGAACAAGAATATATTCTTATTCCCATGATTGTATTAGAGCAATTCCCATGGACATCATCATTTTTTCACTAGAAATTGTGATAGATATGGAGGGAGATATGGACCATAGTTTCAGATTTACCTTTGTAAAGGATAAATCACTAGTTGGGTGACCTGTGATTTATGTTTTCCACCCTTAGTAATGAGATTTTTGACTATTCCACTATTTATTCTAGGTTGAAGCAGGCGATTTCCACCAATTAGAAGAAGTGGCCCCATGAAATTAGGTTAGTAGATGTTAAGGCTTCCTCTTTAGTGAAGCAAAGATGTGATGAGGCCTGAAATGAATACTATCGATGTGTAGTGGAGGAGGAGGCTCATTGGGACTTGGTTAGCACCAAGAAGGTTTATATTGAAAACACAAATTCTATAATTGGCCATCTTCATGTATAGTTATACTAGTTTCATCATGCACTATATATTTCATAGAAAACTATGCTTGATAAATATATACTCCTAGATATGGTGAAGAAGACAAGGATTGATGTCGTTGATGGGGTTGATGATTTTTCATAAATTAAAGAGGAAAAGAGTTATCCAATTAACCAATTGTGCCAATACATTACTTCTTTTGATTAGAGTATTTTAGAGCTAAAGCACTCCTCCAATACCATGTTGTTACAAATTTTTAATTCTTCATCTTTTTCATGGCTCAAATATTCCTATGAGGGACTCTGATATGTGTATATTCCTCCTCTTGTGTTCCATCAATGAATGGATCATCCAAAATTTTATATGTTATTTTCTATTTTTTATTCATTCATGAAATTAATGACATTTACCAGATTTGATGTTGTATGAATCCGCAATAATACCCATTCAATTCATAATTTCATGATAAAATGAATTCCTAGATTTGAATTTCTTATTTCAAACTGATTATTCATGGGAAAATGTCATGATTTCTCACTGACATGATATTCCCCACCGATTTATCATCCATATATTTCATAAGAGTACTTGATTCCCACCATGATAAATTGTGTATAATAGATGTCTTGAAGGGAGAGTTCCCCATATTTTTCCAAATTTACTAGACATGGAAAGACGATATTTATTTTTTTCAATGGATATATATTGTTCATCAAAATCACTGTATCTTTTTCATTTTTGTAGACTAAATCACTACTATGAAATATTTTAGGGTCTATTATCTAAGGATATCTATTGTTGTAGTTTAGGATCTTTTATCTCAGACCATTTAATGTTGTATTTGAGGTTATTTTATCTTGGACCTAATATTTCTATAGATTATGTTCTGTAAGGTTGGAAAATTAATTTATGTAGTTTATGGACTTTAATCTCATATGTTTTGTTAATATAGTGTAGGGTTTTTTAACTTTGACCATATATTGTTGTAGTTTAGAGTCTTTTATCTTGGACCTTGGGATGACATGCTGTTTAATGTCATCTTTCACATCTTGAAATATGATCCTGGAATACGGGGTAGACATACAAGGGATGAACCAAAACACACTAATATGTTGAGTTCATTAGTAGTGATGTTGAGGGATCATGAGGATTTTGGTTCCATTCTAGAAAGGAGTAGATGCCTATGGTGGTTAGGTAAATGACCTAATTCAATGGTATTATTAACAAAAAGATGTGTCTCAACACTTTTCCAAGGGCCATGGAAGATTTATTAATGTAGATTAGTTTAGGGAGAAATAATATAGATTCCAATTCCACCAAGATAATTTGAATTTCGGTGATATAAGTCATAACCCAAAATTATGATTAATGAAATATGGAATTGGTAAGACAGTATGAGGATGACACATAATACCCTGAGGTTCTAGGTTCTACAAATGTATTAACAGGGTTCGCAATGATTGGGGTTCCATTCATGATAGGTGGATATTTCATTAGTTGGTATGTCAAAACCCTTATGCTTCAATAGCAGGGTCATGAAATTTTTTATCTAAATAGCACCCCAAGGACCATGAATTATTTGAAAAGATGTAAAAATATAGATTATGAAGTTAGGTATGAAAAAAATTCAATCCAATATGGTTTTTGGAACATAAGGTTTCTAATCTTATGTGTAGCTTGGTCCTTATGAATTGTGGTATACAATACCATGTTGTAGGCCATTAAATGGTTTATTAATGGAGTGTCACATTTATATATTGATAAAGTGTACAAAACACAGTGACATAACATCATGGATTTATAATTCCCTTAAATATTTTACTTATGGGGATTATAAATCATCTCTTAAAGGGTTCAGATCCTGAGGATAGTATAGGAGAATCATAATGTGAATGAAATAGAACACCCTTAGGTTTTGGGTTATACCATCTTGATGTTAGGTATCACAAGGATCAAAAAAAATTCAATAGTGAAAGATTTTGTAGATTACCATATAAAAATATGCAGGAGCCATAGGTATACATGAATTGATCGAAAAAGGGGACCTTTATGTCGAGTATCCTTCTACAAGGGCTTAGTAATATCTATGGTTACCCGATTCACACAAATCATTATGAATAATTTATGGAATATGTAATGTTTGTGGAGGGTTTGAGTACCCTAGAAGATGTGTTTCTACCTAGTGAACACGTTATTGGGGAGAGGAGATGTAAAAAATCCTTAATCCAACTTTTTCCTAGACCAGGGGTTCTAACAAGAATAAATTAGCTTTTACTATGAAATTAATTTAGGCTTTATGAGCATGATGACTCCTTCAATTAGGTTATAATTTTTTCCTAAACTCTGGATATAAAGATTATGGTGAGTGGATATTTTAAATTCTCACAGGTCACCATTTGAAAGTATTAAAATTGAAATTTTTTGTTTCTTTTTTCAAGTAGTTATGGTCATGAAATTTGGACCATCAAAACCTAGAGTTTAAGGTCATACATCTTTGTCCAAAGTGAATGATGTTTATGTTCGTGATCCACATGGAACTAATATGGAGAGGAAGTTACATAAGATCCCATTTTGGATAGCTAGGTCCAAGAGTATTCCATCATCACTCAGAGTGGGATATGAAAATGTATTAAATCATGTATTGTGGTTCCCAGATCTAGGGTAGTGATATAGAAGAATCATTTTGGGTATGGATGAAAACATCTTTTGGTGGTGATTTCTTCCATAACGATTCCTGGATCACAAGAATTAGAAATCCATTAATATAGGACCCAAATGTCTATAAATGGTAGGTCTAAGTCATTTTCCATCTATTCAATGGTAAAATATAGAGATAATTTTCCATTCCAAGGTCCATGATTGGTTTGAGGCGACCTAATGTGCTCAATACAATAATGGTGATTTATGAATTGAGGTGCATAAAGGAATTTTGAAGAAACCTATACTCTGGCTAGTGAGGTAATGGATCTTACGGTCCTTTGATAGGGATCATTAATGGGTGATTACCTGCACCTTTTAACTTCATGTTGTTGGGAGGTATTTTTCATGTAGTTTTTTTTCATGTGTCTAAGATGATTTCCTTTCAATTTATCAACATGTATTAAGGAATCTTTTTTTCCATGAATTTAATGTCTTTTGTAAAGGATGCGGGATGCGATGTGAAAATTGAGAAAAATCTATGACTTGAAAAAGAAATTTTTACGCATATCTGAATCCTATTTATGAAAAATGAGATTGTTTGGCTTGAATCATATGTAGGTGGAGTATATTTTTTCATCAGATGATGAATTTGGATTCAATATTTTACAATCGGGTGTCACTATATATGTTCTGATCACATGAATCCAGACACATGCAGTTCAGGAATATGAAACTCTCCACATAGGTCAGACCTATATGCATAGTGGGAAATTTCCTATATTGGTTGTTGTGGATAAACCTAGGAATGGGGATTCAAGGATCACATTGTATCCTCTGATTACAAGAATCAAGACACACATTGTCCAGGAACATGAAACACCCCATATAGCTTTGACCAGTGTGTATATGTTGGAAATTTTCCCATTGGTTTTTTTAGCATGTCCCATGACTGGAAATCTGGGTGTCACTATATATCTTGTGATGGTAGGAGTCAAGCCACATGTATTTCTTGAATGGGAAACACTCCATGCAGTTCTAACCCATATGAAATGTGGGCCACTGTACCCATGGGATGTTGTATTTAGACCCATGAATAGGGATGGGGGTGTGACTACGTATCCTGTGATGATTGGAATTCAGCCACACATATTTCTAGACATTATATTTAGTTTATGATTATGTTATAAGGATGTAGTATCCCTGACGTGATAAGGTAACATTGTAGATAGACCTAATACCTATGATCTCGATGCCACTACATATCCTATGATGATAGGAATCATGACACGTGTATTTCTTGATCAAAATATCCCTATGTAGGTCTAAACCGTATGTAGGGAGAGGGTCATTTTTATATTTATTTTTTGTGGATGGTCTCAAGGATGGAGGTTCTAGAATCTCTACATATAATGTGATTTCTATAATGAATACATTCATATTTATTGAATAGAGGTGTTGTGGGAGTCCAAAACCAAGGTTATTGGTCCTCTTGGTCATTCTCTACAAGATTATTGTTTTTTTGGCATGAAATAGGCATCAACCATGCATTTTAACATCATGGGGTGAGGAGTAAAAAACATGGTAACCCTATAATGTGCTAATATGCACTATTTTTGTAGGGAATCCCCTACCAAATATCATAATATAACGTTATTTGGTCCTAGTGTGTTAAATAATAAATGGAAAAGGCTCATCATGAAATACATAAAATTAGAGAAAGGATAGGGGAATTTTGAATCATGTGGTAGCTAAGCTAGGATATAGGATCCAGTTGTCCTTATATAACTCATTAGGATGAGAATAGATCCATACTTAGTTCTATAAACTTGTGCAATTTAATTTCTTGTGTCAAGAAAATCATTTTTGTATTTTAGTTTCATATGGTGAGGACATGGGTGACTTTATTTAAAAAGATGAATGTTGTGGTTAGGCCCATTAATGGAGTTCTGGGTGTCACTACCTATCCTATGATAGAAAGAATAAATCCACATATAATTCAATAATATTGTGTAGTTTAGTTTCATGTTGACATGAAATCATCCAAGAAATATAATGTCTTGTAGTAAGTATGTTTTCCTTGTAGTTTTAAATCATGTTGAAAGGAAAAAAGGTAGTTGTGTAGTTTGTCATATTTCTCCTAGAATTTTCTATTTATAGTTTTGTGTCTCGTGGTTATGATGTTGGTTACTCAACCCGAACAATGAAGAATAATTGAATTTATGTGAGTTTTAACATCATGTATTTATGATGTTCTTCATATAGTTTAACATAATCTAGTTAGGACATGAAATGGAATGTAGTTTAATGTCATACAACATAGACTTCTTAAATACAAATTAACATCTTGGGAACTGGATGATCTTAGTACATTTTAATTTAATGTCGGTAGGTTGTAAGATGTTTTTTAATGTATTTCATCCATGAAGGGTAACATTTTATAGATTTTATGTAATGTATTTCATACAAAATTTTGCATTGGTGGGGGCTCTGATTGTTCCCCATCCATGGTGGAAAATGAGTAAGCTCTGTTGTGATATAAATTATGTATGATATAAGGTCATTCCCATTTGGGTTTCATTCCATATTTGGAGGCTTCATACCTGGTGTCATTAGGTTCTTAAGAGACAAAGCTAGTTCTCCTTGAAGGAATGAGGATAGGTGGACGTTTTTATAGAAGGCCAGTGCAATCTAATTTTGATGAACTTCAGGATTGTGAAATGTGCACAACCTATTCTCAATAAAAATCTCCAACTCATTTTGTCACATTTGTGATGAATAATCATCCAATTAATATCCAAAAATGGATATTTAGAGTGAGGGTAGTAGTAATTCTATGGTTTCTACTTCCTTGGTCCCTTAAATCAATGAGTTTCGAGTTTCTTTTTAGATGTATGCATAGTGGTATGGTTGGCCCATAAAGAATGAAGGATATTTTTTGGTTAGGAAAAAATTTCCTTATTCACCATCCTTTGGAGTATATATTATAGAATATTATTAAAGAACCTTATATTTCCATTTCCACTAAATGATATAAATATGAGTGGTTGGACTCAATGTGGAACTCCTGATACAATTATATCAACGTCTTAAAAAAGAAAATGGTGTTATTTTGTTAGTATTATTTTAGGGACTCTATATCCAGAGATAATATGGGTCTTTATTATGTTAATTATGTTCTTCAACATGATTTTTTTGGGTATTTCAAAAAACCAATTTTAAAAATATGTGACTAGTAGTATGTATGTACATTAATTTTTTAGCAGGGTCTAGGGGATATGGACACACAACATCAATTCTCCATTGAGAAAATGGCCTCAAATATTTTTCCATATATAGAAATTCTATGGGTCAATGGATGATTCTTTTCATGTATATAGAATAAATAATATTTCCATGTGAATTGTACATAGTCCTATATCATGAAATTATAATAATAATAGAGCCTCCTGATGTTATGGGAGATCCTACTTCGAGACTGATCCAAACCACAAGGGCATGCATGTAATTATTAAATAATGAAAGGAATCTATCATTACTCCATGAATATAAGGGTGACTAAATTAAATCCTCACCTGTATAGTTATTTTTCCCCTTTTTAAAAATCGAGAATGGTAATGTTCACTACTATGCACCTAAAATATTTCCTTCTGGCTCAGTCCATCAAGAGGTTCCCATTTTAGAGATAATTGATAATGGGATCCATCCATCCATGAATGGATACCATTATTTCATGATTTGGAGTGGTTTTGAACTATTTTATTTCATTGATGTCATAGAAGGTGGTCGATGAGATTAGTATTCAGTGTGTAGATTGAAAATTTCATCCCCACAATCATGTTGGCCAAGACTGTGGCTGCAATTTCCATTATGTTGGAAAGAACATTCTATGATCAGTCAATATGATGTAATGTGGTTTCAAAAGATAAATATGTCATTATTTCCCTCACGTAGCCAGTTTTAGGGGCCAATTATTCCTTTTTATGGAATATTCTCCATTGATCTACTTTATCACTGTCTCTAAATCAGCTTTGATGTTATGGTACTCTATATAAAATAGTAGAGATAATTCCAAAATAGTAATGATTTATTGATATTCAGTCTCATTATTTTTGAAACCATTATATATTGAATATTTGGGAAATTATTATTTTTTTAGAAACAAATATAATCCCTAAAACATCCTGATATTATTTTTTATTTTCTATTCATTTTCCAATTTTACTTTTAGAGGCTCTATTAAAATTCATCTTCATTCTTAGGTGAGTTTTATGGGCATAAATAACCTTCTCTTATGGGTGCTCGATGTCCACTAGGGAACATTCTAGAGAATGATGTGAAGAATTGAAATTGTCAAGGGATATTCCTTTCATTAACATCTATTATATGAATTAGATTTCATAAAATTGTTCAATGATCACCCATCAAAATAAGAACTAAGTTAAAATGGGACTACCATGGATATACTTGAGTGGATCAATATGAGATACCAGATAGACCATGTGGTGGTGAACGTAATGACCTAACATTTTGACCATAATTATAAAAGTGAGGGTTCTTCTAGGTGACTAGGTATCAAGTATCAACACAAAATAATTTTCTAGATGTGGTAGTAAATACATTTCCCATTTTACATATAATTTATTAGTGCATGGATTATTCCTAGAGATCTTTCCATGGTGGCCACATATATGATGAGTGGAATTCCACCCACTAGCTTCATCAGGAATAGTGGTTGTAGTTGGAACTTCATGAAACTCTCAAAGGCTCTTTTTCTTTCATTATTCCATTAATAGATGATTCCTTTCTTCATTATCATAGTGAAGGGGGGATATTTACCAGCTAAGTGGGATATGAAATACCGAATGTAAGTGATGTTCTTCTAAATCCCCCATAGTTAATTGATATTCCAAGTTGTGACATTATTAATATAAGACTATTTGATTTTGGGTCCACCTGGATTCCCTGGTGGAATACCAAAAATCTAAGAAGCATTCTTGATGTTACATGAAATGTGTATTTTAGTGGACTCATATTTAGAATATGCATCCATAGATTTTAGAAAACAATTTTATGATCCTTCAAGTGATCACTTAATTTTTTTAATTTAACCATGAGGTCTTCGACATCACATTTTGATATACTTCCCAATAGTGTCTAAAAGATATCATGCATGGTGTGTTAGTATTTAAATCTAGAAGTTATTAATCCAAATGGAAAGACCTGATAGAAAAATATCCCTTGGGGATCTCTATATGTAGTGGATTCCTCATCTTCCGGGGAAATATTTATCTAATTATACCCAAAATACCCAACCACGAGGTAGAGGGTCTTGATGCGAGTGGTGGTATAAGTCTAGAGTTACGTGATCGAAAAACGGGAAATCGTCCTTTCAGATGTGTTGATTATGTTCTATGACATCGAAGAAATCTTTAACTTTCCTATTCTTATTCATGATAGTGACAATATTAGTGATATATTTTTGGCTATTTCACTTCCCAAATAAATATGGAATTGATCAATTTTTCATCTTCTATCTCCACATTGGACGCATGATAGGTGTTTGTTCTCCTAGATACATGATTAAAGACTCGATGGTCATCAAGTAATCAAATATGGTGAGTGGCCACATGTCATGACCCGTCCTAGTGGGGCCCGCACCATGACTCCCCATGCTCGTCTCTAACAGGCCAGGGGCTGGTGACTAGCACCGATTAGGCATACTACTAAAATGGGAGGCATTGCCTATGTACCTGTACACACACACACATCTCTAAGACCAAAAAATGATAAAATGTAAAAACCACTAATGAAAAAGAATGCAGGCATACAACTAAACCCAAACCACAGAGTACGAAGAAAGGTAGAGTACTGTAAAAGTACATTGGGCCAGAATACAAGCCCACAAAAAACAAGAGTCTGAAAACTGCAAAGTCCAACCTGTAAGCAAAAAAGGTAAAGGGACTGCCGCTCGTAGCCGTAGGATCGCCTTCGCCTATAGGGAACTCAAAAATCCCGGTCCTGTCCTGGTCCACCCTGGACTGTGTCAAAAGGATACTCGTTTGCACAAGAAACTAGACGTGCGGGCAAAGCCTATGCAGGGGTGAGTATAACAATACTCAGTAGAGGACCCCAAAAACCACAAAGTAGTACACAAAGAAAAGGTACAGTCAGCTATGCAGAGTATATGTCTACAGAACATATAGAACAAACCATATATACTCAAATTCTAGACCCGTGGTCTAGAGACAAATCTAACAACCGCATACCCCTGTAATGGATTCTGTTCAAAGATTCCCGGACGCACTCGTTCCAGGAGAACACACTCCATGAGTCTTATAGCTTTGATGACGTCCGTCCGAGAAGTTTTGTTCATCGAGAACTGTCATGA
Source organism: Viscum album (assembly GCA_963277665.1). Lineage (NCBI taxonomy): Eukaryota > Viridiplantae > Streptophyta > Magnoliopsida > Santalales > Viscaceae > Viscum > Viscum album. Next base: position 1,707,543,908 of record OY728122.1, read on the forward strand.
TAGGTGGCTACACTAATTACGGGAGACACACTCCTGAGTGGAATGGTTACAGTAGATAGAAGCACTCATTAGGAGAGACAGACTCCTGAGTGGGAAAGATCACGATACATAGATGAGGATTACTGTCATGGTCATGGAGGATACCGTGACTCATCTGGATTCACCAGTTATGTGATACACAATCTAGATAGAGGATCAACAACCAATAAGGTTGGTCACGTCGATGCCTGACTCTACCTAGGGTCAGGAAGGGATAGAGGATCTCGATCCGGGCCTCTCGGATGGATGCCTGACTCTATCATAGAATGTCATGCTGAAGGGATCATATTCCTTCATGAGGGAATGGTGCCTGACATTCAGGGGAACAAGAAGAATGGGCACTAACCCAAATGAAATATATCCAAGGCACGGTGAACAGGAGGACCAAGCTGTTTTCCAAAAAGTACACGGCATGTAGAAATGATACACGCCATGTTGTGTGACCCCGGGTACTGCCCGTGTATAATGGCCCATGTCATGAGGCCGGTCGTGTAGGAAAAACGATGTACACGGCGTGTAATATGTTGTACATGCCGTATCTGGGTAACTGGGGTTTGCTACGTGTACTATGGCCATGTGCCAATACACGGTCATCAACCTGTGTACTCCAACCCATGTAATCGGCACATCAGGTGACCCGTGTTACTGGCCTCACCTGATAGTGTGATGGAGTACACGGTCGTGTACTCCATCCTGTGTCCACGTATCCCCGAGATACACACTGAGCTCTACCTAACCACTTCTATCACGTTGTACATGCCGTGTCGCCTGAAGACGTGTAGCTCATCCTGTGTCTGTGTACTACCCAAAGTACACACTGAGCTTCGGGGAAAGTCCAACACGGCGTGTGACCCCGGTCACACGTCGTGTCATTCCACTCTGACCCTGAAACCCTAGCCTCCCCTGCCAGAACTAGACATATTGTTCTTAGGAAGTACACGCCGTGTATTCTGGAAATTTCCAGAAACGGCGCCCTTCATCAGTGCACCTCCCATGGTGCACTGATCATCGATCTGGCCATCCGATCGCCACAAAACATCCAGGTTATGGTCACCCCGACACCACGAAGCTGGTTCCGTCATTTTTGGGCCTCCAATCGGCTCCAAAAACATGATTTTATCTTCCCTCGTGAAAAATGCTCGAAGAATGACCCTTTCCGATCCAGTCCGATTCATCGTCTGCCATCGTCGACGCACCTCTACAAGGTCGCTGCTGTGTCGAACCCTCGATTTGGGATCTTTGCATCGCGGAATGGATGTGCAACTATCCTTTGTTCATCGCCCCGTGAAGAACACGATGAATGTATGAGGAAAGAAGGGGGAAGAAATCCAAATAAACAAATTGAGGAATGAACCTCCGCCGTCGTTCGTCATGGCGTTGATCCACTCCCATTAATAGGCTTAAATGGAGAAAGAATCAACAACAACATAAAGCATGGATCAATTCCCCATAATCATCCCAAAGAAAATCCCACCCGCAAGAACGTACGAATCCGCGGATCAACTTGTTCGGGGTTAATCCGCGTTCGTCATTTAAAGTCAGAAACAGGGAAAATAAATTGAAATAACAAACCCCTACCATTCGAAAGGACAGATTGTTGATGAAGGCACCGCACTGCTGTTGTCGTCGAGATCATCCAACGTCGGCGCATCGATTCTCTATTTCGATCCGTCGTCATTCGCCAACGTATCCTGCTCCGCCCAATCTCCAAGAGAAATCTCTATCTCTCTCTCAAATTTCAGGCTTATGAGGATAACACTGCGAATTTTCCATAAGGATGCATTTATTGGGGAGTATTATGTCGTGCTCAAAAAAAGTAAACGTTTTAAAAATAATAAAATAAATCATTAATTTATTTTATACCTTCTAAAGTGCTTCCCTTTTTAAAATGCCCAAAATTAAACTTTGCAGCCGACCTGCGCCGGTCGAGGTTAGAGTCGTTCTTAGGCAAATTCGTCGTCCCGGACACAATGGTGCCGTAAGATTTTTTATCCGGGCATCCGTTTGGAAACTGCGAAAACCGCGCGCGAGCGCCGACGCACTTAACATAAAAAGTTCAAACCACTATTCCAAGCTCACTGGACCTCGGAACGATGTGCTGTCATCGCGCCTGGTCTCGAAATAATAGCATATAATATTAAAAAAATAAACGGAAAATCTGAGACATACATTTTCCCAACCCTGGGACTTTAAATCCCCGAAAATCCAAAACAAGGGATACTCAAAAAGATGTGGGTACTGGGCACAAATCTGTGCCTCCCGCTCCCACTTGCTCTCTTGAAGATTCCCGTGACGCCACCGGGTGCGCAACAAGGGAATTGATCGCCCACGAAGGATCCTCTTATGATGCTCCTCGATCTCCTCTGGGTACTCAGCAAAGGGCACTCCATCCTCGATGTCCAGGTCGCCACAGTCAATGACGTGCGATGGGTCATGCACGTACCTTATCAGCTGCGACACGTGGAAGGCATCATGTAACTGATGCAATTGTGGTTATAGATCTAGGCGGTACACCACCTCTCATGCTCTTCACAGAATCTGGAAAGGTTCGATGGACCTCTGAGATAGCTTGCCACCCCGGCCAAATCTCTGCAACCCTCATCGAGGTGAGACCCGAAGAAAGAAGTGGTCTCCCTCTTCGAACTCTAGAGGTCTCCATCGTCTGTCAGCATACGACTTCTGTTGGCTCTGTGCAGTCTTCATCCGCTCCCGGATGATCTGCACCTTCTCTGTGGTGGCTCTCACTAACTCTAGACCCATGAGTGCTGACTCTCCAGGGTCAGTCCAGCAAAGCGGTGGCTGGCCGGGTCTCCCATACAAGGCATTGAACGGTGCCATACCGATGGTGGAGTGGTAGCTGTTGTTGTATGCAAACACCACCAGTGGTAGGTGGTCCTCCTAGCTGCAACTAAAGTCCAAGACACAAGCTCGCAACATATCCTCCAGAACTTGAATGGTCCTCTCTGTCTGACCATCTTTCTGGGGATGAAATGTTGTGCTCAAGCGTATCTGAGTCCCAAAAGCCTCTTGCATTCCCTTCCACAACCAGGATGTGAAGCGGGTGTCTCAGTCTGAGACTATAGCCGAGGGGACGCCTGGAATCCGAACTATATTCTGCATGTAGAGGCATCCCAAGCTCTCTACAGAAATCTTCTCTCTGATAGCCATGAAGTGGGCTGACATGGTGAGTTGATCAACGATCACCGAGATGGAATCATGCGCCTTGGACGTCCGTGGTAAGAATGTCATGAATTCCATAGATATTACATCCCACTTCCACTCTAGGACTTCCAAGGGGTGAGTTAATCCCGCTGGAACCTGGTGCTCAGCCTTCACCTGCTGGCATGTGAGGCATCGAGAAACGAACTCTACTACTTCTGTCTTCATGCCTGACCACCAGAACAGTCATCGGAGATCCTATTAAATCTTTTCCACTCCAGGATGTACCTTCAAAGGGGATGTATTAAACTTCCTCAGGACCATATCCTACAACTCCACTGGTATAACAGTGCATCCTCTGAAAAGAAGTATGTGCTCCCCACCTTGTGAATATTCATCAAGAGCATGTCCTATGGATAACTGAGCACGTAAAGCCACACAGTCTAAATCCCCAATCTGTGCCTCCCTAAATCACTGTAAGAGTGGAGGTGTGACAATTATTGACTGTAGGTATGTTGTATCCTCTCCATCCATGATGGATAAATATAACGCGGCTAACTGTTGTGTCGCCTCACTCAAGAGATGTGTGATCGACCTTCTGCTAAGAGCATATGCCACCTTGTTCTCCTTCCCAGGAGTATAGATGATATCGAAATCATAGTCCTGGAGGAACTCTAGGCATCGCCTCTGCCTCAGATTTAGATCATTCTGTGAAAAGATGTACTTGATGCTCTTGTGTTAAGAGTAGACAATTAACCGCTTGCCCAAAAGGTAGTGTCGCCACATATTCTATGCGAAGACTACCACTTCCAACTCAAGATCATGGGTCGTATAGTTTTGCTCATGTGGCCTAAGCTGGAGTGAACCATAAGAAATCACTGCATGCCGCTGCATCAGGACACAGCCGAGTCCAGCCCCCGATGCGTCGCAGAAAACTACTTACTCGACACCCTCCTCCGGAAATCTCAAGACTGGGGCGCTCATAAATATCTATCTCAACTACTCAAAAGCCTGCTATCACTTCTCCGTCCACACGAAGGTTTTCCCCTTCCTAGTCAAGGATTTCATTGGTTCTGACATACGAGAGAAATCGGGAATGAATCTCCGGTAATATCCTGCCATCCCAAGGAAGCTCCGCACCTCCGACATGCTCTGAGGTGGCTCCCATGCTAACACAGCCTCCACCTTGGTTGGGTCCACAGCTACTCCAACTGCTGAGATGACATGTCCTAGAAAGTGGACCTCCTGAATCCAGAACTGGAACTTTGAGAGCTTCCCATAAAGCTGGTGCTCCCGAAGAACATCCAGAACCATCCGTAGGTGTCTCTCGATCTCCTCCTCTGACACCGAGTACACAAGGATGTTGTCGATGAAGACCACCACGAATTGGTCCAAGTATGGCTGGAAGATCCGGTTCATCGTCCCCATGAACATTGTAGGGGAATTTGTCACACCAAAAGGCATCACCATGTACTCATAGTGACCGTAGCGGCATATGAAAGTTGTCTTCGGTATATCCTCATCCCGCACTCATAGCTGGTGATAGACTGATTGAAGGTAAACCTTCGATAACCACTGTGCCCCTCTTAGTTGATCAAAGAGGTCATCGATCCTAGGCAGTGGATACTTTTTCTTCACCGTCACCTGGTTCAGGTGCCGGTAATCCACGCACAACCCCAGGCTCCCGTCGGCCTTCTTGGAAAACAAGATCGGGGCTGCCCAGGGTGAAACGCTGGGTCACACTAATCCCTTTCTCTCCAAATCCTGCAACTGCACCCTCAGCTCACGATGCTCTATGGGAGCCATCCGATATGCCGATGAAGAAATCAGTGTCGTCCCGGGGTGTAAGTTGATGCAGAAGTAAATTTCTCAGTGGGGAGGTAATCTTGGAACATCTTCTGGAAAGACATCCTCATACTCCACCACCACTGCTAGAAACTGAGAGCTCACAACATCTACTTCTCTAAGGTTAAGGATATACAAATCATGAGTGATCGAATGCACCCTCCTATGTATGAGCCCATTTTGTGCTGCCTAGGTTTCCTTTTCTCCGACAAAGGAAAACCTTGTTCCATCACAGCGGACACACCACACTCTTCGCCTAAAATAGTCAATCTAGGCCTAGACCGAATATTACCAATCCATACCGAGAATGACATCGTAAGGCCTCGACGCTACCACCAAGAGGTTCCAACCAAAAATCTCGCCTCTAAGGGTATGATAACATTGTCAACAAAGTTGTGTGATCATCAAGCCTCCTCTCGTAGGTGTCTCCAAAAGTAAGGATCGAGTCTACAATTCAACCAGAATCTCAAGGTTTGGTACAAGACATGTGGCTATAAGGGAATGACCGGAACCTGTGTCTATGAGTACGACAGCTAAGGTAGAAAAGACAGATATCGTACCTTGAATCATCCCTAGATCCCCGGGGTCATATACCTCGACCACATGCAACTGTCCTCGTCCCTATCCCCCAGCTCCCAGAGCCTGGTGCGGACCTCCTGGGGGTGGTGGGGGAAGTAAGTCGAAGCATCTGCCACCACCTGAAGCTCTCCCTGCACCTCTTCCACGTTCGCCGCCTGGTAGGTCTGCCTTCTCTATTCTCATCCTCTTCCTATGTGGTCCATCCACCACTTCCCTGTCAGCAGCTCGACGGGTCGGGCAATCTCTAATGAGATGTCCCCTCCTGTCGCATGCGTATCATCACTTCTCCCAAGGCTAACTGGATCCATCCTGAGAGCCCTGTACTATCAATCCCCTATCCTGGGTCCTTCTATGAAGTTTCCCACATCTAGATCCCTTTGCCTGATTTCGTCTTCCTGCTGCCAGGGTCTCCGCACCTGTCTGCCTACTGCTGACTGCTGTCGGCTGCCTCTGCTCCGCCAAGAAGCTCTCGATCACCAAGGCCCGCTCGAGCACTCCAGCATAGGTTGATATGCATAGAGGTACGACACTAGCTCTTATGTATCGTCATAGACCTCGCTCAAAGTTCCGAGCTCTGAAGTACTGATCCCATACCATATCCATCGACTACCTGGCGAGGTTGGTGAACCTCGATGAATAGTCAGCTACTGTCATACTACATTGCTAGAGCTGAAGAAGCTCCTAGATGAGCAAAGCTATCAACACATCCAGAGAGAACTCCTCCCTAAAGAGTCACTCAAACATCACCCACGAAAGATTATCCTTGTCATGAGTCTGCGTGGTTATACTCCACCATCGTCCCGCTGAACCCTGAAGAAGGCTCACTCCTAGGACCACCATCTAGTCTACTGGTGTCCTCACTAGATGGAAATCTCTAGTCACCACCGCAACCCAATCCTCATCCGCCTGAGGGTCGGTCTCGCCTCGGAACCTGAGGGGTCTCTGTCTCTGGAACTCATGGAGCGCACTGAGCCTGCATTCCTCACTGGTCGGTACCACGGGTACCACTGGCTGCTCCACTAGTGGTGGTATAGCAGGTGCACCACCTGGTGGAAATGCCTAGGGAGCTGGTCCCTATATCAAAGCCTCATCACTAAGGAGGTCATCCGTGTGATCGTGCTGCTGAATCCTAGCGGGTATGCGTCGCGGAGGCATCCTGTGAGAAATCAAGATGTACCGTGGTCAAAGAGTATATCTGGATAGTTGACACAAAGGACATGGAAACCACAAACCATTCCTATATGATGCATGTACCTTTTTATTTCCCCGCAACTAGTGATTTCATGTTCCGAGTCGATAAGCAGGTTATCAGAGTCCTGGTGTATGGATAATATAAGGACCCGCACTTATTTCATACATAATCTTGAATTTATTCAAGAAAACACTTCATTATACATTTAGGATCTTTTCAAGTTTAGAGCTTTAGATAATTAAGACAAAACATTCATAACATTACACATTGTTACATAGTGGATACCATAAAAACAATTTCCATTTTCCTCAGAATATAAAACATTAAAACATAAAAAAAGACTCCTTGACAATTCTTCAACATTTAACATGTCTTCCTTCCTTGTAATACTCATCCATTAACCTGTGAAAAATTATTTAAAAACTTGGGATGAGCACAAAATCTCAGTAAGGTATGAAAAAGAAGGAAAAATCACATTAGTCCATGAATACGCATGACGTATGAAAACATTTTCAAAATACATGCTTTCCACCCATAAAATATTACTTTGTGTAACATGAGATTTACACAAGATCCACAAAAAAATAATTATAATCATAGAGGTATATTGGGGCAATACCTACATAATCTTGTAACCATCTTGGCTACCTTAAAATTTGTAACCCTCACGGCTACCTTACTTTGTGTAATCATCACAGTTACACTTGGAGTAACCATACGGCCGACCTCCAACTTACTCATACCCAATGCATTGGAGGGAAATATAGGTCCTACCCTTCATCATAAACAATTCCCAATAACCAAAACATAATCATACAACATAAACAATAGCATAAAAACATTGCCTTTGAATCTTATAAAACAGAATTTTAAAAGAGGATTTTAGAAGAAAAGTCCCTTATAAACATCATATACTTGAAGTGAGACTTAATTGAGTGGATGGAATATGTATATACTCTGTAAATACACATAATTAAACATAATATAAACAGAACCCATCACACAAATAATTTAAATAGCACATAAATTATAATGTAGAAGGTTAACCCAAAGAATGGAAATCGGGTTAAGAATTCCCTTACCTTGGGCTTTGTCTTTCTTCAAAATTGTTTAAACCTCCTGTATAATGGTTAAAAGAGTGTTATTAGTATTTTACAGAAACATGTTCATGTTTATAACATCTTATGTGGTCATTTCATAACCTCATTTCACCCCTTATTTGTTAGTATTTTGTTCCTTGCATTATTTTGGGTGAGTTCTTTTGTGATTTTCACGATCGGTTAATGATGAATCGTTCTTGTTGATTGGAAGTGAAACTCCAGAATTGGAATGGAGTAGTATTTACATAATTACAGTACCATAAATTATACCATTTATCACTTTGGTGCTTTATATGATGATTATTTATAAGTTAAAACATTAATTATGTACGTTTAGATAATTTAAGTGGTTCTTTGATAATTACAATTTCATTTAGTCTTATAAGTTTGAATCATGAGTAAAAAAGAATTCCAGAACATTATATGATTCATAAAACATATATTATAACCTGGTTCAACCATATAAATGGTTTCATGACCAGACTTGAAATAATTAATGGAGATTGAAAATACATCGTCCACGATATCGGTAATTCGACACAAATGGACAATGTTTTTTGAATCTTTAAATAAGTGAGAGAGGAGAGGAATAATGATTTGTAATTTTCCATAAACATGACAACATCCAGAATATACATGATTCTGAAGATTTCATGCCTCTTGGATAAGAGGGGGTTAAGAAATAAGAGTAAGGAATCATGAAATAAAGAAAACATGAGAAATTTCTTACAAAAAATTCGGCAGCCTAACGACGCCTCTTAAAATTTCATAAAAACAAGATTGATGAGAGGAATAGAATATCTCATCAATCATACAAAATTTGGACAGTAAGGGGAAATATTTAATGAAATATCCCAACAAAAGACAAAGGGAAAGGAAGAGAATAACATAAAATGGAAGGAAAGAATGAAAATGAAAGAGGATGTTTACCTCTTGATCTCTTCTCCTTGAGATCCTTCTTAAGGGCTTTGATTTTGGTCTTTTGGTGAGACCAGAAGCTCTAGGACGTGGGGAAGAAGATTGAGGAGGGAATTTGGCAGAAATTAGACAATGCTCAAGGCTTTAGAGGTGTGGGTGGAAGAAGGGAGTGAGGGTGGTATTTATAGTGGAGGAGGGGAGGTATTTTAGATTATTTTAATCATTATTATAATATTTTTATCAAGACTATGAATAATCTCTAATCAAGTGGCCTTAATTAGTGAAAATATCAAGTGATTTCGAAGCAAGTGGCCTTGCATCACTTATGATGTCATAAATAGTGCATTTCTACTGATAAATTGATTATACGGTATTTTACCGTATTTCACTATTCACCGAAAATTCATGAGTTTCAGAAAAATACCAAAAATTTACCCCAACCATTTTTCGATGTGTAGAATTCAAAAATGAACTCCATTTTTCAAAAATAATTTTCTAAATATTATTAATTTAATTTTTAAATAAGGTCACAGTTAATTCGAAAAATAACAATATTGAAGTGCAATTAGTTTTATGTGACATTGGAAAATTAATTAAGATCCCATTATCCTATTGCCATGGGAAAATAAAATAATAATATTATTTACTATTCATGAGGTCATATTACTATTCATATTACTATTCATAAGGGCATGTTACTATTCACCAAAAAAACAAGTTTGTTCCATCAGACTCTAAATAACATACTGAACACAATTGTAGATGACAGTTTCTTGAAATTCAAATCATAGAATAAATAAAATTATGTTTAAAGGATACTTATAAATATATACCTTAAACAAAATTTCAAGCATTTTCAATTTATTTTTAGAAAACCTTGGGATGTTACATTATCCCCACCTTCTTGAAATTGCGTCCTTGCAATTTTATTTACTTATTAAACAACTGAGGGTATTTTTCCCTCATAGCATTTTCAGACTCCCATGTTTCTTCTTCAACCATGTGGTTTCTCCACAAAACCTTTACCTAGTGGATTACCTTATTCCGCAATACCTGTTCTCATTGATCAAGAATCTGAATCGGTTTTTCTTCATAAGAAAGGTTCTCTTCCAGCTGAACTGCTTCCGGCCTCAAGATATGTGATGAATCTGGAACATACTTTCTCAACATCAAAACATGAAAAACATTGTGTACCTGAAATAAGCTCAGAGGCAAAGCTACGCGGTATGCAACTGTTCCAACATTATCCAAGATTTCAAAAGGACCGATGAACCGTGGACTTAGTTTCCTTTTCTTACCGAAACGCATCACACTTTTCCAAGGAGATATTTTAAGGAAAACATGGTCACCTACCTTGAAAGAGAAGTCTTTCCTTCTGTTATCTGCATAACTTTTCTGCCTGCTCTGAGCTATCCTCATGTGTTGCTGGATCATCCTCACTTTCTCAGCCACTTCTTCTACTAATTCTGGCACCATCAACTTTCTTTCACCGACTTCATCCCAAAACGCAGGAGTCCGACACCGCTTTCCATACAAGGCCTCAAAAGGTGCCATCTGAATACTGGAATGGAAACTGTTATTATAAGAAAACTCAACTAATGAAAGATGTTGATCCCAACTTCCCTGATAGTCCATTGAACAAGCTCGAAGCATATCCTCCAAAGTTTGAATCGTTCGCTCTGACTGCCCATCTGATTGAGGATGAAAAGCTGTACTGAAATTTAACTCTGTGTCCAAAGACTTCTGAAGTCCCTTCCAAAATTTAGAAGTGAACCTGGGATCTCGGTCAGACACAATGGAAAGAGGAACTCCATGTAACCTGACAATCTCTTTGAGGTACAAACGAGAAAGCTGATCTAATGTCATTGTATCTCGAATAGAAAGAAAATGGGCAGACTTTGTTAGTCGATCAACAATAACCCATATCGCATTGTTACCTCGAGAAGTCTTAGGTAGTACCACCACAAAATCCATGGATATATTCTCCCATTTCCATTCTGGCACTGGAAAAGGCTGAAGCATCCCCTTCGGTAACTATCGCTCTGCTTTAACCTGCTGACATGTCAAACATTTCATTGTAAAATAAGCAATATCTCTTTTCATCCCATTCCACCAGTAATACTCCCGAAGGTCTCTGTACATCTTAGTACTTCCAGGATGAACAGAAAATGGAGAACTATGAGCTTCACACAAAAATTCTTTCTTCAGCTGGGAATCACAAGGCACACACAACCTTTTTCCAAACCTTAAAACACAATCTTTATCAAGATTAAATTCTGGAAACTTACCCATTTTAACCAATTCTACCTTTTTCTGTAGCTCACGGTCTTCCCTCTGCACTTTCATAATTCTGTCTGACAATGAAGATTGCACAGAAATCTGAAACAAAACAGATATATTCCCTGCACCAACAACTTCTAAGCCAAAATTTATCAAATCATTAATCAAGGGATCACGTTCCAAATGTAGCGTGGTTAATGATGCATGATTTTTCCGACTTAAGGAATTCGCTACTTTGTTTTCTTTTCCAGGATGGTAATTAATCGTGCAGTCATAATCCTTTATCAGTTCTAGCCATCTTCTCTGCCTCATGTTTAATTCCTTCTGAGTGAATATATACTTAAGACTTTTATGGTCAGTATATATTTGGCATTTGGTTCCGTATAGATGATGCCTCCATATTTTCAAAACAAAAACCACAGCTGCCAATTCCAAATCATGTGTGGGATAATTCATCTCATGAGGTTTAAGTTGTCTCGAAGCATAGGCAATTACCTGACCATTCTGCATCAAAAAACAACCAAGTCCCTTCAAAGAAGCATCACTATAGATGACACACTCACCATTCCGGGAAGGTAAGGCCAAAACTGGATCATTCACCAATCTCTTCTTTAGTTCCTGAAAACAAACATCACATTCCTTTGTCCAAAAAAATTTAACCCCTTTCCGTGTTAACTTAGTTATTGGGATAGATAACCATGAAAAGTTCTTAACAAAGCGTCGGTAATAACTTGCTAAGCCCAGAAAACTACGAATCTCTGTAACATTTGTGGGTCTTGGCCATTCATCAACTACTTTTGTTTTGGCAGGATCAACTGTTATTCCATCCTTATTTACAATGTGCCCAAGAAAAGAAATCTTTTGCAACCAAAAATCACACTTGATGAATTTTCCATATAGTTTCTTTTCTTTTAATGTTTGTAAAACAACCCTTAGATGTTTTTCATGCTCCTCTTTTTTTTTAGAAAAAAACAGAATGTCATCAATAAATACAACCACAAACTTAGCCAAGAACTCATGAAATACTCTATTCATAAGATTCATGAATACATCAGGTGCATTAGTTAACCCAAATGGCATAACAACAAATTCATAATGCCCATATCTAGTACGAAAGGTTGTTTTCGAGATGTCATCCTCCTTCACCTTCAGCTGATGGTATTTGGATCTCAAGTCAATCTTGGAAAAGTTCTGAGCTCCATGGAGCTGATCAAACAAGTCATCAATATGAGGCAAAGGATACTTGTTTTTAACAGTGATGTTATTCAAAGCTCTATAATCAATGCAAAGTCTCATGGAACCATATTTCTTTTTAACAAACAAAACAGGGGCTCCCCATGGTGAAGTACTGGGACGAATGAAGCCTTTGACAAGCAAATCCTGCAACTGATTTTTCAATTCAAGAAGTTCTATTGGAGCCATACGATATGGGGGTTTTGAAATTGGCTTAGCATCAGGAACTAATTCAATTGTGAATTCGACTTCTCGTTTAGGTATGACACTGGGTAACTCCTCAGGAAAAACATCAAGGTATTCATTTACCACTGGCACATCATTAATTTGAATAGTTCCCTTGTTTTCAACAATATGAGCCAGATAAATTTCATTTCCATCTTTCAGTAGTTTCTCATCTTCTTGATATGTTATCAATTGTATGGGTTCATTCTTGTATACAAACTAAAACTCTTTCTGAAAAACAACTTCTTTTGCTCTACAGTCAATCTTAGCATGATAATCAGAAAGCCAGTCCATCCCCAAAATAACATCAAACTCGACTAAGGGTAAAACAACAAGGTTTGCAGGTAAAGTCTTTCCACATACCAAAATAGAAATATTCTTATAATTCCTCTTTTCTATAACATTTCCCCCTGGTGTTTTAACAACAAGTTCGGGTATCATTTTTTGAGGTGATATCTCCAATTTACTAGAAAATTCCTCAGAGATGAAGGAATGTGTAGACCCCGTATCAAACAAAACTTTAGCAAAATCTGAGTGAACAAACAAAGTACCTGATACAACTTCATTGGATGGCCCAACATCTGCTGACGTAGTCGCAAAGGATCTCACTACACCTTTCTGCTTGTAGTCTGGCTTCTTTGCATCATTTGGATCCCTCTTTGGACAGGCATTTGCATAGTGACCCATCTCACCACATTTAAAACACTTTACATTTTGTTTATCAAGATTAGTCTTTGGATAATTTTTATTGCAATCTCGGGCCATATGTCCAAACTTACCACATTTAAAACACTTCCCAGTTTTGATAAGACATTCCCCAGGGTGCTTCTTGCCACACTTTTCACAAACTGGAAACTGTATTTTCTTACCATCAGATTTCATTGGTTGATTCTTACCCATTGCTTTCCAATTTGACCTCTTCTTCTCTTTGTTTCCAAATTGCATGTGATCGTCAGCAAACTCTATCTCTACCCTCTCAGCACATCAGACAAGTTTCTCGTAACTTTTGAATTCACAGGAGGCCAACGCCCTTCGATACCTTGGCTTCAATCCTGAGTAAAAGCGGTTGATTTTTCTATCGAGATCCAGAATAAGATTTGGAGCATACCTCGCCAGTCGGGTGAAGTTCGCCTCATACATAGCCACTGAATCTTCCTCCTTTTGTTTCAGTTCACGGAATTGTTTCTCCATTCTAAGTCGCACCACCTTAGGAAAATATTTTTCAAGAAAAAGACTTTTAAATTCATCCCACAATAAGGCATCAAAATCCTCTCTACCCCTGATATTCCTTCCCATTGACCACCACTGATCAGCTTCCCCTTCAAAACGATAAATGGCAAGACTTACCTTTTGATTGTTCGAACATCCCATAACATCAAATATCTTTTCAAGGGCTTTAATCCATCCTTCCGCTGCCACTGGGTCAGAAGATCCATTGAATGCAGGAGGATGTTGTCTCATAAAATGTTCCACCACTGTCATGTTCCGTTGGGGTACCTCTATTTGTCCTCTTGCATGGATGCCACCCCCATTTATTGCCTGCCTAAGATGAGCCATTACTGTCACAAACTTCTCGGTTCCAATCCCTACCATTCCAGCCTGTTGATCAGGAAGGATGTCATTCTGTCGGTGCCTATCCTCTTCAGCATCCATGTTCCTTCTACGGACAACCATTCTAAACAAAAATTTCTTAGATGAAGAAACATGGTAATCTTTAAATGCTATAACAAATTAAACATAGGGTGAGAATTATTTATGGTATTCTATTAGCATCACCTTAACCCCTAAAGTTTTCTAAACCATCCTCTGATACCAAGTATAAGGACCCGCACTTATTTCATACATAATCTTGAATTTATTCAATAAAACACTTCATTATACATTTAGGATCTTTTCAAGTTTAGAGCTTTAGAGAATTAAGACAAAACATTCCTAACATTACACATTGTTACATAGTGGATACCATAAAAACAGTTTCCATTTTCCTCAGAATATAAAACATTAAAACATAAAACAAGACTCCTTGACAATTATTCAACATTTAACATGTATTCCTTCCTTGTAATACTCATCCATTAACCTGTGAAAAATCATTTAAAAACTTGGGATGAGCACAAAAGCTCAGTAAGGTATGAAAAAGAAGGAAAAATCACATTAGTCCATGAATACGCATGATGTATGAAAACATTTTCAAAATACATGCTTTCCACCCATAAAATATTACTTTGTGTAACATGATATTTACACAAGATCCACAAAAACATAATTATAATCATAGAGGTATATTGGGGCAATACCTACATAATCTTGTAACCATCTTGGCTACCTTAAAATTTGTAACCCTCGCGGCTACCTTACTTTGTGTAACCATCACAGTTACACATGGAGTAACCATACGGCCGACCTCCAACTTACTCATACCCAATGCATTGGAGGGAAATATAGGTCCCACCCTTAATCATAAACAATTCCCAATAACCAAAACATAATCATACAACATAAACAATAGCATAAAAACATTGCCTTTGAATCTTATAAAACAGAATTTTAAAAGAGGATTTTAAAAGAAAAGTCTCTTATAAACATCATATACTTGAAGTGAGACTTAATTGAGTGGATGGAATATTTATATACTCTGTAAATACACATAATTAAACATAATATAAACAGAACCCATCACACAAATAATTTAAATATCACATAAATTATAATGTAGAAGGTTAACCCAAAGAATGGAAATCGGGTTAAGAATTCCCTTACCTTGGGCTTGTCTTTCTTCAAAATTGTTTAAACCTCCTGTATAATGGTTAAAAGAGTGTTATTAGTATTTTACAGAAACATGTTCATGTTTATAACATCTTATGTGGTCATTTCATAACCTCATTTCACCCCTTATTTGTTAGTATTTTGTTCCTTGCATTATTTTGGGTGAGTTCTTTTGTGATTTTCACGATCGGTTAATGATGAATCGTTCTTGTTGATTGGAAGTGAAACTCCAGAATTGGAATGGAGTTGTATTTACATAATTACAGTACCATAAATTATACCATTTATCACTTTGTTGCTTTATATGATGATGATTTATAAGTTAAAACATTAATTATGTACGTTTAGATAATTTAAGTGGTTCTTTGATAATTACAATTTCATTTAGTCTTATAAGTTTGAATCATGAGTACAAAAGAATTACATAACATTATATGATTCATAAAACATATTTTATAACCTGGTTCAACCATATAAATGGTTTCATAACCAGACTTGAAAGAATTAATGGAGATTGAAAATACATCGTCCACAATATCGGTAATTCGACACAAATGGACAATTTTGATTCTTTAAATAAGTGAGAGAGGAGAGGAATAATGATTTGTAATTTTCCATAAACATTAAAAAATCCAGAATATACATGATTCTGGAGATTTCATGCCTCTTGGATAAGAGGGGGTGAAGAAAGAAGAGGAAGGAATCATGAAATAAAGAAAACATGAGAAATTTCTTACAAAAAATTCGGCAGCCTAACGGCGCCTCTTAAAATTTCATAAAAACAAGATTGATGAGAGGAATGGAATATCTCATCAATAATTCAAAATTTGGACAGTAAGGGGAAATATTTAATGAAATATCCCAACAAAATAAAAAGGGAAAGGAAGAGAATAACATAAAATGGAAGGAAAGAATGAAAATGAAAGAGTATGTTTACCTCTTGATCTCTTCTCCTTGAGATCCTTCTTAAGGGCTTTGATTTTGGTCTTTTGGTGAGACCAGCAGCTCTAGGACGTGGGGAAGAAGATTGAGGAGAGAATTTGGCAGAAATTAGACAATGCTCAAGGCTTTAGAGGTGTGGGAGGAAGAGGGGAGTGAGGGTGGTATTTATAGTGGAGGAGGGGAGGTATTTTAGATTATTTTAATCATTATTATAATATTTTTATCAAGACTTTGAATAATCTCAAATCAAGTGGCCTTAATTAGTGAAAATATCAAGTGACTTCGAATAAAGTGGCCTTTCATCACTTATGATGTCATAAATAGTGCATTTTTACTTATAAATTGATTATACGGTATTTTACCGTATTTCACTATTCACCGAAAATTCAAGAGTTTCAGAAAAATACCAAAAATTTACCCCAACCATTTTTCGATGTGTAGATTTCAAAAATGAACTCCATTTTCCAAAAATAATTTTATAAATATTATTAATTTAATTTTTAAATAAGGTCACAGTTAATTCGAAAAATAACAATATTGAAGTGCAATTAGTTTTATGTGACATTGGAAAATTAATTAAGATCCCATTATCCTATTGCCATGGGAAAATAAAATAATAATATTATTTACTATTCATGAGGTCATATTACTATTCATATTAATATTCATAAGGGCATGTTACTATTCACCAAAAAAACAAGTTTGTTCCATCAGACTCTAAATAACATACTGAACACAATTGTAGATGACAGTTTCTTGAAATTCAAATCATAGAATAAATAAAATTATGTTTAAAGGATACTTATAAATATATACCTTAAACAAAATTTCAAGCATTTTCAATTTAGTTTTAGAAAACCTTGGGATGTTACAGATAAGTTGGCCGCCGCACCAACACTACAGTCTTTGGCCTGAAAGACGAACCCGAAACACTCAACACTGTTGTCCGAAACTGAACTCACAGACTCTTGGTCCTAAGGTAGAACCGACCACCTTTGATACCACTCTGTCACGACCCGTACCAGTGGGGCCCATGCCGTGACTCCCCATGCCCGCCTCCAATAGACCCGTGGTTGGTGACTAGCATCGAGTAGTAATATTACTAACATGAAGGCATTACCTATATACCTGTACACACACACATATCTCTAAGACCAAAAAATGCTGAAATGAAAAAACCACTAAGGAAAAGGAATGCATGAATACAACTAAATCCGGCCCACAGAGTACGAGGAAGGGTAGAGTACTGTAAATGTAAACTAGCCCATAATACAGGGCCACCAAAAACATGAGTATGAAAACTGCAAAGTCCAACCTGTAAGCACAAAAGGTACTGGGACTGCAGCTCGTAGCCGTAGGATCGCCTCGGCCTATAGGGAACTCAAAAAGCCCGGTCCTGTCCTGGTCTGCCCTGGACTCTGTCAAAAGGCTGCTCGTCTGCACAAGACACTAGGCGTGTAGGCAAAGCCTGTGCAGGGGTGAGTATAACAATACTCAGCAGAGGATCCTGAAAACCACAAAGAAATACACAAAGTAAAGTTATAGTCAGCTATTCATAGTATATGTCTACAGAACATATAGAACAAACTAGGTATACTCAAAACCCAGACCCGTGGTCTAGAGACAAATATCACAACCGCATACCCCCGTAAGTTATTCTGTTCAAAGATTCAGTGATGCACTCATTCCGGGAGAACACACTCCATGGGTCTTATAGCTCTGATGATGTCCGTCCGAGAAGTGCTATTTCTTGGGAACCATAATGAGAGGTGGCTACACTCATTATGGGATACACACTCCTTAGTGGAAAGGTTACGGTAGATAGAAGCACTCATTACGGGAGACACACTCCTTAGTGGGAAAGATCACGATACATAGATGATGATCACTGTCAGGGCCATGGAGGATACCGCGACTCATCCGGATTCACCAGTTAGGTGATACACCATCTAGGTAGAGGATCAACATATGGTAAGGTTGTTCACGTCGGTGCCTAACTCTGCCTAGGGTCAGGAAGGGATAGAGGACCTCGATCCGGGCCTCTTAGATGGATGTCTGACTCTATCACAGAAAGTCTTGCTGAAGGGATCATATTCCTGCATGAGGGAATGATGCCTGACCTTTAGGGGAACAAGAAGAAGAGGCACTAACCCAAACAATATATGTCCAAGACACAGTGAACAAGAGGACCAAGCTGTTTTCCAAAAAGTTTACTGTGTGTAGAAAGGATAAACGTCATGTTGTTGGACCCTGGGTACTGCCTGAGTACAACGGACCATGTCGTGAGGATGGTCGTGTAGGAAAAACTAAGTACATGGCGTGTAGTACGGTGTACACTCCGTATCTAGGTAACTGGGGTTGGCTCTCTGTACTCTGGCCATGTGCCCGTACACAGTCATCAACTTGTGTACTCCAACCAGTGTAATCTGCACATGGGGTGACCCGCGTTACTGGCCTCGCCTTTCCGTGTGATGGAGTACATGGTCATGTACTCCATCCTGTGTCTGCGTATCCCTGAGATACACACCGAGCTCCGCGTAGCCACTTCTGTCACGCTGTACAGGCAGCATCCCCTAAAGTCATGTAGCTCATCCCGTGTCCGTGTACTACCTAAAGTACATGCCGAGATTCTGGGAAAGTCCAACATGCTGTCTGACCGGGGTCACACTCCGTGTCATTCCTCTCTGACCCCGAAACCCTAGCCTCCACCGCCAGTACTACACGACGTGTTCTTGGGAAGTACACGTCGTGTATTTTGGAAATTTCCAGAAACGGCGCCCTTCATAGGCGCGCCTCCTGTGGTGCTCCGATCATCGATCCTGCCATCCAATTGCTGTAAAACATCCATGTTTTGGTCACCCCAACACCACGAAGCCACTTCCATCATTTTCGGTCCTTCGATCGGCTCCAAAAACATGATTTGATCTTCCCGCATGAAGAAAGCTCGAAGAAAGCCCCTTTCCGATCCGGTCTAATTCGTCGTCCGACATCGTCATCGCACCTATACAAGGTCGCTGCAGTGCCGAACCCTTGAATTGGGATCGTTGTGTTGTGGAACGGATGTGCAACGATTCATTTTTCATCGCCGCGTGAAGAACGCAAAGAAGGCACGAGGAAAGAAGGGGGAAGAAATCCAAATAAACAAATTGAGGAACGAACCTCTACCTTCATTCTTTACGGTGTTGATCTGCTCCTGATAATAGGATTAAACGGATCATGAATCAACAACAACATAAATCCTGGATCAATTCCCTATAATCTTCCCAAAGAAAATCCCTCCTGCAAGAACATACAAATATGTGGATCAACTTGTTCGTGGTTGATCCGCATTCGCCATTTAAAGTCAGAAATAGCGAAAAGAAATTGAAATAACAAAACCCTACCTTTTTAATGGACTGATTGTTGACGAAGGCGCCGTGCTGCCATTGTCATTGAGATCCTTCAACATCAGCACAGAGATTCTTGATTTCGATCTGTCGTCGTTCGCCAACGCGTCCTCCTCCACCCAAATTCAAAGAGAAATCTGTCTCTCTCTCTCTATCAACTCGCATCGTTATGAGGATTACCCTAGGAATTTTCCATAAGGATGCATTTATAGGGGAGTATTAGGTCATACTCAAAAAAAGGAAACATTTTAAAAATAATAAAATAAATCATTATTTTATTTTATTCCTTCTAAAGTGCTTCCATTTTTAAAATTCCCAAAATTAAACTTTGCAGTTGGCCTGCGCTGGTTGAGGTTAGATTCATTCATAGGCAAAGTCATCATCCCGAATGCAACGGTGCCATCAGATGTTTATTCCGGGCATCCGTTTTGAAACTGCCACAACCGCGCATGAGCGCCGACTCACATAACGTAAAAAGTTCAAACCACCATTTCGGGCTCACTGAACCTCAGAATGATGTGCCTTCTTCATGCCCAGTCTCAAAATAATTACATAAAATATTAAAAAAAAGGAAAATATGAGACATTACAACACATATAGATTGAGTAAGGGAATTTCATTATAATTCTAAGTGAACACATAAAAGTGTATCATTATAAATTAAATGTAAAACTCATATTCATCTAGAGGAATGTCGAAATATGAATTGTAGGCTATGTGTATTATGTTTATCAAAATTTACAATCTTGAACTCATCAAATAAGGTGACGACACATTCCTAAAATGTATGAGATGTTTTCCTAAGATCATCCTACTATACATCCACCTCTAAGTTGACAGAAAAATTTTCATATGATGTTAGAAAGCTGGTGGAATCATTGTCACTATCAAAGTTAGAGAGTCTATAAGAAAATACCATATCACCACATACTATCTCATTCATTGTAGATACATTCTAAATGTAGTTTGGTTTTAAACTATCATTGGTGAAATAAGAGTCTTAGAAATAATACATCAAGTATATTGCCTAAAATATATTTCTGGGAGAACATAGTCATTATCGAGCACACTCTAATGATTCCAAAGGTGAGTCCATAATCCATTGGGGGATTAAACCTGTATATATCCATCTACTATTGGATTTTTTCCTCCCCTTTTGTAGAAACATGCCTCAGTATTTGTATTATTAAACGTCTTAAAGGGAGAACTATCACAATGTAATATTCGGAAAATTCCATCAAATTGTATTTCAAATACTGGTGGAATGTTAAGGGAACCAGCATATGGATATGGAGGAAGGGTATTCCTAGAGGACACTATATGATGTGTCTTTTTTGATAACCATAAACTCGATTTCAAATGTAGAGATCCCCAAACTGTTCTATCTGATGGGTCATCCCAAGAGGACGTTTCTCACACTTATCATACCCTTGAATAATCATCCTTCTGGGAGAAATATCCACTTCACTATACCATAAACATTGGAGGGTTAAAATTAGGATGCGGCTGATAATGGAACCATTTTCAATCACATTAATTCATAGGTCGACATTATTTAGTCAACAAAAAATAGATAGGAGTTTTATGTGTCCTTGGATGACCTCTTCCATATCCTTATCTATGAATGAGACACACAGAATGAATTCTGTTGGCATTGTATCCACTTCATAATCCTCAAATGGTGTGGTTTCGGTCTTGAACTCATGTGGGTTCTCTAGTGATTCAACAAGTTCCTCCCTATGTTCTTCTGAATGATGTTGTACATCCAGTATTTATAAATTACCTAGGATGATGGCCTTATATTTTAGAATGTCGTACAGTTGTTCTAGGGGTCCGAACTTCATAGGGTGGTTCCCTTTATTATGTGCCTTAAGAGTTAAGGAATGTGTGGCAGATGGTCATGGTTCTTGTGTAGTGGTTGAGAGAGAATCTACCGCTAGTGCAATAGGTCGTACTGACTTTCCCCCATTTTCTGAGAAGATTAGATAACCTTAAACCTGCTTAGTAGTCACATAAGACAACTAGGTACAAAATAACACATGAGGGATATGAGAGAAATCCATGTATCTATTGGGAATGCTGTGGTTTTTTTCCACGAGTATCAACTACATATATATCCATTGAGGGGATGTGACCAATGTATTAGATTCAATCATGCTTGTGCTGTACCCTATATCCTTAGTTTGTGGGCATTCATCCTCTTATTCACCATCATGGCATGGGAAACTCATAAACTTGTGCATAATCATCATTAGATAAGGGGTATTACAAGTGTATCACGTTGACAAAGAAAAAAACTAAATTTATCATCTGATAACTGTACCATTTTTTGGGGCACTACACATGCCTCAGATGTTGTTGGGAAGAAATATGTAAGTGTGAGAGCTTTCATTGGAGAAGAATATACCCTTTCATATTCAATCACTTCCTATGTTTTATTTCCATGTCCACCATTGGGAGACATATCTGATATTACCTCTTTATATGGAAGATTCATTATGATTATGAGAAGCTATACTATTAGGGTGGCATGAGCTCGATCAACTGTCATTCAAGTCATCTATTTTTTGATCTTCTTCTCATTCTAGTTGAAGCATTATTATAATCCCCTTATTCATCTTACTAGGAAAAAACAATACAATCCACATAATATTGAGAGTTATCTAATGTCACCTATCTATAACTGACCATTATTTGGGGAATTTCCTTGAATATGAAGCAATCCTAGATGTTAGGACCCATCCTTCTATGAAAAGGGAAATAGTAGAGATGATCAATGAGGTTATCCACCTTGGGTTTTCCTTGGTTTTGGAATCATGAGCATGTTATTCTCTATGGGTGCAATGAAATATCTAGGGACTTTTTCATTTACAAATGTGTATACATTATTCCAAAATTACCCAAATCCTTAGTTAACATGATCTTATTTGTCTTTGGACAGAGGGGGATTTTGTGGTTATTGCTACTCAATTGGTGATGGGCATTTTAATATATTCTTCGATTCCTGAAAGGGATGTTCTGTTGGTATGAGGGTAATAGTAGCCATTTTTTCCCTACAAAGTGATTTTTCCAATGAAGAGGGTGTGAGTCATGATTTATCTTGGGTTTTATGACTGTCATGTTATATAAATTATATAATTTCTATAAACTCAAAAATACCATATATATTCTTAATTTTTCTTAGCGGTATATGTAAGGAATCCCTGATTTTCCCCACTGGGTTCTAGAAATTATTCCTTAGATATCTAGATATTGATTAAATTAGATATACCATTTCATTTTTCTATAAAGTCAGACACCATCTCATTTTTCCACGGCTTGTACATCATCAAGTCAACAATTGTTGTTTCCCTTAGTGTGGAGCAGAACTGATAATGGAATTTATAATGAAGGCATTCCCATCATATAACTGATCCTAATTGAAGGTTGTTGTACCAAACAAAGTCTCTCCCTATCAGAGTCTATAAAAAAGCATATCATATTTCCCCCTTCTATTGATTTCGAGGGCCATCATCAAAACACAATAAGAAAATTAATGTGTGAGAAGCTATTCAGGGTATCCAATGCCATAAAAGAGGGAGAAGGTAATATTTTTTTAATTGGGTGGTGAAAAAATATCAGCCATGAATTCAATTTATGTCATTCTCTTAGGATGAATTGGTGGGCACCACCTACCAATGGATTCCATTTTATAATCAATGAACTCGATGGAGTTGAGAAATTCTAGCGGTAGCACTTTTTGTACAGCATACTGTATACATAGAGTAGGTGAAGTTTGATGAGGTGGCCCTATTTCCTTATACCACTTATTTTCCATTCATTTTAAGACTGAACGATTTACTTGTAGAGGGAGTGTTTTTTGCCATAATGGTGGGAATTCATGATAATTTTCAACATCTTCATTTATGTAGAAAAACATCCTAGATCCATAGCAATTCTAATTCCAAGGGGCCGATCATTTAGGAAAACTATATAATAGAGAAAGAATATTCATCTCATCCTTAAGATGCTACATGGTGGTTATGAATCCCTTGAGTTTCTCCTTATTAAGTTGACAGAGATTTTTTATCTCATTTTCATATTATGTATATTGTTCCTCCATGGATGGATTTTTGGTTCTCCTAGGTGGTGATTGGGAGGTATCCATACCTTTCCCATTATCATTGGAAGTATTCTATCATATATGTCGAAACATGGATTTTAGATGTTTTAGATTGTGGAGACTCATCTTGTTCCGAGTACACATACTTTTAGTGGGTGCACCTAGATCCTCCTATCAGATAATGTTTTCTGCTTTGCATCCATATAAATCTGTGTCATAACCCACATTATCTTTTTTGTTGAAAGTGAAAATTTTTACATAGGTGTATTGGGAAATGGTTTTTGACCCATTACATCCAATGAAATAGGATGATTTGGTATTTTTTTGATATAGGTTGGATCCTCAAACCTGTATCCATATTGGGTTGTTTTGCCCTGTAACCCTAGCGGGGTCAGATTTCCTTCATTGTACACTCCTCATATCTTGGCCTGTGAGTAGTGACATTGAGGGAGTTTCCTGTCATGACTATCGAATAGGCCCTGAATAGAAGAGGTTTGTTATATAGTGGGAGGAATTGATGCATGTCAACTATTAATATTTACCTCCAAACCTGAAGAAGAATTATTCCCTCTATTTTTATGGTTATGATGAAAATACCAATAATCCAATAGGTTGGGGGAATTCAAAGACTATAGGAATTAATTGATCCTTTTTAATGATTCGATGATTTTAATCAAGGATTTGATGAATCTTGGGATTGAAATTGTGATATAATCACCCATATCCCAGTGGTATAGGGTTGACCTAGAAAACCAGTAATTTCTCTAAGGCCCACTCGGGGGATGATGACCCTAATGATGATGATTATGATATAAATTCCCCCAACCTTGTGGGATGCGGTTTTTTCAACTGTTGTTAATATATCATGAATTATATCATGGATTGATGATCTAATGTGTGGATGTGGTGGTAGATATTCCCCAGGCCCAGTGGGCTGGGTTCACTCCTAGTTGGCTACTACAAAATCTACTTTTGTGTCTTATTTGATTTGACATAATTTTTACGTTGTATGACCTGTGTGAAATGTTATCACTTAATTGGGGAAAATTGTTAAAGAAAGTTGTTGAGTTGGTCACAACATATTCCTCCCCATGAGAAATGTGTTTCATTTTTTTTGAGGGCCCAATATAAAGATATAAGGCATATCCCCACCATCCATTGGTAATTTATTAGCATTTTTGAAACAAGGGAATTCTATTTTAGTGACCAAATATATTGCACATTACCTAGTCCTCTAATTTCCCAAGAGACTATGACATTATAGGACACCATATCTGAGTGGTTTTCTTGTTCTGGGGATATAGTAAAGTGAAATTCTCTATATTTCTCTCCATATAGGATACATTATTTGTGTGATTCTATGGAAATCAATCAACGGATAGTTTTTATGGTGTGGAGAAAAATATTTCATAGGAATTTATCATGATCCTCTTCTCCTAGGTTCTGGGTTATTGAAAATGGAGCCATATCTTACTAGAAATAGAGTGTATTGGAGGTCATAAGGTGATACTCATATAATGTATAAAGGATATTTATAGCCTTCAATAACTGATGATTAGACCAATTATTTTGTTGTAGATATGGAATGAACTCGTTTTCTATATAATATAAGATCCCATAGATAGAAATAGAAATGGGGAAGAACATGCTGGGAAGGTTTTTTCTCAATAACTCTTTAATTTCAATGTATGCATCCTCTTCATCAGAAATACAAGCCTCCATCTGATCAGACCATAGAAGATTCCTCGTTTGATCACCTTCTTTCCATAGTGGCGTGTTGTTTGATATTGATGGGGGAACTATATACAGATGACCCCAATGGTTCAGGAACAATTTTATACAAAGGTGTATGTGTTTTTAGAAAATATCCATATGGAGGATTCTAGGAAAGTGGAGGATATTCATGTCCATTATCTATATCACTGTGGGGAGGTTTACCCTAGAAGATGACATGAATATAGTCCATGTGATCTATCTACACACTACCATGAGAAGGACTATCATGGTAATGATCAACTTCAGATTCGTTTCAAGAGTCAACTAACCCTTGGGGTTTGGATAATGTGTCTCAAACAACCTCAAGGACGTTGGGATTGATAAGGTTTGAAATTTTATTTCTTTTATACATTGTGGACATAATATGATGTCCTTACATTTGAAATTGTGTGGGGATATGTGCATGTTGTTGGAAGGATAATGGAATTGAATGATATCTTTATAATGTTATGTGAGTTTGAACTTGTTGTTTAGAACATTCTAGAACATTCTAATGAAATCCATAATTATTAAATGGAATATAAAACAAAACTAAGGCATGTTTCAATATTTTATTGTGATCGTTAATAATAAAGGAGACATGATCCAAATCATGAGCCTTTGGAGTATTCTGCAAGTAGTTTTTGAAAGGGGTGTGAGCTTGTCCCGAGCCATGTGATGTTCTTACTTGGTGATCCCCAGTTGGAGTGGGAATCTAAGGAAATTCCAAATTTTCATTCTCTAATGGAATATTCCAATAGAACATCCGAATTTGAGAAGGGATATTATTCTACCCTTGTACTTTCTCATAATGACGATTGTGCAATCATTCATTAGTGGAAGTAGGTATATGAGCATGGATTCTGTGATTGGCTGGAATATTCAAGGTAGTTCACTAAAAGGGAAATGATCCTACCTACATGAATGTTTTATTCTTACATGGCAAGACTTAGTTAGATTGGGGATATGTTCCTGATCTTGGGTGTGCCTTTGGAGTATTCTTCTAGTATTTTTCAGTAAGAAAATGAGTATATATAGAGGAATGTCCTACTATCACTTGATGATCCCCAACCAAAATGGGTATATGGGCCCAATCGTGTTCCTATGAAATTCACCTAATTTTTTCTTTTATAGGAATTCCCCCTTTTCAGAATGTATGTGAAACTCTCACTTGGTGATCCATGCTTATATGGGGATTATGAGCCTGATCTGGTGCCTCATGCTTTACCAAAATATGAGAAAATCCTCCAGGATGAGAGGAATACGAAGAGATTTCTCCATATCAACCACTTTTCCAGGTTGATCCATGTGTTTTTCAATCATGGATTTGGGGTTAGGAATATTTTCCATTCCCTTTAACTATAATAGTGGGAAAATATGAGGATGAAGTTCTTCAGCTAGCGCTAAGATTCATTGACACTTTAGAAAAGTGTGTGTAGGAATGTTAACCTGTAAATTTTCTGTCTCCACTATATACAAGAATATATATAATATTTTAAATGGTGTATGACCCCACATCTATCATACTTTTTCCAACACAATATTCTAAGGCTATTTTTTTGATTGTAGAGATATGTGTCTCCCACATGCATACTTACGTAAGATTCCAGCAGACATGTTCGGAATGATGAGGAATATAACCTTGATCACTGGTAACTTCCGTAATATTTCTGTAGACATCGACAATGGGAGTCAAGATATGAGACCACTCGTGATAATCTAGATCCATCCATGACTGATGGTTATCACCCATAAATAATGAATAAAATGGTATTACTATAAATGAGTAGTCTATCCTCTTTATTTTTGGGAAGGAAAAGCCACTGTAAGGTTATTTCATGTCAGATTCTCTATTTTTTCCTTGAGAAGATACAACTAGGTATTTTATTTGCCTTGAAGATTGATTTTTAGTGTGTGGGGTTCAATGTGTTTCTCAATCATTCACATGGATTCCACCATCCATGTTTACCTTTAATAAAACTTTCAAAGGTTCTCACTTTCATAATTAGGTAAAAACCATCATTCCAATTCCTTGAATTCAATTGGTGTTTCATATCCAATGTCACATAGGAACTCACATTGGTCATAAGGATTGGAGGTCCGGATTTTCACACCATTTTAGGTGGAATTGTTTCTTACACTGGGACTATCCTATAGTTAAAATACATGTTTGATAATTTGTTCTTAATCTTCATACATGACCAGTTACCCTAACAAAATGATCACAATATAAACCCATTTATAAAAAAATGGGGAATTATATAGGTGGATTCATCAATATGCATCTATGGTTATTTATTAATTTCATGTTGATGGGTATTGACTTATGTGTTGAATTCATATATCCTGACACTTTTGAATTTACTACCACGTAGGGAGGTGTTTAATATGTCGGGGAAGGGATTGATCTGTTATGAGAAGTCCTATATATCCTTTTTTATAGTATTAATCAAAACACATGTGGTTTGTTAGACCCATGTGGTTTAACATAATTTGTAAAGGACATATATATATGTGTGTGTGGGATCTTCAGTCACTAGATAATTGATCTCGAGTGTTAGGGATATGTCATACGTATTGTGGTTATAGAAGGAATCTGATTATTCATAGTTCTGTCACACCCTTGAGACTTAACCTAAGGTAAATGCTCTTATATGGGGAAAATCATATCATTTCCCTCATTGGGGATTACACTATGAGTATTCCCTAGCTATCATAGATTCATGATTCAAATAATATGACCATTGAAACTACCTAGTTCTACATAATCCCAACTCAATGTGAGAATAAAGGGACAACATGTAATCAGTCTCACTACATATTGATATGAGAATTATGTGTTGAAATATCCCATCAATGTGAGAAGCCCCAAGGTACAGTTCAGGAAACCAGCAACATGGCCAACAAGACCGGAACGAAAAAGGACTCTACAGAACCTATCCTCCACTCTGAAGAGGAGATGGTGGAGGAATATCATTATGTCAACATCCCACAGGAAGAGGTAGAGATGATGGGAAGACCTATTCAAGTGGAGGTCAACAACAATCAGGTGAATTAGATCGAAAAATAAGATATGATCCTGATGAGAGGATTCAATGATGGGAAAATCAGCAAAGAAGTGTATGTATAAACTTGGGACAAAATGGCGTGTCGTTTTGAAGATGTCATTGGCAACAACCCTGAAGCTAATGTATGTCTTATGAGATGGAATCCTTTTAGAGAGGAAATCAAAAATACGTTGAGGATTTGATTTGATAGCTTTTCTTTCTCCTATGAGGCTTCACCTCCGGATTAACTGGACTAGTTTCTCACTTTTCCTAAAAAGTGAGTTTAAAATAAAAAGAAAATTTTGAGTCAGTCCACTCTCGGATAAGGGAGTATTATCATCCCATGGTAGATATTGGGTCCCCATGGTTGAAATGATAGAGACAAGGGGGAAACATGCAAAATAGTGGTTTTTTATTTGATCATGGGACATATAAAAATTTCCTACATGCCCTTGTTATTACATGAATTAGAGTTCTCATGGTTCAATTGATCGTGGAATACACACTGAGGTTTTCCATTGTATGGGGAATGTTATATCATGTCATTGATAAGATATTACCCAATAAATTTTCTTTATTTTGTGGCATTCAAATCATGCCATTTATCGGGGAATACACACTTAGGTTTCCCTCTTTTTCAAAATTTCTATATGCCAATGACATGATCATTGTAACTCCCAAATCCCACGTGGTCTATGCGCGTGGTGGGAACTAAGGGATAGAGAGTTATCAGTCTCACAATTTATGTATTTGGGACTTATGTGATGGTATATACCTTTTGATGTTTAATATATATATTAATCCTTATGAATTAATCTTAATTATCTAGGTTATAGAAAGAATCCGAGTTCTCATAGTTTAATTAAACCAGGATTATGTATTGAATATGCCCATATATCAAGGTAGTACATGGTGATCATGCCTTGGGATGCCTTCTTAACTGGGACTGGGTGTATGCATGGCCTAAATGGTTTTTTTATGGACATGCCTTGATTGTATGAATGACATGTTGAAGAATTTATAGACATTCCATGTTGTATAACGGTAAATTCCATAGAAAATCACAAGATAATGGTCGACTTTTCCATAGGACATCACAAGTCCTCGATGATTATTTTGGAGGTTGTTACTTTATCTCATATAACTTGTCTTGAGGACATCCCAAGATCTTAGCTTATATTCATAGGGGTGATTAGTGATCCATATGACATTCCTCGTGGGTGAAACATGATCCATGTTGACATGATTGAAGGATTCCGCATGATCTTGGCTAAGTTTACCATATGACATGAGATGGTCCATGTTTTGATGTCCCGACATCATTATGAGAGCTAGATGACATTATAGAAGGGTGTCCTGATATATGGATGGTAATCATGGATGGATTCAAAAGTCCTAGATGACACACACTGGGATCTCCATGTATAATGGGATAAATATCTAGTGGAAATTACAAGATCTAGATGGTGAGACTGGAGGACATCGTGAGACATGTGTGGGATGCCTAGAGAGCGTCATGTGACTTGCTTACAATATTCTGAGGACATCACATGATCCCAATAATTCTTCAGGGGTGTGTTTTATGATATGTGAACAAATTATCAATGTTCTATCATGAATTGGGTGGTTCATAAGAAACACATGAGGATAAGTATATATGTTCTTATCATAAGTCTCACTTCTTTAGTATTTATTCCAATGTTCATTTCATATTTTCCATATATTTTATTAGTTTAAGATTTTTTAATGTCTTTTATGAATAAATATGTATGTGGAATCTCATGTGTATAACCCATCAGATGTCCTTCATGTGATCTATTAGTGATCACAAGAACTGTTTATGCAAATGGAATGATTCTCTAGGTCGTTCTCCAAATATTTACCTAAGAGAAGACCATGTGATCTCTATATTGGCTACTCCGACATGTTTGTGTGATTCTTGGGTTCCCAAGTGCGTGGATCCAAGGAATTTTTTTTTCTTTCTGGGGTGGGTCATTTATAGGCATAACAAACCAATTATATCATGCATTTTTCCGCATGTATTGTTTAGATACATGATAGATTTGGTGGAGGGAGTTTACATTATGTGCTTCACAAGATCCTACCATAGTAGTCATTTCGTTTTTAGTGACTAAATTATTTTCTGGTCAACTCGCCATTTATTATATTTTTGGAAATTAAAAGTGTAGATTCTAATATGATTTTACAATGTTGTATTGACATGTATATGGGTCTAATGAGAACACAATGCCTATCAAAATCTTTTTGTGTGATCTAAGATGATTTTTCTAGGACTTTCCACAAGGAAAAGGTGGCTCTCCCATGGGCCTTTACATGATCATGATGATTTATTGGGGGGATCACACATGATAAATTGTTATTTACTAAGGTGTGTACATCCATTTTAATAATATTTGTGTATCTTACCCTATAGGAATATCCCATAATTTCCCTTTTTATTTCCTTGATTATTTTAGAAGGGATGTGGATCTCGTGCATCAACATGTTTGTTTTGGAAAACAATCACTCTCACCATTAGTGATGCATTATATGGAAAATAAAGGGTTTGAAAGTAATGTGTAAGAATTAACATTGAAAAATATTCTTCTTGTATTTGGAGACATATGGGGAAGCACTGGATCCCCAAGACACATCTTAAACCCTTCGCATGATAAGGGTGACATGCCCGCTAGCTCTTGAGAATGATCCATCAGGATTTTTACTATGCTCGATCATTTTCTTGCCTATTAAAGGTCAGGAGATTATGTGTCCTCTAACATGTTCTATGATCATCATTCCTTGGAAACATATTATTTCTTTTGTTTATTGAGAAAATAATACCCTTGTTCAGCTACTTCACCACTTTGTCTTTTCCCGATGCTCATTTCAAGGGAATCTATAGTTATATTGAAAATATATATTCATAATTTGATGAAATAATATTAAAATATTCAAAAACATATCTCTATATTGATTGGAAATTGAAATTGCATTATTTTTGGGTTTATAACTATGTATTTTATATAATTACCCCTCTTGATTAGGTATTAGGACCCATATAATGGATGTAATTTCCCATGAATGATCATAGTCAACCATGTACAACAAAAAGATCATAGGATGATTCAGTTTATGAAATGTGAATTACCTATCCCATATTAAAATATATCAACTATTTAGAGTGAGAAAATATATGTCGAAGATAACATCAAATTATACTAAATGGTGAATATTAAGATTTGTAAGAAGCTTAATATAAAAAATTTCTATTTATGAAGAGTTATATGCATGGGACGAAATCATATTACCAAAAAAATTTACCAAAAACATTTAAATTTTGATTGATTGAGATTATGAACATATAATGTTAGATTACTTACATTTTATCAATGAATTCATAGATCTGGGATCAAATTTTATTTTTTAATAACGTTCATACCAGTCACCACCCAAATTATAGAATTCATTCTTTAAAATTATACGAAAATAAATTGTGTGATTATTTAGAAATAATATGATAAAGAAAATTAATCATAATATTTCCTAAATTATGACACCCTTATTTAATCATATTATGCTTTAGGTTTTTCCAAAACCACTCTTGGTTCATTATATGCTATTTTAGGTTTTATAATAATATTTATTATGTCTAGATCCCCAAAATAACAAAATCCCACATTGATACCCAAGAATATGATGTAGAAAATCCTACATATATAATAACACATTTTATATAATTTTCCATTATAGGTTTTAAAAGATGCACCTCAGGCCCTGTAGGTTTAGTTCCTTTTTTTAATATACATACAAGAAACATATTTTATATCACTATTAAATATCTCCAACAAAAATTTTGTAGACATTATACCCTTATAGACACTTCATACAAAACATTTTCATATCTTAGGAGAAATGAGAAAAGATAATTGGTAAACTAACACACTCTCTATTGAGTGAACATAAGAGATATAAATTCATGATTATAGGTGGTCATAAAGTGAACATGCGGTTATGATAACACATCACGGCAGAATAATAATATCCATGGCTAACCATCTACCATCAAACATTGAAACATCGGTGGAACACCCACACCCTGATTCAATTTTGATCATTTGATAACTATCTATATCCCATCATGATCTAGTTAGATATAAATAATTACCTAGTTCATTAAAGGGATATATACATCACATATATAAAATAACAATAAACAACACATATGTGTTCCTCATTAATATGAAAAAACTATAATTTCATTATATTTTAATTAAAACCTATATAAAAGCTGTGTATAATGATGATTTATAAAAACATGACAATAATTAAACCATAAAAAAGAATTAGCCTGGTTTTATTAGAAATTATAAATAATGAACCAATACAATCATTTTAAAATATAAATGTAGGAATAAATCACCTTATAATATCTTAAAAGTTTACTTTGAGAATTTAGAAAAAAAATTATATTTTCATTTTTTTAACATTTAGTTTACGAAATATAATTTAAAATTTAATGGTTGTATAATATTGTTTAGTAAAAATTGAAATCATGTAGTGGATTATTCTTGAATAATAATGAAATAAATAAGATACAAATTAAACTCATTTATAAACATTTAAATATGATAACTTTTGATAATTTCTAAAGAATATAGAATTATATAGAAATTGAAATTTATACAATAAATTAAAGAAGGTATTCCATAAATTATTTTTTAATTAAATTAAGACACTTTATAAAATAAACATATGAATTTTTATAAGTGTATACAACGGAATTATGAGAAAAAATATAATAAATATTAACTCGATGGAGATTGATTCTCAACCGGAATGATGACATAAATTAAAAACCAATTATAGGGAATCATTAAATTAAGATGTAAACTAATATTATATTAACCATTATGAATACAAGTAAGAAAAATAAATAACAAGGTAAACTAATAATTTATGGGGTTTTAGAGACTAATAACATAAATTTCTCCCAAGGGAAATTTATACATTGAAAACCTAGATTATAAAGTGGTACTGGAAAAAACTAATATCGTTACTAGAACACTAGAATAAAAATAGCATGAAATAGAGAATGGTAGAAGGGATCTTAAAAAATGAATTATTATAAGAAAAATTTATTAATGGGGTAGTATAAAAAGGGAAAAATATAAAATGTGTTGTTTGTGGATCATATCTTAATGAATGGAAAATTGAGTTTAAATACTTATAATTCCAAATTAAATGAAGGTGCTTTATCCTCTAATATAATAATGATAACCATATTAGTAAGTTCTTTCAGAACCTTATTTATATATATTAAATTTTATATTACTTAATTATAGTAAAGTTTTACACATATATTAGTTTTTTTTCATTTTTAATATTATATGTTAGTAATTTTGATTGTTTCACACAAGTTCCATATTTTAGATGATGATCCTTATTAGTTAATAATAATTTCCTCAATATATTGTTATTCATGATAGTGGACTATTTCTTTTCAAATGATTTATTCTTTCACATGTTTTTTTCTGAAGGTTTAGTGATAGATTTTATGAATAGAGTCCATGATGATTAACTTTTGGGTTATTTACTGACAACATAATAATACAGTATAATAAGAGATCATTTTAATATAAACCATATATAGCCATAATCATAACTAAAATTTATTTTAATATAATATACTTTTTTCTATTAATTTAATAATAACTATTTATGTTGAAAATGATGACATTTCTATGACATGATTCATATTAGTTGTTAAACATACCCAAAAAAGAACATGTTAGAATAATGAATGAAGAAGTTATAAGAGTTATATAATAGTATTATACTTTTCAAAATAGTTTTATTGTATATATATAACATAATTATATCATATAATGATACGTGTAATGAGAGTACTTTTGAAGGTATTAGAAAAGTTATGAAAATAAAATTTATTCAATAATTCATTAATTCACTCCTTATTGACACACGTTCCATGAAAATGGATGATTTAGGCCAAATTCATGTATCTCGAATCATCAAAACATAAAATTGATATATATGATATAAAATTTTCCTTGATTAAAGTGATTTATATATTTATTAAGTTATTTATATGGTTTATCGCAATGTATATTTTGTAGGTGAGTTTATAATTTTCTTCACCACAAATACACATTAACTATAATGAAAGGTTGATATTTCTAATGGACGGTGGATGAAAAATGGAAATATAATGGATATTGTTCATGAATTACATCAACCCAAATATTTAGAGATATATTAAAAAACATTTCATTCAATTTATCCTATGTTGAACCACTTTACCTCACTTTACATTTACCGTGATAACATACTTTTTCCCCAAAATTTTGTATGTCTAAAAATGAGATAAACATTATTATATATTCAATATATGATAATTAATCATTTATAATCCATTTAATCTAACTATATATATATATATATGAAAATTTATATTTTAAATTGAAACATATTATATAATGAAAACCCATTTTTAGAGATAAATAACTTTAATAATCGTTATGTTTTATAAACCCTATATAATTTAAATTATTATTTAAATGAGAGTAAAATAATTTTCTCTTAATTGATATTATTTTTAGAATCATTATTTAAATATGTTGAATTTAATTTATTAAAATAAATACATTCCACTTTAAAAAAACATAGAAAACTATAACATTTTAATCAGTAAAAGATTTTATAATAACTCCTTCAAATTAATTATATATCTTTATAAAATTAAGTTTTATAAATATATTAGTATTATAATGTTTTATTTAATTTTATAAACTCATTAATATAGTTTTTATAAAGTAAAAAAATCATAAATGAATGAACAAGGATCAAAATCCCATTTATTAGAAATATAAAATATATCAAATAGATATAGATAAAGACCAAATAATCCACCTTCATCCAGTAAAAAAATAAATAATGAGCTAACATTAATAGTATTGAGACTCATTCCCATAATCTTATTAATTATAATAGTTGAAATAATAGAAATTTTTCGCCAATTGTATAGTTATCGTAGTTATTTGAATATGAGAGTTCACTGTTTATCTTCTTTCTCTTCCTAGCTTTCACAACCCAACCATAATGTCCCCTTTGGGGATGATTCTATGCAGAGATAACTACCATAGTATTACCTCCAATGGGCCAGGGGAAGGTGACAACACCTGAGTATCTATACCACACTTATGGGAATCCATTGAAAAGTATACCATTAAAAACATATATATTAACACACATTAGAGCAATAAATAATTATATAAAATGGAATAATGAATTCATACAAAATATATCTTCATATAATCACATAATCCAAAATAACACTAAAGTAGAATGGAAAATAGGGATGCTCATTAACCCAACTGACAGATCAAACCTAATAACTTATAAAGAAACTACCACCGCACATAGAAGCTATAGTCTTTTCAAAGCCCAGGTAGGTCGTTAAGTAAGAACCATTAGGCACCACCTTCTCATGATCCACCAAGGTCACCATAAATTATCATTTCCTCTAAAAAAGACACAACATGTGAGTGAAAATAACATATAAGGTAAGTATTTAAAAACACATTAAAATTCCATAAGAATGTAAAATAGAAGAATCAATATAGAGTTAGATCAAAACCATAATAATGTGGTTAAATACAAAAAGGACCTGAATATGCTCATAGGGGGTACAAAAGACCAAGATTACTTATTTGTTTTATATTTAATATAATTATTACAAATGTATACCAAGAACATAATATTATCTAATCCTTGTACATGGATACATATTATGTACCTAAAATTCCAGATCCTACAAACCAATAAATATTATAAGGATTCCAACCATAGTAGATGATCTAGTGACCTACCCAATCTCATTAGATTTGAGGAATACAAACCACACTAATATAGGATCATATTAATTATAATAGTAGTGGAACACATACCCAAACTGAATCATATTATTTGGATGAATCACCTCAATCCTATGGGGGGATTGAAAAATCATGAAAAAATCATAAGAGGAATCTTCTCCTTAAAGAAACACACCTTTCAGGGTGAGTTTCCACTCATTAAGAATGCCCAAAATCCTATATTAGTTACTATAACTACCATGTGATCGATCATTCTCTCTTCAACTTAACTATAATATCTATCTTTAAAAATGAACCCAGTATATCATTCATTGTTGATCTTTTAGATGAGTGGAATACATAAAATTTATAATCCATTATAATGGAATGTACACAACATTTTCATATTGTCACATGGCATGTCGCCGAGTATTAAAAAAAATATTTTTTTTGTAAAAATATTCAATATGGAATGAGGATGTGTATATATATGATGTGTGTATATGAACACACACCATTCTGATCCTCATAGGTACTCGGTGTGTACTTCATTTTTTGAGTATTGTACCATTAGGGGTACACAAAACGTGTCTTATCACACACAACATGTGGTGTCAATTGGGATCCTTGGTATATAATCCTAGTACCCATTTAGCATCCCAGAGTGGTGACACATGGATTGTTAGATGACCAAATAGTGTTTTATATTTAACTCTAATGATAATCCATTGTGACACATAAATGAGACACACATCCTCTATTATATCAAATGATATGACATGTATCCATGTTTTCTCAATATTAAATATTGTTTCAAAGAATATCAAGATTCATAACCACTGTAAATTATTTCTCCTGTTACATCAAATAAACCACCTCCATGTGTGTCATATATGGATCAACCGTCTCCATGAAATGATTTTATCCACCAATAATGAAAAAATTTGTTATGAATCAATTTTTTCTCAATATAATATTCCGTAGTAATGAAACATCAATTACTAAAATAAATTTCTTCCATTTATTTTTCTTCAACTATCAAAACTCCAATAATATCCATCTCTATTAATGTTTGAAATATGAAATCAAAATATATTTTTTGATTGTGATTTCAACAACATCTATAGTAGAATAGTTTTCTTATCAAATGTGAATGATGAACCTAAAGAATTAGGAGAGAAATCCATAAAAAATATGAGATCATCGATTTCCACTACACACCTGATCACTGGACTTAGTTGTCGAATTATGAAGTAAAATAAAAATACAACAGTATAATTATCTTGGAACAATAGAGAAACAATATATCAATAGGTCCATTCCATAGAGTATGTAACATGGAATAAAAAGAAGGAAACCAACACCATGTGGGTAATCCAATATAATGGGAAGGGACTCCAGGAAAAAAATCCCTACACAATTTTTGGATTTTTTGTTAAATAATTACATTCTCAATTGAATTTTAGTTTTTTAGAAAAATTCATCCACCATCGGTCCATGATTCAAAATCCATATTATAATTATTTTACCAACAATGGATCCTTTCTAATATATAGTTAAATTTTTATAACATTAGATATTTCATGTAACTTGGTTTATATTAGTGTTGAATGCAACTGGTAAGTTTAATATAAAATTAATTAATAAATTAATTACATCATCTTTTTAATGAAATAAGTATTTCATGTCCCCAAAACTCTTATTTATAAAAAAATATGTAATACTTGGGTTAAACCACACATTTTGGATTTAGTGGTGTTCTTATTTTCCCCATTAAGGTCACCCATTAGTTGTAATTTCATTATTTCAAATACTATTCATGCACTTTATATGATGTATTTAGTATTTTTTTAATATATCATAATCAGGGCTCTATATTTCTTCATGCTCTATAATAACACAAGATCTATCTCCAAAAATATTATTTCAATTATTCAAAGTGTGACATTGAAAAAACACAGCTTTTTACACTATGATTCATCATATCAATTCCACCACTATTAGGAAAAATACTTTTACCTTTAACTAAATAATTTTT
This sequence comes from Viscum album, assembly GCA_963277665.1. Classification (NCBI taxonomy): domain Eukaryota; kingdom Viridiplantae; phylum Streptophyta; class Magnoliopsida; order Santalales; family Viscaceae; genus Viscum; species Viscum album. The sequence continues at coordinate 1,707,582,385 of OY728122.1, forward strand.
TCTATGAAATATAATTTTAAGTTGAATTTTTATCAAAATACTCCCCATAGCATTAAATTGTATCAGTTTGATATGGTTGTTAATACCATATTAATGATGAGAGAGAAAAATAATCCGACTCTGATTTGTAATATCCCAAAGAACATTATTGTCAGGACAATGAATTCTAATTAGACCATGATATAAAAGGAATATCAAAGTCCATCACCAATGTAGAGTCTTCAGGATATATTTACAGAACAATTTCTTAGAGAACCCAATCAGGTTTATAACTTAATTGATACACTATTGCCTTCTTCCATATATGGAAAACCCATATACCCTATATATTTCACAACAAAGTGTCTTAAAACAACTTCTTAAGAAAGAATGGTCTCATTGTGACCCCTATGTAATAAAATTTAAGTGATTCATTATGAATACACAACAATCCTAAACCAGCCTCAATCCATTGATGAGTGTTCTCAACTTTCATATGTATATGTAAATAGTAATAAGAATTTCTTTCGATTCCTTTTTCTAATCACTATCCATGAAGTAGAAATTTATATCCCTAAATTTAACTGGGTTCCATTATCTATATATTTTCATTTATATTACGTCCAAAATATTAATTTTCACATAAAACATTATGAAATTAACTGACAATATTTTCTGAATTAGAACCCTTTTAGCACTTTTCAAATTCTCAATAAGTCCTCATATTTGTTTTATTCCAGAAACATCATGTATGTTTATAACCTAAACATAACAGATCCTATGATACCTTTATTTTCATGAAATTTTAAACATAATTCATTGGTAATGTACAAATTAATCAGCATAATTATGTGTGAAATTTATCCATTAAATGGATAATTGAGAGACACCAGTAACATAACAGCTAAAGATGATCATAAGAGACACTAAAATCAAAATAATATTATTTAGTGAAAAGAACCATCATATCATTTCAAAATGATTTATTTCTTTTTATTTTTTACAACCATATTTCCAATGGTCATATATCCAATTGTCATTTACCTAATGGACATATTACATTCTTATATGTAGTTTTGTATTAATCTCTAAAATAATTAATCCTATTCCATTAATTCATTCTTAAAATTTATTATATTATTGGTATTTTACTAATATTAATTACTATAATCATATGTATTATACTAAATGAATAACCAGAGGAAATGATTTACATTTTTTAGTAAATTTATTTCCCTATGGTTTTATTCCTCTTGTATTATTTATAATGATATATAAAATTATATTAGTAAAATATATTAATTATTAATTTTGATTGTAATATTTTATCCTAAAAAAATATATCATGGTTCATTTTATTTTTAGTGTCGTGTGTATTAAAATATTTCAAACACATCATTTTTAATGGGAAATACATACTAAATTATCAAAGTTTAATAGTAGAGACATAATATAATACATTATTTTACATTACAAATCTATATTAAATATATAAAATTATAAGAGAAGAAAACATCACAACCCACATCAAACCATGTATTTTATCATAATTGAAAAATTATGCATACGACAGGATATGATTTGTGTGGTGCCAATGGAGATATTACAACCACTAAAATAATTCATAAACTATGATATATAATGTGTGTAACAATAGTTTAATATATTTGACTACAATTAAGAATGATATTTACTAAATAAATAGTTTCTCTAAATTTTTATTTAGAATTGGATTGTATTGTTTATAAAATTCCCATAAATTCTATAAAAAATCCATTTCGGGAAATTTATTTAATTTAAAATTTATTAAAAACTATTATAATTAATATTTTTGTAATTAATTATTCAATGTCTAGAAAAATATAACAAATATGTATATATAATATATAATATTTAAATTAAAAACATTTTAAAATATATAAACTAATATACTATCTAGATATAATACATACATGAAAATTATATGATTTATTCATAAAAGACATAAAATTATGAAATAAGGCTGAATATAAAGGTAATTTGTATTTATAATTATGAATCATTCATTACATGTAACTTAAAATGTTCAAATTATAACACTTTATTATAGGAAATTATTTAATCCATGTTAAAATGTGTTTGGATAATTTTTTTACCGACCTTTTAATAAAATTTAATGTGTGATTCTATGAATCTTTACATAATATATGAATTGTTTATATATAATGTCTATATTATAGATATCAAATATATCAATTAAATTCAATATAATTTATAATATATTCGATTAAATATTATGAAAATAACGTTCTTACATAAAACTAATTTTGTAATTTCATTAATATATGGTTGGAATAATAAAAAAAATTTAATTTATTTATTTAAGTATTTTCTATAATTTATTTATCTCATTTTTTAGTATATGGATTGTTCATTTGTTCTTTTTATGTCCTATTTTATTCATAGGTTTAGTATATATATTATGAATGGCTCTATTCTACAATTTTAATTTTTAGTCTACTTCACTATTTTTGACACATTCATAAATGTAGTGACATTCATGGTATGATAATTGATTTAGTTTTTATCAACTTCGATTTTTTTTATACAGGTTTACAACCATTAATTATATAGTAAATTATTATTTACACATATTTTCTATTAGAATATTGATGGAATTAAAATATATATTATGTAATGTATCCATTGATAGAATTTATTTTATTTAGACAACTCACTGTATTGGAGGCTTATGAATTATCTAGAAAATTTGGTGTTGGCTATCAATCACTTAAACTATACCTTTTTTTGGATTATTTAATTTTTTTTCAACGTATATACCTTAAAGGGTTTAGTCAAGAATATTATTGTGATGTATTTCAATATTTATGACAATGGATTGATATTAATTTGTGTTAGTAAAAAATTAAATGTTGTGGAAATAGATACAGATAAATATTGATTAAAAATATTGAATTGTTGGATGACAGTATGAAACCAATTTAAATCATATGAATCATGGATACATGTAAATGGAATAACATGAGATGAAATGGTGATATTAAGTTCCATATAAAACTATTTTTTTCATCAAATGAAAACACTATTGAATTCATCAATCATATAACTAGGATTTTCTTTCCAAATCTGGGTGTCATTTGATTTCAATTTTTAGTCAAGCAATAAATTCGTGACCATAATAGGATTAGGTTCCCATGATGGGAATTTTTTTTGGCCACACATAACCTATAAACTCTAATAGAAATAGGCTACCTGTTGAATAAAATTTGTTTTATATATATTATAGAATGGATATATACTTACCTTCATAACTATCCAAAAGTTATATTTTTTTTATTTGAAATATCCACTACAAACATATCCCAAAGAAGGTTGAATATACACATTTGATTCCATATACATAATATCCAATCAATAGATATAATTATTCAATGAAAAAATCATCACTTTTATATTTAATATATATATAACTATCTAAAATGAAATATACATGAAATACCCACTAATCAACCTAATGACATATAATTAAAATTCTATTATAGATGGTAAAATCCACGGAACAATACAATGGAATATAAACAATAATTGATAATTGGGAAGGAAGACTACTATGTCCAACCAACACTAACTCCCCTAAAACTAGAAATATGAACCATTGTGCTTTTTAGAGCCTCAAATCAACCAAAATGATGCAAACTGAGTTTTCTACCATCATGTGCATCATCATCACAAGAAAAAAAATGAGGAAAAAAGTCATGTGTTGTTGTGAGTATAAAAATACCTTATAGGACACCCTATAAAAAAATAAACTTGTTATAGGTAATATCTAAATTGATGTATGAACTATATATCTACCCACATCAAATTATGATTGGAGAAAAAAAGGGAAATAAAATAATAGATGGAACTAATTCCAAAATATAACTCCAATTTAAACATGGTGAAATAAATAAAATATAGTCATTTACTCACTCTTTGAATAGAGGACTCTAGATATAATCATTATACACCCAAAAGAGTATTGAAACTCAATGATTTATTTATACCATGGAAGATAAAACCTAATACTATTAGAATAATGTGCTTTTACCCAAGTCACTCCATCCAACCCCAATGTTATTGTCATGATGATCTCATTCCAAAGGTGTGGGGGGAATATCAATCCATGAAAAAAACTACAATTACCAATATCAATAATCTCCTGAAACATAGTGGAACATGGAAAACATATAAACTTATAATTTGACAATAAAATACTCATTACATAGATATTCTATATCAATGACTCCCAGTCCGAATCCAATACCAATGGACTAATCAATATAGTGAATTGAAACCTCATAAGAAGGATGTACACCGGCTGAGGGAGTTATAAACCCATTGATCTATGTCTCATTATATATTCTAGGGGATATATCCTTACTTTATCAATGAAGACATAAATTTCCCCCAAAATAGAAAATTGAAACAATGGAGTCATATGATTCATATATGCATTACATGGATTAAAAAAAAGAGTTTGGTTTGTCCCCACGCACTCATCATAGCTCCAATAAAGTGGAGTACTGTAGTGGAACCTGAGAAATCATATGTAATGAAAGTATCAAATCATAAAAACTAGTTAAGTTGTTGAAATTATATAACTATATAAAACCATAATTTAAAAAATATAATATAAATATTAAATTAATAAAATATTTATCCATGTCATAATCATATAGGTTTTTTATCATTGGAAACATAGTTACATAACAAATATTTTCATAAGTGATCTAAATAGTCTACCACTAAATTCATAAAAACTAGAATCATTCATACACATATCATACACAATATATTTCTTTATAATATGGGAAAAGAAAAAAAATAAATTTTCATATTAGATTCATGGTAAGGGTGAAATGGTTTTGTCAATAATCATATTTGTATAACAAGATCGTAAGAGTGTGATATAGTGAGCCTACCAATTGAAAACAAAAACAAGAATATAATAGATCATAATCAAGATTCATGAAATAAATATTGGTAGGTCATATGTTTTGGATAATTAATGATTTAAATAACCTAATCCATTAGGTAATAACTTTGTCATAAGACAAATGTTTATCGAATACGTATAAGAATATGAAATCATTTCCTTAATCATGGATCATTTTCAAGACTACCATAGTTGATGGGGTTAACTCCTAATTCCATCATATCCATGGTCAATATTTACTCCCTTGATTATCATATTGCATAGGTTACCTTACAAAAATACGTTCACTCCATATAATAGTCCTTATTATCTCATGAGAGATGCATCACTCAAAATGCATTGGAGGGATATACAATTATAATTCTATGCATTACAAAATAAAAATCAGTCATATTTGTGGACAAATTCCATAAAAAATTAAATATATAAAATTCAATTAAAGGAAATGGGTTTTATATATTTTTTATTTTTTCATTATAGGATACATTGTGAATGAGAAATGGATTTTATAATTGTTTCATCATAACATAACTAACCAGTGAGAAGAAAATGACTTTCATATAATAATACATAAGTCATCACCATCCTAATCCATCAAATTAATTATATTGGATTTTATCATAGGATAATAACTTTATCAATAAATAATTAGCATCATGGTATGTATCATAGATGAAAAAGTAGATTAAAACTTAACTGGAACATTTCATGGGGAAAAAACCTTCACAATTTGAAATCTCTTATTTTAAATCTATGATATTCCAAAATATTAAGTAATGGGTATTGTTTTAAATAAAACTTGGATATTTTTTATTTTATGATTAAAAAAATTGATCATTAATGATGGAATGAAATTATTATTTGTCATTTACATTAAAGCAATGATTCCAATTTAATTTTCAGAAAAAAAAATTAAAAAATATTTTTTATGAAAAGGACAAGAAAATTAATATTAATCTATTTTTTAAAATGTTAAAAAAAATTATAAATGGATTTAAAAAACATTGTATAATATTAGAAACATTATTAAAACCATTTCTATAAAAAAAATTTATTAGAAATAAAATTCGACTAAGGAGATAAATAATGTTTGATTTCATTAAAAATATTCATTTAATCTGTTCATTAACTAAGGAAAGAAAAATTAAAGTAAAAAATTTAATATAATTAAAAAACCTAGGATATATAATTCCTTGACATAATTGTTATTTTTATCTTTAAATTCCATTATTATAAACATAATCATAAAAAATAATGTTAAATAATGTGGATATTACCCCAAACTCATTCCTCATGTTTGACATACAACAAAAGTTATGTAACATCAAATATAATTTATATTATTTTATTATAATTAAATAATATGTATTTTTAATACTTATAATATAATATATGTTCCATTTAAATCATTTTAACATCTATTTATTAATAACTCCTTAGTAAAATCCTTGTTCCCATGAGTTAACTGCTTCATTTTTTCATCCGAATTTCCATTTAGTTGTTATGTTACTTTTAAATTTATCATGGTTATATAATCTATATAATTTTAAATATGTTATAAATATCATATATATTCATTGAGATCAAATATATATAAACTTAAATAAATGTTAATTATTAAAATTTGAATTACTCAATTCATAGAGAATTTTGGTTGTATGTAAACTGGAACATTTATTCCACTTTTCTAAATATTAGTGAAATAATGGTAAATTGTAATTCAATATATATGAACCACCAATATATAATATATAATATATATAATATATAATTATCATATATTTAATTATTACCATCCATTTAAATAAAAAATGACAAACAAATCACATCACATTGTAGAGGTGGTAGTCCACAGGTACACACAAACAACATTATCATTATCTAATGGATTTCATGGAATGAAGATATATATCTTATTATCATTTAAGAAAAATAAATATGAAATATAAAAATTTATAAACACTAAAACCTGCTTTATAAAAATTGATGAATGGTGTGGAAGTAAAATGAATAATATCACTATATGGAGGAGGTAGTCCACACTTAGGAAAATGTGATAATTCCACTATACCATTGAAGGAACAAATTGTTGATATTAGTGGTCACATAATAATAATAACATTTAAATATTTATATGATACAATTTTTTTTATTTTTTGTTGAATACCCCTGATTTAGAGGAGGTATTAGAGGAAATAAATTTAAATATGTCAGGTATGATGATTACATTTTCTTTTATTGGCCTTCAACAGATCATTTATAAAGGACACTTGGATTGTTATTTTTAGACGAAAAGAAATAATACATACTAGAAATGTAATTTTACACAATATTTTTTAGGTTTTGGTTGATCATGGTGTCTTATCATGGTGTGATGAAAATATAAAGGTGGTTTCCTTTTATATGTTGGGGAGAGGACTCACAAGGACTATCATAAAAGTCTAAAAAATAATAGTCATTAGATAAAATAATTAATCCAATAAAAAGGGTTTAAAATGTGGGATAGGAAGATGTTAAAATATGGCCAGGAAATAGTATTTAGAAGTGTTAAATTGGGAAACATACACAAATCCCATGGTTCAACCCACAGTAAACCTTTTTTAACCGTAATAGAGGTGAATTGTTTTATTTTTTACTATTAATAAAGAAAAAAATTTATTTGGACTCAATAAATAAATTAGACATGTTGTTTCACAAAAAATGATTAATTTTATAAAATCATGTTCACAAAATTGGTAGACGTTAATTTAAAATTAAACCCAAAAAATGCAATGAGAAGTTTTTTTGAGAATTATTTTTCTTGATAATATATTTTTTATGCCGAAATTTAACATATAATTAATTATTATAAAAATAATTTAATAATTAATATTATAAATTAACTAATTTAATATTTTAAATCATATAAAAATAATAATTACAATTTTAAAATTCATGAAATAAATGGGGTTTTTCATCAAAATATAGAATATTTAACTATTTATAGAAAAATAAATCATTTCAGAAAATTAAAAAAATAACAATAGGTTAAAACATAAATTAGTATTTCAAAAAATTAATTCATTTTTTCAAAATATCTTCTAAATTTAAATTAAATTATTTATATTATTTTCTGAAAAAATTAATAAGACCAATTATTTAGGAAAAATGTATATCTAAAAAATTTACTTTACTAAAATATGAGTACATAGTTACCAATATATTTTAATTAAGTAAAACCATTATACATATTTTAAAAAAATTGGGTTATAATTATTCATTCCATCAATTTAATGGCTAGGTTATAATGGTTTAATATATTTTTCTTCATTTAGAATCGAGGTTCATATATCACATGCTATCAATGAAATTAAATTTATTTGAAAAGAACTAGGCCATAAATTATTTAGGGTATTAAATTATAACCACTATGAAATTAAGTTTCCCCAACAAAATGGAATTAATTTGAAATAAAAAAATGATATATCAATTTTCATCAAATCATTTGGTTCCCAAGTAGCTTCTTTTAATAGATGATTCCTCCATAGAACAGTAACCAGGTGAGTGGCCTTATGCGATAGGAATTTATCTCTATAATCCATGAGTTACAATAAATGTTATTCATAGTAAATAAAATGATCCAAAGGTATACAATGTGAGTTTAGTACATTTTTTGGGCTAGTTATGTACTTCATCACATTAAACACATCAAGATCATGTGAATGATTCAGTGTAAGCACAAAGAAATAAGCTACAATTACAAATGAATCAAGAATATCAAGGGGTCCAATTTATAAGGGGATCATTATTCCTTTATATCATATTATCAGAAACTTTATACATGGTTTAATTCATTAGAAAAATTTCCTAAATACATCTAATTCCATAATTCATATAATATTTTTTGTTTAAATATTATTTCGACTTTGAGTGACCTTAATGTGTTACTGAATGGATCATAGAATCTATTATATTTTCACATTAAATTCAAGTCCCATTATCATTAATTTTTTAACTTCATACCATCACTTTGAAATTCTAAAAAACATTCCATATAGGACCTCATATTCAGCTATATAATTTCTCTACTCAAGTAAATTTCTCTATGAAAAAATGACTAGGGTAAAGTGTTGATCCCAATCACTGTTGAAATGAGTGGAATGATATATCAATATATACTCTAGGGTGTTAATGGTTTACTGGTACATAATAAATGTTATATGATAATATGTTATAATAATAAACAACTTAGAAACCATATCATGACGAATACATCAGGAAAAACATAGAGGAAAACCTCATATCCCGATCAGATACAATAGAATATGGAACTCAAATAAATAGTACCACTTTTTAATTCATATTATGGAATGATTAAAAAGATATAAATACTATCCTATGGTAAATAAGTTTAATAACGTCTTAATATGATCTAATACAACCCAATTATCATTAGGACCTTTAAAATTTTATTTCCCTTCAACAACAAAGCCACATTGAATTTTTTCCATTTACATTATGCTATAAGTAATGTTTTTAACATCCCCAGAGTAATCTGTCTCTCATCCATAACTTGAATACATACCAAGAACTATGATACATAACATAAAATATCTCTCTTCGTGTAATCCCACTATAAATACTAATTTATAAATCTATACATCTTATTATATCCCTGATGAATAGACTATGGTGAATTTTGAGATCTATCCAACAACTCCTTCAAATATGGTATGAATGCAATACATAAACATTTTTTCAATGTAATAAGTAGATAAAAATAATTTTTGATATTAATAATACATAACACCTTGTTTTTTAGTTTTTTATATTATTGTTTCACCCCTTTAATCATTGACTGGATAGACAGTTTAACATTCAATTTATAAAAATTACAATTTCCCCATTATTTATGATTTCATGATTTATCTTTTGAAAAATAAAAAATATTGGATATTTTGGAATCCTCGTCATATGTAAGCTGTTGTTATCCATTTGGATAAAAGAATCTCTAACATTGTTTTCCATCAAATGGTGGTAACGTATTGTGACACCCTTGTCATTAATCAACTCCAATAATCAACAATGGTGCATAATCAAATATTTTATAGTGAATATATAAATTAAACTATTGTTATCAATATATATGTCACACCATTCTCCACAATGATAATTCAATAATATATTTAATAGATAAATTACTAAGGGTAACACCAAATCATGACATGTGATGTTTTGTTCATTATCAATAATCATCTATGAGGCATAAGCCATAACAATATCATTATACATGTTGAAAGATATGATTCCTTTCTTTTATGTATCACTTAAGAGAAAAATAATCATCTTCTATTGATGGAATTGTATGAATATGTTTGAAGAATAAAATTATCCTTAGTTAATTAAATTTTATAAACATTGATTGATACAAAAGAACTTTTGCCCCTTTCAATTAAACATTGTGTGTGGTTTAGAAACCCTTGAGAAAATTTCCCTAAAGTGTTGATAATATACCTATAATCCAATAAAATTACGAAATTCAGTCAATATTGTTAGCCAATGATAAAAATTAATAACTAACATATTTGATTTATCCATATATATACCCTCTATTGAGATTGTAACGTCCCGTATCCGGGTGCCACTCAACGGGTGCCCCAATCCCGGTTGGTCACATGACCTCGAGTGCATTTCCCTAAATGCTAGAGGCTGCCGACTAATAGTGAGGGCCCAGGTCTGATAGTGGGGAAACTATGCCCTCATTTGTCAAAGTGTAGCGCAGTGGAATAAAATAAAATGCATACAACAACAACGAAAGCAATAAACAATACACATTTAAAGTAAAAAACTGCAGTAAAAGATAACCAACAGTTATATAGGTAATGATGCAACATGTCTCATGTTCTAAGAAAATAGCCAGAACATTTTACAGAACAATACAGTATAGTACAATACAGAGTACAACAAAACAAAACAAACCAGCCAGTAGCATCGTGAGCCTATGCCCGGTCCCACGCTCCCCTACTCCTTGGCAGTAATCAAGTAACTATATAAGAACCCTTGCCTATATCCACACCTATGGAAATGTAATCTATTTGGGCTGAAGACATGTCCCAAACAGGTTGTGAGAAATAAATCCCAGTAGGCACCCACCAAAGGCCCGTGCACAACGGTGTGTAATCATGCCACAATAGTATGGAAAAGTAAGTGCAATAAACTAAGAAGTACTCAAAAGTAAATAACTTTACCAGTTATGTTTCCATTTTAATATTCACTTAATCATTCAATATAAGGAAAACCACTACATTGAGTTTTCTATGTAAATAGTCAGTGTCCTCAGACATGAAAACCCTTACCATTAGGTGATCAGAATCTTTCCCTCAGGCATTTCCCTCAGGCATAACAGATATTTCCCTCAAGCGTATGATGTTTCTCCCTCAGGCATAGAAGTCACTTCCCTCAGGCATCAGAAAGTTTCCCTCAGGCGAAATAGGACATTGCCCTCAGGCTAAGCAGTACCTTGCCCTCAGGTTAAACAAACAATTCCCTCAGGCTAAAAAGAATACTGCCCTCTAGTGAAATAAACCGGGCCATTACCAACATGTAAATAAGAAATTGACATACAATTCCTCTCAATGAAATTTAACAAACATTATTACAATGGAATACCCTCTAGTATCCTGGACAAACAGCTAAATAGAGGAATGCACCCCCTGGGTGGTCCTGGATCCAAGAAGTGATCCCAAATAGCAGTTTATTATCACATTTAATTACCTATACAATTCTAGGTGTTTAAACAGCCAAGGCCTCGGCCACACGACACCCCAACATGGGTTTGTGGAACAATGATACACACAAACGCACAACAGTTGGAAATTAAACTCCAAGCCACCTACCTTAAATGCCCCTGAACGGTATACATGAATGAAGATTCTTGAATCATCCTAGAACGACTTAGATCTTAGGTGAAAGAAATCCCTATTCAAACTCAAAGAACATAACCTAGGGGAAAAAATGGGCAAGAATGGTTCAAGGAGAGTGGAGGGCTTACCCGTGCGGTTCTAACGAGATCATTAGAGGCGAAAAAGGATTCCCGATGCTCGATCTGGAGATCCTCGAAGGTTCTTCCTCCTCTCCTGACTCCTTCCTCCGGTTCTAAGCCAATCCTGTGAATAGGGATTGATACTGCCCATTTTATACAAAAAAACAAACTACACGACCTGTACTTCTCAAGTAAACGACATGTAATTTTCATTTTTTAACTATTCCTTCAGCGGATTCTCACCAGCATGGCACAGTTCATCTGTCGACATAAGTACACAACATGTGAAACCTGAGTGCCAGGCATGTACTTCCGCTCTGCTGGCGGCTGCATCACCGCCTTACTATTCACATGCCTACTGACTACACAGCTTGTAAATACCCATTACATGGCGTGTAGTCGGTTTTTACACTCTTTATCGCCAACATGGCTACACACCCTATGTATTCATCCCACACGGACAAAGTACATGACATGTGGAAAAGTTCATGGCGTGTAGACCCAAAATTTAGGATTTTCCCCATTTTCCTTATTTTCTCAAAAACACTTAAGGAAAAGTGAAAAGAAGAAACTTGTACCTCAAAAAAAGAAAAGGGTTCTTACACACTTCCCCCCTTAAAGAAATTCATCCCCGAATATCCCTTCCAAGGGTGGTGATGATAAATCTCAGAACAACTCTGGCCGTTGAGCACGTACGTCGGTCTCCCGCTCCCAGGTTTGATCCTGCACTCGGCCATGCTTCCATAGCACCCGTACGAGAGGAACTGACCTGCCTCGGAGAACCTTCATGGTCTTATCCATGATACAAATCGAATTATTCTCAAAGGATGCATCTACCTCATGCTCAACCTCCTGGGGCTGAAATACGTGTGACGTGTCTGAATTATTGTGATGCAACTGAGATACATGGAAGACATCGTGCATGGCCCGATACCTTTGTGGTAACTGCAACCGATATGTAACCAGCCCGACTCTCTACAGAATCTCAAATGGCCCCACATACCTCAGTGAATGTTTACCCTGTCTCCAAATCCGTCTCTGTCCCAAACTCAGCGAAACATGCAAGAAAACCGGATCCCTGACCATGAACTCCAAGGGTCATCTACGGCGATCAACATAAGATTTATAACGAGACTGTGCGGTAGCCATCTGCTTCCAAATCAACTGGACTTGCTCAGAAGTCTCCTGCACAAGATGTCGTCCCAGTAAAGCTGCCTCACCTACCTCTAACTAGTACAAAGGCGATCATCATGGCCTACCATATAAATCCTTATAAGGTTCCATCTCAATAGTAGCTTGAAAACTGTTATTATAGGAAAACTCGACCAGGGGTATGTGCTTCTACCAAGAGCCTCCAATGTCTAGGATGCATGCATGCAACATGTCCTCTAGCACCTGTATCATACGCTCTGACTGGCCATCGGTCTAAGGGTGGTATGATGTGCCCAGAAGCACCTGTGTACCCAGTGCCCTCTAAAAACTCTGCCAGAAATGAGACGTAAAATGGGCATCCCTATCTGAAATGATAGAACGAGGGACCCCATGAAGACGTACGATCTCTCGGATATACAACTTCCTGAGCTTGTCAAAACTGAAGGTCTCCTTGATCAGCAAAAAGTGAGCTACCTTCATGAGTCTATCCACAAAAACCCACACGACATCATTGCCTCAAGGTGACCTTGGAAACCCAGTCACGAAGTCCATCACGACATCAACCCATTTCCACTCAGGGATGGATAGCTGTTGTAACAGTCCGACTGGCCTCTAATGCTCCACCTTCCCCTACTGTCAGGTGGAACATCTAGTAACAAAACCAGATATATCCTTCTTCATACCCGACCAATAGTACTGACGTCTCAAGTCACAGTACATCTTGTTAACTCATGGATGAACTGCCAAGCTGAATCATGAAACTCCCGCATAAACTCCAAGCGTATATCTCATGGAACCCATACATGTCCATGGAAATGCAGTACCTCATCATCGCCTATCGTCCAACCTAGAGGAGGGTCCTCACTTTCCACCTACTCCCGTATAACTAGGCCTTCCAAATTAGATAGATGTCTCATCCTCACTATATCAAGGAGGGTAGAAGTTACAACTAACGATGAAAGATAGGTCTGCACTAACTATCGTGCACCTCCAAATGCATCTCAGAGAACAAATCCATAAGCTGCCCCTCATCACTGGCCTCATGCACAACCTGTATCTGAGTCTTCCTACTCAGTGAATGAGCTACAGATTTACTTTTACTAGGTGTATAGGGAAGCTCAAAATCAAAGGACTTAAGGTATTAGACCCACCTTCTCTGTCTCAGTTTCATGTCACGCTAAGTAATGATATACATGAGACTTTTGTGGTCAGTGAAAACCACAAAATGCTCTCCCAAAAGATAATGTCTCCAACAGCGCAACATATGAACAACTTCAGCCAACTCGAGGTCATGCATCAGGTAATTTCTCTCATGTGGCCTCAACCGCGGAAACCGTACAGAACAACTTGATCTCCCTACATCAACACTTCTCCCAGCCCTATACCTGATGCATCACGGTAAACTGTATAGCTCTTTACCTGATCTGGGAGTATCAGGACTAGTGTTGATGTCAACCTTCCTTTTAGGTCCTAAAAGGATATCTCAAATGCTTTCGACCAAACAAACTTCACACCCTTCTTAGTCAATCCCATCAACGGCGCTTCTATGTGGGAGAAGTCCTGTATAAAACACCTGTAGTAACCAGCCAGCACCACGAAACTCCGTATCTCAAACACGTTCTTAGGATGCTCCCAGGAAACTACTGGTCTCACCTTCTATGGGTCTACTGCAACTCCTTCCTCTGAGATGATGTGACCAAGGAAGTGAATCTGGTCCATCCAAAAGTGTCACATTGAGATCGTAGCATATAGCTTATTCCCTCTTAGTGTACTCAATACGATCTCAAGATGTGTGGCATGGTCGGGACGAGTGTGAGAGTACACTAAGATTTCATCCACGAATACTACCACAAAAGAATCTAGATAAGTATGGAACACACGATTCATCAGAGCCCTAAAAACATTTGGCGTGTTCGTGAGTCCGAAAGGCATAACGAAGTACTCGTAAAGACCATATCTACTCCGAAAGGTTGTAAGTGGTATGTCTGATGGTCTCACGTGAAACTGATGATATCCTGATCTCAGGCCAATCATCGAGAACACTCGTGCTCCATGAAGTTTATCAAAAAGATCATCAATCCTCAGCAAGGGATATCGGTTCTTTATCGTCAATTGGTTCAACTTTGATAATCCACGCAGAGTCTGAGGGTGCCATCCTCCTTCTTCTCCAAGAGGACCGAAAAACCCCAAGGACAAGTACTGGGTCGGATGAAACCCTTTTCTTATAACCCCTATAACTGCCTCCTGAGGTCATGTAACTCTGGTGTAGCCATCACATAAGGAGGAATGGACACCGGTGCTATTCCTGGCACAAGATCAATGGATAAATCCACCTCACACTCCAGAGGTAGACCTGAAAAGTCATTCGGGAAGACATCCCTGAAACGATCTACCACTGGAGAGAAACCTGTCTGACAAGTCCCCTGATCATCCAGATATAAACTTGAAACCTGGGCTGTGACTCCACCTCACCCATGATACTCTGGACTAGCTCGACTCGCCTGAACATCTCATTCTCCCTTGTATAGAAACTCTCTGCCCTCTGGTGACGTGAAACTCACCCTACGACAATAGCAATCTATAAAGGCTTGAAAGGTAACCAACCAGTCCATACTGAGAATGAAATCATAAGCTGTCATCTCTATGGCATAGAGGTCCCACCGAAAGTGACACCCACCAACCTCAAGGGGGCACTCCCTGCACTGACGACACCAGGACTTCTAGTTCCCAACGAAGTGTCTAGCCTCATAACATCAGAAGAAGAAGAAACACAGAACCCATGGCTCTTCACAATGGGCACAGATATAAATCTATGTGTAGAACCCGTATCAAAAAGTACTAAAGATAAGACAAAAGCTACTAGAATAGTACCTCTGACAATAGAAGGTCCGGGATCATGCTTCTGTTGGGTTTGTTGCACTGCATAGGCTTGCCCAGTGCCACGGCCCTGCGACACATCCTTGCTACCATGAGATGTCCTGCCCTGTTGCCTCTGAGATCCTGGTTCTTGGCTACCACGGCCATGACCAGCATCCCAGCCTACACACCCTGACGTATTCCATTTTCCCTACTGGTAAGAAGCTGCTGGTCCTGCTTCCGCTCGTGGAGTCTGCACAGAACCCCTTTCACTATCCACTGGTTGAAATGTCCTGCAAAAGCGCTGCAGATGACCCATATTTCCATAAGATCGACACTCTACTGGGTCATGTGCACACTGCAGTCTCTTGTTCCCCTCTCTACTACACTGGTACCAAAATACCGGGCCACCTGAAAAACTGCTCGGCTAGTACTGCCACCGTGAGAGAAACTCATCTATCGTTTCCACCTTCTAGTAGAAATAGTACCAGAAACTAGGGTCGAACCACCCTATCCTACACCACTAGCCTCCTGAAGCTTCCACTCTATAATCAGTGCATGATTCACAATAGAATGTACTGAAGGTAACCTGAAAACATTCAACAGTGCTCGAATGTCATAACAAAGACCATCCTCAAAACGTCTTGCCCTCAACGTCTCATCACCCACCAGTACAGGTGCAAAATGCTGATGGTCAGTGAAACAAGCAGAATAATCCATTACTGATATAGTTCCCTACTTTAGGTTCATGAACTCTCGAGATCGATCTGCCCTCAGCATCTCTGTAAAGAATAATTCATAGAAGTCTGCCTCAAAATCATCCCACGCTATGTCTTTGTGATGCTCTGCCTGAGTGGTAACATCCCACAACCTCTTGGTGGAATCACGCATCATATAAGTTGCGATCTTGACCCTCCACCTTGGAGGCATCTCAAGATGCTCAAATATAGTCTGCATAGACCCCAACCAATACTCCGTAGCCTCTGGTCTGCTATCCCCTGAGAATGTAGGCAGATGATGCTGCTAGAATATACGAGTCAGTTCATCCATAGATGTGGCAACTGGCGTTGCTCCCTAAAAGATCTGCATGAACCGGATAAAGCCTTCACGGAACTACGCCTCTGTGTCTATGTCTAGAATAATGGTTGGCACTGCATCTGGATCTGCTGGAGGTTCCACTGGTATCCCATGGCCTACCATCTCTAGAGTATAATTGTCGCCGCTCTCCTGGCGAACAATGTGTGGTCGTCTCGGTGGCATGACTCTACAAGGTCAAACAGACACATTAGATCATGATTATCAAAAACTGAAAACGAAGGGACCAAAAGGGGAACATGAGGAAGAAGGCATTCAAGATTGCACAACAAGACTACACGACATGTATACTGACTACACGGCATGTACATGACTTCTCTTCCCCTGCCTAGGTCCTTCTACACGGCTAAGCCACACGACTCTCGTTAAACAAAACTACATGGCATTTATATAATCTACACAACGTGTAGGTTGTAAATTATCACTGCCTGTGTCATTTGTGACATGACCGACTACTTGTATTGATACTACATGGAGTGTTGCACCCGCACATGGGGTGTACACCAACCAGTTTTCTAGCCACAGGGTCAGGTCCACACGGTCTGTCATCAGTTAAGACTACACGACGTGTCCCTCAGGCACACGACGTGTACTGGACAAGCTTCACCGACCCATGCTGTTAGTTACATGGCCAGATACACGACTCAACTACATGGCGTGTTCCATATACACACGGCGTGTACACGAAAGGATTACACCGACCCGTGTTGTTAGTTACACGGCCGGGTCCCCAGGTTAGACTACACGGCGTGTTCCACAGTGGACACGGTGTGTATGTCTTAAGGTCACCCCCATTTGTATTTTTAATTACACGGGAGAACTCCGGGTTAATACTACATGGCATGTACATCCGGTACACGGCGTGTTTTCCCCAAGCATTTCCCTTCCCCGTGTCCCTGCCCACATGGTCTATGACATGGGAAGAGACTACACGATGTGTATTGAGGGTACACAACATGTACTCAAAAGTTTTCTTTTCTTCCCAAAAAGAAGAACACACGACGTGTGTCCGAGGAACTACATGGCGTGTATCCTAGGTTTTCCAGAGAGTAAGGCTCAGATACTATTCTGGAACCCAGAAAATACTTAAAAACAACACCTAAGTTCCCAATTCCGACCCATGAGGGCCCACAGTCCCCATGAATCAAAGTTTGGCATCTTATATGTGTAATAACAAAAAAAAAATCAATGGTCTACCAAATTCCAATCAATGAGAATCCATATTCCCCAAAAACCAATGTTTTGCGTCCATTCTATCAACAATCTTATACAACAACACCCTATCACATAGCAGGTATTTATCAATGTAGCTATCACAACAACATGATTTTCTTAGCACAACAACTATCACAACAACATGCAATTTCGAATGCACCTACATGGCATGGAACTATGCATGGCATGTGATTTATAGTATGTTACTAAATTATTCTTGATATGGCATACCCTCATCTCATCGGGTTGCAACAAAATAGAACCCATGGATAAAATATAAACAGCACAATCACAAGTGCGTCACCCAACGGTGAAAATCAAATCCACTGTAAAGTTTACAAAATTAGAAGAATTACAAAAATATGATGTAGATTGTCTTTTCCCTGTACACGGGTTAGCTACACCTGGGCATAGCTTATTTCCAACTACCGTTTCCATCCTATCCCTAACTAAGGCTCCAAATAGTAAGTCAAAGAAAAAACCCCCTCTGATACCACTTTGTAACGTCACGACTTCGGGTGCCACTCAACGGGTGCCCCAAAACCGATTGGTCACATGACCTCGAGCACATTTCCCCAAACGCCAGAGGCTGCTGACTAGCAGCGAGGGCCCAGGTCTTATAGTGGGGAAACTATGCCCCCATTTTTTAATGTGTAGCACAACAGAATAAAATAAATGGCATAAAAAAATAAAAGAGGAAATAAACCATACACATTTAATGTAATCAACTACTGTAAAAGATAACCAACAGTTATATTGATAATGATGCAACATGTATCATGTTCTATGAAAACAGCTAGAACATGTTACACAACAATACAGTACAGTACAATACAGAGTAAAACAACACAAAGCAAAACAACCGGTAGCATCGCGAGACTAATCTCGGTTACATGCTCCCCTACTCCTCGGCAGCAATCAAGTACCTGTATAAGGACCCTTTCCCTTATCCACACCTGCGGAAATGTAATCTGTTTGGGCCGAAGACATGACCCAAACAAGGTGTGAGAAATAAATCTTAGTAGGCACCTACCAAAGGCCCGTGCCCAATAGTGTTTAAGCTTGCAACAACAGTGTGCAAAAGTAAGTGAAATAAACTAATCAGTACTCAAAAGTAACTAACATTACCAGTTATGTTTCCATTTTAATATTCACTTAATCATTCAATATAACGAAAACCACTATAGTGCGTTTTCTATGTAAACAGTCAGTGTCCTTAGACAAGCAAACCCTTACCCTCTGGTAATCAAAATCTTGCCTTCAGGCATTTCCCTCAGGCATAATAGTTATTTCCCTCAGGTGTACGTAGTGTTGCCCTCAAGCATAGAAGTCACTTCCCTCAGGCATACAGAATGTTTCCCTCAGGAAAATAGGATGTTTCCCTCAGGCTAAGCAGTACCTTGCCCTCAGGCTAAAAAAACAATTCCCTCAGGCTAAAAAGAAAACTTCCCATCAGGCGAAACAAACCGGGCCATTCCAAACATGTAAATAAGCAATTCACATACAATTCATCTCAAGGAAATTTAAAAAAAATTATTAAAATGGCATGCCCTCGGGTATCCTGGCCAACCGGCTAAACAAAGGAACGCACCCCCGGGGTGGTCTTGGATCCAAGCGGCAATCCCAAACAACATTTTATTATCAAATTTAATTACCTATACAATTATAGGTATTTAAAAATCCAAGGCCTCAGCCACATGAAGCCCTAACATGGGTTCGTGGCACAACGATACACACAACCACACAATAGTTGGAAATTAAACAAAAAGGAACCCACCTTCAACTCCCCTGAACGGTATATACGAATGATGATCCTAGAATCATCTAAGAACGAAATAGATCTAAGG
Organism: Viscum album; assembly: GCA_963277665.1. Taxonomy (NCBI): domain Eukaryota; kingdom Viridiplantae; phylum Streptophyta; class Magnoliopsida; order Santalales; family Viscaceae; genus Viscum; species Viscum album. The sequence continues at coordinate 1,707,602,528 of OY728122.1, forward strand.
TGAAATAAATCCCCGTTCTAACTCAAAAAACTTCCCATAGATGAATAATTGGAAATAACGGTTCAAGGAGTGTGGAGGGCTTACCCGTGCGGTTCCAACGAGATCGTCAGAGGTGAAAAAGGATTCTCAACGCTCGATCTGGAGATCCTCAAAAGTCGGGCCTCCTCTCCCGACTACTTCCTCCAGTTCTAAGCCAACCATTTGAACAGGGTTGGCTACTGCCCATTTTAAACGAAAAAAACTACACGGTGTGTACTTCTCATGTACACGGCGTGTACATTTCATTTTTTTAATTGTTCCTTCGATGGCTTCTCACCAGCGTGGAACTGTTAATCTATCAACATGAGTACACAACTTGTGAAACCTGAGTACACAGCGTGTACTGCCGCTCGGCTGGAGGCTGCTTCCACCACCTTACTATTCACCGACCGACTGACTACACAGTGTGTAAATATCCACTACACGGCATGTAGTACGTTTTTACATGCTTCATCACCAACATGGCTACACAACCTTTGTACTCATCCCACACGGCCAAAGTACATGGAGTTTGGAAAAGTACACAGCATGTAGTCCCAAAATATAGGATTTTCCCCTATTTTTCTTTTTTCTCAAGAACACATAAGGAAAAGAGAAAAGAAGAAACTCATACCTCAAAAAAAAAATCGGGTTCTTAATGAGATTATATGAAAATAAAATGAATCTTTTTTTAAAATATTTTAATCTTTGTAAATTTTTAATATAGATTCTCCATGAATATAGTCTTGAATATGACACTCAAGTTATCTTAAAGATCTTATTTAATTATGTAATTTATAAAAATATTATTTAAGTTGGACACCACAAACTGAAAATTGTAATATCTAAATAATCTATTCATTAAATCCCAAAATATTTTGGGAATTTGTAGGAAAAATTATATTATGATTTATTCATAGGGTACATACCTTATACCGAAGGCTATATTTAATGTCTCCCAATTCATGAACATCAATTTATTGTATACAAAATTCTGTTTAATATTGTAAATGTATTTTTCTCGGTTCATTTCATTGATCATGTCATCAATATGGGAGAGAGGATAATTTTTGTAATAGTTATATTATTTTGTTCCCAATAATTCATATAGAGTCACATGAATATTCCATTCTTTGTAAAAAAATATCATGTTCTCTACTTGGTGATTAACATCGTAAAATAATCAACTTATCAATATTCATGGTGATTTCTTTATTTAATAAATGAAACTTAATCAAGGCCATTGTATATGGTGTCACTAAAATAGTTTTAGCCCCAGGTATGAGTTCTATTGATAATTTAGCATCCTGAGTTGGAAAAAGACTATAAAAATATTATAAAAAAATAAAAAACTATTATATAATAGGTATATAAAAAATGATGATTTATCACCAACCATCTAAGATCAATAACCAATTTTAAGAGGAATAAATATCCATAAATGGATATAATTTCCAATGGATGATTATAATTATCATCACTTAGGTAGAAAATTATATTTTGGTTCGGCATATAAAATGTGACATCCCTTCCTTAGAATGTGATATGGCAATTTCCCAAATAGATTATGTCAATGACTAGGATAACACAAATTTCAAATCGAGGGATAATATAAAGATTATATGTATGAATAAACCCAGGAAAATAAAAAAGAGAAGAATCATACACTTGATATGAGATCATTGTGTCATTAGAATTTTTATTTGCTATTTTTCAAATATTCCTGTTTAGGTTTTATTTTGAAAACATTGGAATATTCATAATATATAAATGAGTGGTTATATTTAAAATTAAAAAAGCCATTAGTAGATCCAGTGTTGATGGTAAGTATACCTTCCACCACATCATTACAATACTGTACATTAGCAATTGTGATCACATGATATTGTGATTTTCCTATAATATTAATAGGTTTAAAGTGAGGATCATTATCATTAACATTGATATTTGAGAACTTGTTAACATAATTCCAAAAATACATTCATTTTTAACACTTGAGTTTTGTTGGTGAATTCTATGGGTATTTTTCTCCATAATTAGCATACTTCATATTCTAGTAACATAGATATTGTATTTACTGATGTCTTTATAGTCAACACATAAGAAAATTTATAGTCTCATTAAGTAAATTTCCTCTATATTTATTTCCACATCGTTTTTCAAAAGTGGGAGCACATATTCTTATCTCTTTGGTTTTTAAAATATCCATTGAATTCAATGATCATTTTCTTATAAAATGCATCATAGTAATGGGTAAATGAAATTTTCTATATTGACCAATATTGGACATTGAACAATATATTCATTCTTACCAATGTTTCTCATTTATTACACCATTATGAGACAACGATTCAATCCACTAAAGAATTGGCCAATATTACTCTCATCAATGATGAGAATACCTGAAGCGTACCTCACAAGTCCTTTATAATTGTCCTTATTGGTACAAATTGGTTCAACATATGTCTTTTTAATCTCATATAATTCTATATTAGTTTTTGTATAATGAATATGATGAATTTAATAATATAAAAATAATCTCTCAAACTCCATCCACTCTTAGGATTATGATTCCACATGTTTCTATGAGTTCATGATAATCTTCAACTCTTTATATTCCTTACCTCCCCAATAATAAAAAATTAAAATTTATATCCCTTATTCCAAAATATAGATGATAGAATATATTGTTTCAATGGATTTGATCCATTTCCTAGTAACTAGTGGATTATTCGACGTAGTAAAATAAGGTGGATGTTTCATAACATTAGAATGATGTGCATGCATAGAAATAATCTTTTTTATTCTAGAGGACATAAAATTTGGTATCTTAGGAGGAAAATAAATTATTCTCCCTTCACATTAAACACTATTAATGTTCCATTTTATTACATCCATTGATTAAAAAATTTGTGTGGGGAAAAATTATCATTGTGGGTAATGAAAAAAAATCATGAAAAATAACATATATGATTTCAAAATAACAAAACCAATAATTCAATGGATGAAATTATACATTTGTGCTAATCCTATCATGGTCATTCAAATGAAATATTTTATCATTGTTCATATATAAATTTTCATTTAAACAAATCATATCCCCAAGGAGTGATAAATAAGATGGATAGTAAGGGAAACATCACTCTCAATAATAATGATTATTGAGAATTAGTCAACAATTTTTTGGGATTATTTACCCAAGATATATTAATTCCAAAACCAAATCTAAATATTGTATCATCTACAACAGGGTGCAACTTGTTTATTCCTTAATCTAGTTTGTCACATGGGCTCAACAATGAAACCTCGTACACCATATGCTACTAACTAGAAAAAACTCTCTAATATAGATATTATGGTGAGATTATTATGTTATTATCAAATTACCACAATAAAAGATGTACACAAATAATATCCAACTAATAATAAAAATATCCATAATAATTCAATATAAATTTAATATTATAATCACATAATAAACCAAAATAGGAAATCAATATTAAAAAAAATGATGTAGATATGCCAAGCCATAAATGTTCCATGTTTCCAATGTATATCCAAAATGAAGACACTAAAAACTCCCAATAGGGTCCCAAAATTATTTCTAGTTCCCTCATCTATGCTCCAACCCCACTTAGTCATGTATTATAGGGGTATTTCCCTTATCATATCCTTCAAGTATGATGTCTATTATGGTTCTCATCAGGCAACCCGAGTAGAGTGTGAGAAAAACTCAGTTGTCCATAAAAAATGTTGTCTCAAAAATCCATTCTATCAGAGTGTATACTGTTTTATATTGAATACAATTTGATAAGACTATTAATAGTTTTCCACATTAAAATTATTCATTTTATTCACCGCATAAATCATGGATTCAGGATGACCCCCTAACCATCAATATCTGCTTTGCCCTAAGCTAGAGTCTGAACCGTCCCTACAGGGATATCACATTTCATTCCATCATATATTTTCACAAATAAATTCATTTCAGTTATATCATTCATATAATAGTATCCTAGAATAGAAGTTTAGAACTATGGGGGGATTTTTAGTAGATATACCAACCCCAAAACTCATTGATAACATATGTACATAAATATATTAGGGGCCTAGACCTTCAATATATAATACCATGGGTAATTGTACTAGAATTTCCAATTCCTCAACTCATCTAAAGATATCACATCACATGGTTCTATATTTCTATCCATTTGTCATTTATTTTCATAATTCATTATTCAACCAATTTTACACTTCCATTTAATCATCTATTCATAAATTATAAAGACATCATTTTCATCTTATCAATACACCCCATGGATGGCTACCAGATTCAGTCATAGCAAAAAACTCCCTGGGTCACTATGAGTTTCATAATACATTAATCAAACAATTTCATAATCAAATGTTTCACCAATTTCATTATCACATTATTCAATCAATTCTATAATTACTTTAATTAATTATCCAATAAATTATTCAATTCAATATGTTATTTCAAAATTTGTAAATTTCAATTTAAAAAAAATACACACAACTAAAATAATGATCATGTGAATTAAAATTTAGACCCCCTACATCATGTTCGTCGACAAATGTTCGACATACCGAAATCCGCAAATTGAAGTAGTAAGATAAGAATCATGGAAACACCGAATATCTAGGACCAAAACCTAATATTAAGATCAAATATATCAACATCCATGATAACATAGATATAAAACATTTAAAATAGAGAAACAATTATCATGATTGTTCTATAAATAGATGCTGAATAGATATATAAAAAACATGGATGAAATTGCTTACAAATGGGAAGATGGTCCTTCAACCAGATCATTGATTGATCAAGAATGGGATACATGGTGCCTTGGAATCCACAAGGGAGATTCTAATATTAGATTAAATATATTATGGTCTAGATATGGAGTTTAGGGATAGTAAATGGGGGTCTTGGAATTTAAAATAATACTTAATGTATTTACAGACTCGTATACACAGTTTCCTAGTGAAATGTTTTCCAAACACCTATTTGGCTTCCAAAATTATCCAAAATCACTAATATATATCCAAAATAAGAAAAACTAATACATAAACAAAACAAGGTAAAATAGTACCCAGAAATGAGAATGATACTTCTCTATAATGGTTGGAATCATATAATATCCCCATATCATAATATATTATCCTCGAGTTATACTCCCAATTACCTCAAAGATACCATAGTAAAATTATTGTCAAACTAATCCCAAATATAAGTTCCTACCTCAATTTTTCCCCTCAAACATGACCATGTTTTCCTAACACATTGAAAGTAGGCACAATATTTCCCTAAAACACCATGTCGCTAAGATCCAAAACTATAATTAGATGGTCCTTAGGGTATTCATCTAGATCAAGTTCAAAATAATAAACATCAGTAACATGAAAAAAGTTTGGGTGATAATTCTTAAGTAATTACACATGAAATAAATCATGTCTATCCTTATACCTTAATGGAAGAGTTAATTGATATTACACCATCCTTATTTTAACTACAATCTCAAATAGTCCAACAAAACTAATTGCTAACTTTCCCTTACATAAAATACTATGGTGACAAAATCTATGAAAAACCCAAAGGAATTCACTATCACTAACTTTAAAATCAAGGGGACATCGACATCGGTCCTTTTTGTAATTCTGTTTACTCTGTGACGTAACCATATATTTTGAAATTAGATGAACCTGCTCCAATATCTCCATCATGAGACTCGTTCCCAACAACATTGTATCACCCACATCCATCCAACATAATGGTGATCTTCATGGACAACCATAGATAGACTCATATTGTTCCATCTGAATAGTCTCCCAATATCTATTGTCGTAGGATAACAGAACAAGAATTAGGTACTTCTCCTAAGACCCACTGAAGCCGAGAATGCATGATCATAGAATATCCACCAAAACATGTATAGTATACTCCGAATACCCATATATATATGTGTCAAAAAATGTACTTACTAATACTGGGATGAGATGCAGCTTCTTTAAGCCATTTAATAAGATCAAAGTCAAAAATGAGTCTTGCTATGAAACTATGCTCTGTAGAACCCCATGAAGATAGAAAATCCCCCAAATATAGGAGTCCCTCATCCAGTTAAATGAGATATTCTACAAGATAGAAATGAAATTTACTAATTTCCTCTGTCGATCCACAATCACCCAAGTAACATAATTTTGTTAATACTTCCTCTAAAGACTCACTGTGAAATATGCAATAACATCATCCAACTTACATTCCAGAATGGAAAACTACTGCAGTATACCACAGGGTCATTAATGATCTACATTAGAATGTTGATTGTAGAATGATCATGTAATGAAGCCTGAATTCAATTTTTTCAAGCCTGAACAACAATATTTTCAATGTTGGTAATGGTGAATTTTGATAAAATTAGGATTCACTACAATCATCAAATAATTAAACTCATAAATCATATTCTATCACATAATTGTGGGAACTAAAAGATATCCCCACACATAGATGGTATTATCCTCATGTACGATCCAATATGAAGATGAAACCCTACCTTTATGCATATATCCCATAAGGCTAGACACTCTGAATACTCATACTCCCTCCTCTAGATCCAGTTTAAATGTATAGATACCACTTATACTGATATGATTTCAATATTTACTTGTCCCCACTACTCCACAATATGCATCTCATCCATTAATTCCAGCATCATTTACACAAAACTCAACTCCTGAATATTGAGAGTCTATGTTTTCATTCTCAAAGCATAAACAACATTATTTCCCTTATAGGGTAAATAGGCTAACATAAAATAAAATGACTTCCTATACTCAAAACACCTCCACTATCATATATTCATGGATCACTATGTTCAAATATAATTTAAGATCCCTTTTATAAGTATAAATAGTATCCTTTTCACCGAATATATAATTCTTCCAACAGTTCAAGTTATAATCCACCACAACCAATTCAATGGTGTGTGTAGGTTATTTAGTTAATGAGACCATATCAACCATGACCATATGTCAAAACTAAATCTCCCTACATCAAAAATACTATATGAAATATCTTAGATGCATCTCAAAGGATAGAGTAATCCTCCCCTAGCTAGGTTTGGATCATGATCAGTGGTGTATGCAACCTCTTCTTTAACTCCTAGAGAGAATAATCATATGCTACTGATTATTCATACATTATACCCTTCTTGGTGAAGTGCAATGTAGGTTCTTATAAGAAGGAAATTTATTGGATGATCCTTTGATAATAACCCATCATGCTAGAAATATATAGATATCAATAAAATATAGGTTTACTAAAAAACACTACCTACACTTTCTATGAGTCAACTGACATAGCTTCCTCTGATATGATGTCACAAAAGAAATTTTCCATTTCAATCTATAATTTATATTTAGTTAGATATTAATAAATCCAATTTTCTATTAGTTTTTCTAATATGATTTCAAAATTATGGGAATGATAGTCATTAGTCTTGGAGTACACCAAGATTTCATCCACAAGAACAACCTTAAAATGATATAGGTACGGTTCGGATATTTGTCTCACCAAGTTCAAAAACATAGCTGCTCTTCTCATGAATCCTAACAACAACACAATGAAATCAAATATTATATAATTTCTTATTAAAATAATCCAATCAGAAGGTATAATGCTCAGCTGATGATACCCATATCTCAATTCAATCTTATAGGAAGGAAAAGTTTCTCTCATATTGGAAAAGAATTCTTTTATATGTGAAAGAATATATTTTTTCTACATTTTCTTATAGTTCAACATCTACTAATTGAGACATAATTTCAATATTTTATTAGCCATCATAGAAAATAACTAGAGAACCCAATGTTAAATAACACATATGGACAAATCCATTATCCATAAACTATTACATTTGAGACATAAAATCTTGAATATATATTGGTTACATCCCATAATCTGGAATATAAATGGGTTCAGCTGTTGAAATGACCTCAATTATAATCTTAAGATCAATATGGGGTGGAATCACTAAGAAGTACTTAGGAAACACTTCCTGAAACCAGTGAACAATGGTTGAATTCAATCATGTATCACACCCCCATCATCCAGAAAAAGGCATGAAACTTGGTTGGTGAGATCCCCTAGCTTAACATACATTCCCTTCCTGGAATGCTTGGATATGCACTCTCCATGATGAACATAACTATACACCTCCATAGAAATAAAATTCACTATTATGTGGTAACAATCTATGTGGGATGGGTATGACACTAACCTATTTTTAGAACCAATATTTGTACATTTCACACCTTTCCATCAAAGATCCAAGGACTATGGAATAATAATTGGAAATGGAATTCAAGGCCCATGCGATAATACATTGAAATGGCATAAATAAGGTCTTGCGACTTAATAATATCACTTTGCTAATTATATTTTCTTCTATTAATTTCTTTCTTACTAGTTAAGTGTTTTATTTCCACCCTTAACAAAAAAATATAGCTACCCACCAGAAATCTAGGCCAATTCAACCACAGGTCCATGTGGGACTAGAGGTCAACCATGCCCAAGGGGAGCCATCCCAAATGAGCCAGAAGACCAATGGTGAATCAGATATCTTTCAAGTGTAATTATGGCCCATGTATAGGGAATGCGGTGTTCAAACCTACATGTGGACACATATAGTCTTAGCTAATGACTAGGTGGGTTGAAGCCTGCTATGGAGGTGATTCATGTGGTATGGTTTCTAACCCCATTTCTAGCTTGAGAGGTGAATGTCATGAAGTATAATATATATTGGAGGATGTAAAGTGTAGGAATTCAAAGTGGGACATGATATATTCATGGTGATCAAACATGGGATGTCTCATCATGTCTCTTGATGATACACGTTATTTGATTCCACAGCCAACAGATTCTAGTTGTCTGCTCCAAACCAGTACCTCGTGAGTTTGTTTCAAACTTGTTCAATCTGATGCCTTGTGATTTCAAATCAAGATATCACATGCATCTTGAGACTCCATTTTCTACCTACTGCAATGACACAACCAGTTCGACATGGAACTCAATGATATTCACTTGACAACTCAACGCCGTTCGTCTTCGCCATCAGTAGCCCTTTGATGCTAGTGAAATTATAAGGTAGCTAGTAGAATTCACTATGATACCCAAGAGTGGACACTAGTATCTTTCCACAAGACTCCTTGATAACAATCAATGTCATCTCATGATCAACCTCTGACCATGCAGTTGATTTGAAAACAAGCATTGAAGGCATCACTAGTAGGTTTACAACCAAACACCCCTTCCTCCTCCGGTGTATTTTTATCTATTTTTTAATCAAATTTACTTCGACCGGGTAACATCACACATGTGAATCAAATTCTTCATACGATCATTCATTGATCATGCTTCTAAACCATAGACAATATGAGGCATTGTATGTATTTTGATGACCATTAACCCCTTCCACCACAAATGAATTTTCCATCTGAATTAACATGGATTCTCCATCAATATGTGATTCGATAATGAGAAATTAAAGAATCACATAATAAGATTAAATAGTCATGTGTTCTGATATTTTCTACATCATCATGTCCATGACATGTTCATCCTCTACAAAGTGGTAGAAGAATCAGCATCCCATCACCATTATAAACCCTAATATGTCCAAAAAAGGTATGAAAATGGAGAGGGTATGTAGCTCTAATAAATAAGGAATATGGGAGGAAATATACCAAGAATGTATGGGCCGACCATCCTCACCGTAAACTTCTTCCAGGTAAATTAGGTGCCCCTATCACTCATTCCATAATCCACTACAGGATGTGATTGTAGGATTTCAATGTGTGACCTTCATAAGATCATGAGATCACATAACAAGATATTATCATGTAATTTAATTTGAGGAGTAGTGCCTACAATAGCTAATAACACCCTATTCATGAATATCCCCTTCGAACGGACCTCCCTCCATGTCATACAATTTCAATTTTCAACGAGATTTTCTTTCAGGATTCCAATGGGATCATATGATCACATGTGAAATACTCATTGGAATATATTCAAAAATTCTAATTGTATTCATTATAGGGCATCACCCCTGAAAATTACAGTGGACTGCATACCCTCTACACTCTCTAGTAAGACCTACCCAAATAAAAATTTAATATATCACGTAATCTCATGAGCTATGGAACCTTGTATGACACATAGATCACCAATTCTAGTTGCAATGGGTGTGCACTGTAAAAATGTAAATCCCCCACACGATGCCTTAAAACCATGGTTATGTAATGCTAATACACAAACTTCATTCTCGACCCTTTTTCTCTGTCCACAAACTCCTCCTCACCACAAAATGAATGCCTTTACCCATGCTGGTAGAGTCCTTGGTACACATCCCCCACGTATCACCCAAAGGTATATAGTAAGTCCTCTTTTTGATCATTTAAAGTGCATAATTTATGGAGTTCTATATGACTCTATCATGAAGACATCTCCTAGCATGTGTATGTACAAAACCTGGTGAAGAGTTCATGAGAAGACACTCCTATGGTCATGCATTCCTATTCCTAGGCTAATAATCACCCAAGAAACATAAGGTATGATCCCAGTGGTCATTCACATCAACACATTGACAAACCCAAGACCCTGAGAATATCTGTGATACCCCTCCAGGTGATTGGTTCAAGGATACACAATCATGTGACCCTTATATAGTCTCGTGATGTATTCGTTAAATCTTTTACATGGCATGTTTATTACAAGAAAAACATTGGATGAGTAAGATTGATCTCTTGGAAACCCTTTGACATGTCACCATTGTCAGACAATGACCTAAGGGCATGTCAAGTTCATCAAGAGATAACCCCATGACACATCTGTATTGACACAACACAAGCTAGGAGGGCCTCTCAAGGAATCATTAACATGTTATAAAAATCATTTGATTTCCCATTGACATGATAGAATTACCATGTGATATCCTGAAGACAAGCCAAGATGGTCAAGATAAAACCCACCTGACCTGATTGTGACAAGTCACGTTAATCATGTGAAGAACCCCGGAGCTTCCTTCGTTGAACGTGTGAAGAAATACTAAACAATGAATATTGATCATGCTAATGAGTCATTGACGTGCTGGATTGATCATGTGATTGTCAATGGAAATGTCCATATTGACATGGGACAGTCTGAATACATGTATTGTTGATCATGTGAAATCATAAGGTTATGTCTGCATGATTATGAACAAGACCCCAAAAATGTCCACATAGATTAGTTGAAGGAATCTGAGACAAGTTACATGACCATACAATATACCCCTGACATTCCATCTTTGGTCGTACGAAACATCTTATATATGTCTAATTCATTAATGTGAAGGTAGCCAGGGCATGTTAATCAATCAGGAAGACACCATTGGATGTGTCTGCCATGTCAAAGTTAGTGCCCCAACAAATCGGTCCAACAATCAAGATACACCCATAATACATCGAATACATGTATGAAAAATAACTTAGGAAATTCCAACCATTTCTTTCATACCAACACTGACTCATTCCAAGTGGACCATGACTAATAATGTTCATCTGCATTCCCATTTGATAAGGAAAGTGTCCCTACCGAGCTAGGGTAATGAACTCATGTGACAATACCAATATCATTCTCCAAGAGAGATCATCATGGCCATCAAAACCTCTATTTAACCAACCATAGGATAAAGAATGATTCTACCAATCAGGTGGTCTCAAGGCATAATCCCTGACTACTAATATAATATAATATAATATATCTAAACAAATCTAGCAGCCTTAGAGTGTATTCCCCGACCAATCGAGAAACCCCTTAGTGTAAGGAACAACCAATTGGGTAGCCTCAATACGTAATCCTCAACTAAATACAAAATATAATATGTCCCTATCTATATTCAATACAGTTTGGAATAATACCCTAGCATTATTAAAACCATAGGGATGACCATACTGTCTCAGAGGGTGATCATCCATTTTAGCCTATCAGCTGGTTATAAAATAAGTATACTATGAGAACACTAATTCCCTCCATAATCAAGATACATAGGATTCCTTTCTAAGACTTGATCTCCACAGAATATCCACTATGGGATGGGAAACCATACATCTCAAATAGAAAAATTAATGTGTAAACCTCGTATGAATATGGTCCCACGCAATGTGCATAAACTAACACTATATCTTATTTATCAGATTGATCAGGTCTCATGTGATCATAGAGACTAGTGGTGATTATAACAATATCATGATGATATTTTAATTGTGAGTATTCACCATTCATATTCAAGCCTGATTACATCCCATCTTTCCTCAAAGGGTCATATTATTGAAGATGCAATCAAGGGTTGTCTCATATTCAGAAGTCTCGCCTAGGGACTCTAATATCGTATCTCTCATGATATAGATTCCCCTAATAAGAACATAATTGATTCTAATTCCTAATTTAAACAGGATATGTAGAAAACCTCACTGAGGTACGTGCCCGATATTCATTTCATTACTATATGATGTAGAATTACATGGATGGTTCCAATCATATGACCATAAACCCTGTCAAATGATCTATGTGGGATTTGATTCTTGTTTGAAAAGATTTATATGATTCCTCATAGAGGATCAATCCAATCACAAACACTCCAACCACCTCACTGGATGGAATTGTAATCCAAAGTGATCAAACATGGCCATGACCAAACCATCATGACTAAATAAAAGAGTGATAGAGAAAACATGACATACATGTCATTGTTCCTAAAAATACATGTTTATAGTCAAGGCGTTGAAATGGGGGTAACTAGTCCCATATCTGGGTTTGGGAAATATTTAACCAAAATATCTTAAATCTATAAAAGTGTCTAAGAGTGGGTGTCAATTCCCCCCAAAAAAGGTGTTATGTGACCAACCTCCCATCCACTTGGCCAAGGTGAGTCCCAAAGATTCGCTGGGCCTAAAAAACCATATGACCGATGGCCTTTGGAATGCAGTTATGTACCCAGCTATGGATGGGGGATCTATTGTTATCTTATGGTAAAATTGGTAATGGTATCTGAATGAGAAAAACCAATTCCATGCCATAAAAACCCGACAAAAAAATAATGTTGATCCTAAAAAAAATCCTTTAACTATTTCATCCCTTTGTTAGGTCCAAAATGATAGCTTTACCATTTCCCATCAGGCTAGTTTATGATGTGGTCATTAAAAAAATGATGAACATTGCATGTTTCTTCTAACCTGCACTAAAAGGGGATTCCTATTTACCTTTTAAGTATGAATGTTATTAATTGAACACGTACTCTTATGTATGATGTTGTAATAATATGGTAATTTCCTTATCTCCATGACTTCTCAAGATTCCATACAATCAAAAGGGTGTAATCATATTTTCCAATGGATTCCAGGATCACCGGACAATCTTCTTCAATCCTGAGTCCCCAAAGTACATTTTGACCAACATACTGCTTCTTTCATCGATTGAATAAATTCTTAGGAAGGTAACACCTTATGAAAATCTACATCAAGACTCTAGGATTGGATAATGAAATCTATATGAGGAAAAGTTTTTGCTGGCTGTATTTCTCAAGATAGGTCACATTAGAGGAAGTATCCATTGTCACCACATTCAACAGATTTGGGAAAATATTGATGGAATGTAGTAAAGTAAATATTACCTTTGTTAGGGAGGTGAATGAAAGCAGTCCACATGAAATATCAATTACCCATGTGCTTCTTAGGATTGTTGCCATCCGTTCTGATCATTATCGCTTATATACGACCCTGATTCCACAAGGTCTACAGTGGAGGTTGTGCTTACACCAACTATCCAGGATTCAAAACCCAATAGGAGATCACACCAGGGAAATCTAGACAATGAATCTTGGGAGCAGGATGATGTCCCTGTTACTACCAATTTTTTTAAGTTTCACTCATGCATCCTAAGAGTGTACTAGAATCAATCCCAGTTCCCTACTATCCAGGAGCCTATGACATCATCACAACTAGCCTTGGTGACTTTGGAATCCCAGGGAACACCCTAAAACAAATGTCTTGGAGAAATGTTTACCATATTCAACCCTAGTATCATCTTCATCGTGGAAACCAAACCATCAAATGGTACCATGGAGACTAAACCCTCTAATGGTAAATATGACACCAACCCGTCAAAAGAGGTACCTCATCAAGGAGGAGCAGTAGCCTACATATGTATCAGTCAATATATTTTCAGTAAGATCTGAAGAATCCTCATAAAATCCAGATGATAAAGATCATTAAGGGTATAATTACACCCTCTTGTGGTCATCTAAGACATATTAGTTTGGCCTACCATCTTCATCTTGCACAGAGAAAGAATGTCTTAGCTGTATTTTCTAAGCATCTATAGATAGTGCTCCCAACTGTGTTGGTATTTCATAGGGAAATAACTATTGAGATAATGGAATATGGTAGCACTGGATTCAGTCTATGGGGTCCAAATTGGATCTCTAATCATTGTTCCCTCACCCTACCACCAACAAAGGAAGTGGTGTTTTTATGGATCTCGCCAGCCATCCCCTTGAGGATGATATGGAAATTTCTATATATGAATAGATAGCTCAACTAGAACTAGAGAATATGAATTTTTAGGAGATAATTGGGGGAATACTCATGAGGACTCTACCTTAAGATGATGAGATAGTGTCTACCTATTAAATCCCTCCTTATTTTCAAGTTTCTTAGCTAATAAGGTTGAGTGAATTTTCATATTTTTCTTCCTTTTATCTGGAGAAATTAAATCATTCTTATACCTCACCATATCCTATAGGGAATGTGAATTTTTATATTTCTAGGACCCCCATCATATAATGATGGTGGAATTTACACCTTTTAGACCACTTCATTGAGAGTTTTCTAGAAATGATCTGACATCAAGTGTCGCCACAAATCCTTCAGGAGATTCGGGACCTTTTAAGCAATGGGAAGAGTCTACATAATCAAATCGCACCAATCCATTTGATCCTTCCCCTAGCTCAATAAATACCATAACTCTATACCCCAAAATCTATACTCATCCATAATCCTACAGTCATGATGGAACATATAACATATAAGAGAAGCGGTCTAGTCACAGATCACTTGATGATAGGTAGTGAAAAGTATAATCCTTCTAAGACAAACATGTACTAGGGTGTATCAATTATTAAATTGATAATGTATTTATAAATCTATGAATTAAGAGAAATCCATAAGGGGAAGGGTTGATAGGCCATGAAAATAATTTCCCCTATCATCGACATCTCAGACATAATAAAGAATATTTCTTTTCCTTAAAATACTGAATTCATGTGCATATGGACATGGTGATATTGGAACCACCAACACCTGAATACCTAATCCAATCATCTAATCACTCTGACTAGCATAAACAAGTTGTGATACAGGGAATGATTCATATACCTCCCATTGATAAGAGACTATCATTAAAATGACGATCTAATAAATCCTATTCCATCCAATGAAAGAATGTATCAAAATATTTTGATTGTGCTATGAAAAATAATTTGATGGAATTACCAACAATGAGGAAGCTGAATGAGGTGGGGCTAATAGTCCCTAACAAGTATTTCCCCTAACAAGGACATCTTGATCACATAATTAAATTGTATTTATCCTCAATGATTAGTTGGAGGAATGGGTATCAGTGGGCTTGATAGAGTTGAATGATCCTAAATCTCATAAAATATGAAAAAGGGTTGTCCATGATCATTCAAAAGGGCCAACCTCCTAATATGTTACTTTTAATTCTTCCTAACCACATGACGATAAACTATATAGATCTCATCCTTACCACAAGATGTTTAACTACATAGATCTCATCCTTACCGCAAGACATTAAACTGCATGAATAATTTCCTTACCGCAAGACATTAAATAGCATGGATCACATCCTAACTTCATGACATTAAACTAAATGGATAATTCCCTTAACACATGACATTAATCTACATGGCCATCGTCCTTACCAAAATATGTTAAAATACTTGGCTAATTTCCTTACTAAAAGACAATAAACTCCATGGATCATGTCCTAACCACAGGAAATTAAACTGTATGACTCACATCCTAACCACATTAAATTAAAACTCATAGAGTATGTAATTTATACTTGACATTAAACATCACAATAATTCATTAACTTTGTATTGATTGATTAAATTCTTAATAATATAGGTATGGATTTTGGGATTCTATATCTCATCCTAACCACCCATATTCACATCCTTACTATAAGATGACGAACTTAATGGAACATTTCTCAATCATAGTACGACAAACCATGAAGAAAATAAATCTCTAGGACACATTGTTAGCATTAGATGAAAATGTTTACATACCACATGGTAAAAATGCTCCCTTTTTGACCTATAGCACCACATATGCCAAAGAAAATTTATAAAAAATGAGGAAAAACAACCATTAGAGGATGATGATATAAATGTCACCCCTCCCAATAGAATATTGGATTACCCCTGCGAATCACTACAATATGGACAAAAAGTGACTAGGTGATCCCCATAATCCTGGATAAGGTAGAATATATAATCCTAGAGGTCCAAACCCCACCTTTCCCCAATGGAAGAATCAAATACTATTAGTTCTTTCCTCTCACTAGGATGACATTGATAACAAGGTATGATAATGTCTCCCCTCATGGAGTCTCCCACCCAGATAGTGATAGAGAATCCCCCAAATTTCCATTTTCTTCTTGAAATGCCTCTCTAGAATTAGATATGGAAGAAGATGATTTTTTCCATAAGAACACCTGTCTAGAATTCTAGGAAGGCATCTCCACCACCATATATGAACTCAGGATGATAACATTTGGAATAGTGGAAGAACCGTGGCCTATAATGATTTGTTCCTCCATGACCCTCATAAAGAGAGAGGTGTACATTACATTACCAAATCACCACAGATTTTTATTTTCATCATAATGCATTGAAATTCCAATACTAGACCCAGTTGTGTCTACACCACATCCCCAATTACCTAATCAGCATTGAGGCTTCAATATGGGATCCAAATAGATTCACCCCTCTCATTTCACCAATGTATAGGTGAGACTTGACAAATTTACCGAAGACAACATCATTTGAGAAATTGAAATACAAAAAATTTTCTTCCAACTTTTCCCCCATTAAGATAAGATGATGACAACCAGGAAGCCTTGAAAATCCTTAAGCAGTACCAACTACAACCACCTGTCGTGATGCCTTTGGTGGAATAAAGTCCAATCATCATATATGTTCCCACAGTGGAATGATCAATGGAATAGCTCCACACACAAAATAATGACTTGGTAAGTAATAAGAGTATATATTAACTCAGCTATAAAATGCTCAGTACTGAGACCAGATATTCTAATGTTGAGACGAAATGATTTTCACTCATCTTTATAGATGAAATTCCCCTGTATGTTTTATTTACAGCACATACTTCCTTGGAAAATCTGTCAACTAACACCCAGATCCCATATGTATAGGTATTCTATGCTCATTGCACTCCTTTAACATAGAAGATATATTTTGATGGTTCCATAAGAAGTCCTATCAGAATAAGGATGGTAAATGTGAAGCTCAATCGGTTTAGAATGGAAATTTTATTTATCTCCCATGAAATAGAGGTTTTCCCCAACTCTTTATAACTACCTGAAGGCTATAAAAATAATGAGGTAGAATACGCGGCCCTCATCATTGGATAATATTTACCCATATAGTTTAAAATATCCAACCTCAACATCAAATGGGATTCAAAGTTAGTGATAAATCAGTTCAATGGAGAATATTCCATCATGAAAGAAGAACTAACCCTTCTCACTAGCTTTATACAAGGATTGATAATAATGTTCCATTTTGATCCAACATTGTATCAGGTTCCCATATCACAAAATTTTCACACCAACATATTGACTAAAACATCCATTGTCATGGATGATCTAGATCAAGATGTTTCACTCTTCTACATCAAGCACCGAATAATGACAAGGGCATCCACATTGGTGTATGTACCATTTTTATTCCTTGTAACATGACAATAAATTGTAAAAAATCATCTTGGTAGTAATAACTTAAACTATACAGAACCATTCACCCTAGAAGGAATATATTAACCTGTATGTCACCATTAATTGTTTCCGTAAGAGGTTAAACAGAATACCCAATTTCCATACCATATGAAATAAAACACACAGATCCATGATATCCATATGTTTTCATTTTGAGTCACGTCTATCCTTTCATAAGGAAGATAAAATGCATGGTTATTATTGAACTGTGTATATTGTGATTCTCATTTATAATGAGATATGTAGGTATGATTTGATCCTATATCATGGTCTATCCACTACATAATACAATCTTCCCTTATTCTCATCAAGAATTTTTGCATGGTAGGAGAACCCTTTCCATTCCTTGTATTTCACATCTATCATAGCTCACATGAGATTAATAATTGTGGTAGGGACTTACTCTCATAGGGAAGGAATAAAATTACACAACAGGTTCATTACAATCCTTAATGCAAGATCATAAAAGGTATACCATGAGTCCTTTCCATATGACGTTAAAGTATATGGTCAATGTCCTTACCGAAAGACTTTAAACTGTAAGGTCTTCATAAATACGTTTTATTTTATTCGCATTGTTATTAGATATGTAGTGACACAAAAACTTTCACCCTTGATCACAACCACAATATTCCCATAGATTCACATCATTTTTCCTTCGTCCTCACCACATGATGTTAAACTACCTATGATCATGAGAACTATGTGTGGTTTAATTCTCATCTTTATGAGATATGTAGTGACACATAGAATTCAATCATTGGTACCAAACAGAAAATATTAATTTATTCATGTTAGTTAACCCTTGTTCTCATCACATTATGTCAAACTATAATGAATATCAATAACTACATGGATCTTGATTCTTATCATAATATGATACATATTAACGACTAAACCTCTACTCCTGGTCACATCTTTAATGGTAATAGAAATAATTCTCACCTCTACATATGGTTCATACCTCGGTAGAGTATTTACCATGAATAAATTTTTTAAGAATTGATTTCTACTCTCACAAGATACCTAGTGACACTCAAATATCCAACACCGAGCCCAATCATAACAAACAAATATAAAAATTACCACCTCCTTGATTATGGACCAGACCTACCTAAGAGACATCATATAGAACTGCGTGTGGACGTAATCTCATCCTCATGAGATATATACTGATGAGTGCATTTCCATCTTTGAACCCATATGCATCATTTCCTCACTTTCACGCTAGTTCCCACATCCTTACCACATAAAGTTGAACTAAATATAAGTATGTCCTAAACACGTGATGTTAAACTATATGAAAGTGAGTCCATACCAAATTACATTAAACATCATGGAATTACATCTGTACCACATGAAATTGTACTACATGGCGGAAAATATGTCTCCACTACATGATGTTAAACTAGGAAAACCATTACTCATTATCCTTTCCTATAAAAGGACCATAAGAGAGTTACCCTGACAAACTAGATAATAGGGTGTTTCTATTATCTTTTTCATCACCACAATCCATTTTCTATACTTAATTGATTAAGAACCTAAGGCCATCAAAAAATTTCAATGTCGTTGAAAAAGAAAATATAAATCATTGTTTGATTATTCCATTGATGCAAGGACTTAGAACCACCAACTAGAGAAATCATGGCCTAGTATAAAGGGATTTTTTATTCTCCTGAGCATGATGTCACCATAATGGAACCTAGAACCCAATTTTTTTGGTTATCCCTAGAATGATATCCCAATATCATCATTCATGACATGATAACCTTGATCCATGATTTACAACACTCTCAACTCCCACTCACAAGTATATTGGTGTGATTTTTCACCCTGGGATGCCCAATTATTCTCTTTTATAACATCTCCCATGTTAGTTCCAAAAGTTTCATGACCATAAAATGTTTAAACATTGTGAAAAACTATACAACCTTATGCCCTATCCTATGATAGTCCAAATCACAAGACTTTACATTGATAAGAAAAAGAGACAGAAAACATTTCATGTTGAAAACCCACATAGGGATACCTATGGAAAAATTCAAGTCTTCACTCGCCAAACTCTTCATTATCATAGTTTAGGAAAAAATAACGGCATAAATAAATAATGAGTAAATCTCATAGGGTATAATCTGTATCCCTTTAAAATATAATCTATGCACATTAGATCCCCTTGTACCATAAAAAAATAGAGCAATGAATTTTCAAATTTCCTCACTGTAGGAAGATGTTTGGCAGGTGGTGAAACATCTTTTATAGTGCTCAAACCCTTCATGGATCTTACAATTTTTATAAAACACACTTCCTGATATAAATCATATTAGGTCATCCCTAACCATTAATTTCCCCTAAGGAATAATAGATATCTCTCCTCTTGGCCAAGCTATTTATGAAAGGGTTATGACCCACCGACAATAGGCATCATGGCCCAGTACAAAAGGATTTATAATTATTGTGATCCTAGCATCCTCAGGGAGAAACATAGAACCCCATTGTTTATTAATGTATCTATGGTGTGGTTTTCCCATACCATTATCAAAACCAGATCACTTTGGACTATGATTTACAATCTTAGTATCACACTATTCAACTGGATCGGATATCCTCAACATTGCATCACCATGTTTTTTACCCTTTCACAAGGCCAGAATGCGACCCTTCAATCATGAGCATTTTGATGACCCACACCTTGAGATTCAAAACCACAAGGCATAGGTCTTGATCTATTTAGTTGGAGACAATTTTCCCTAGGGTTCTGAACCCTTTGTGGATTTCATTCCATTAATATCCAACTTCGTCTTCTAGAAGTTTGAGCCTTCTTAAATATTTCATAACCCCTGGAAAGGAAGAGAGATATCTCAGTTCGTCCATGATATTTATGTAAGGTCTCAGACCCACTGACTGGAAACATCTTGGCCCAATAGAAAAGGGTCTTCTAATGATTTTGAGCCTTAAGAACACCATGGAGGAACCAGACACCCCATAATGTCAAGGGATATACCCAATATGTCTATCCCATTCCATGTTTCTAGGATCATACATTTTGATTGTGACTTCCATTACCCAAATTCCAACTATCCATGTATGCCTAGCTTCCCTAGTATTTTACCCTCAGCCATATTTACCCCATAAAGGAATATCGTCCTTGTAAGAAATAAGCATAAATCCTTGTGATCTCTAGAAACAACATATCTGAACTCAACAGCCCATATTTTATTGTGTCATCCTAGGTCTTATAGGCACAGATTCCATACGGTGTAAGCTAAAAGTCCAAAAATAGTATCGATAATAAGGTCTAAGCTCAAATACCTAAAATTATAGTACATGTATGGTCTATTTCGAAGGACCTTAAAACATCAAGGGACTGGATGCTAACCATGATGAAAACCTAATAAGGGAATCTTGGTTAAAATTTTAGCCCCTACTCATTGAGAATAAACTTTATATGATCCAAGAAATATTGATTTTTATAAAATATAAGAGGCACCAAAACACGTCAGGATAAAAGCCTATGAGAAGGCGGACTGAGAAAAATAAAAGTCCAAGCCCACTAAGACTTCCCCTTAAGAAGCATAGAAAAAAGTTTGGGAAAACAAATAAAAAAGATACCATGATTTTGGGGCCCAATATTTGGCCTTATATAAAATCAATCTATGCTTGCTAAGTCCCTTGAATTTGGAAAATGTTTGATCATTAAGGAAGGATATTATGTCCAAATTGTCATTATAAATCGGGAGATCTCAAGGCTACTTGAGTAGGTGAACCAATGATGAATTTCATGTCAGTGGGTATTCATGAAGTTTTCTCAAAGATCAGCATATTGAAATTCAAGTGCTCAATACTAGGTTATTGGATTTGTTTGGTGTTACACAAAAAATAATGGTCATAATGGATGATGGGATCAACATCTCCACTAATACATGGCTCTCCACCTACGATTTCTTCAAAAAACATTGACATCGCCCTACTATATATGAAATAGATATGAATAAGGACATGCATCATAGAGTTATTTATCCATGAACCTATGAATTGTTTTCATAAATTTGATCCATATAGTGATATATATAGTAACTATATATGGATTTATTCCCATCCTTGTGGAATACAAAGAAACACTCAGCTTATTTATATCGAATCCAGCCACAAGTTCCTTTTCACCTAACCCCTGTTCCATACTAGAATGCATATAAATTCTCATTTTTGGGTATCCATACCTAAATTCAATGATACTTATTACGATGGATTCATACAAGAAGTAGTGGCCAATTGTTTCATCTTCATAACAATTAATAATTCCTCACACATACACAGGACATTTCTTCTTAGGAAGATCTATACTGTGGATCTTCAAACATTCTGATATGAAAAAAAGTGATCTATATTTAACTTATAGTCCGATTCATTTCATTATGATTAATCTCAATGTATGGGGAGGTATTTTGTAAGCACCAATATTTTTTAATTTCACACTTTTCTTCCAGAGATCCAATGACCATGTAATAATACTTTGAAATGGAATTCAAGTACAGTTGGATAATACTTGGAAATGGAATAGATAAAGACTTTGTATTTGTGGAGATAACTTTGGGACTCTAATGTGATACAAAGAATTTTATTCTTAGTAGTTAAGGGATTTATTATGACCCCTTTCCAAAAAATATGGCTAGACACTAGCCAGCCAGGAAAATTCATCAACAACCCCATATTGGACCAAAGGCTAAACATGCATAGTAGGATCCAACCTGGGAATGATTCTGGAATAGTATAGGAGAAACGATCCTACAAGAGGAAGTCATGCCTATGTATAGGTCCCTTGGTGTGTAAGCCCATAGGCACATACATATAGTCTAAACCATAGAATCGGTCGGCAAAGCCTGTGATGGTGGTGATGCATGTGGTACCAGTGTTGTCCCTGTTGTCAGAATGAAGTGCAGAAGTCATTAAATGGATAAAATACTTGGGGAATTAATGTGAGGGAATTTTATGTGGGATGTGGTATTTTTTTGGTGATCAAACATGGGATGTCCAATCAAGCCACCTGATAATCCATTTTTTGTAATCTTTCCTTCCACTGATACCATAAATATTGAATAAACTAGTTTCTCACAAGTTCATTTAATACTTGAAGCATATCATACATCATGGATTCGAATCAAGTGATCTATCACATTATGACACTCCATCCTCAACCTACTACACCAACACTTCTAGTTTAACATAGAAACTCAAAGACTATCTCATGATCACTCTATACTCTTCATCATTTTCATCACTATTCCATTGATGAAACAATGATTTAGAGGAATCCAACTTAAGTAACTACATCTCCAAACCACAGATTCTAGTAGCCTTCAGTAAGACCCCATGGAAGAAATTATGTCATCGCATGATAATCCTATGATAATGGGAAAGAACCAAAGACCGGGGCCGATGGAATCATGAGTATTTTTACCACTGTAAACCCTTTCTACCTCCAATTAATTTTCATAAAATTTAAATCAGATTTATTTACATCATGAATTTTTACAATAGGTAATTTATTGATCATGTGACCAAACTGAAAAAAAGACAAGGCATCGAATGTTGTTTTATGATTTAAAACCACTTCCACCTCCAAAAAATTTTCCATCTAAATTAACTCATATTTTAAAGGATCACACGATTCCATAATGTGAAAAAAAGGCATAACATGATTTGATGAAATGATCTTGTAATGTGATCTCCACCACTTTAGCCAGTGTACACAATGCTCATCACATGAAATGAAGATGAATAATTAGACTCCCCAGACCTATATACACCCTTACCTATCCATAAATGTCACACAAAGTGATAGGGGAAGGAGCATTAAAAATTAAGGAAAATAGGGTGAATGCTCTGTAGAAATCAGGGATTGACCATTATCATCAAAAACCTCATCTAGGTAAATCTAGGGCCTCGATCTCTCCCATAAGAATATGTTGTAGGATGCCATCAAATGTGTTAATTGTGTGTTATTCATAATTTAACATGATAGCATGAAAATATATTATCATGAAATTTCCATGGTGGAGAAACGCCCCCCAGGTGACCGAGAACTCCCCATTCGGGAACATACCTTTCAGGTGACCCTAATTCCTTATCATAAAATTTCACGGTTCAACAATCTTGTCTTGTATGATTCACCTGGGATCATGTGACCACATGTGAAAAATAAATTGTAATTTCTACGAAGACAAACCTTGTATATAGTACATTTCGGCACCCATGAAGATGACTGTGGCATTAATACTCTCTTCACTGACTAGTAATATCTCCTTGTGGAACCTTTGACTAGATCATGTGATCACATGAGCTATGGAACCTCATGAGATGCATGGATCACCCATTCTAGTGACCATGGTCATGCCATATAAAACATGAAATCCCACATGTGATTCCATGAAACCTAGTCTTATGACACTTTTTCTGAGCCCTCACATTTGACTGTTGGTCTCTGTCTATGCATTCATCCTCACCATACAATTCATACCATTACCCATGCTCATAGAGGACATTGTATACATCCGTAGTGTATCACCATAGGTTTTATCAGAAGTCTTATTTGTGATTATATAAATGTAATAAATGATATATTTCCATATGAATCCCTCATGTTGACATTCTTAATCCTTTGTACAACCTCAACATAGTGAAGAGTTCATGAGAAGACCATCCTATGGTTGTGCATCACTCTAGATGGACTAATAATCACCCATGAAATGTAAAACATGATTCCTTTGGACATTCACATCAACTCATGAAAAAACTCAAGATCCTGGACATATCCTCGAAACCATGTTGCATGATTTGTTCAAGGAAACATGGTCAAGAGAGACTTTGATGGTATCATGATATCATTGAGTAATCATGTACATTCCAATTTGATAACATGACAAACCTCGAATGAGTCATATTGATTTCAGGTCAACACTTAGTCATGTCCCCATTATCACATGACTACCCAAGGAAAATTTAAGTTGATTACATGATAGACCCTTGAAACATCCTCATTGACACAAGTTAATATAGGAATTCCTCTCAATACATCATTGTCATGTTGGTCAGTCTCATGGAATAATCCTCAACTAGAAATATAATAAAAATTTTCTCCACCAATCGGGCATCCTGAGAGAGTAATCATTAACCAATCAGGAATCCCCAGAGTCTAAGCCCTGACCAATTGGGTAGTCTCAATATGTAATCCCCAACTACTGACATAATATAATATGCCCCTATGTATAGGGAGTCCATTTTTTGAATAATCCCCTGGAATTCCAAAAACCTCAAGAAAACCCATAATGCCTTCAAGGGTCACCATCCATCTTAGCCTATTAGTGGGTTAATGAATAATTGAACTATGAGAACTCAAATTCTCACCATAAACATGATACATAGGATGCCTTTCTATGAATTGAGAACCATATGATATCCTCCATGGGATATGAAAATATACCTCTCAAATAGAGACTTTATGTGTAAGCCCTGTATGAACATGCTCAAACGCAATGTGTCTAATCAACAATTATATCTTGTTTATAACACTGAGGATTCATCACATGAGCTTTAATACTAGTGATGATTTTACCAATAACATGATGAGAATTCCTCAGTGAGAAATACCCATCAAGGTGTATGACTGATTACATCTCATCTCTGCACAAAGGTCCATATTCCTGAAAAAGAAATCTGAGGTGGTCTCATATGCATAAGTACCACCAAGGTCGTCAAATTTCATATCTCCCCTAACATAGATTCTGATAACAAGAACTATGTGGACTATAAATATTCTATTAAATAGGATATATAGGGCACCTCACTTAGGTCTGATCCCGATATTCTTGTCCTATCTTTATGACACAAAATTACGTGGATGGGTTTAGTCATACAACCATAAGCCACGTAAAAGGAACTACATAGGCTTTGCTTCTTATTTCACAAGATACGTAAGATGTCTCAAAAAGGTTCCATCACATTTTCAAGACACCAACCGCCTCCTTAGACTGTAATAAACTAAATTGTTGTTAGACATGTCCATAACCTAAAGAATCATTATTAAATAACAGATCCATAGAGAACCCATTATTTATACAACATTGTTTTCTATAAATATATGTTGTTGATAAAGTAATTTTCATGTGGGTAACTAGTACAGTATCTGGGTTTAGGAATTATTTCATGAACATATCTTAAATCTATAAGAGTCCCACAATAGGAAAAAATTCCTGCCAAAAGGGCATGATGAGTCTGACCTCTCTTCCTCTTGACCATTGCGTGTCACCTAGAGTCCCATGGCCTGGAAACCCATATGACCACCATATTTTGGAATATAGGTTTGTACCTAGCTTTGGATAGGGGAACCATTTTGAGATTCTGGGAAATGTGGTAATGGTATCCCAATGAGAAAAACCCATTTCATGCCTCAAAAACATTATGAAACACCACACCATACCCAACATCTTTGTAACACCCTGAGATTTAATGAAAAATATTCTTTTTAATTTCATTAATTTCTTGTGTTGTACTCTACACCAAAAAGAGCTTCCACAACACGCATACTTGCGACCTTCCTCGATAGCATGTGTCGTACGCAATACCGAGTTTCACTAAACAATGATATACTATTAAAATATTATTAAAACTAGCCGTTATGAATAGTAATAACCACTTTTTGAAATTTTGAAAATTTTATTTTTCAAAATTGACTTCATTTTTGGATTCGGAATATCGAAATTATCTTAGGGTTAAATTTTGGTACTTTTCGGATAACATTCATATTCTGATGAATAGTGAAAATTACTAAATTTTAATTATAAACAACTTCTTTTAATAAAAATAATTAAAAGTGATAAGTTATTAATTTGAGTGGTTTTAAAGTATATTTAGAATAAATTTTTACCATTGAATACAATTTCGGTCATTGGATGTAATTTCACATTTAAACCAGGCATAAAAAGTGTCAATCTTTTGATAGTTATTATCTCTAAAAAACACGCTATTTGTTTTGACGATGAGAATTAATTTTTAAATTAATTAATTCAATTGATATATTTTTAATTTTGGTAATGTAGACATCATTTTTGAATTCATAATATCAAATATAGCTTAGGCCTAATTATTGGTATTTTTCTGAAAACATTCATTTTTTGATGAATAGTGAAACCACTAAGTGGTAGTTAAAAAAAAACTGAACTTTTCATAAAACATAATTTTACCGCTTCTGTGAGTGGAATTTCGAAAATCCAAGAGACACGGTTAATATAAAAGACTAAAATGTGGTTCAATGAGATGAAAATAATTTTTGGTGAATAGTAACTTTTTACTTTTTTACCACGGTTAAAAGTAAATAGGGTAATTAAGGGTAAAAATGATATTATTATTATCCTAACACATGTCCTAATTCTATTGGATAAGTGTAATTCGACCAAAAACAACCTTAGGAATAAAATATGACCATTTAGGCCCACTTGGATTAGATTAGGACATTTATTATTAATTTATTTAAAGAAGGGTTAAAATAGTTAAAATCAAAGTTTAATAAGTAAATCAATTTTAATATGGGGTTATACATAAGATAAATTCTACTATAAATATTCATTACAATTCTAAAGAATTTTCCTACATAATGGTATTTTATTTGTAATTTTTAGACATTAAATAATTTAATTTATTTATGACACAACGATGATGCAGTAATTATCTTATTAATGAAATACTGATATAAGTTTTGTTATAAATACCCAAATAAATGTAATTTGAGACTTTTTATAAATTACACTAATTTTATCGGTTAATATGAGATGTTATTATTGATTTAAGTAACTTTTTTCGAACTAATCATTCTGTTATGATTTTGACACAAATCAATTACTAAATAGTGTCAAAATTGACATCAAATAGTTTTTAAAACAAATATTATATTATTAATTGTTATTTTATTCCTAAAAATCTACGGTTCGGCTGAATGACTTATATAAGGTTATAGATATTAATAATAAACAAATTGAGGTTATTTTGTCTTGTTATAGTAAGTTTATTAACCTTATATTGTAAGAACAAAAAAAGACACGGTAAAAGTAAAATTATCTAACTTAAAGATAAAACTAAATGATAAGATTAAAATATTAAACTAAACTTGTGCAAATTATATTGGATGAGAGGATTTCGACCCATCCCCACCTTAGCTTCGAAATAACTCAGTTTGGAGCTATTAAAAACCGAATATGACTTTATAATAAAATAATAGTTTTACTTATTCCAAAGGTACCATTCTCCTCCCTTAAAAAAGGGCACCTCCTCCCTCTCTTCCTCACACCACTTTGAGCTTTCAAGATCATAAAAACCCTGAAAAATTCTCTTCTAAACTTTCCTAGAAACATCCTAGAGGTCCTGGTATTCTTCAAAGACCAATTTTAGTGCCCTAAGAGAAGGACTCAAAGAGGCGCTTCAAAGAATAGGTAATGTCCATTACCGATTCTTTCAACTTTATTTCTTCTTCCACTTCTTCTTCTTAGGTTGTTTAATTATGAAGTAATAACATCAGTATAAATAATATAATGTTATGTTATTATAATTATGAAACAACCCTATTTCACCATCTATCCATCCTACGGAAAATGAAATCACCGCGCGTGCGTACGTACGGAATACCGTCTCCACGCCGTGGTGTAATCTATTTTCCACCACCACCTTACATGGATGGGTATAATGGTGTAAATAATAACAATATATGATTATTTTAAAGTGACATTGATTCTAAAATAGTATACATACACTCTAATACAATTCCACGATCATGAGAACGATATCATCGCTCGTGCGTACGTATGGACTACCGTCTCCACGACATGATGAGATTCATTCTCCATGTTAACCATTCATAAATGATTAAAAAGTATATATAATAAGTAATCATTAAATATAAGACATAATAATACTACTGTATTTATGTATATATAAATTTATTTCATCTACTTAATTCCACTCAATTCAATAAAGAAACAAAAACAGCGTTCATGCGTACGTATGGCCTACCGTCTCCATGAACGATGTATTTTTTTTATTTATCGATCCATTATATATATGTATATTCTGAATATATATTATATATAAATCATGTTTTAAATTATGGATTTAAGTAATAATGATCTATGTAATCATATGAATAATTACAAGTTAAAACACGAACGACAAATGAGACGATTTTACATAAAACGCTACATTAACATGAATTTACAAAAGAACGGGTAATATAAAGTCATAAGTGAACCATATATGATATAATAACAATGAATATGATTCTTTAATAATTCAATTAAATTATTTAAATCATTATACAGGAGGTTCAGACACTTACGAAGCAAATTGGACCTAAGGTAAGGGAAATATCACAATCTCATTTTTATCCGAGATTGTTTATACGTTGGTATTTACTGGGGTGTATTTTATCATACACATCCATGTCTCCTCAATATGTAATATTATTTCCATCCACCTACAATTTTTTAAATCCATTTTTACCCTTTGGTGAGTTTATAGTAAAAGATATGAAATGAATCTTTTTTCGTTTTTCGTACGAGGTACTTTTTGAATTTTCCGACAAAAGTACGAGAAGAATGTTTTTTTAACTTATACAGAATGAATGGATTTTTAAAACATTATTTCAAAGAAGCTTCCTTTACAAGTTTTCAAGTTTATTTTTTATCAACTTCTTTCATTTTAATATTGTATGACATGTTAAGAACGGAAAATGTTTTTGAAGTAGAAAGGATATTTTCCTCAAGAATGGAGTTCAAGTGTTTTATAAAAATTATTTTCCATCTAAGATAATATAGGGTTATGTTTCTATCCCTATTATTACATTGATTTGATTATGTTGTGATGGAATTATTTTTATTAATTCCTTTATCTTATATGAATTGTTTTATGATGTCATGTTGTTTTAGAATCCCATTTTTATTACATGGGTTATGCAATGATGTATGATTTATGATTTTGTGGCACACATATGAATGGTATCATTATGAGATGGGTGGGACCTATATCTCCATCCAATGCATTGGGTAAAGATTCTATATCTCATGAGATAGACATGTCTAGAACGACAGGTTAAACCGATTTAGTGAAACAGGATTGAAATGAGGAATGAACTCGGTTCAGAAATGGAATTTGCCCACTAAGATAGTCTTGGAAATGAGTCTTGACTAATACGAAATGATTATATATGATTATGTGTGTATGCCACAAAGCATCATGTTTTATGTTATGATTATTGTGATTACATTTCACTACTATGATTTATCCCATGTTATGATATTATGATCTATTTTTCAGGTTAAGATTTCCAAAATGTTATGTTCTTATGAATATGGTGTGATTGATATTTCTTTTGTTTACCCTTACATATCTTTTGAGCTCACCCTTTTATGTTTTCTTTTCCCCGGGATATAAAGAAAGGTTTTAGGTAAAAAAAGGAAGGTCTTTATGAGATATGTTGAAGATCTTTCACCACGATTAGAAGATTATATTCCGAGTTTCCACAGAAACTAAACTATTACGGTCCTTGTGTGTGTGTTTTTGTAATGTACTATGTATTCCGTAAAAGTAATGTAATGTCCATGTACGTCAAGCTTAGGGTCTATACAGTTGGTATCAGAGGAAAGGTTTAGTCAACCATTGGACACTAGGATGAGAAAATGATAGTGAGATCCCCAGAGATATGTCTAAGGTATGTCTAAGGATGTCCCTAAGGTTAAGTATACGTATAGGTTATAGTCCTAGAATTGCGCTAACGATCTTAGAATTTAACCTAAGATGTTAGATATTGAAGTTACTCCCCCTTTACTATGTTGTTTTCCCTAGCATGATTTTTTCCTCTCACACAATTCTTTTTGGGTTTTAGAAAATGGCTAGAAACACGAATATTCATGATAATGGAGGATATGACGGACAATAGAATGATATTCTTCATGAGAAACCAAATGAAACGGGATTTGGAAGTCTAAACATCGTTACTATGCCTAATCAGCAATCTCATAATATGATCAATAATCTCAACTTTGGTATGTTTCCCGACTCAGATAATAAGAGAAAGATGGAGTTTCATGATGACCATAGTGGAAAGAAAGTTCAATTTTCCTCATGTAAATCATGTGGGAAGAGGCATTAGGGAGATTGTTTCAAAGGAACTGGAAGATTCTTTGGGTGTGGAAAAGAAGGACACAAAGCCAGTAAGTGCAAAGGAAAAGGTTTAGTTAACACCAGGGATGGGGATAATGGTATTTCTACGACATCAAAAATGGTTAAATGTTTTAAATGTGTAATGTAAGGGAATTATGAAAACCAATCCCCTAAGGGAAAGTCTCATGAAGAGAATCAGTACGGTCGTATGGTTAGTATTTATGTTTATGATGATGAAGAGACTAAAAATGATATGTGAGATGAAAGAATTGTTGAAGCTCGGTCAATGGTTTAAGAAGGTAGTGGAATGATTACATTTTTATCAAGTGCAATTTTGTATAAGTAATCTCATGGTACTATGGAATAAAGAGACATATAAGGATTGATACACTGTTGTCTTTCCCTGAGTTTTGAAAGTGTATGATTAATGGTACCAGTATCCAAGAAAGGTTATTCAAATATTTTTGGAATGTAGATGATATGCACATAATGAAGGGATAAGGAGAAAATTAAATGTTTGATAGTATTCATGAGCTCCTGACTGATATAAGGAGAAGGTTATATCATGGTTTGAGTATATAGAATTTTTGGATTTTGGTATGAGGAAAGAGTTAACTTTTGACAACATTCATGTTTTCAATAAGGTTTAATGGGTATTCATTTTTCAAGAGAATACATGATTAGGGTATTAACAGGATTGGAATGTGACCAACAAGATATATGGGGGATAAATGATGGTATTCACATGCTTGGTTGATGACATTTCAAGTAATCATTTTCTTTATACTATGAGATTGGACCGAAGTATTTTAGATAAGCCTAAAGATTGGAATGGATTATGTTGGACATAAGTTATTAATGTTTAAGGATAAAACTTTTTTTGATATTATTGATGAGATTTTATAGTAATATAGCTTTAGAAAAAGGACAACCTGCAGGACGGGCGACAACCCATCACATCAGACAAGGCTGTGGGAATCGAACCCACAACCGATGTGCGACTGGCCTTTATCGCATACCACTGGGCTACATGAATTCCCTATTTAGTAGAAATTAGTTTCACTATATTAAGCAGTATGATATATGAATTATAAGTCCATTTTAGGAACCAAATATGATTAATCTCACTATAGATGGACTTATGTATTTTTTGATAACTTTTCTAACCTTTTTTTTGAGATAGATGGAATGACCCATCATTCTATCACATGATCTGTTAACACATCACGAATGAAAAATTCAACTTCATTTCTTTAAGAGATGAAGTAGAAATTGTCCAAAGAATGACCAAAGGTGAGACTATACCAAAATCACGAACTATTTCTTCTAATTCCAATTTCATCAACTTTATGGAAATGATCTTGAAAACCAAAAATGTTGTCCTAGAGCTCTTATATCTGATGAATCAGATGGTACCTTAGATCGTCACAAATTTATGTCTTTGCGATTGCTGGATTTTCCATAGCAATATTCTCTACCACTCTTCATCATAACATGATGGTTAGATTTCTCTTCCATATCCATATTTTCACCTATGTGGAAACCCTGTGATTAGTTTTTTTGGGTAACAGTTACGTTTCATACTTATTTTTAAAGATTGGTTTTGGTATTCCTTTTTACGATGTGGGTTTCTATTAAAGAAACTTTCGAGTAGTAAACCATTTATAACCCCGACGAATTTCGAGGGTGAAATTCATTTTAAGGGGGGTAGAATGTAACACCCCGAGATTTTATGAAAAATATTCTTTTTAATTTCTTTAATGACTTGTGTTGTATGCTACACCAAAAGGAGATTCCACAACACGCATCCTTGACTTGCCTTTCATTACACGCAATCACGACCTTCCTCTATAACGTGTGTAGTATGCAATACCGAGTTTCACTAAACAATGATATGCTATTAAAATATTATTAAAACTAGCCTTTATGAATAGTAATAACCACTTTTTGAAATTTTTTAAATTTTATTTTTCAAAATGGACTTCATTTTTGGATTTGGAATATCAAAATTAGCTTACGGTGAAATTGTGGTACTTTTCGGATAACTTTCATATTCTAATGAATAGTGAAAATTACTAAATTTTAATTAAAAACAACTTTTTTTAATCGAAATACTTAAAAGTGATAAGTTATTAATTTGAGTGGTTTTAAAGTATATTTATAATATTTTTTTTTAATTTAATACAATGTTGGTCATTGGATGTAATTTCACATTTAAACCATACATAAACCAGTGTCAATCTTTTGATAGTGATTATCTCTAAAAAACACGCTATTTGTTTTGACGACGAGAATTATTTTTTAAATTAATTAATGCAACTGATATATTTTTAATTTGGTAAAATAGACATTATTTTTGAATTCATAATATCTAATATATCTTAGGCCTAATTTTTGGTATTTTTCTGGAAACTTTCATTTTTTGATGAATAGTGAAACCACTAAGTGGTAGTTAAAAAAACTGAACTTTTCATAAAACATAATTTTACTGCTTCTGTGAGTGGAATTTCGAAAATCTGAGAGACATGGTTAATATCAAGGACTAAAATGTGGTTCAATGAGATGAAAATAATTTTTGGTGAATAGTAACTTTTTACTTTTTTTTACCATGGTTAAAAGTAAATAGGGTAATTAAGGGTAAAAATGATATTATTATTATCCTAACACATGTCCTAATTCTATTGGATAAGTGTAATTCGACCAAAAAAACCTTAGGAATAAAATATGACCATTTAGTCCCACTTGGATTAGATTAGGACATTTATTATTAATTTATTCAAAGAAGGGTTAAAATAGTTAAAATCAAAGTTTAATAAGTAAATCATTTTTAATATGGGGTTATACATAATATATATTCGACTATAAATATTAATTAGAAATATAAATAAATTTCCTACATAATGGTATTTTATTTGTAATTTTTAGATATTAAATAATTTAATTTATTTATGACACAACGATGATGCAGTAATTATCTTATTAATGAAATAATGACATAATTGATGATATAAATACCCAAATAAATTTAATTTGAGACTTTTTATGAGTTACACTAATTTTCTAGGTTAATATGAGATGTTATTATTGATATAAGTAACTTTTTTAGAACTAATTATTCTGTTATGATTTTCACAAAAATCAATTACTAAATAGTGTCAAAATTGACATCAAATAGTTTTTAAAACAAATATTATATTATTAATTGTTATTTTATTCATAAAAATCTAAGGTTCGGCCAAATGACTTAGATAAGGTTATATAAATTAATAATAAACAATTTGGGGTTCTTTTGTCTTGTTATAGTAAGTTTATTAACCTTATAGTGTAAGAACGCAAAAAGACACGGTAAAAGTAAAATTATCTAACTTAAAGTTAAAACTAAATGATAAGGTTAAAATATTAAACTAAAATTGTCCAAATTCTATTGGATGAGAGGATTTTGACCCATCCCCACCTTAGCTTCGAAATAACTCAATTTGGAGCTATTAAAAACCGAATCTGACTTTATAATAAAATAATTGTTTTAGTTATTACAAAGGTGCCCCTCTCCCCCCTTATAAAAGGGCACCTCCTCCCTCTCTTCCTCACACAACTTTGAGCCTTCAAGCTCGGCCAAACCCTGAAAAATTCTCTTCTACACTTCCCTATCAATAACCTAGAGGTCCTGGGGATCTTCAAAGAACAATTTTAGTGCCTTAAGAGGAGGACTCAAAGAGGCGCTTCAAAGAAGAGGTAATGGCTGTTACCGATTCTTTCAACTTTATTTCTTCTTCCACTTCTTATTCT
Source organism: Viscum album (assembly GCA_963277665.1). Lineage (NCBI taxonomy): Eukaryota > Viridiplantae > Streptophyta > Magnoliopsida > Santalales > Viscaceae > Viscum > Viscum album. The sequence continues at coordinate 1,707,637,698 of OY728122.1, forward strand.
TAGGTTTTTTCCTCATGAAGTAATAACATAAGTATCAATCATATACTGATATGTTATTATACGCATGAAACAACAATATTTCACCATATATCAATCCTATGGAAGACGAAATCACCGCGCATGCGTACGTACGGAATATCGTCTGCACGCCGTGGTGTAATCTATTTTCCACCACCACCTTACGTGGATGGGTATAATGTTGTAAATAATAACTATATATTATTATTTTAAAGTGATATTTATTCTGAAATATTATACATACACTCCAATACAATTCCACGATCATGATAACGATATCATCGCTCGTGCGTACGTACGGACTACCGTCTCCACGACGCGATGATATTCATTCTCCACGTTAACCATTCATGAATGATTATAAAGTATATATAATAAGTAATCATGAAATATATGACATAATAATACTACTGTATTTATGTATATATATATTTATGTCATCTACTTAATTCCACTCAATTCAATAAAGAAACAAAAACAGCGTTCATACGTACGTACGGCCTACCATCTCCATGAACGGTGTATTTCATTCCATTTATCGATCCATTATATATATGTATACTCTGAATATATATTATATATAAATCATGTTTTACTTTCTAGATTTAAGTAATCATGATCTATGTAATCATATGAATAATTACAAGTTAAAACTCAAACGACAAATGAGACGATTTTACCCAAAATGCTACTTTAACATGAATTTACAAAATAACGGGTAATATAAAGTCATAAGTGAACCATAAATGATATAATAACAATGAATATAATTCTTCAATAAGCCAATGACATTATTTAAATCATTATACAGGAGGTTCAGACACTTACGAAGCAAATTGGACCTAAGGTAAGGGAAATATCACAATCTCATTTTTATCCGAGATTGTTTATACTTTGGTATTTACAGGGGTGTATTTTATCATCCACATCCATGTATCCTCAATATGTACTATTATTTCCATCCACCTATAATTGTTTTAATCCATTTTTACCCTTTGGCGAGTTTATAGTAAAAGGCATGAAATGAATATTTTGTCGTTTTTCGTACGAGGTACTTTTTGACTTTTCTGACAAAAGTACGAGAAGAATGTTTTTTTAACTTATACGGCATGAATGGATTTTTAAAACATTATTTCCAAGAATATTACTTTAAAAGTTTTCAAGTTTATTTTTAAACAACTTCTTTTAGTTTAAAATTGTATGACAGGTTAAGAAAGAAAAATGTTTTTGAAGTAGAAAGGATATTTTCCTCAAGAATGGAGTTCAAGTGTTTTTATCAAGATTATTTTCCATCTAAGATAATATAGGTTTATATTTCTATCCCTATTATTACATTGATTTGATTATGTTGTGGTGGAATTATTTTTACGAATTCCTTTATCTTATATGAATTGTTTTATGATGTCATGTTGTTTAAGAATCCCATTTTTATTACACGGCTTATGAAATGATGTATGAATTTTGATTTTGTGGCACACATATGAATGGTATCATTATGAGATGGGTGGGACCTATATCTCCCTACAATGCATTGGGTAAAGATTTTATATCTCATGATATAGACATGGCTGGAATGGCAGGTTAAACTGGTTCAGTGAAACAGGAATGAAACAAGGAATGAACTTGGTTCAGAAATGGACTTTGTCCACTAAGATAGTCTTGGAAATGAGTCTTGACTAATAAGAAATGATTATCTATGATTATTTGTGTATGCCACAAAGCTTCATGTTTTAGGTTATTATTATTGTGATTACATTTCACTACTATGATTTATCCCATGTTATGATATTATGATCTATTTTTCTGGTTAGGATTTCCAAAATGTTATGTTCTTATGAATATGGTGTGATTGATATTTCTTTTGTTTACCCTTAAGGAGAATTTGAGCTCACCCTTTTATGTTTTCTTTTCCCCAGGATATAAAGAAAGGTTTTAGGTAAAAAAAGGAAGATCTTTATGGGAGATGTTGAAGATCTTTCACCACGATTAGAAGATTATATTCCGAGTATCCAAAGAAACTAAACTATTACGGTCCTTGTGTGTGTGTTTTTGTAATGTACTAAGTATTCTTAAAAAGTAATGTAATGTCCATGTACGTCAAGATTAGGGTCTCTACAATCATCTCAAATCATAACTTTTCATATATGTAGAGATTCCATATAATATGATAAGCCCTAAAATTGAGAGAAAAACCTTGAATACGAATATGTCTTTCAACTGTAGTCCTAATGATGTTTCGATAAAAAAAACCCCACTCATGAGATCTACCTTCAGATTCAATCTGTTTAAAAGACTATAAGATATAAAATATTGACAGGCTCCTATATAAAATAATGGATTATAAAGTGTTGAAGCTATAATAATTATACCAATGACTATTGATGGACCATACTCAATATTCACAACTGTCAGATGTACTTCAGTCAAATTTTCTACCACCATTACCTATTCTATAGTCTAATTTCCTTGAGATAAACCACTTTTTGATATTAATTCCCCTTCCTCAATATTCTATGATCACAACCTCAACATCCACAGCTAGTATAACCCAACTGATAGACTAATATGGAGTATAGAACCCCCTCATTTTTTTGGGACACTACATGGCTCCTCCATCACTACCCATAGGTTGATAGTTTCTCCAATACCTTTATAAGTGACCCATCCTACCAAAATCTCAACACTCCACTAATGGTCGCCGACACTATGTAAGAACGTTACCTGACCAACCAAACTGGAAGCAGTATAATCAATTAACACTATTAATAACTGAACATTCCACTTTGGAGACTCTATATTTCATAACTAAAATTGATGTTCTCACGATGCTTTTTCCTACTCTTAGAAGATTCACATTATTGTCATCCAATAGAAACCACCTTCATTCCATTAGAATCCTCATTCACGTTCCCATCAGAAATGAGTGCCTGTTTCACCACCTCATAAAAAAAATTTATCCCAAATACATAATCATTGGAATTTATTTCATATTTAAGACCATTTGGAAAATGTTTCTCTACTATACCCTCTTCTTCTTCATACACTGGAACAAATCAATGGAAATCATTGAAGCAACCCGCATAGTTTGTCATTGTCATACTCTACTGGGTAAAAAAATATAAACACTAACCCTCTCCTATCTAAGAGTCTTAGGGTAAAAGTGATCAAAAAACATCTCTTACAAGTCATTCATCTCCATATTATCCTACCATCCATCCCGATTCTAGATGCACCACCAAAAAATTACTTGACCACATAACACATAAGACACAATATTTACTCTTTTCTCCCTAAGAGTATACAAATAGTCAAGTATTGTTTGGATATACTAAACCCAAAACTCATTTTCCGAAGGTCCACTATCTCTTGTGAATGTCATAGTATATTTCAACCAGAACTCTTGAGTCAAGTTGAACATACTCTTCACAACTCACTTTGGATCTCTTCCCATAAACTGCATTAAATGGGAAATGATCACCTAGAACCAATCTCTGGATCACTCACTCAATACTATCGGATTATTAGGTTCCACTATTAAATTATACTTTCTATCTATTTCCTCCTACCTTTATATCAACAACATTCTTCATGGAGGAATATCTTTACAATAAAAAACACATGTATTAGAAAAAATAACACAACATTCAACAAATTTTCATTTGATGGATTCACATAGAGCCATAACAAGTCATTCATCAAACCCCATCGCATGCTAAAAACTCACTCATGATCACTACTCTCAACCATCCACCATTTATGTATTCGCTAATATAGGGTAAAGAATTTATACATTTAAAATTATCCCATTAAACATGCATTTACCTAATATATTTATCATAATCATTTACAGTTATCCATTTTTTATTAGGAACCATTTTATTTTCAAAATATTAAAAGTAATGAAATTAAATTCATTTTAAAATCTCACACATAACATTATTTACCATATGTGCCTCAAATAAAGATCTCCAAATTAAATCTTGACTACCTAAAATTATGCAGACTTATAGAAATCCCAAAAAATACTATTCCAAAAAGAGGAATATCAAAAATAAATATTACCACACCCCAAGTCCATTATCCAAAGTAAAATAACATTCAAATTTAGACTAAAACATCAATAATATCATCTCACCCTGGGTACTTCAATTTTCCCTCAAACATGAGTTCCTTAATCTCATGAATGAGCTCACATACATGGAAAGGAATGTAACGACCCAAAGTTTTTCAAAATAATTTTCATTCTTATAAATATGTCAAAAAATCACATGAGAACACAACATAATGATCTACTAAGTGCAAATTGACCTTTAAATATACGTTTTTCACTTCTGTGTTTGGAATTTTGAAAATCCAACATACACGGTTGTGTTCAAGAGGATATTTGGAATCTAATAAATCAAAACTAATTTTTGGAGAATAGTAACATACCCTTATGAATAGTAAAATAACCTTGTGAATAGTGGTATACCCTAATTAATAGTAACATTACCTATGATAGTATACAAATAATATTCAAGTTAAAGTATTATTTAACTATATTTTAGAATAAGTTGCTGAATGTTTTAAAATTGTATTTAGTAATAAAACATGATTTTAATTAAATATTAAATTAATCATATTTAGAAAATTATTTTTGAGAAATTTTCTTCATTTTTGGATTCTACACGTCTAAAAATGGTTGGGTTAATGTTTTAGGATTTTCCTGAAATACTTTAAAATTTGATGAATAGTGGAATGCCGTAATTTACAAAAATAAGCTAAATAAGATAATTATAGAGATATGTGTGATTTTATACTAATGTAATCCCACTTGGTTCGAGATCAACTGATAAAATTACTATTCTTTGACATTCAAGACCAACTATTCCTTGTGTTAGGGGAAATTAATAAACTAATAAATATTATATTAAGGAAACCCCTCTCCCCTCTACTATAGAAACCACCATTCACACCGTATTTCCTCACACCTCTAAAGCTCCAAGACATCTATAAACTCTTCCCAAACATCTTCCCTATCCTATCTCCCTCGTCTAAGAGCTTCTGATCTCATAAAATGACCAAGCCTAGCTTCCTTAAGGAGGATCTCAAGAGGAGAATTTTAGAGGTAATTTCTCTCCCTCTTCTCCTTTAATTTTCTATCAAGTTCAAGTTCATCTCTTGATCTCTCCCCACTTATCTTCATCCAAATGGTATTTTAACTCAAGTATTTTTACATATAATTTAATTTTATGATGCTAATGGGATATTATATCATCCAACCCTCTTTCCCTCTTATTTTTATTTTATTAAAGAGAATGTTGTTCCTGAGGTGTTAATTTATCACCTTCAATAACGATGTGCATTCTTCTTCCATTTATACCTTTAGATCTGGTCATGAAAGAATTTTTATGGATGAAACAAAATATTTTATGTGTATTATGTCCTATTTAAAGTTCTAGAAATAACATATGGCCATATTACGAAGTGATAAATTAAAATAAGTTTGTTGTGGTCGAAAAACCGCCCAAATTAACCCAAACAATCATCATTTAATTCCTATCTAATGATTCATCCACATTGATATAATATGACTCATTATAAGATCATTCAATATTTTTTAATATCATTAATAACATGTAATATCAGTTCTGGATGTTTACCCATGTTCTACCCGAACTTCAATTTAAGAATACAAGTGAACAACTCAAGGTAACCATAAAAACAATCATTCTCGATAAATGTTTTAAAACTCTATAACTCATCCAATGGCACATAAAATCAAATAATGAAACCATAATGAACCATATTAATGTACACAAGGTTCTTTATTTCTAATTAATGAATATAATGCAATTATATAGGACATTAAAGAGAAGGAAGCATTCAGAAACAAGGTAAGGGGAAATTCTCGATCCCAACTTTCATCCTTCGTGTTATCCCTCTTTCACTTCATTTTTGATATGGTTACTCCTTAAAGATCATTTCTTCATCATATTCATTCCTTTTTTTTGGATATACAAGTTTTTACCTGGTATTTATGTCAAACATAATGTTTTCCAAAACAACTCTTCTTTTAAGAACACACCGTTTACTTCTCACTCAAAGTGGACGGTTCTTGTAACCTATATATTATTACCACCTTAATTTGGGAGACCAATGTTTATTAATGTGTTTTTTATGAGAGGTATCCCATTCCTTTCCATGGGTTAGTTATGTTCACTTTTGATATATTTTCCATGTGGCAAGCATGATAATGATAATATTATGATGTGATGGGTGTGCCCGGAATTATATAGCGCCATATGAATGTTTCAATGTGATGGGTGCACCCAGAATAATACAACACTCCAATGCATTGGGTAAAGGGATGAATCTCATGAATAAATTTGAAATGATGTGTGAACAATATGATAGCTTTGTTCACAAGTATAAGTGGTAGTTAACCACTAAGACATGATGTTTCATTTTATGCATTTCCACATTTCAATTCTTTTATTTATGATCCTCTCATGTTCATGATCTTTTGCTTATTTCATGATTATGCTCACCCCAGGATATATTCTTCTTATCTATCCTCTTACTGGGATTTTAGTCACCCATCTTGATTTGTATCCTCAGGTCACTACATGTACTATAGAGAGGTCAAGTGCCAATAAAAAGCTAGATATGAAGAAATTAAATAAATGTTTTTGCTTGATGTTGTAATTACTATGTATGGTCCTAGTTTTCCCAATACATGAAACCATTGCATCCTCTGTGTGTAATACTATTATGTAGTTTACCTTTAAAAGGATTGAAAAGTAATGTAAGAAAAGGCTGGGTCTCTATAGTTGGTATTAGAGGAAAGTATTAGTTAATTTGGGAATTAGGATTAGTGAAAACTAGATATAACCTCTAGAATGAGACTAAGTACAAATATGTACACCTGAATATTTACATAGGGTTCCCATATTTTATGTTTTTTGGAAAAAATTGTTTAAATTAATAAGTTATTCATTACTTTTTTACTTATGGTTTGTTCTATCCTTTTATACTTTAGAAAACGGTGGGAACCGGTAGAAATCAGGCCAACAACTCGTGTGAGGGCCAATGCAATGATTTCCCGAACGACATCCCCAATTATTTAGGAGGAGGAGTTCAAAAAATCATGGCAATGATTACCCAATTATCTCAGTTTATGAATAATAACCATAATAATGGGGAACTCCCTCCTTCACTAAAGAGGGAGCAACTGGCTATCAAATGTTTTTTGCGGCAACGACCACCGACGATTAATGGATCTTGTGATCCACTATCTTTTGAAATGTGGGACAACTCCATGGAGAAGATCCTTTCTTTGATTGACTATTTTGAGACGGAGAAGGTGACACTAGCCTTTTATCATCTTGATGGAGAGGCCAACCAATGGTGGGCTTTGATTAAGAACACCAAGCCAAGGGAATAAATTAAAGAGATGGAATGGTAAGACTTTAATATAATGTTTCTTAATAAGTATTTCCCATGAACTCTTATTATGAAGATGGAGGGTTAATTCATAGAGCTCAAGAAAAAAGAATGAGAATAGGTCACAACCTATTATGAGAATTTCACAAGGCTGGCAAGGTACACTTCAGGTTTTGTTATCAACAATGATAAAAAATTGATAGATACTTTGGTGGATTAAAACCACAACATCTAAAGGCTCTTGAAATTCAAGACTTTGGGAGTTATGAAGACGTTTTTTGATTTTATCTCAAAGTGGATATGGTGTTTGGAGAGTGGTCCCATGGCTATGGGGATAAGAAACGAAAGATGGAGTTTCAAGCAGGAGGATCTAATGATAAAAGTGGGAAGAAAACTCAATGACCCACATGCCAAAACTGCGGGAAGTTACACCATGGGAACTACCTCAAAGGTATGGGGATATACTTAAAGTGTGTGAAAGAAGGACAGAATGATCAAGAGTGTAGAAAAGACATGAAAAGGAAGGAGAATGTGGCAGAAGAAAGGAGAGAACCACTCATGGTTCAATGCTACTACTGTAGGGAGCTAGGTAACTATGAAAGTTAGTGCACTAAACCTCGAGTTCTTGATGGTAATCAATGTCAGCAACCACCAAAGTCAAAGGAACAAGGGAAGGCTTGTTCCATCACTAATGTGGAGGTGGAGCATAATAATTAAGTTGTATAAGGTACACTTCTTATTCACTCAAGAATGGAAAAAGTATTATTTGATTCTGGTTCTATGCATTCCATTATATCTTTCAAGTTTTCTAGAACTATAGAATCTAATCCCCGAAACCTTAAAGTAGAGATATCTATAAAAATACCAAGTGGTGAAATCATTGCAACCCAATTGTTTGACTCTTCTCCTATTGGCGTATGTGGGAAGATTGTTCTGGAAAATCTCATAGTACTTCCCTTGGGGGGATTTGATACTATAATGGGAATGGATTGGCTCTTATTGTGTAGATCACATATCAACGGTCAGGAAATGGAAATATATTTTCATATTTTGAACCATCCCATGCTCCTATACACATGAATGGAATATCATGAATATCCATTTAAAAATCCTTCAATGGTGTAGGTGTTGATTCCCTATGATGAAGCAGACCTCGGCCAAATGGTTGAGTCAAATGAAAGTGCCAACCATGAGGAAATACCCATCATGAGGGAATATAGCGACATATTTCTTGATGTGCTACCCAGAATTCCCCAGGATCGTGATGTAGTGTTCTTAATTGAACTCATACCCGGAGCTACTCTTATCTCGAAGTGTCCCTATTGGATTTCTCCTATCGAACTGGAGGAGTTAAAGAAGTAGCTGCAAGAGTATATAGAAAAAGGGTTCATACTCCCTAGTGCATCTCTTTGGGGTGCGCTAGTGCTCTTTGTGAAGAAGAATGATGGAACAATGTGGCTGTGTATCGATTATCGGGAACTCAACAAGTTCACGATAAAGAACAAGTATCCTCTTCCAAGGATTGATGACATGTTTGATCAGTTAAGAGGTGCTCAATGCATCTCAATGGGGGATCTTCATTATGGATATCATTAGGTAAATGTGAAGAAGGATGAATTGATAAGACTGCCTTCCGAACATGGTATGGGCACTATGTGTTTTTGGTGATGCCCTTCGGCCTTACTAATGCCCCTGTAATCTTCATTGATTTGATGAATAGAGTCTTTAGACATTACCTCGACAAATTTTTGGTAGTGAATATTGATGATATTCTCATATACTCCAAGAGCAAGGAAGAACATGAAGAACATCTAATACATGTGTTGGAAACTTTCAGAAAGGAGAAGTTGTATGCCATGTTCAACAAGGGTGACTTTGGGATGAAACAAGTCACGTTATTGGGACATGTGATCACAAGTGAGGGAATTTCTTTGGATCCTTCAAAAACAATAGTGATTGAGGAATGGCCCAGACCCTGTAGTGTCATAGAAATCTATAGTTTTCTTGGATTAGCTGGGTACTACTGATGTTTTGTGAGAAATTTCTCATGATTGTCAAGAATGCTAACTAAGTAAACAAGGAAAGGGGTAAAGTATGTCTGAATGGAAGAATTTGAGGGAAGCTTCATGGAGCTTAAGAGAAGGCTAATCACTGCACCTGTACTCACACTACTAAAAAGTAGAGAATTTTTTGTGATATAAAGTGATGCTTCAAAGAAATGATTGGGTTTCGTACTCATGCATAATGGTTATGTGATAGCCTACACCTCACGATAGTTGAAGATCCATGAGAAGAACTACCTGAGACATGATCTAGAGCTAGTAGTGGTGATTTTTTCTTGGAAAATCTTGCGGCACTACCTTTATGGTGAGGAGTTTGACATATACACCGACCACAAGAGCCTAAAGTATATATTCACACAAAAGGATCTCAACATTCATCCAAGGAGATGGTTAGAGCTATTCAAGGATTATGATTTCTCTATTCACTACCATCCTTGAAAGGCGAACAAGGTAACTGATGCTCTAAGTAGAAAAGAACCCATTACTCTATCCATGTTATGGATTGAGAAAGAGCCTATCTCCTTAGATATTCAATGAGTGGATTTGGAAATCATAAGGGAAGGGGATACATCCTACCTTGCCCAAATTATTGTGCAACCATCCATCTTGGATAATATTAAGGAAGCACAAATGGATGATGTGGAGATACAAAAGAGGGTGAATGCAGTAAAGGAAGGGAAGTTGCAAGAGTTCCATATCGACGATGATGGTGTGATTCGGTTTGTAATGCAACTTTGTGTAACTTCATCACCCGGGATAAAGAATGAGCTATTGGATAATAAACATATCTCAACATTCTCTATCCATCCCGGGAGTACCAAGATGTACCGTGATCTCTAAGAACACATCTGTTGGGATAACATGAAGAAGAATATTATAGAATATATAGCAAGGTTCTTGGAATTTCAGCAAGTTAAAGTTGAGTGACCAAACTCTAAAGGTATGATGTAGACATTTCCTATACCCATGTGGAAATGGGACAATGTTACTATGGACTTTGTCATGGGTCTCCAAAAGATGTTGAAGGGAAATAATGTGATATAGGGTGTTGTTGACCGACTCACCCTGACTGCCCATTTTATCGCTATTCGGGATGATCTCGCTCATGAACAACATGCAGAGATATATGTGAAGGAATTGTAGATACTTCATGGTGTTCAAATCTCAATTGTCTCTGACCATTATCCAAGGTTCACATCTAAATTTTGGAGGAGCCTTCAACATGCTTTGAGTAATGAATTAAATTTCAGCATGGCATATCACCCCCAAACTGAAGGCCAATCTGAAATAACAATTCAGATGCTTGAAGACATGCCAAGTGTAAGAACCCGGTTCTAATTTTTGAGGTATGGGTTTCTTCTTTTCTCTTTTCCTTAAGTGTTTTTTTGAAAATAAGGAAAATGGGGGAAAATCCAAAATTTTTGGACTACACGCCGTGTACTATTCCAAATGCCGTGTACTTTTGGCCGTGTGGGATGAGTACACAGGGTGTGTAGCGATGTCGGCGACAAAGGGTGTAAAAACTGACTACATGCCGTGTAGTGGTATTTACACATCGTGTAGTCAGTCAGCAGGAAAATAGTAAGGTGGTGGAAGTAGCTGCCAGCTGCGCGATAGTACACACCGTGTAATCAGGAATACACGTCGTGTACTCATGTCGATCGATGAACAGTTAGGTGGTGCCACCAGAGGAACACTTAAATGATGGATGTACATGTCGTGTAGTCAAAAGTACACACCGTATAGTTTGTTTTTTTCTCTTAAGTGGGCAGTTGCCTCCCCTATTCACATGGAAGGCTTAGAACTGGAGTAAGGGAGCTCAGGAGGATGGAAAAATCTGTGTGGATCAACCAATCGAGCACCAGGTATCTAATCCCACTTCCGTCGATCACGTTGGAACCGCACGAGTACACCCTTCCTTCTCCATGCATAGTTATTTCCAATTCTTCCTCTAAGGGAAGTTATTTGAGTTTGAACAGGTTTTCTTCAACATTAGATCTCCATATTTCTTGGGAGTTTCTGGAAGCGACGTTTGAGTATACTGATCAGGGGCTTTTAAGGTAGGTGGCTTGGTGTTAGATTTCCCAACTGCTATGTGTTTTGTGTATTTTGTGCCACGAACCCATGTTGGGTTGTCCTGTGGATGAGGCCTTGGATATTTTTAAAACCTATAATTTTATATGTAATTAAATGTGATCATAAATTGTTGTATGCGATCGTTGCTGGGATCCAGGACCACCCCGATGGTGCATTCCTCTGTTTAGCCGTTTGGCCAGGATACCCGAGGGTATGAATTTGTAATAATTTTTACTGAATTAACTTGAGAGTAATTGTATGTAAATGATTGTTATATGTTGGGAATGTCCCATATACTTGTTTAGACCGAGGGCAGTGTTTTACTTATCCTGAGGACAGGGCATCTTTTAGCCTGAGGGCAACATCTTCCGTGACTGTGGGCAAAAAACTTTGTGACTGAGGGTGACACTTTGTACGCCTGAGGGAAATATATGTCATTCATGTGGGCAATTACCTGCGGGTTACATTTCTAATTACCTGAGGGTAAGGGTCTGCGTGTCTGAGGACACTGACTATTACATAGAAAATTCACTATGGTGGTTTTATTTTATTGAATGATTAAATGAATAATAAAATGGAAATATAACTGATAAAGTTAGATACTTTTGAGTATTTCATAGTTTATTGCATTTTACTACAGCATACTGTTGTTTCATATTTTCACATAGTTGGGCATGTGACTTTGGTGGGTGCCTACTGGGATTTATTTCTCACACCCTGTTTGGGTCATGTCATCTGCCGAAACAGATTACATTTCTGCAGGTGTAGATAATGGAAAGGGTCCCAATGCTAGTACTTGATTGATGTTGAGGAGTAGGGGAGCATAGGACCTAGCTTAGACTCGCGATGCTACCGGCTATTTTTGTTTTGTTTTGTTGTACTCTGTATTGTACTTTACTATATTGTTGTGTAACATGTTCTAGCTATTTTCTTAGAACTTGATACATGTTGAATCATTATCTATATAATTGTTGGTTATCTTTTACTGCAGTTGTTAATATTAAATGTGAATTGTTTATTGATTCCATTTTTGTTGTGTGATTTTTATTTTATTCCACTATGCTACACTTTGAAAAATGAGGGCATTGTTTCCCCACTATCTTACCTGGTCCCTCGCTGCTAGTCGGCAGCCTCTGGTGTTTGGGGAAATGCGCTTGAGGTCATGTGACCAACCGGGTTCGGGGCACCCGTTGAGTTGCACCTGGATCCGGGATATTACAAAGTGGTATCAGAGGGATTCTTTTCATTGACTTAGTATTTGGAGCCTTAGACAGGGATAGGAAGGGAACAATAGTTGGTAATAATCCGTGCCCATGCGTAGCTAACCCATGTACAGGGAAAAGACAGTCTACCTCGTATTTTGATATTCATATGATTTTGCAAATTTTACAATTGATTTGATTTCACTGTTGGGTGACACACTTGTGATTGTGCTATTTATATTTTATCCATGGGTTTTATTTAGTTGCAACCTGATGAGATGAGGGTATGCCATCTCACACATCATTTAGGCACATGCTTGGAATCACATGCCATGCATAGTTTCTATGCAACTTAGGTGTATTAGCAATTTCATGTTCTTGTGATAGTTGTTGTTCTAGAAAATCATGTTGTTGTGATAGACGCTTTGATAAATACCTTCTATGTGATAGGGTATTTTTGTGTGATCTGGTTATTAGAATGAACGCCAAAATTTGGTTTTTGGGGAGTATGGGCCCCCATTTACTGGAATTTGGTGGTTCATTGACTGTTTATTTTATGATAACACAAATAAGATGCCAAACTTTGATTCATGGGGAGTATGGGCCCTCAAGGATTGGAATTTGGCACTTAGGTGTTGCTTTCAGTATTTTCTGGGTTCCTGAGAAGTTTCTGAGGCATACTATCAAGAAAACCCAGTATACATGCCAGGTAGTTCTTTGATCACGCCGTATATGTTCTTCTGTTCGGGAAGAAAAGAATTTTTTTAAGTAAATGCCATGTACCCTAAGTACACGTCGTGTAGTCTCTTCCCGTGTCATGGACCTTGTGGACGTGGACATGGGGAGGGAATGTCTGGGGTAAAACATGACGTGTACCTGATGTACACGCCATGTAGTGTTGACCCAGAGACCCGACTGTGTAACTAACAAACATGGGCTGCTGTAATCTTTTTTGAACATGCTGTTTCAATGAAGAACACATCGTGTAGTGTGACATGGGGACCTTGTCTTTTAACTAACAATACGGGTCAAGGTAATCCTTTTGTGTACACGTCGTGTGTATATGGAACACACAGTGTAGTTTGAGCTGTGTATCCGGCCGTGTAACTAACAACATGGGTCGGCGGAGCTCGTCTATTACACGCCATGTACCTGTGGGACACGCCGTGTAGTCTTGTTCTAAGACATAGCTTGTGGTGTTACCCGTGTGGTTATGGAAACGAGGTAGTGTACATGCTGTGTGTGGGTATAAAACGCCATGTAGTATCAAGTCGAGTAGTCGGCAATGTCACAAACGACACGGGCAGTTGGAAATTTACACCATACATGCCGTCTATCTTATATACACGCAGTTTAGTTTAGTTAAACGGGATCCATGTGGCTAAGCTGTGTAGAAGGACTCGGGCAGGGGAAGAGAAGTCAGGTACACGCCGTGTAGTCAGTATACACGCCGTGTAGTCTTGTTTTTCAAATCATGAGAAGCCTTCTTCCTCCTGTTTCCCTTTTAGTCCCCCCATTTTTCAAACTGTGATAAATGTGGATCTATGGTGTGCATTTAAACTTGTAGTGTCTTATCGCAGAGATGACCACACATTGTTCTCTAGGAGAGCGGGGATGATTATACTCTAGAGATGGTGGGCCATGGGCTACCAGTGGTTCCTCTAGCAGAGCTAGATGCGGCGCCAGCTGTTATACTGGACATAGGCGCAGAGGCGCAGTTCCATGAAGGCTTTATGCGGTTCATGCAGACCATTCAAGGAGCACCTCCAGCTGCCACATCTATGGCTGAGCTGACTTGTATCTTCTAGCAGCAACATCTGGCTACGTTATCAGGGGATGGCGGACCATAGGCTACGAAGTCTTGGTTGGCGTATATGTAGACTATTTTTTAGAATATCGAGACGCCTACAGGGCATAGGGTCAAGCTTGCAACATATATGTTGTGTGATTCTTCCAAGAGGTGGTGTGATGTTACCACCCAGTCACAGCATCATAGGGACATGGCGTGGGAAGATTTTCCAGCAGTCTTATATGAATTCTTCTTTCCAGAGATGCTGAGGGAAGATATAGCTCGAGAGTTCATGAACCTACAGCAGGGAACTATGTCAGTGATGAACTATTCTACTCGTTTCACCACACTTTTGCATTTTGCACCCATTCTGGTGGGTGTTGAGACGTTGAGGGCTAGACTCTTTGAGGATGGTCATTGTTATGACATCCAAGCACCAGTGAATGTTTTTAGGTTGCCTTCAGTACATGCTATTGTGAACCAGGTGCTGATTACAGATAGGAACCTTCAGAAACTAGTGGGGCATGCAAGGGCGGTTCAGCACCCGTTTCTGGTACTATTTCTACTGGAAAGAAGAATAGACGGATGGACTTCTCACATGGTGGAAGTACCAACCAAAAGGATGTTTCGGGTGGTCAGGTCAGGTGCTACCAGTGTGGTAAATTGGGTTATAAGAGACTGTAGTGTCCACGTGATCCAGTGGAGTGCCGATCTTGCAGCAAGATGGGTCATCTACAGCTCTTTTGTAGGGAGTTTCCACCAGTGGCTAGTGAGAGGGGTTCTGTACAGACTCTGCGTGCGGGAACAGGACCAACAGCTTCACACCAGTCAAAAAACTAGAATATGTCAGAGCGTGTAGGCAGGGATGGTGGTCGTGGCCATGGTAGCCAGACACTAGGATCTCAGAGGCAGTAGGGCGGGATAGCTTAGGGTAGCCAGACTATGTCGCAGGGTCATGACACTGGGACGACGTATGCAGTGAAACAGACCCAATAGGAGAAGGATCCCATAACTTCTACTGTTAGAGGTACTATTCTAGTAGCTTCTGTCTTATCTTCAATACTTTTTGATATGGGTGCAACGCAATGTTTCATATCTGTTCCCATTGTGGAGAGCCTCGGGATCTGTTTTTATTCTTCTTCTGTTGTTATGACACTAGACACTCCGTTGGGAATGAGAATGGCTGTTGTGCATCAGTGAAAGGAGTTCCCCCTTGAGGTTGGATGGTGTCACCTTCTATTGGACCTCTATTTATTAGAGATCACAAGCTATTATGTTATTCTCGGGATGGACTAGTTGGTTCCCTTCCAAGCCTTTGTAGACTGGTATCATCGCAGGGTGATCTTCACATCACCAGAGGGCGGAAAGTTTCTATACAATGGTAAATGGGATGTTCAGGCGAGTCGAGCTGGACCAGAGCATCGTGGGTGAGGTGGAGTCACATCCCAAATGGCGAGTTTATATCTGGATGATCAGGGGACTTGTCAAACGGTTTCCCCTCCAGTGGTTGATCGTTTCAGGGATGTATTTCCAGACGACTTTTCATGTCTACCTATAGAGCGTGAGGTGGATTTATTGATTGGGCTTGTGCCAGGGGTAGCACCAGTGTCCATTCCTCCTTATAGGATGGCTACACCAGAGTTGCAGGAGCTTAATAGGTAGTTAGAGGATTTACAGTCAAAGGGTTTCATCTGACCCAGTACTTCTCCTTAGGGTTTTCCTGTCCATTTTGCGAAGAAGGCGGTTGGTACCCTCAGAATCTGTGTGGATTATCAAAAGCTGAACCAGCTGACGGTTAAGAACCGATATACCTTGCCGAGGATTGATGATCTTTTTGATCAACTTTGTGGAGCACGAGTGTTATCGAAGATTGACTTGAGGCCAGGATATCATCAGCTGTGCGTGAGACCATTGGACATACCAATTACATCTTTTTGGAGCAGATATGGTTTATACAAGTACGTAGTTATGCCTTTTGGACTCACGAACGCACCAGCGGTTTTCATGGCTCTGATGAATTGTGTGTTCCATCCTTATCTAGATTCTTTTGTGGTAGTATTCGTGGACGATATCTTGGTGTACTCTCACACTCGACATGACCATGACACCCATCTTGAGATCATATTGAGTACACTAAGAGAGCATCAGCTATATGCTAAGATCTCAAAGTGCCACTTTTGGTTGGACCAGATTTTCTTTCTTGGTCATATCATATCAGAGGTAGGAGTTGCAGTAGACCTAGAGAGAGTGATATTAGTAGTTTCCTAGGAGCAGCATAAGAACGTGTTTGAGATACGATGTTTCATGGGGCTGTATGGTTACTACAGACGCTTCATACAGGACTTATCCTGCTTAGCAACACAATTAACGGGTCTGACTAAGAATGGTGTGAAGTTCGTTTGGTCAGAAGCTTTCAAGAAAGCCTTTCAGGGCCTTAAAGGAAGGTTGACATCAGCACCAGTACTGATACTTCTAGAGAAAGGGAAGATCTATACAGTTTACTGTCACACATCAGGTATTAGGCTGGGAGCAGTGTTGATGCAGGCCGATGGAGTTGTTGCATACGGTTCTTGGCAGTTGAGGACACATGAGTGGAATTACCTAACACATGATCTCGAGTTGGCTGCAGTTTTTCATGCGTTGCGCTGTTGGAGACATTATCTCTTGGAGGAGCATTTTGTGGTTTTCACAGACCAAAAAAGTCTCAAGTATATTTTTACTCAGTGTGACTTGAACATGAGATAGCGAAGGTGGGTCGAATACCTACTGTCTTTCGATTTTGAGCTTTCCAATCAACCTGGTAAAGGTAATGCAGTAGCTGATGCACTGAGCATGAGTACTCAGATACAGGCGGTGCAGGAGGCCATTGGTGAGTGGCATCTCATGGCTTTGTTCTCTGAGATGCATTTTGAGGTGCATGACAGTCATGGGAAGACCTATCTTTCTTCTTTAGCAATGACTTTTAACCTCCTAGATAGAGTGAGGATGAGACGACTATCTGATTCGGAAGGCCTAGTTCTATGGGAGTCGGTGGAAAGTGAGGACCCTTCTCCAAGATGGACGATAGGCGATGATGAAATTCTTCTTTTCCATGGATGAGTGCGGGTTCTAGGGGATATAAATGAGTATTTGATGCGGGAATTTCATGCTTCATCTTGGGCAGTTCATCCCGAGGTTACCAAGATGTACCTTGACTTGCGACGTCAGTACTGGTGGCCGGGTATGAAGAGAGAAGTAGATGTTTTTGTTACGATGTGTTCCACCTGTCAGCAGGTGATGGTGGAGCATCAGAGGCTAGCCGGACTGTTACAACAGTTACACATCCCAGAGTGGAAATGAGATGATTTCGCGATTGACTTCGTGACTGGGTTGCTGAGATCCCCTCGAGGCAATGATGTCATGTGGGTTGTTGTGGACAGACTCAAAATGGTAACTCAATTTTTTCCTATCAAGGAGACCTTCGGAGTTGATGAGCTCAAAATATTGTATATCCAAGAGTTCGTACATCTTCATGGGGTCCCTCATTATATTATTTTAGATTGGGATGCCCATTTTACGTCTCGTTTCTAGCAGAGTTTTCAATGAGCACAGGGTACATAGATGCTTCTGAGCACAACTTACCACCCTTAGACCGATGGCCAATCAGAGCATACGATACAGGTGCTAGAGGACATGCTGTGTGCATGCATCCTAGACATTGGGGGCTCTTGGGAGAAGCACATACCCCTAGTTGAGTTTTCCACCAATAAAATTTTCCAAGAATCTATTGAGATGACACCATACGAGGCTTTATATGGTAGGTCATGCCGATCACCTTTGTGCTGGTTAGAGGCTGGTGAGGCAGCTTTACTGGGACCATGTCTCATGTAGAAGACTTCAGAGCAGGTCCAGTTGTCTCAGAAGCGGATGACTACCGCATAGTCTCATTAGAAATCTTATGCTGAGCATCGTAGACGACCTTTAGAGTTTGTGGTTGGGGATCAGGTTTTCTTGCGTGTTTCACCAAGGCTGGGACACATACGGATCAGGAGACAGGGTAATCGTTCACCGAGGTATGTGGGGCCATTTGAGATTCTGGAGAGAGTCGGGCTGGTTTCCTATCGGTTTCAGTTACTGTAGAGGTACCAGGCCATGCACGACGTCTTCCATGTATCTCAGTTGTGCCGCTATCATTCCCACCCATCTCACGTCTTTCAGGAAAAAGAGGTTGAGCTTAAGATCGATGCATCTTTTGAGGAGCTTCTGATTCGTATCGTTGATAAGAGCACGAAGGTTCTCCAAGTCCGGTCAGTTCCTCTCATATGGGTGCTATGTTAGCATGGGCGAGTGCATGACAAAACATAGGAGCGGGAGACCGACATATGTGCTCAGTTTCCAGAGATTCTCTGAGCTTTATCTTCTCCACCCTTGGAAGTGAAATTTGGGGACCAATTGCTTTAAGGTGGTAAGTTTGTAACAACCCGGTTCTTATTTTTGAAGTACGATTTTCATCTTTTCTCTTTTCCTTAAGTGTTTTTGTGAAAATAAGGAAAATGGGGGAAAATCCTAAAATTTGGGACTACTCACCATGTATTATTCCACATGTCGTGTACTTTTGGCCATGTGGGATGAGTACAAAGGGTTTGTAGCCATGTCGGTGACGAAGGGTGTAAAAATCGACAACACACCGTGTAGTGGTATTTACACGCCATGTAGTCAGTCGGCAGGCAAATAGTAAGGTGGTGGAAGTAGCCGCCAGCTGCGTGACAGTACTTGCCGTGTAATCAGGAATACACGCCGTGTAGTCATGTCGATGGATGAAGAGTTTGGTAGTGCTGCCAGAGGAACAATTAAATGAGGGAAGTACATGTCATGTAGTCAAAAGTACATGCCCTATAGTTTTTGTTTTCACTTAAGTGGGAATTAGCCTCCCCTGTTCATAGGGAAGGCTTAGAACCGGAGGAAGGCATCTTGGGAGGATGACCGAATCATTGTGGATCAACCGATCAAGCACTGGGAATCTGATCCCGCTTCCGTCGATCATGTCGGAACCGCACGGGTAAGCCCTTCCTTATCCATGCATAGTTCATTCCAATTCTTCCTCTAAGGGATATTATTTTATTTTTAACAGGTTTTCTTCTATGTCAGATCTACGTAGTTCTTGGTCATTTCAGGAAGCGACATTCTAGTATACTGATCAGGGGCGTCTAAGGTAGGTGGCTTGATGTTAGATTTTCCAACTGCTATTTGTTTTGTGTATTTTGTGCCACGAACCCATTTTCGGGTGTCGTGTTTCTGAGGGCTTGGCTATTATTAATATCTAGAATTGTATAGGTAATTAATTGTGATAATAAATTGTTGTATGGGATCGCTACTTGGATCTAGGACCACCCCGAGGGTGCATTCCTCTGTTTAGCCATTTGGACAGGATACCTGAGGTTATGCATTTGTAATAATGTTTATTGAATTTCCTTGAGAGGAATTGTATGTAAATTCTTGTTATATGTTGGGCATGGACCGATTACTTGTTTTTCCCGAGGGTAGTGTTTTACTTAGCCTTAGGGCAGTGCATCTTTTAGCCTGAGGGCGACATCTTCTGTGCTTGTGGGAAATAGGCTCTGTGCCTGAGGGAGACACTTTGTACGCCTGAGGGAAATATCTGTCATGCCTGTGGGCAATTACCTGTGGGTTACATTTCTGATTACCTAAGGGTAAGGATTTGCATGTCTGAGGACACTGACTGTTACACAGAAAATTCAATATGGTGGTTTACTTTTATTGAATGATTAAATGAATAATAAAATGGCAATATAACTTGTATAGTTAGATAATTTTGATTACTTCTTAGTTTATTTCATTTTACTACTTCACAGTGTTGTTGTATATTTTCACACAGTTGGGAATGAGCCTTTGGTGGGTGCCTACTGGGATTTATTTCTCACACCGTGTTTGTGTCATGTCTTCAGCCCAAATAGATTAGGTTTCTGTAGGTGTGGGTAAGGGAAAGGGTCCCTATACAGGTACTTGATTTCTGCAGAGGAGTAGGGGACCCTAGGACCAGGCTTAGTCTCGCGATGCTACTGGCTGTTTTGTTTTGTTTTGATGTACTCTATATTGTACTGTACTTTATTGTTGTGTAACACGTTCTGGTTGTTTTCATAGAACATGAGACATGTTGCATCATTATCTATATAACTGTTGGTTATATTTTACTGCAGTTGTTAATATTAAATGTGAATAGTTTATTGATTTCATTTTTGTTGTATGCTTTTTATTTTATTCTGCTGTGCAACACTTTGTCAAATGAATGAATAGTTTCCCCAATATCAGACTTGGTCCCTCGCTGTTAGTCGGCGCCTTCGGCGTTTGGGGAAATGCCCTTGAGGTCATGTGACTAACCAGGTTCGGGGCACCCATTGAGTGGCACCTGGATCCGGGACGTTACACCAAGAGCCTTCTCTCTTGAATTCAAAGGTGGTTGGGATCAGTATCTCCCATTGGTTGAGTTATCATATAGAAAAATATCACACTCGAGTATTCAGATGGCTCTATATGAAGCTCTGTATGGAAAGCAATGTAGAACTCCGACCTGTTGGGATGAAGTTGGAGAAAGAAAGCTACTTGGAACCGATCTTGTGCAAGAGATGACAGAAAAGGTCGAAGTCTTCCAGAAACACATCATAGTTGGTCGAAGTCAGCCAATGAGATACGCTGACAACCGTCGAAGGAACTTGGAGTTCGACATTGGAGGTAATGTCTTCCTTCGAATATCTCCATGGAAGAGAGTTATGCGATTTGGGAAGAAAGGGAAGCTAAGCCCAAGGTACATTGTCCCATTTGAGATCCCTGACCACATAGTATTTGTGGCCTATCGGCTTGAACTTCCATGGAATATGTCTTGAGTTCATGATGTTTTTCCCGAATCACTCTTGAGGAATTATATACCTGATCCCTCACATGTACCAAACTCAGAGGTGGTGTAGCTGGAAAATGATCTCTCCTATGAGGAGAAGCCAGTAAAGATTCTGGATCTGAGAGATAAGGCTCTACGCAACAAGACAACCCATCTTGTCAAAGTGTTGTGGAGGAACCATAATTTTGAGGAAGAAACATGGGAACCAGAATAGGCGATGAAGGAGATGTACCCTCCCCTGTTTATGTAAAACAAAATTTCAGGGGCGAAATTTTCACTAGGGGGGAAGAATGTAACAACCCAAAGTTTTTCAATGGAATTTACCATCTTATAAATACGTCATAAAATCACATGATAACCCACCATAATGAACTACTAAGTGCAAAGTGACCTTTAAGTATAAGTTTGTCACTTCTGTGTTTGGAATTTTGAAAATCTGACATACACGGTTGTGTTCAAGATGACTTTTGGAGTCTGTTAAAACAAAATCAATTTTTTGTGAATAGTAACATACCCTTATGAATAGTAACATAACATTATGAATAGTGATATACCCTAATTAATAGTAATTTTACCTATTATAGTATAAAAATAATATTCAAGTTATTGTATGTTGTACCTATATTTTAGAATAAGTAAATGAATGTTTTAAAACTGTTTTTTAGTAATAAACCATGATTTTAATTAAATATTAAATTACTCATATTTAGAAAATTATTTTTGAAAAATGGGAATCATTTTTGGATTCTACACATCAAAAAATTGTTGGGTTAAATTTTTGGGATTTTCCTGAAATACATAAATTTTTGATGAATAGTGAAATACCGTAATTTACAAAAATAAGCTAAATAAGCTAATTATAGAGTCATGTGTGATGTTAAACAGATGTAATCTCACTTGGTTCGGAATCACATGATAAAATTACTATTATTGGTCATTCAAGACTCACAATTCCTTGTCTTTGGGGAAATTAATAAACTAATGAATTTTATATTAATGAAACCCCTCTCCCCTCCACTATAAAAACCACCCTTCACACCCTCATTTCGTCACACCTCTCAAGCTCCAAGACTTCTCTAAACTTTTCCCAAACATCTTCCCTATCCCCTCTCCCATGTCCAAGAGCTTTTTGTCTCATCAAAATACCAAGACTATATTCCTTAAGGAGGATCTCAAGATGAGGGTTTAAGAGGTAATTTCTCTCCCTCTTCTCCTTTAATTTCCTTTCAAGTTCATGTTCATTTATTCATCTCTCCCCACCTATCTTCATCCAAATGGTATTTTAACTCTAGTATTATACATTTACTGTAATGTTATGATTCTAATGGGATATTAAATCATCCAACCCATTTCCCTCTTCCTTTTATTTTATTAAAAAGAACATTATTCGTGAGGTGTTAAATTATCATCTTCAAGAATGGAATGCTTTCTTATTCAATTTCAACCTTCATATATGGTCATGAAACAATTTTTATTGTTTTTGAAGAATATGTTATTTGTATTATGTACTATTTCTAGTTCTATAAATAACTTATGGACATATTACTTAGTGATAAATAAAAACAAGTTCGTTGTGATCGAAAAACCGCCCAAATTAACACAAGAAATCACTATTTAATTCTTATCTAATGATTCATCCAAATAGATATAATATGATTAATTATAAAATAATTCAATATACATAAATATTATTAATAATATGTAATATCTGTTTGGATGTTTACCCATGATCTACCTGAACGTCAATTTAAGAATACAAGTGAACCACTCAATAAAAACCCATAAAAACAAACATTCTCGAACAATGTTTTAAAACACTGAAACTCATACAAAGGCACATGAAATAACTTAATGAAACCATAATTAACCATATTAAGGTAAAAAAGGTTCTATATTTCTAATTAATGAATATAAAGTCATTATACAAGACATTAAAGAGTAGGAAGCATTCAGATACAACTTAATGGGAAATTCTCGAACCCAACTTCCATCCTTCTGGTTCTCCCTCTTGCATTCCATTTTTGAGATGGTTACTCCTTAAAGATAATTTCTTCATCATTGTCTTTACTTTTCCAGGATATAAATTTTTGTACCTGGTATTTATGTCAAACAAAATGTTTTCCAAAATAACTCTTCTTTTAAGAACACACCTTTTACTTCTCACTCAAAGTGGACAGTTCTTGTAACATGTATGTTCTTCCCTCTTTCTTTTGGGAACCCAAAGTTTATGAATGTGTTTTTTGTGAGATGTAACACATTATTTTCCTTCGATTAGTTATATTCAATTTTGAAATATGTTCTATGTGGCAAGCATGATAATGATAATATTATCATATCACGGGTGTGCCTGGAATTATATAGTGAAATATGAACGTTTCAAAGTGACAGGTGCGCCCAGAATTTTACAGTTCTCCAATGCATTGGGTAAAGTGATGAATCTCATGAGTGAATATGAAATTATGTGTGAACAAGATTATAGATTGGTTCACAAGTATTTGTTATAGTTAACAACTAAGGCATGATGTTTCATTTTATGCATTTCCACATTTCAAGTCTTTTATTTATGCTCTTATCATGTTCATGATCTTTTTCCTATGTCGTGATTATGCTCACCCCATGCTATATTCTTCTTATCTATCCTCTTACTGGTCTTTTGATCACCCCTTTTGAAGTATATCCTCATATGGCTATATGTACTAAGGAGAGGTGAAGTGCCAATAAGAATCTAGAGAAGAAGAAATTAAATAAATGTTTATGCGTGATGTTGTAATTGCTATGTTTGGTCCTATTTTTCCAAAGACACTAAACCATTGGATCCTCTATGTGTAATACTATTAAGTTTTTTACCTTTAAAATGATGTAAAAGTATTGTAATAAAAGGAAGGTCCACTATAAGGAACATCATATTCTTTTTATACCTTTACATAATGATAAGGTAAAATAATATAAAAGAAAATATCATCTTATACCACTTTGTAATGTACTAACCCTATTCTATAGGTCAGTTACCTAATCTGGTAGGTCACATTACCTAACACATGCCTCCCCATTTGCAATAGACTTCCAACTGTAACCTAGGCTATAATATTGAAAACTTGGGGATACTATAACCTCTTTATTAAAGAAACGCAACATCAGAAATAAATAAATAATATCCAACTTATAATAAACAATAACTAGAATAATTCCATAACAAATATAGACTGGTATCACATGACTAAATCGAACAGGAATTCAATATCAAAACTGAATAAGTAAATATGGAATGAAATAAATGTGATATGTTTCTATTGAAAAACCAAAATAATGAAAATTAGAACTCCCAAGTAGGTTTCAACATCATTTGATTCCCAATCTAGGATCCATTCACACTCGACAATCTAAAATAGGTCCATTTCCCTTAACATATCCTACTAAAATGAAGTCTAGTTGGGTACCAATTCATAATCATGAGTAGGGTGTCAGTATAATAGAGTAGTCCACCATAAAAAGTTTCTACAAAATATCCAATTTATAATAGTGTATACCGTTTTTAAAATAATTACGTTTGATAATAAATTAAAAAAATACTCCATAAAATTATTCTCTATTTCAAAACATAAATATTGGGTTCACCATGAAACCCAAACCATTAGTACCAGCTTCGGCCGATGCCAGAGTTTGAATCATCCCCAAAGTGATATCAAATTTCATTCCATCATTGATTTTCATTATTTTATTAATTTAAATTATATCATTTAGACCACATACCTCAAGGTTGATGATGGACGTTCACCAAAAGTAAATCCCCAAATTGAAGTAGAAATATAAGAATCACAAGGGTGTAATAGAAATAGGAGGAAAACCTACGTTCAAGATAAATACTATTTGGATCCATGAAAACATCGATCTAAACCTTATCCAATGGTTTGAATATTATTACTCTTCATCCGAAAATAGATATAAGAGAGAGATAGATGAATTAGTGAAGTAAATCACATTGTAATGAGAATCTAATCCTTTAATCGGATATTTGATTCATCATGAATGTGGTTTGAGGATCCTTGAAATCCAACATGGAGCCTCTAAAATCATTAGAAATAGGTTAAGTCCAAGATTGAGTGTTTAGGGATAATAACTAGGGGGTTGGGAATTTAATATAAAATTCAGGTTTATTAAAAACATGTGTACATTATTTACTAAGAAGGGGCACATGGTTTTCTAAACCATGAACCTTAATAGTGCACCTTTTCCTAGGGGTCACACTATTTACCCTAAGTGCAATAATTTTTGAAAATTATTGTTCCAACAGTTAAAACCCCATACTATTTCAGGGATCATGGTTTGGGAGGGTGGTTTGAGGATTCGACCAAAACGTGCACCAGTAGTGTAACACAACCTATCTCCCAAAAACAAGATGCATGTTTTCCTGGTCCAGACTATACAATTTTCTCTAACTGTGTACCAAATTTGGATAGGCCCTTTATTTTATAATATTATCCAATTTTACCTAAAAAATTTCCATCGTAAAAAAAAACACTTACCTAATAAAAAAATGAAATGAGTTTCTAAAAATGATCATAATTCATCTTCAATGTGGTTGGGGTCTTGTACTTATAATCTGATGAAAGGGATATTTTTCTAGGAAAAAAATTCATTTCATTACCAAAACATATTATATTCTATTATAAATAATACTTCATTAATATTTCAAACAAAATTATTCTCTCCCCAGTTTCCAAAGGTAGGTAAATCGGTCTCAGATGCCAACTATAGAGACCCATTCTGTATATAGCTAAATATTACATATTATTAGATTAATAAAAAATATATAACACTGATATTCTTACCATTCCCGTATAGGTTTAGTGTTTTTTGAAAACATGATTCACAAATAAATACATAATAATAGTTTGACTTAATATCCCATTATTTTTTCCATAACATGAATCCTTCATAGAAAATTTGTACATAAAACCTTAATCCATAGCATAGGCAAGGGAATCATTAAAAATTTTGAGGTTAAATTCTCATTAAGGGAATCTAATGGAGATATCAATAATAAATTAAGGAAAACATGTGCATAATGATATGATATCATTATTATAACATTTAAAAACCATTTCCATTATATCATTGATCAAAATCAAGAGTCAAAGCCTAATTAAAGCAAGTTTATAAGACAAAAATAATAATGGTATCAAATATGATGAACTATAACACAATAACATTGGAATAGTATATATGTATTTTTCATACACATAATTATCGAAATTCAATTCCTTAGTCAATGAGCATTAAAATGACTATAAATGATTATTGGGTTCAATCCCTATTCCATTAAATCCTTATTCAAGGGTCACACCCAAAAATAACATAGTGAGAAGAGATCTATACTGAACTAGGATCACTTCCAATCAAATCTGTATTATTTCATGAGGTAATAATATAAAACCAATGCATTAGAGAGATATGTAATTCTAGGACCACCCATCACATTATGAAAATCATATATACACATGAATAATAGTCATAAATTATTCACCATTTCAAAATATGTGGTAAGTAAATGGGTTTCATAAAGATTTTATAATTTCACTATAGCATAACCTATAGAAAATAAAATGGTTTCATAATGTACTAATGATATCATAATAAACCCATGGTTAATAAATTGGTATTAAAGAATCATCGATAAATAATCATCATCATATGAAATCCAAATATTAAATCATGATTTTATCATTAGATCAAATCCCCAATAATACATAACCAATGTCAACAGATGTTATCATAGATGAAATGTTCCATTAAAAGAACACATGAACATTTGAGGAAGAATATACCATTTTCACATTGAAAAAAATATTGAAAATATTAAAATAAAAAAATTAAACCAATAATGGAAGCATAAAATCAATGGTCGGTCATGTAGGATGTAAATTCTATTGATGTTGTGAATGTTTGAATAATGAATCCTTTCATATTTTTGGTAAAAAGTTTAAATAACCCCATTCAAAAATAAATAATTTTAAAAAAATTAAAAAAAATTTAAATATGGGTAAACTTTTTAATGAATAATTATTCTAGAATATAAAAAATGGATTTAAAAGAATTTTTAAAAAACAAGATATTAGACGAAAATGGAATTTCTTCTAAATAAAAAAATAATCCTAGATTTCCATTAAAATATTATATATATATATATATTTATTTATTTATTGAGTACATAATGGGATTGAAATTGAAGGAAAAAATTTAATTTAATTTAATAACCATAGATTAATAAATTTAATGATATTATTCAGTGGTATATGAGGAAATTTCACCATTGAAAAATTAATCATAAACATTCACAATAAAATATGAGATTATAACATAATACATTTTCTATGAGTTAGACATTCATGGAAAAACATTTATCCTCCAGTATAATAAATATAAATTTATTATGATTATATTCCATAGTTTTATACATACTTATAATAACATATATTATCAATTTATATCATTTTAACACATATTTATTAATAAATCAATATTAATATCATCTTACCATTTTGTTATATTTTTCCATTTTCATAATAATTTCCGATCAGTAGTTACATTACTTATTTATTTATCATAGTTCCATAATATTCATAATGTTAAATATTATATAGAGGCCATATATATTCATTTTTTTTATATATTTATTAATAAAAGGTAACTATGGACATATAAATTACACCGTTTATGGAGACATTATGTTGTACATTAAAATGAAAGATGTTTCTACATTTCGATGGATGTAGAAAAAGAATTTAAAATAATAATTAACCATTATATAATAAATATTATATCATATAAATCATATATATAAATTACAACTATAATTTTTTCAATCCATATAAAGCAGTAATGAAAAATTAATCTCATCACTTCATGGAGGTGGAAGTCTACACATACGAAAGGGTGATGATAACATTTTCCAACAGATAGATGGTAAGAAAAAAATATTATATTATAATTATATACACATAAATATTTTATATATATCTTTTAAAATAAATTTACTGATCATAATAACAATTCTAAAAATATGGTGATTAAAGATGAGTTGTATTACTCTGTGGAGGTAGTAGTCCACACGTACGCAAAAGTGATACTTTAACGTCTCATTTGATGAAATATAGGGAGACAATTAGTGTTTAAATTAATATAAAAACATTTTAGTATAATTAATGTTCTAATTATATTATAATATTTTTAATAACATATATTTAGATGATCTAAAGATGAAAATAAATCAAAAGAGGTCGAGAAAGATGATTGCCTCTTCTTTGGTACGACACGATTAGATTGATACCTAATGTCCCATAGAATCGAATTTTATGATTAAAAACTACTATAAAAATATGAAATTGAATATTATAAGGATATTAGGTTTGTTCAGTTTGAGATATATGGATTAAAAGGGTATAATGAGATGAGATAGGGGTGTCCTTTTTAAGTGGGGTAGATGACACACTTTGAATTTCTTAAATGTTTAAACTATAATAATTTAATTTTAAATCCATATTATTAAAACTATAAAGATATTAATTTTTCATACAATTAAACGTAATGTGGACATAATTTTCATTTAACAAGGTTTTATTTGGAAAAAAACCATATTTAATTGGTTTAACCCCTAGAGTGAACCAATTAAACATTAACAGTAGTGGGAAATTATAAAGTATTTATCTATAAATTATGATTAAAACTGAATGAATACTTATAAACCTATTATTAAACATTACATAAAAAATAATAAATCAATTTTATCAGATTAAATTAATATAATTTATGGAATTAAATTTCTAATTAATCTCACAATATTCCATGAAATGCATTCTTAGAGGAAAATGATTTTCTTATTTATAAAAGGTTTTAATACAAAAATCATACATGAAATTAATTATAATGAACTTAGTTGGAATAAAAATAATATAATTTAAGTACTTTTAACTTTTTTTAAATGATATAAATCTTGGTACATTAAATAATATAAAGATATTTTTCATAAAAATTCAATATTTTTTCAATATTCATAAAAAATTAAAATTTATTGAAAATTATGAAACATTATATATAGTCATATTTTGAAAGAAATTATTAAAAAAAAGAATTGAAATATTTAAAATAAATTTTATATAACTGGAGGAATTTAATAAAAAAAATTCACATCAAAAAAATGAAAAATCATTATTTTGGATTTTTTTTTAAAAAATCACAAAATCGATTGAATAAAAATTAGGTACTCATTTATAAATGAGGTTTCATTATATAAATACATAAATCCAAATTTTAAAATTTTTTCATTACTATTCATTAAAATAATTTATTTTCTATTCTATAACTATAAACTATATTATGGTTCATTTAGTCATCGTGTTCCGTAAATGGAAAGATATCGAGGATATTCAATATATTTGAAGAGAAATATATAATAAAAAATAAAAGTGTTAAAATTATCTTATCTCAATCACCGAGTTATAATGAAGGAATCATATATCACCTAAATGCATAACCCTATTGAGGGAGTTAATAAACCCTAGAGAGGACCTTGTGCCTCATTAAATGAATTGGTCTATCAAGGAGGGTATACAATAAATCTATATAAGTTTAATCCAAAAACAAAATGTTTTCACAATGAAACTAGTGCATAACATAGTGAATCTAAACACCATATCTCTTGCAGAATAATATATATATTAAGGTATGACATGACATATACCTCGATTGTGACATTAAAACTGAAGTGGAACCTATCCATGTGTCATACATTCTCGCCTAGTAATCAGAATGTATGGTCCCAAGAAAGGTCCATGCAAAAATTCACTAAAATAATTACTCAATCTAACACTATTGATCATGTGGTGATATATGGGATAGATGAAATACACCATTTATAAAAAAACATGTTTTGATTATAATGGAATATCTATTATGAATGATCAACTCACCGTATTTCTATTCAAACCACATGTATGAAGCCTAATCCGATGGAGTGTTTGAAAATAGGAAATTTTATTGACTATAATGTTTTTATATATAATAACATTAGGATTCCCTACTATATTGAGGAAATGACCAATTATTTTCATTAACTCCTCTATTCCTAACACGACCATAATTTTTTAAATGATTTATAACATCCAAAATACTCTTGGTGAGTAAGGATCTATAAAAATCAGTCTAGTGGTACCATGATATATTTTAAGAATACTTTTAGGGAATTTAAAATCACCATATTTTCTTTGAATCTTCACTATGATTTATTTATCAGCACCATGATAAAATTACATAAATATAACCCTAAATGATCATATAAATGGACTTCAATTGTAATGTTGACCATGTCAATGATGAATATGAATAAATAGACCCAAAGTTGAAACGTCAAGAGTTTAAATCATACTCATGGGTGAATAAAAAAAATATTTCAATGGTAATTTACATGGGATATTCCATGATAAACATTCAATGTTACCTGAAAACTACTGGTAGTGTTAATACTAATGTCGTGTCACCATTTATTATAAACATGCACAGTGTGTTCCCTGTGTTACATGATCTATAGTCCATACATCAACCAAATTAAAGTTGTCACATACTAAATTTAATGTACTCTCGGAGACATTACATGTAATACCCATGGAATTCAAGTTTCATGTAAATTTTCCCATTCCATGCTATTTAATCCAAAATTAATGCACTTATACATTATATGGGACACACATAGGTTGGATATATATTTAAACATTGCATCACCTAGATTCATGAACACAAGGATACACATGGGAATTTCATTAGACTATAAATAATTTTTTATATGAATTATACATAAAATTCAATGATGAACTTTAGAAAATTTATTCAAGAATAACAAATCATGAAATCAAAATATCATAATGTAGAAAATTATTGAACTATCATGATCAACCCATTAGTTCAAAATTTTCTCATACATTATCCCCAATTCATCAATTAGGTTTTGAAATTTAAGAAAAATAGTACTCTAAATAGTTAAGAAAAATCAAATAGAAATGAAAATATGAATTTCCTACCTCATAGAGAATAAATGAATCTTAATGGTTCATAATATAAAGAAATATAAAATATCACTCCACATCCTATATGTGTATCCATGCTCTCATAGATAATGACTACATGATATAACCCACCCCCTTATGCTAATTATAACCTATGATGTGATGGAATATTACACACATAATGTGATTGATGTCAAGTATTTATGGGAATAAAAATAAAACAAATAAAACAGATAAAAAATGACCATTAAAAAGATCATCATAATACCTGATCCTAGTGAGAGTTTATACTTTTCTTATGTAAACAACACCATTCCAAACTCATTTTTAGAGTTAAAATATACTTATAAAGATCAATTTAATATATTTCTATAGTCACATATATTCAATAAAAATTATATTTATCTAATTTTTATATGTACCACAAATAATCAAGTTGATTAAAATATCCAAACTTCTATTCCATTGGTAAATTTCCAATCCTTAAACTAATTAGATAATAAAAAAGGTTTATGAGATCATTTAATTGGAGAAATTTCAATTTTTATCCTTATTTAGTTTTCAAGAATCCAAATTTTAAAAATACATTTAGTGAACTACATTAGAAAACTCATCTCACTACCCCTAAAGAGAATGTTATTTAAAAAATTAATTTATTCATTAATAATAATTATAGAATGATTAAATTATGAATTAAAATGAAATGGGTGGAAGATTCCTATAATAATATATGAATGTACTCATAATCTCAATATGATTAATGTTGACAATTAATTGGTGAGAATAATAATTTCCTTCAAGTATTTTTCTAGTTATGAAATTAATTATATTATCAACTTTGTTAATGTTATATCAATATGAATGTATTAAATAAATTTTAACCAAGTTTCCCAAAATATTTGGAAGTATCTAAACTGGGCCTGGGCTGTATAGAAAATCATTCTTGATTGGTAGTGTAAGTGTGAAAAATGTTTTCAGAATATTTCTTTGTTTTTTGGAAACATTGAAAATATTTATTCAAATATCCAATTATAGAAATTGATACCTAATGAAATGATTTAGGAAGGGAATTTCTTTTTCATACAATGGATTTTATTTGGGAAACCTGAAGGGGTTGAAGACACTCTAGGTAAAGCAAATGGAGCGTATTGATTTATAGAAATCAATTATGTAATTTTTAATGTTATAAATAAGGGTTGTATATTTTATACATGTATTAAATAAACCAGAGTTATAAACTAAATTTGTAATTGAAGTATATTGTTGTTTTCATTCAATTAATAAATTTATGGGGATTTAATATTAAAATTGATATAAAATAATATATATCAATCTTGGATTTATTTTTTCGAGTGGAATAAATTTTAATTTCATTTATCCCATTTGGTAAAAAAATATATTAAAAAATATGTTTTATGAACAACATGAGTAAATGGTTTTAATATTCATGGATTATGATTCTTCAAATCTTTTGACATAACTGAGATAATATGAAGGAATAAAATGTTTCTTGTGGATAAAAGTGATTATTGAGTAGTTTTTTAAAATATAAGGGAATTGAACCAACACCATTAGTGGCATATTTAGAAGATTAAATACTGGTTTTCAGAGAAAAACATTAAAAACATTTAATTCAATTTTTATAGAAAAAATAGTTTTTATGTTAAAATTTTTTATAAAAGGAAAAAAGAATCATTTCCAAAATAATGTTTCATGTGTATTTCATGAAATTATTCTTATGATAATATAGTCCATAAGAAGCTCCTGGGAGTTTGTTTGGACATTTATATGTTCAAAGAAAACAAATAAAGTGGGGACTTGTTAATATGAAATGTGATTGTTTCTTAATATCAAATAGCATTATAGTTATATTTGTAGAACATTAAAATATGAAATTTCATTAATTAAAAATAGATTTCAATGAAATATTTTTTATTTAAGGGCCCTCAATATTATGATAATTAAAATATAAGTAATTTAATGTAGTTAATGAATGTTGTTAAAATAAATATATTGGTTTTTGTGATTTTAATGAGTTTAAATACTATGGTTATATAGTTTAACCTATGTAATCTGATTATAGTTCCCCACTATTATTAAAGTGCTATTTTTTTCCTACATTCAATAATATTTAATAAGGTAAGGTTTTATTAGACAGTCACATTCATATTTGGATGAAAATACATAAAGGTGTAATGATTATAATAGTACCCTAAATATGAAAGTGACATAAGTATAATTTTATATTCAATCATATATGAAATTATCATATAGTAAGTTATGTATGAATATGAAAAATATTTTAAATAAGTTAATGAATTTTGAATTTTAGAAGTTATATAAAAGGAAATATCCAAATTATCATTCATTCATATTGGCTACATAGACGCATTGAGTGAAGTGATTATTGACCTCCCAAATCATGACATTGAGTAATTCCTAAAAACAATTCGTTGTGGATTATAAATTTTAATTAAAAAAATTAATATTATAATGAGTAGGAATTCTATATAAGGATACATAACATGGCTATAATGTATAAAATGGGTTTTTTGTATTGGAATCCCATGATATATACCACATATATAGTCAAAAAAAAAATAATTAGAATATTAGGGATTCATGGTTAATATTTTTCCATCCAAAAAACCATAGGTTCATGACATACAAATTATGAGAACCATTATAAATTTTAATCTTTATTATAAAATCCTATTTTATATGCTAATTATGGTATGGTTGGCTATGTTTTTTGTTATATATTTATTTAAAGCTTATCCAATCTATTATGTGACCAATAATATGATGAGTACTGCATATTGTTCCCCTTTTAAGATAGGTTGAGGAAGTATGTAGATATACCTACATAAATAATATAATTCAATTATCTATCAAGTGAGGGTTATAATATGTGAATGTTCAAAATTGTGAATGACATGTGATGTATTCATTGATCTGGTCAATATATATTCAGTTAATATAGAATGTGTGAGTAGGATTTATCACATTTAGAACTCTATGCCGCATTTATAGACGATGTATTAGAAAAAAATGATTAAATAATCAAATATTAAATTTTATTTATATGGTGGATGCATTTATATATATACATGTTCCTGATGGATATCAAACTAAACTTCTTTGATGAATGAGTAGCACTAATTATTTTTTGTGGATATTCTCTATTTCTATTAATGAATTCTAGAACTCATATAATTTTTAACATTTTAATGGAATGTGTGGTATCTCTATGTAGTTGATATAGTGGTAATTTTGGATAAGATTGATAGATATTATAGAATATATTTTGAGATTATTCTAAAGGATTCTATGAATGGTATAATCATGTTATGTAATATAAAGTTATACAAGGAGAATTTAATGAACAATTAAAAAATTATCATTAGAAAATATATAAAAGGACTTTTGGATATGGATGAATGAGTTATTTTATATGATATATGTAGGATTTTGTATTTTAAATGTATAGCCAAATTTATGATTATGAGTCTGTTTCACATGTTCAGAGGGAATCAAGAATGCTTTGTTAGTTTTATAGGATAACCTATGTTAGTTGTATCCTATAGGGAAACTTTATTGAATAATTATGTAAATCAAGACATAAATTGGATGTGGGGTGTGATCTGTGAAAAAAGTTTACTGCATAAATAAATTTACATAGTAAATCCCATATTTATGTAAAAAATATATATCCTATGAGAAATTAGAAAAATATAACAAATTTTTCATCATAGAAGATTTATTGAGATTTTACACTACAAATCATTTTTTACTATGTTATTATGACATTTCTAGTATGTTTTATTCTCAAGTCATACAAATCATACTTCATTTAATTTGTACCATCTCCATTGAACCCTAGTTATTTTTCTAGGTGATATTGGATATCTAAGCTCCATCGAGATCATTTTTTCAAGTGCTCATTCTCCATTGAAGTTGAACATTGAATCACATTTAAGAGAACATTTGACTTCTTCATTTTCATTATTCATGTTATCCGTGTTGGGAAACTTCAACAGGATTTGTTGGTCACATATAGATTCTTGTTTTATTCTTCTAGATCCATGGTTCAATATTCTTATAGTGTCGACTCTCATGTTTTCTATAGCATGATCAGATTGTTTATAAATGTATAATGTGATCTACTCTATCTATTGACCGTTTTTTATGTAATAAAGTTATTATATGATTAAATCATTTAGGGCCTCTATTTTTTGTTTATTACTCCTTATGGTGTTTGTGTTTCCTATTGTTGGTGGTTTTGTGACACGAGTTTTATGTGGGTGGTTCCTTCACAAGCATATGTTTATGAATGACTGATTGGTCTATTTTTATTAAATGTTTTTTAAAATTAAATGGAATGAATTTATATTTTGTGTTCATGGAATGTGTTTTGAAGAAAAAGATGATTTTCGAATTAAGTTAGTAAATTAACCATTATATTCAAAGAATTGTGAATTGGATTGTAAATTGGAATTTCAATGTATTTTTTGATGAAAAGAATTTTTTTTGGAAATTTTAAATTGAAATGTGTAACACCCCAGGATTTCATAGTACGTTATCTCTTTAATGTAATTCAATAGCTTGCAAAACACGTAACACCAAGTTCGAGCACCCTATGACTTACCAAACTATCCGTTCAAAAAGGAGTTAGGAATCGTATTAACATAATTTTGAATTTTATATACTCCATATAATTTTAGAATCCATATTATGTATTTTTTATACATAATATAAGAACAAATTCATTTATTTCCGATAAAAGAAGTATTTTTCAAAAAATGAAATTTTACAACCATTTAACGGTGAACCCTTTTAAATCTAGTGTTTGACAGATTTATATATATTTAATTTAAGGAAATTATATTATTCTTTAGAATCTAGACATAAAAATTTATTTTGGATAAATTTTGGTACTTTTCTGATAAAATTCATATTTTGATGAATAGTGAAAAATACTAAATGTTAATTGAAAACATAATTTTTAACCAAAATAATTTATATTGTTAAATTATGAAATTGTGTGGTTTTAAATTATAATTTGATTAAATTTTTATCATTTAATATAATTTAGGTCATTGGATGTAATTTCACATTTATATTGTAGTAAACACACGCCAATCTTTTGATAGTTTTTACTTCTTAAAAACCAACTTTCTAGTTTTGACAACAGGAATTTATTTTAAATTAACTAATTCAACACAAATGTTTTTAATTTGGTAAAATAGAAAACATTTTTTTATTCGGAATATCAAAATTATCGTACGATGATTTTTTGGTATTTTTCTAAAAACATACAATTTCTAATTAACAGTGAAAAACACTGCATTATTATTTAAAACCGTATTTTATTTAAATAATTATTATTTTTCTTTAAATTTATTTTAATGTAAAAATAGATAAATAATTTCTATATTATTTCAATGTAATTCATCGGTGTAATTTGATGATCAGATTATATGTATAAAGGTTTATTGAATTTTTTAACGTCTTTTACCCACCTTCTAGGTACATTGGAAAATTTGAATGAAATGTCAGTTTACCACTTCTGTAAATTGAATTTCAAAAATCCGAGAGACATGATTGACATCAATATGTAAAATGTGGTTCAATAAGATGACAATATTTTTTTGTGAATAGTAACATTTGAATTTTATTTACAATAGTTAAAAGTATATAGAGAAATTATTGGTAAAAATGATATTATAATTACCGTAACACATGTCCTAATTCTATTGGATAAGTTTTTTTTGACCGAAATCATACTGAGGAATAAAATATGATCCTTTTTGTCCACATGGATAAGATTAGGATGTTTATTATTATTTTATTTAAAAAAGAGTTAAAAGTGTTAAATTCAATGTTAAATAACTAAATTTTTTTAATATAGAGTTATAAATAAGATGAACTATACTATAAATATTCAATAGAAATATAAAACTATTTACTACATAAATTTATTTTATTTATTATTTTTAGACTTTAAATATTTAAATTTATTTATGACCCAATGATGATGTAGTAATTACCTTATTAAAAAAAGATTAAAATAATTGATATTATAATATCCAGATAAAGGTAAATTGAGACTTTTGATGTATTAAAAAAAAATTCTAGGTTAATATGACATTTAAGGGTTGATTAAATAAATTTTTTCGATGTGATAAAGTTGTTATGACTTTTAGAATAACCAAATACTAAATAGTGTCAAAGTTGTCATAAATGTGTTTTTTAAAAATGTACTATATTATTAATTGTTATAATTTTCCTAAAAATCTATGATTCTTCCGAAGGAAATATATAATAATATATATTTCATTAATTAACCAAATGGGGTTCTTTTATCTTTTTATAGTATGTTTGTTGACCATATAATATAAAAATACAAGAAGACATTGTAAAAGTTATACTACTTAACTAAGAGTTAAATCTAAAAGATATGGTGAATATGTTGATCTAAACCTGTCTACAACCTATTGGATTAGATTTTTTTGACCCATACCCACATTATATTCTAAATAAATCATGTTTGAGGCATTATAAACTAAATATGATTGTATAATAAACTAATATTTCAAGCTTTTCCTAATGTGACCCTGGCCTCTCTTTATAAAAGGGTACTTCCCCTTCTCTCAGAATCACTCCTCCAAAGCCTTTTGGATCGACCAAACCCTGATAAAATATCCTCCAAACTACACTAAACTCAACCTATAGTCATTACATTGATCATAATTCCATCCTAAGGATCCCTTTTGATCAAATCAATAGAATATCTTGAAGAAGAGGTAATTATTTCATCACCTCTTTCAATGTTCTTTTCTTCTTCCACTTTCTCTTTCATTATTGTTTCCATAACAAAATAATAACTACAATAACATCTACATACATTGATGTTATTATAAATATAGTATCACTATATTCATTATTCTATCCATCCTATTAATGACATAGTCACCATACATGCATACGTATGACTTACCATCTCCACGTCGTGGTGTATTTTATTATTCAACACTTCATTTTTTGGAGTGGTATAATAATGAATATAATTGATTTAAATAATAAATATAACATGTTAATGATTCTCTATATATAATATACCATCCAATTATATACTATTTCAACATCAATATAATTATTTCATCGCTCGTGTGTACCTACGGTTTACCGCCTTCACGATGCAATGAGATTCATTTCCACGTTTATCATTCAAGGATGATTATAAATATATATATTATTAATAAGTATGCAATATATTTCATAATAATGATACTAGTAATATATATATATATGTGTGTGTGTGTATTTTTTTGTGTGTTTGTGTGTGTACATATATCTCATTCACTTCAGTTCAAAACGATATAAAAACGGAAACGACGTTTATTCGTATGTACGGACTACCGTCTCCCTAAATGGTGTTTTCAATTTCATATATCAATATATCATACATACTTCTATTTTAAATATAAATGACACATAAATAATGTTTTAAATTCACGAATCAATTTAATCATGGTATAAATTATACGATCAAGAATAACAAGTAAAAACATGTATGATAAAGAAAGCGATTATTATCCGAAATTTTATTTTGACATAGAAATTATTATTAACTGGGTACTACAAAGCCATAAATGAATCAAGTATGATATCATAAATATGAATATGGTTCTGTTATGATTTAATAACATACTATGATCATTAAATAGGAGGGTAAACGTACCCTCGACCAAAGGAAAGTACAAGGTAAGGGTTAATTACTCAATCTCATTATTATAAAAAATTGTTTATGTGTAAGTTTTTACTGGGACATATTTATTATCCATGAAATTGTTTCATAAAAGATTTTTCAAAAGGATTCTATTTATGGAACTATTTAACCAAAAAAATCAATTTAAATGTCTTAAATGGTTATTCTTTTAAATCATTCTCATTAATATCCATGTTTTAAATATTGTTTTTAATGATTTATTTATATAGATACGAATGTTTAAAATATTAAATAATTTAAAAAGTTTTAATGTGGTATGGGAAAAATTTATTAAAAAATATCTTTTATATAACATCCTCTATAAAGGCGTTACTTTTAAATGATTTCACAAAAAAAGATATTTCTCTCAAATAGTTTTACTATTTATATTCAACTATATCAATATCATTTATTGGATATTATTCTAAATTGAGGTTGATTTACTGTAATACAATCTTCCATATTGTATTTAATTATTTATGATACATTTGAATGTGGATGTGATATTTTTATACCATTCATGGCTTATGATTAACGTATTGAAAATTTTTATACTAGTTTTAATACGAATGATTATGATATGTTTCTATATTTTTCATATGACGAATGAATTGGTTGTAGTATGTGATGGGTGTAGCCTGCTATAGCTCCTCGATTCATTGGAAGGTCTCACGAGACAAACTAGTGTCTTGGTATAAGGCTCTGAAAAAATCGTTATTTGTTGTCATGGCACGAGTCCTTGAATATGTGGTTACAATGTCTGTCATTACGAATTCCATCATTATGAAATTACCTATTGATATTACACGTTATTATTCGACTAGTAGAATATCCATGTGAATAAGTAAATGGAATTATTTGATTATTCTTTTCCATATTATGCTGATTTTTAAGATTAAAATGATTTGGTTTTAGTCTTATACATTTCCTTAAATGTTTTTGCTTATTTATGATAGTTTTCTTAATATTG
The DNA here is from genome assembly GCA_963277665.1 of Viscum album. Lineage (NCBI taxonomy): Eukaryota > Viridiplantae > Streptophyta > Magnoliopsida > Santalales > Viscaceae > Viscum > Viscum album. Next base: position 1,707,677,959 of record OY728122.1, read on the forward strand.
TTATCCTTACTGAGCATCTGAGCTCATCTCTTTCTTGTGTTTTATTTTTCTAGGATGCGAATAATTGTGTTATGATTGATATCCAGGTTTAATTTATGGGAATAATGGTGTTCTCAAATTATTATTTATGTTTTGTTTTATTTTAGAAATTGTAATGTAACCTTCATATATGTAATCTATTTTCCAAGATTGCTAAACCGATCAGTCCTTTAGGACATGATTCCTTCTAATCATGCCAATGTATTAAAATAATGCACTGAATCTGTGTAACTAGGGTCAGGGAAATACATATCGTAACATATCAATTTTACCGAAAAACATGGAAATATATATAGATAATTTCTGATTTTGAATCATTAACCTAAGATAAACATTGAGTATTAGTATTAAATAACTTCCTAGAATTTTGGTAATAAATAGATTTTGTGACTTTTCCAAGAAATACATCTCTTTCTGGATATGAGAAGGTAGAGGTGGCTCTAGAATAGATGTATCTTATGGTATAACCCGAAAACACCACTTTGATCTAGACTCGAATGGGAACTGGTGCACAACAACAGGCCTTGCAGCACTCTTTGTTATGAAACTCTCGATGGATATAATTATGATATTTCACATTTTATATATTTATAAACCATTAGGAAGTATTTATGAGTAAATATGTCATCAAAGAAACAATTTTAATGATTATGATACTAGATGTGTGAAAATATTCAATTAATGTTGAGAATTTTTATTGTTTTTGGATTATAAATTATGATATGATCTCACCTAGTGTGTGTCTTCATTTAGAAACGTCGCCCAATAGAATGAATGAGAACTCCAGCAAAATGCATGATCCAAAAGTATGAAGGATCATATATTTCATGATCTTAAGCAAACATTTATAAGGGAAACAATCTCTCATGTATTCTCATCATATAGAGAAATAGTATCATGTATTAATAAGATAAGTAATGAATTATCTATGTCCAATGGCTTTGAACGGAAGCCAGAGAAGAAAAGGATAGTAGAGATAAAAATGGATTAATGGAAAAGGGGAATGAAGGATTTTCCCACATATGATAACTTTGGAAATAATCACCATGGTAAATTCTTGAATAAAATGGGAGTCTGTTATAAGTGTAGAGAAAAAGGACACCAGGTACGTGATTACACGGGTATGAAAAAGGATTTGAATGTAAAATTCTTCATCTGCAAGGAGTTGGGACACTACATGAATCAATTTCCCAATAATCATGGTATAACACAAATGATGTTGGTGGATAATAATCAAGCTACAATACTACAACAGATGAATAGGAATGACTAGTGTTCTTATATTGATATTAAATAATTATGTTATTTTAGTGTTGTATCAATGTTGTAATTTTTATAAGAATTATGAATTATATAAGGATTGTAATGTAGTAATATTTCATTAAAAATTTGAGACTGTGTCGTACCAATAAAAGTGAATAAATATCAATTTAAAAATTTTGGAAAATAAATGGTATAAGGAAAGATGAACATTAATATGGTCCTGATTCTAAGGTTTTAATTTAGGAATAAGATATTATTATTTTGGATAAATTATATTGGATATTATTTACTACCTTGGAACTAGATAATGGTTTGTTTATTCCATCAATTTTGGAGATTACAACATTTTTGGATTTAATGAGTATGTGAAATATTCTATATTGAAGTAAAAAAGGATTTATATATCTATTTAAATATGGTTTTCTGGTAATTCATTTTATTACAATAATTTAATAGAATACACGATTAATGTATTCACATGTATATTATGTGACCTTGCTTATAGATTTTGGACTGTGAGTTCAGAAATAAGTATTAATGGAAAAGTCTAAATGTTGGAATGGATTAAGATTGACATTGGATACTATTGTTAGGTTAAATCATTTCAAATGATTATTTTTATATAGTTATAAAAAGGACAACCAGGAGGTCGGGAGACAACCCCTCGTGTCCGGAAAGGTTGCAAGACTTGATCCCTCAACCAAAGGGTGGCACGGGTGAACCACCTACCACTGGCCTTCGTGATGTCCTATATTATATGATGTAGTTTTTTAAAAGGTCTGATAGATGAATTATAAAATCATTTTTTTTTGAACCACATACAATTTTGTTTAATAGAATATTTTTTAATTCTATTATCTTTTGGAGTGAAAATGAGTTTGTGGTAGAAATTATGTAATGGATGGATCTCTACTTGCCAAGTATTCTTTTTTTGGTTCTTATTCTATGAAAAGAAATTAATTCTTAAACATTAGGTAAATGATATTAAAACCAAAAATGTGTTATCCCAACACCTTAGGTTTTGTTAGACTGAGGATATTTTTATAGATTTGAGGCCCTCAATTTTCCATTTATTATTCAATTTCATGTGATTGATTACCACAGTCACTCCCAATAAATATTTATATTTCCCCAAATTATGTTTCTATAATTTCCACCAATGTTCTCTAATAAAAAAACTATTTTTTGGTGACCTATTAATTTCCCTCTCCCTCTAATTAAGAAAAAATTTTAGTAACCCTATTTCCGATGTGGATTATCCACAAAGGTATTTTCTATTTTAATCCTTTTATTTTCAAAGAAAAATTTTAAATTGTGAGGATGCAATTTATTGAAGGAGGGAAAATGTAACACCCTAGGATTTCAAATTCTGTTATCTCTTTTATGTTATTCAATAGCTTTAGCTTCACACAACATCGAGTTCGACCGCACCACAGCTTACCAAACTAGCCTTTCAAAAATTATTTATAAACAGTATTAACTTCATTTTGAATTTTATATACTCTATATAATTTTAGAATCCATATTATGTGTTTCTTTTACAAAATTTAAGAACAAATTCGTTTTTTTGAGATAAAAAAGTATTTTTCAAAAAATGAAATTTTATCACCTTTTAAAGGAGAACCCTTTTTAAATCCCATATTGGACACTTTTATATATTAAATTAATGAAATTAAATTCTTTTTTTGAAGTTGGACATAAAAAATTAGTTTCGATAAATTTTTTGTCCCTTTATGATAACATTAATATTTAGATTAACAGTGAAAAATAAAAAATCTTAATTGAAAACAAATTTTTTAATCGAGATAATTTATATTGTAAAATTATGATTTTGAGTGGTTTTAATGTTTAATTAGATTTTATTTTTATCATTTAATATAATATATGCCATTGGATGTAATTTCACATTTAAATTATACATAAACAAATGTCAATCTTTTGATAGTTTTTACTTCTTAAAAACACGATTTCTTATTTTGACAATGAGAATAAATTTTAAATTAATTAATGCTGTGAATATATTATGAATTTGGTAAAATATAAATCATTTTTGTATTTGGAATATCAAAATTTTCTTGGGGTGAATTTTTTGTATTTTTCTAAAAACTTTCAATTTTTGATGAATAGTTAAAAACAATGCGTTATTATTTAAACCCGAATTTTATTTAAATAATTATTATTTTTATTTAAATTTATTTTTAAGTCAAAATAGATACATAATCCATATATTATATTAATTTAATTCATTGGAGTAAATTTATAATAATATTAGATGTATAAAATTTTGTTGAATTTTTTAACGTCTTTTACCCACCTTCTAGGCACATTTGCAAATTCACATAAAACCCAATTTTACCACTTCTATGAATTGAATTTCAATAATCCAAGAGACACGATTGAAATTAGTAAGTAAAATGTGGTTCAATAGGATGAAAATATTTTTTTTTTGAATATTAACTTTTGAATTTTATTTACCAAGGTTAAATGTAAATAGGTAATTAAAGGTAAAAATGATATTATAATTACCCTAACACATGTCCTAATTATATTATATAAGTGTTTTTTGACCAAAGTAAACCATAGGAGTAAAATATGATCCTTTTCTTCCACTTGGATTAGATTAGGACAATTATTATTATTATAATTAAAGAAGATTTAAAAGTGTTAAATTCTATGTTCAATAACTAAAACATTATTAATATAGGGTTATACAAAAGAAAAATTAGACTACAAATATTCAATATAAATATAAAAATATTTCCAACATAAATTTATTATATTTATTATTTTTAGAAATTAAATAATGAAATTTACTTATGACACAATGATTATGCATTAATTACCTTATCAATTACAGATTAAAATAATTGATAATATAAATTACCAAATAAATGAAAATTGAGCCTTCTATTGTATTAAAAGGATTTTATAGGTTAATATGACATGATAGGGTTGATTAAATATATTTATTCGAAGTGGTAGTGTTGTTATGACTTTCACAAAAACCAAATACTACATATTGTCAAAATTGACATAAATCAGTTTTTAAAACAAATACTATATTATTAATTTATATAATATTCATAAAAATATTAGGTTCATAAAAAGGACATAAATGATGATATATATGTCATTAATGAACCACTTGGGGTTCTCTTGGAACTATATATTATTTTTATTAAACCTGTAATATAAAAATACCTGAAGACATTGTAAAAGTTAAACTATTTAACTTAGAGTTAAATCTAAAAGATATTGTTAATATGGTGACCTAAACCTCTCTATAACCTATTGGTTGAGAGTTCATCGACCAAGACCTACCTTTTCCTCAAAATAATTTCTTTTTGAGCCTTTATATACCAAATATCATTGTATAATAAAATAATAGTTTAAGCTTTTCCTAAAGAGACCCTCACCGCTCTTATAAAAGGGTACATCCCCTTCTCTCCAAATCACACCTCCAAATCCTTTTTTATCAGCCAAACCCTGATCGAATATCCTCCAAAATACCCTCACCACTTCCTACATGCATTAAAGTGATCATAAATCCAACTTATGGATCCATTTTGATCAAATCAGAAGAAATCACTCGAAGGAGAGATAATTATTTCATCACCTCTTTCAGAGTTCCTTTCTTCTTCGACTTCCTCTTTCTTTTTTGTTTCCATACCAAAATAATAAATCCAGTTACTTCTTTATAATTTTATTTTATTATAAATATGGTACAACCATATTCATCATTCCATCCATCCTATGAATGAATAGTCACCATACATCTGTACGTACGTCTTACCATCTCCACATCGTGGTGTGTTTTGTTATTCAATACTTCATTATTTGGACGGTTATAATAATGAGTATAATTGATTTAAATAATAAATATAACATGTTAATTATTATTTATATATAATATACCATAAAATTACATAATATTTCACCATCAATAGATGTATATCATCTCTCATGCGTATGCACAGTTTACCGTCTCCACGATGCGATTAGATTCATTTCCACATTCACCACTCAACGATGATTATATATATATATATTATTATTATTAATAGTGTAATATATGTCATAATAATTCTACTGGAAGTATTTATATATATATCTATGTGTGTGTGTGTACAAATATCTAATTCACTTACTTCCGTTCAAAACGATATGAAATCGAAAACAGGGTTTATGCGTACGTACGGCCTACCGTCTCCCTAAACGGTGTTTTCCATTTCATATATAAATATATTATACTTACATATATTATTAATATAATTGATACATAAATAATGTTTTATATTCTAGAATCAATTAAATCATGATATATGTTATAGGATCAAGAATAACAAGTTAAGACAATTATGATAAAGAAAGCAATTATTACCCGAAAAGTTATTTTAACATAGAAATTAATATTATATGGGTAGTATAAATCCATAAATGAATCTAGTATGATATAATAAATATGAATATGGTTCTATTATAATTTAACAACATACAATGATCATTATATAGGTGGTTAAATGTACCCTCAGCCAAAGGAAAGTACACGGTAAGTGTTAATTTGTCAATTTCATTATTATCTAAGATTATTTATGTATATGTTTTTACTGGGACATATTTATTATCCATGCCCCTATTTAATAAAAGGGTTTTCAAAAGGATTATTTTTAAGGTACTCTTTAACTAAAATATCATTTTAAATTGCTAAAATGTTTATTCTTCTTAATCATTCTCATTAATATCCATGGTTTCAAAATGGTTTTAAGTATTTATTTATATGGACATGAATGTTTAAAATGATAAATCCATTCAAAAGTTTGAAAGAGGCATGGGAAACTTTGATTAAAAATATATTCTAAATGAATTCATTAATAAATGTGTTAATTTTAAATGATTTCACAATAGATGATATATCTCTCAAATAGTTTTACTAATTTTTTTCAATTATGTCACATCCTTTATTAGATATTATTCCTGATTGAGGTTGATTTACAATAATACAATCTTGTATATTGCATTGAATGAGTTATGAGATGATTGATTGTGGATATAATATTTTTATACCATTCAGGGTTTATTGTTAAATTATTGACATTTAATATTCTAGTTTTAATATGAAAGTTTATGTTATGTTTCAATATTTTCATATGAGGAATGGATTGGACTTAGTAAGTGATAGGTGGAGCCCACTATAGCTCCCAGATCCATCAGTAGGTCTCATGAGACAAACTACTATCTTGGCACAAGGCCTTAAAAAAATCATTATTTTTAGACTTGGCATGAGGCCTTTACTATATGGTTATGTTGCCTGGAATTATTCATTCCATCATTAATAAATTAGCTATTGATATTACATTTGATTATTCAACTAGTAGAAAATCCATGTGAATAAGTAAATGGAATTATTGGATTAATCTTTTACATATTAAGCTGATGTTTATGTTTAAAATTCTTTTGTTTTATTCTTATACATTGCCTCAACTATTTATATATATTTATGATAGTTTCCACTATATTTTTATCCATACTTATAATTTGAGATCACCCCTTTCTTATGTTTTATTTTTTCCAGGATGTGAAGAAGTGTGTTATGATTGATATGCAGGGTTAAGATGGGGGAATAATGGAATTATCAAAGGATTATTTATGTTGTGTTTTATTTTAGAAATATTAATGTAACATTAATATATGTAATATATTTTATAAGATTTCTAAACTGATCAGTCCTTGAGGACTTGATTCCTTGTAATCATGCCAATGTATTAAAATAATGCATTGTCTCTGAGTAACTAGGTTTGGGGTGTTACAACTTGTGTAATCACATTTAATTTTTTTTATTCCGAAAATTTGATCTATCGGTACATATATTATAATTGTATAATTTTTTCTCATCATATAATATTTTTTATAAGGTTAACATTCAGGGGTGTTCTTCAATTCATAGATTGATAATAATTTGGATATAGTACTAGATATAACTTTATATGAGGGTTAACTTTATGGTGTGTTCCTCTATTCACTAGAACATGATGCATGGGTGTATTGGGAATATAGTTCTCAATAGTCATGATTGATGTACACGTAACATAGCCAACCATTCTATTAGTTGTAAAAGGTGTGCTTATCATTTGTGTGTTAGTATTATACTTCATATATTTTATACATATTTTTGATAAAATGGATATGGATTCATAGATTTATAAATTTAAATTATATTTCATGTATTTTTATAATTATAGAAACAATTGTAATAGTTTACCATGATTTTATTACAAATCTATTTTGGTTTTTTTCATAAGATCTTGTAGAAATTAAAAACATGGGATTGTTATGCCAAGACATGATATGGAACACATACGTGGGATCCCAATGTTCCTATAGGTCACACACATCAAAATACTTTACTGTTTTGAATACTGGGTATTGTATTTTAATGCGGAAAATGGTAAGGGGTATTAAGAATGGGTTGAGGTTAATGTTAGTTGGGTATAGGTAGCTGGTGGTGAGATGGTGTGATGTTACTCGCATTATCATATGGAGTCGATGGTTTTTAAATTTTAATTTTTTGCATGTCTACCCTAGGTTTTATGAAACAATTTTTATTCTGAATATTTTTAACATTTTTATTGAATAAATTTCTTTTATTTATCATCTATATTTTCATTCCATTGTGTGTATATATATATATTTGTCATGAACTTTTTTTCATGTTGTGAAAAGGCATTCCCTCTCTTGACGTTTGATGCCCCAGTATTTGTCCCTTTCCTTTAGGGATTGGGAATTCCCTTATGGTCTATGGTATATCAGTTCAGGTACTTGTTATTAGGGTATCCTTGGATAGTTCATTACAATTTCATATCTGTCCAAGGTTTTTCTCAGTCTTTGATAGTTAGTTGACAGGTGATTGGATTTTCAGAACATGATATATTGGTTGTAGTTATTCCCTTTCTAGTGGATTACATTACGATACAAAGGTTATCATGTTATGATGGAATTTTTGTATCCTATGTTGAATTTATATCTAAATATGAATTTTCAAATTTTTTACTGTTTAATAATTTTTCTTTCTATCTTTGATCGTTCTCATCTATTTTCGATGTGTATAAATACGCCTTTGAGACACCTTTGTTTGGATTCTCTTGAGTTTTCATGTAATGAATAATACTTTTAATACATAGATATAACCTAATTTTAGAAGCATATTCATTATATAACATAACATAAACAATTCATAACTGTATCGGTTTATATCCATTGGAACCATGGATACAAAAATAAATGGTTCATAAAACATATATATCGTCTCTATCTTATTTCTTCAAAACAAGATCCCTTATTATAATATCATACTTAAAAACATTATTCATATCCTTGGTGAAATAAATATGTTAATTTGGGGATCATTGATTCTCAGAAAGGGTAAATAAGGAAGTTACCAATCATAACATGAGAATAAGGGTATAGGTACATGAATAAAACCATTGGAAATTATACCCTGCATATCAAAATCATAATCATGAACGATGGAATAAATCACGGTTGTTCACAAGAAATGAATCATAAGGAAATAAAATGACATGATCCATTAGAAATAATATTGTCATAAGACATAATTTTTTTTTCATAAATATAAGCATATAAAATAACATCCATATTATTCAAGGTTAAATGACAAGACCAACATAGTAGAGAATGATCTTTATTTAATTGGGTTCACTCCCAGTTCTATTATAGTATTACCAAAAAAAATTACATCCCTTTCCTGCCCTGTATTACTAAATCGGGTTCAATCCCCAATCAATCCCTATATTTCCAAACTGATTTTACTTCCAGTTCTATCCCAGTATTACTGAAGCGTGTTCACTTGTCTTTCTTGTTCTGACTATCACATTAGATATAAATCATTACCCAATATATTAGAGCGATATATTGGTCACACCCTTCCCATAAATAAAACCATATATATGTGTTCCACAAAAAAATAAATCATTCATATTATGATAAACAACATGAAATAATACAAATAAACCTTCTATAGAAAGATTAAGGAAGGTATCCTTGGCTCATATCCCATGTAAATCATAAATAAAATATAAATATGTAGTTTGAGATGGAAAATAATTTTTAAAGGTCACCTGAAATGATTCTTTTAGAACATTTCCTTTCCATTTTGAATAATGGTTTTTTAAAATTCGTGCGATTACAAAGGAAATTACGTTATTAGAAAATAACCTTTAAAATATTGTATATGAATATCCAAAAGATTATGGTGCCATGTATTCCACACAATAAACGCATGAAAAATAAGTTAAAAACATTCATTTTGACTTTTTTAAAAAGAATCATGAATTGAGGATTTTTAAAATAAGGTTCCTTATAAATAACATTGAAGTGAATGATAAAAATTTATTATTTTTATTAGATGTAAATCCATAGAAAAAATTGGAAAAAAAATTATATAATAAAAATTTATTTTACACATAATCTTAGTATGACATGATTAATGATGTATAATTTTAACTGAAGGAGAGGATATAGTTTTATAAATTCCCATACATCAAGTCTTGTGTTTCTTAGTTCACATTCATACCTCCTCTTCTTTGTAACATATTTTTAGATATCTTATAGAGGGATATAGGTTTGGAATTGTATGAATTCCTAAACTTCTATAATGTATCTAGGAATGGTGTGAAGATAAATATTTATGGTATGGTTGAGTTATAATTATCAAGGTTGTGTAAATATTAACTACTACAACTATGAATTTTATTATCGCTAAAAAAGGCCTTTAACAGCGCTAAAAAAGCGTTGTTAATGCCGTCGAAGATAATGTGGGGGGGTTCCCTTTATTAGTGATCCAAAAAGCACTGATAAAGACCCATTTTATTTCACTAAAAAAAGAGATGATAAAAGGTGTCTTTTATCAACGCTAAAAAACCACTGATAAAAGTGTCCTTTATCAGCGCTTTTTTTAGCACTAATAAAAGAACCCTTTTATCAGCGCTTTTTTTAGCACTGATAAAAGATAAAAAAATTAAAAAAAATTAAAAAATTTAAAAATAATGTATATTGAAGGGGGATTTTTACAGCGCTTCCCCCCCATTTATCAGTTCCCCCGCCCCACCCACTCCCTCGCAAGCCCCAGCCACGATGCCCCATGTTTTATCAGTTCTTTGTAGACCCCTTTAACAACGCTATATCCACCCCCAAATTCACCCATGTGCGGCGCCCCTGCGTGCCTCCACCAGGTTTTGCACTCAAGACCTCCCTCCATGAGCGCTAAGCCTTTACCACTCCTCTAATTTGACCTATTCTCCAACTAGTTATATATATATATAGTTATATTAATTCATGTTATAAAATAAATTTATATAGTTGTTTTAATATATATATACATATATAGATATATTTATTTATTTATTTGTATATTAATATATTTATATATAGTTAGTTATAATTATATATGTATATATTTATATATTTATTCATATATTAATATTAAGTTATATCTATTTATTTATATATATTTAGTTATATTTTTTTATCCATATATTTATTCGTATATTAATATATATTTAAAAGATTAGTTTCCAATACAATTATAAAATATGTTTTGTTTTCTGTGTGTGTAAATAAATACATATATACAACACACACACACACATATGTGTGTGTGCGTGTGTTTCTATAAGTATTATTATACACACACACACACACACACATATATATATAATATTTCAGTTTGTTATATATAGACACACACAAATAGAAACACACACATTATATAGGAACATATATAGTCAGATTAATATATAGGTATATAAATATTGATATTTGTTTATTTTAAATAAAATGGATATTAGTTATTATTTAGATAAAGCTAATATATTTTATATGTAAATATGTTTAATTATTTATTTAAAAATTGATTTTTATGTGTGAATTTATAAAATATATGCACATATTGTTATATATTTGATTATAAATAGCAGTTCATTATAAAAAATGATAAAATTTCAAAGAAAAAATATCAATATGAATGTAATATCATGGAATAAATTCAGTATCCACCAAAAAAAAGACAATAATACACAATTAAACAAGGCTGCAAATCCACAAAATGTTAAAACAATTAGGGTATCCAGACTAAAAACTCTATTTTGGAGGCCCTCTGGGCCTTTTTGGCCTCCACAAATGTGAAAGAGGCTTTGCATCAGTCGCTATCACATATATCTCGTCACATGCTTCAATTTGATATGCTGTAGAGCTCAAACGGACACCCGGATCAAAAGTTATGGTTGTTTGAATTATGAGTTCCATTTTGAATTAATTTTTGATCTTTTATTAATTGTTTTAATTTGTTGTGTCTTCAAATTGTTATTAACTGATTTTTAATTGATAATAATTGGAAAATTATTAATTAAAAATATTTTTTGAATTTTTTATATGTCATTTTCACTAAATATTTTATATATTAAGTGTAACTGTATATTTATACTTATCCAAAATATATTTAATATCATATTTAATAAATATATATTATATTTATATCGATATAACTCTATCAATATATTTAATTATTAATATATTTTTTAATGAATTTTTTCTAATAAGACCCTTTATCATTGTTATTAAAAAAAGAAATAATAAAGACCCCCTTTATCAGCGCAACTAAAAAAAAGCGCTAATAAAGGGGTACCTTTATCAGCGTTTTTTTAGCACTGAAAAAGGTACCCCCCTTTATCAGCTATTTTTCATTAGCACTGATAAAAGGGTGGTGCTGACCTTGCCCTGTTTTGTGGTAGTGGATTGAGGGATGAGGTTCCCGTTAATATTTGAGTTGATGGGCTGTTTTGGAAGTTCTCAAATGATGTAACAATTAAATTTTCAATATATATACCACTTAATTAATATTTATTCAAGGAATGATATTGAAAGGTTGTATTATCATTATCCAATTGACTTTATATAGGATTTGGTTTTATTTTAAACCTTGTCATTTGTTTAATCGTTAGTTATCCAATTTTAATTATCATTATAGTAAAAACTTTTTTTATATTAAATGTTCGTAATTTTATACCTATAATATGTTGATTGGAACATAAATGAATTTTTATTTTTATTTTTTACCAAATTTTTTACATTTTTTCATAATTTAATATTTTTAGGTTTATAAAATAATTTTATTAAATATTATTTTCAAAAAATATCATCAGTGTTAATTTTAAAACTAATCATTACTTAGACATTAGGAAAATAAATTCAACTAGATAACTTCACTGAAATGTTTTACAATGGGTATCTCCTATGAACATTTCCATGAATGTAAATGGTTTAGTTCAATTGGGTATTTACTATAGAAAGTTAAGTTAGGTTATGGTTATCAATAAATACCATTTTTTCAACTTGTATGACTTGATTGATCCATTAACATGGGTGAGGTGGTTTTTAAAGATATAGTATTTTCATGTTATCAAAAACTGAGGGTTTTGGAGTCTGATAGACTATATAATTACTTCAAGGGAAGGTATGGCCATTTTAAATACATTTTGATTACTTTTATTCGAATTAATGATCTTAATGGTTTTAGGTTCATGATGAACTATATATTATATCATAATTGTGACAGTTTTTCATTATGTTTATGGATGATATCATTGTTTATTCATGATATAATTATTAGAAAAAACACCATTAGAAATAGGCTTTTGAAAACATGGGAAACAACCAACATTATAGGAATATTTTGAAATTATGTTATTTTTTTCCATGAAATTAGGTCTATGGGGAATGCGATTTTGAATTATATCTTATAAGTTGATCATAAAAAGTTGAAATATGTATTGTAAAGGGATGATTCATTGAATGTTTTTAAGAAACATATCATCATAGATCATTTTGTATTTTATTAGAGGTTAATCAAGGATTTATCAATGTTGGCATCACTCGTGATTGATCATACTATGAATGTGGTGAAATACATATTGTAAGATAAGTTTCATTATTATTTTGATGATTTGAAATGGATTTTGAAATCATCACCTATAATTATCATTCATAATATCTATAAGGGCCATGTTACGACCCACCTTCAACAAAAGGAGGGAAGGGTCAGCAGATTGCCAGGCCCTTCCTTCTTCAAGTCGAAGGAGAGATAATGACCCCCGAAACCCGCCTTTAATAGGTCCCGGAGTGGCGACCAGTGCCAATGGTATAGAATCACTCACTAATTGGAATGCATTACCTGTTTTCTTTTAATAGGATCAAGATATAAGATAATAAATCTCAGGACACCAAAACTATAAGTGCATGAAAAACCAAAACAACCATTCCCATATGCATGTTCCAAAAGTAAATACCACAGAGTACAAGTGACTACAAAGGTAAAGTACCAAGAAAGGAAAACATCAACTACAACTACCCTAATGGTCCAAGCTAGTATGATCCCAAGAGATCCCCGAAGTCCTCCTGGAAACTTGAAAGAAGTTTTATATATGTAGGGTGAGCATACAAGTATATTCAGTAGGGAAAAAACAAAGACACTCATGCAAAAGTGGTGGAACATGCTAAAGTCCTGTGAGAAGCAGACAACCAAAACTATCAAAGAGTTCATCCATCCCACTCACCGGCCACACTCACCAAATAATTCAAGCAAGTAATATATATAATAAGAGCACATCGATGTTTGGGTACCCCACGCCACTTTCCCACTGGTTATTGCAGACATCCTACGAATCGAATCAATCCCTCTATTCTCACTGCAGTCCCACTGCCACACCCCGCCCGCACACACCTGGGACACAACCACACAAAGTCCCACTGCCAAACCCCACCCACACACACATGGGCCACAACTGTCACACATAACCATGACTACAAACACCTAGTCTATAACAACCATTGCCATGCCCGAAGACACCTGGGCTAGAAGATCCACTGCCACGCCCGAAGACACATGTGCCTCATCCTGAAGATACTTGGGAAACTACCTGCCTGCACACACCTATGCCATAACCACCACACTACCCCGCCCGAAGGTTCTTGGGCTAATAATGGACCTCATGCTATCACAGCCAACCCAAAGATGCTTGGGCTATCCGGGAAAGGGAGCTGAAAATGAGCGAATAACCAGCCACTGAAGATATTGTTGGAAAAAACACCCTCCCACATGAAATGGGGGTTTTTGGCTCTAAATTCTCACATGGGTGGGGCACGAATAAGAAACAAAAAATTACAAGTATATATATGTAAAATGAACTCTCCCATGTTTAGGTTTTTCAGCCATCCTTGGGAACCCAAACACCACTCAAGTCCGAGTCACAACTCTCACCAACAAAACCCATTTGTCCCGTTCGTTTTCATGTTCAGTAGTGATGTTTAATTTTGTTCTGCACCTACTTGGGTAATATCAAGCATAAGCAAAAGCCAAGGAAAGAAAAAAGTCAACTATTAACTACAACATCCACACCTGGTTCTCTCGTAAAACCACAACAACCAAAGAAAACCCCAAGATACATCCCCCATGTCCAACATCCAGGAGCTAAAATGTTTCTCAACAACAGAGGATTCCACCCCAATTTGTGATATAAACAAGGTAACCACCTGGTCTTAAAATTCTCAACCACTGAATCCATAACAACAGGGGATCCCATCCCTACCCACATCACCCAGCAAACAGCCCGTGAAGTAAACACAACCAAACCACCACCACTAAGCAGGCCCATGTCGGTATTTTCAGATTTATAAGATTTAACACACTCCATGATTTTCAAATTCGCTGTACTTTAACCGGGGTTATCCCAGAAAGGATTGATCCTGGTGCTTCCAATTTATTTAGCCGAATATACGTAATTAACCAAATTCCTTTACACAGTAATGGTTACCCACCGCAATACAATCCACCTAAACGTCACCAGAAGAAAGGGTTCGTTAGTGCACAGAGAAAGTCCACCAAAAGACTTGATTTTCAGAAGGAGTAAGCCCGCACAATTCAGGAATCATAAATCATGGAAGATCATAAATAAAAGCTTCATCGATCACACCCCTCCCCCTTCATTCATTAGAATCGGTTTATTGTCTTCATTAAGGTTCGGTCCATCCAATTCTACAGACTCAAAAGCACGCCCACCCCGCAAGATGCACAGAAGGGAGAGTCTAAGGTAAAACCCTACATGTTGATCAATGATCGACGCTAAGGTCGGGCGCGGAACATCACAGATAGCGATGCGGCTCGTCTGAATGAAAAGCTGCACGTCTGAACGAAGGGTACTCGTAGCACAGGTTGAATGAGAAATGAAACCTAGGAAGAACCCTTAGGTTATACATGGTGAGATACAGCACGCCCAGGGCCATTAAGGCGCGGGGTCGTGGGTTACCACGTGGTTGTGACACCCCACACGTTATTAGTGTGTCCCCATGGTTTAAACCGACGCACTCCAGGTTAAATTCATTAAATATTTAAATAAAAAATTTATGGGCGTTACCAGGCTTTAAAACACGTTAAAGAGGTCAAAATAGGGTTTAAAACCCAATTTGGGCAAAAGTGAGCACTACTGAAAAAACAAACTCCGTGGGGGTAGGCGAGAGCTACCAGTAAGCTGTAGCTACTGGTAGACCAAGCTACCGGTATACAAAGCTACTGGTATCTGCAACTACCAGTAGACCGAGATACCAGTAGACAGAGCTACTGGTAGGCTGCGGCTACCGGTAGACCGAGCTACCTGTAGGCCTGTTACCGGTAGGCTAAGGCTACTGGTAGGCCTACCGTTAGGCCAAACTTCACCGAGATACCCAGACCAGAAAACCCAACTTGATTTTCATAAAGTAATGGACTCCAAAAACCCGGGCCACTATATCAGATACCTCTTAAACAATTCTCTTCCTCGAGAATCAAAACAACCCAGAAGGAAAGATAGAGTTCAAACAACCACCTCAAAAGATACCTCTCAAAAATGAACCTCATTGTTGACTAAGAACACCTTTCTGTCAATAACCAAGCAACATATCATGTCAAACTGCTCAGCCTTGTGGGTTGGGGAGTATCCTTCCCCATGTCAAGATACTATCTGCTTTGGGCGTCACTTACTCACCCGCACGGGTTTAATCGCATCCACCTTAATGCGTCTTGATTAGGGGTTGGGTCCTCCCCTCCCCATAGCTAGGGCATTCCACACATATTTAGAGGAAATTAAACTAGTATTTGATATCCAACAAGGTAAAACGTTCTACTACAATAGCTATAAACCGAATATTACAAAACACAAAACAAATCTTGGTACTGGGCACACATCTGTGCTTCCTTCACCCACGTACTCTCCACAAGCCCACCATGTCTCCATAACACACGAACCAAGGGGATGGTTCTCCCACGAAGAACCTTCTTCTCACGATCCTCGATCATCACTAGTCTTTCCACAAAATTCATGTCATCCTCGATGTCTAGCTCTCCCCAATCAAGGACGTGTAAATCATCGTGCAGGTAACGACGAAGCTGGGACACATGGAATACATCATGTATCCTCAGTAGCAGCGGTGGTAGCGCTAGCTGATAACCCACTTCACCGACCCGCCGAAACACATCGAAGGGTCTAATGAATCTTGGAGAAAGCTTACTACCCTTGCCGAACCTCCGTTGTCCATGTAGAGGGGAGACCTTCAAGAGAACATGGTCTATAAACTCAAACTCCAAGGGCCTCCTCCTGGAATCAGCATACGACTTCTGTTGGTCCTGGGCCGCCTTCATCCTTTCCCGTATAAGCGGATCTTTCTCCGTCGTGCTCTGCACCACCTCCGGGCCAAGGCTGCCTGTATCTCCTACTTCGGTCCAACACACAGGTGAACGGCATGGCCTCTCGTACAAGGCTTCAAACGGGGTCATAACAATGGTAGAGTGATAGCTATTATTGCAGGAAAACTCTACCAGAGGGAAGTATCACACCCGTGATCCTCCTGAGTCCAGAACACATGCCCGCAAAATATCCTCCAAGGTCTGGAAGGTGTGCTCCGTCTGTCCATATGTCTGGGGATGGAAAGCAGTGCTAAGACGTAGATGGGTGACAAAATAATGCTGCAATCCTCTCTATACTCGTGAGGTAAACTGTGCATCTTTATCTGGAACTATGGACCTCATAACTCCATGCAACTGCACCACTTCATCCACATTCTTTCGTGCCAAAGAATCCACTGCGCTCGACTCCTTGTTCGCTAGAAAGTGAGCCGATTTCATCAACCTGTCCACCACCACCCAGATGACGTCATATCTCCCTTGGACCTTGGGTAGCCCCGTGACGAAATCCATTGAGATGTCGTCCGACTTCCACTCGGGGACATATAGAGACTGCAGTAGGCCGCCTGGAACTCGGTGTTCTGCCTTCACTTGCTGACACACTAAGCACTTGGACACAAAATCTGCCACTGCTCACTTCACTCCAGGCCACCAAAGTTGTCTCTTCAGTCCCTGGTACATCATGGACACTCCAGGGTGTACTGCTAGGGGTGAGTTGTGGAACTCACTAAGAACCTTTCCACGCATCGCCTCTGGGACAAACATCTTTCCATGGAAAAGCATCCAGTTTTGTCCATCCTTCGTTCATCCTTCCAGAGCATTACCCTGGTCAACTCGGTCGCACATCACCTCACACCCTTGGTCTCCCCACTGAGATTCCTCCACTTTATGAAATGGAGATGACTGTACTAGCATATGATACTGGCAACCTCTACCACTATCCATCCTCGCCTCCAAGTGTATGGTAGACAACTCCTCCATTTCCTTCGAGGTGTCTGCCAAATCTCAGACCGTATCCTTCCGTGATCTCCTGCTCAAGGCATCAGCCAATACATTCTACTTCCCTAACGTTTAGGAGATCTCGAAGTCATAATCCTGGAGGAATTCCATCGACCTCTGCTGCAGCAAGTTTAGGTCCCATTGGGAGAAGATATACCTCATGCTTTTGTGATTTGTGAAGACCACAAAGCATTCTCCGATGAGGTAGTGCCACCATAACATTAGCACAAAAAACGACCATTGCAAGATCCATGTCGTGGGTGGTATCATTATTCTCATGAGGGCGTAACTTCCTAGACCCATAAGAGATTACTCATTGTTGCTGCAACAACACACATCTGAGGCCTTTCCCCGAAGCATCAAAGAACACCTCATACTCCGCCCCTTCTTCTAGTAGTCTTAGAACTGGGGCACTAACCAACCTCTCCTTCAGATAGCTGAAGGTTTTCCCGCACTGCTCGCTCCACACGAAAAACAGGTCCTTCTTGGTCAAGGCCATCAAAGTGGCTACAACTTGGGAGAAGTTGGGTACAAACCGCCGATAGTAACCCGCTAACTTGAGTAAACTGCAGACCTCTGCCACATTCTTGGGTGCTGCCCAAGAAAAAACTGACTCAACCTTTGATGGGTCCACCGCTACCCCCTACTTGGACACTACGTTCCCAACGAAGTGCACATCTCGCATCCAGAACTATCATTTTGACAACTTCCCATAGAGCTGGTGCTGTCAGAGGACCTCCAAACCCGTCCTCAGGTGCTCCGCGTGGTTCTCCTATGATCTTGAATAGACCAGGATATCGTCGATGAACACAACTACGAACCGATCCTGGTACTCCAGGAAGATGGAGTTTATAAGCCCCATGAACACAACTGGGGCATTCGTAACACCGAAAGGCATGACTATGAACTCGAAGTGTCCATATCTGCACCTGAAGGCCGTCTTCGAGATGTTTCCCTCTTTCACTCTCAACTGGTGATACCCAGAACTTAGGTCGATCTTCAAGAACCACCCATCCCCTTTTAGCTGGTCAAAAAGATCACCTATCCTTAGAAGAGGATGGTGATTCTTGATCATCACCAGATTCAACCTCCTGTAGTCTATGCATAACCTGAGAACACCATCTACCTTATTTATGAACAAGACTGGAGAACTCCACAGTGACACACTTGGTCGAACATAACCTCTCTTCGTCAGATCATCATTCTGAATCCACAACTCTTGTAGCTCCGAAGATGCCATTCGGTAAGGAGCCATCGAGATCGGACAAGCACCAGGCTGCAAGTCTATCCCAAACTCGATATCCCTTCGAGGGGCTAGAGTCGTCACCTCCACATAAACTCACGGATAATCTATAGAACCTCCAACATTTCAGGATGTACTGAGTCTATTGACATCTCAGCTAACAAGGAGTGTAGGGTTTCCTCTCGCCTGCTGCCCTTCTGACTGCTCCACTCGCCGGTGAAGGTAACACGTCGACCGCCCATGTCTGAGAACATAACCTTTCCTCGGAAGCAGTCTGTAACATCCCAAGTAAGTAATGAATTATAGATATTCTTATCTATGTATATTTATGAATTATATAGTGTTTTAGTGGCTTAAAATGAGAATAAATACAATCTTAAGCATGAAATACACTAATATTCTTAAAAGATTGTTTTACTGCCTTTTGATGGAAAACCATTATTAAATCAAACTTTTGACAATTTTATAAGCTCTATTTGTCAAAATAAACTTATTATTTTGGATTGGGACATTTAAATTTACATTGGATAATTTTTTGGTATTTTTCTGATAATGTTCATTTTTTTAATGATTAGTGAAAAATACTGCATTTTACATCAAAACTGCTTTTTCATCTAAGTTAATTATATGGTTAGATTATCTTTTTAATTGGTTTCAAAGTGTAAATAGAATATATTTCTACCATTTAATCCAATGGTGATCATTGGGATTAATTTCACTTTGTAATTTTGGATTAACAAGTGCCAAACGTTTCATAGATATTGTTTCAAAAAAATCTGCTATTTGTTTTGACAACGGGAATTATTTTTAAATTAATTATTTCAATTTATATGTTTGGAATTTGGTAAAATATATTCCATATTTGGAATCAGAAGGTCCAAATTATATCATGAAGACTCTTTTGTTTTTGGACATTATGAATAGTAACGACGGTAATTATCTTCGATTATCTTGATTAATGAGTAATCAGGTAGTTAAGGATAAAAAAAATAATATCATAATATAATAAATCACACCAAAATGTGTCCTAATGCTACTGGCTATCTCATGGATGACCATGGGATGCCTTGTTCCAAACCTGGGGACCCCATGGAATCACTTTTGTCTGAAAATGACTTTTTATCTTTTTATTTTTAAAGAAAGTTAAATATAACAATGAATGTATCACCTGAGTAATTTTTTTTTAATTTTGTCTACATTAATAAAATATTGTACTATAAATATTCATTGGAAAGCTAAAAATATTTCCTACATCATATTAATTTTTTTATAATTTTTAGACATTAAATAAACTATATTATTTATGACATCATGATGATGCAGCGATTACCTCATTAATGAACGATTTAAATAAAATGAAACGATAATGTAAAATCTAAGCCTTAAACTTGTCAAAGACCAATTGGATGAGTTTATTTCGAACACTTATCTCATTATCCTCGAAATAAATCAATGTTGGACCTTTAAAATCCGAAAATCATTTGAAAATAAAGTAACCTTTTATAACTTTCCAAGAGTGCCCCTCTTCTCCTCTTATAAAAGGCCCCCAGTTCTACCACCTTACCCACACTCCTCAAGACTTTGGCTAGGCCAAACCCTGCCTATTATGTCTCTCCAAATCCATATATTACTCCTAGAAGCCTCACTTTGGGCAGAAGTCTTCCCAAGGAAGCCTTTGAGCTCAAATCAAAAAGAGTTTCCCGTTTTAAAGGTAGTGTTTTCTATTGTGTTCTTATGTTTTATTTTTATTCTCCAATCCCCTAAACTCTCTTTAATCCATTATTTTGTAACAAAAACAGTATCTTCAATATACTAGGATGTTTTTATGAGAATTATTATAGCTACACCTACACAGAACTTCATCTAAGGGTTAAAGAGCATGCTGTTTCCGTGGATGGCAAATTTCTGCCTCACGAAACGATGATTGTTCAATATTCTTCTAACACCTTCAAAGGTGGCCATTTAGATGTCACTATATTTATATATGATATATAATATGTTTATGTTTTACTTAAGATTCTGTATTTTTCATTTATGGCAAACCTTTATGGTTACAATTATGGTCAAACGTGATATCTTCATTTTAGGAAGTGCGGACTACCGCCCACTCAAAGTGATTTGTTTCGTTAATGCCATATATTGGACGTATAAAGGATATATTTAAAGTTATTATATATTATGTTATAATAGAATTATAATATACCATTATATAATTATTATTTCTTTCCAATTAACTATGAGATATAAATGAAAGTATCACTCATGCGTACGTACGACTTACCGTCTCCATGAACGGTGCATTTCATTTCTTATCCCCAAATGTAATGTACTATTATAAGTACATATATATAATGGATATATATGATGTATGTTACATCTAAATGATGAATATAATTCTGGAATTAAAATATACATATCTCCCATTTAGTTCTAGTTCCATTAATATGACATAGAAATGAAAGTAGTGTTAATGCGTACGTACAACTTACCATCTCCATGAATTGTGCATTTCATTTCGTACCTATAAATGATTACGTAATACTATAAATTCATGTATATACTAGATATATATGATATATATGATATCTACATCATGAATATAATTCTTGATATAATGGATATTTTACCACATGATCAACTTGTAATTATAAAGAGTTTATTTTTGACTCAAGTACCAATGATCGACAAAGCGACCATTATTACCTTAAATAATTATATAGAGTTCATAACATTGTAATAAGTGATATAAAAGGAATAATGAACTTGAAAAAGGTTCTTAAGAAAGTATAAATTAACTCAAGTTTATGATTCAGGACATTAAAGAACGATCGAGTCAAGTCAGACCTGAGGTATGGGACTTCGTCTCAATCTCCTTTCATTGAGGCATATTTTATTTTATACAAAACATTATTTTATACGGTGTATACACCCCTTTTACTTTTACGTTTATTAAAAAGGAATATTTTTATACGAAGCATTTACTAAATGACAAAAGGGAATGTCTTTTGGTCATACATATGCGGTGACAACGACTTCTCCGCCGCCGTGACCATTATTTGAGTTTCGGCTTCCTCTACAAGCCATAAATTTTTTTAATGAATAATAAATACCATGTTTTAATTTTCTTTTATTTTGGTATTGAAAATGGTTTTGATAATGTTTTTATTATATCAATGTGTTATTGATATCTTGTGATTGAAATGTGGAAATGTTATGTTTCCTTTATGCATGTTTTATGTGATATGATTATGTTATGGTTCATGGGAATTGTTCATGAAGATGGGTGGTTCCATGATAAACTAAGGACAGGTGAGCCCAATATAGCTCTCCAATGCATTGGGTAACGCGAAGGGGTTAAATGTTAAGGTTTCTCCGAAGATATTTAGGGAATATATTGTGATGGGTATTCCAAACGTAACCAAGAGGGTTACTCCCTACGTAATAATGTTATGAATGACTCAAGTTACCTTTATATCTTATGATTTCTATGTTTTATTCATGATTTGATGAGGTATGTTAAAGTGATTATGTTTTATGAGTAAAGTATGATTTCATTGATTCTTACATATACATGTACTCATGTTTCCTTTTCATATTTTTATATTCCTTACTGATATTTTTATGCTCATCCCATGTTTTTGAAATGTTTTTCACAGGTCAAAGGAAAGGTACATGATGTGATTATAGTGTCAAGGAAGTGTCAAGAAATAATACATGTTTTATTTTAAATATGTTTTCGTTGATCGGAAAAAAGAGTACTATATTTTATATAACCACTTTGTTTAAATGTGGAATGTAATGCATATTTTATGATCTAATTCTCTACAACTCTAAACCTGAAAAGATCCTCAATGTGTATTCTTGAAGTAACTCAAGATTAAGTAATGTTTATGGATGGGGCCTTATAGTTGGTATCAGAGGTCGGTTTAGATAACTTCAGGAGTTAGAATTCTATTAAATGATTATCCAAAAATATTTTTTTATGGTATGATTGAAATGATATATCATTTAAAGATTACCATGTTGCTTCTCCTAAGATATTTATATGTTAAGAATGATTTTTCATAGAGGAAGCAGAACAGATTTTCTGGGAAGGCTTACAGAGGGAAATGACTTTTCAAATCAGTATCCTGAGATGGTCAAAATCAGAACTAAACAGTTTGTTGTAGTGATGGCTCAGTTGACTCAGGTTAAAAATGCTGGTTGTTTATATTGATGTTATTTTGGTGTTTTATAAAAGTAAAGACGAGCATGAAAGACATTTAAGGGTTATTTTGAAAACCATAAAAGAAAACAAATTGTATGGGAAATTCAGCAAGTGTGAGTTTTGGTTGCAACAAATTTATTTCCTTGGTTATATTGTTTCTAAAGATGGAATAATTGTGGATCCTGCAAAAATAAAAGTTATTGAAGAATGGCTAAGAACCACAAATGTAACCGAGATCTGTAGTTTTCTTGGTTTGGCCGGTTACTACTGAAGGTTTGTTGAAAATGTTTCATGGTTACCTAGTCTAATGACTAAGCTTACTCGGAAGGGTGTTAAGTTTATCTGGACAAAAGAATGTGATGATTGTTTTTAAGAGTTGAAAAGAAAATTGATGAATTCTCCAGTTTTGGAACTTCCTTCCAGGAATGGTGAGTTTGTTATATACTGTGATGCTTCATTGAAGGGACTTGGCTGTGTCCTTATGCAGAATGATTAGGTAATTGCCTATGCTACACGTCAGTTGAAAACTCCTGAGGTAAATTACCCTACACATGATTTGGAATTAGCTGCGGTTGTTTTCACTTTAAAAATTTGGACGCATCATTTTTATGGAGTAAAGTGTGAAATATATACCGATCAAAAAAGTTTAAAGTATATATTCACTCAGAAAGAATTGAACATGAGACAGAGGAGATGGCTAGAATTAATCAAGGATTATGATTGTACAATCCATTAACGTCTGGGAAAAGAAAATAAAGTGGCTGATGATTTGAGTCGAAAAAGTAATGTTTCATTAACAATGTTGTGTTTGGAACGTGATCCTTTGGTTAAGGATTTAATGAACTTTGGAATAATAGTTGTTGGTGCAGGATGTCCTTCTGTTTTGTTTCATGTATCAGTGAAAACTTCTCTATCAGACAGAATCAAGCAAGCACAGAAGCAAGACAATGAGTTGTAGAAAAAGGTAGAGCTGGTTCAGAAGGTTAAGTTGCCTGAATAAAACATTGATAATGATTGTGTTTTGAGATTTGATAAGAGATGGTGTTTGAATTGTGATTCAAAGTTCAAGAGAGATTTGTTATGTGAAGCTCATAGTCCTCTGTTTTCAGTTCATCCTGCCTGTACTAAAATGTATAGAGATCTGCGGGAGTATTACTGGTGGGATGGAATGAAAAGAGATATTGCTGATTTTACTATGAAGTGTTTGACTTGTCAGTAGGTTAAAGCAGAACGGAAGTTACCGAAAGGGATGCTTCAACCATTACCAGTGCCAGAGTGGAAATGGGAAAACATATCCATGGACTTTGTTGTGAGATTACTGAAGACATCTCAAGGTAATAATGCAATCTGGGTTACTGTTGACCGCTTGACTAAATGTGCTCATCTTCTTCCTATTCGAGATAATTTCTCTCTAGATCAACTTTCTAGATTGTACCTTAAAGAGATAGTCATGTTGCATGGAGTTCCCCACTCCATTGTATCTGATCGTGATCCCTGGTTTACTTCTAACTTTTGGAAAGGCCTTCAAAAGTCATTGGGTACTGAATTAAATTTTAGTACACCTTTTCCACCTCAATAAGATGGGTAGTGAGAACGAACAATTCAGAAATTGTAGGATATGTTATGTGCTTGTTCGATGGATTATTAGCGATGTTGGGACCAACATCTTTCTTTGGTTGAATTTTCATATAATAACAGTTTTCATTCCAGAATACAGATGGCACCGTTTGGGGCATTATATGGGAAGCGGTGTCGAACTCTATATTATTGGGATGAAGTGGGTGAAAGGAAGCTGATGGGAACATAATTGGTAGAAGAGATGGAAGAAAATGTTTAGTTGATTCAGAAACACATGAGAACAGCTCAGAGCAAGTAGAAGAGTTATGCGGATAACCGGAGGAAGGATCTATCTTTTGAGGTAGGTGATCATGTTTTTCTCAAAGTTTCACCATGGAAAAGTGTGATGCGATTTGGTAAGAAAGGAAAGCCGAGTCGAAGGTTCATTGGACCATATGAAATTCTGGAAAAAGTTGGATCAGTTTCTTACCAAGTAGCTTTACCTCCGATTTTATCTCAGGTACACAATTTTTTTCATGTTTTGATGTTGAGAACGTATATGCCAGATACATATCATGTTTTGAGTCTAGATGTAGTTCAGCTAGAAGAGAACCTATCTTATGAGGAACAACCGGTCCAAATTTTTGACCACAGGGAGCAAGTGTTACAGAATAAGGTGATTCAACAGGTAATGGTTTTGTGAAAAAACCACATGATTAAAGAGGCAACATGGGAATCTGAAAATGCAATGAGGGAAAAATACCCCCACTTATTCGATAAGTAAATAAATTACGGGGACGCAATTTTCTAAATGGGGAAGGATGTAACATCCCAAGTAAGTAATGAATAATATATATTCTTATCTATGTCTATTTATGAATTATATAGTGTTTTAGAGGCTTAAAATGATAATAAATCCAATCTTAAACATGTAATACACTAATATTGTTAAAAGATTGTTTTACTACCTTTTGATGGAAAACCCATTTTAAATAAAACATTTGACAATTTTATAATCTCTATTTGTCAAAATAAACATATTATTTATTATTGGGGCATTGGATAATTTTTTTGGTATTTTTCTGACAATGTTCATTTTTTTATTGAATAGTTAAAAATACTGCATTTTACATCAAAACTGATTTTTCATATAATTTAATTATATGGTTAGATTATATTTTTGATTGGTTTTAAAGTTTATATATAATATATTTTTACCATTTAATCCAATGGTGATCATTGGGATTAGTTTCACTTTGGAATTGGGCATAAACAAGTGCCAAACTTTTCATAGATATTGTTTCAATAAAACCCGCTATTTGTTTTGGCAACGGGAATTATTTTTAAATTAATTATTGCAATTTATATGTTTGGAATTTGGTAAAATGGATTCCATATTTGGAATCATAAGGTCCAAATTATGTGAATAAGACTTTTTTTAGGACATTATGAATAGTAACGACGGTAATTATCTTTAATTATCTTGATTAATGAGTAATCAAGTATTTAATGATAATAAAATAATATCATAATAATAAAAAATGACACCAACATCTGTCCTAATTCTAATGGCTATCTCATGGCCGACCATGGGATGCCTTGTGTCAAGCTTGGGGACCCCATGGAATCACTTTTGTGTTAAAATGACTTTTTATCTTTTTATTTTCAAAGAAAGTTAAATATAACAAAGAATGTATCACCTAAGTAAAACATTTTTAATTTTGTATACATAAATTAAATATTGGACTATAAATAGTCATTGGAAAGATAAAAATATTTCCTACATCATAGTATTTTTGTTATAATTTTTAGACATTAAATAAATTAAATTATTTATGACATCATGATGATGCAACGATTACCTCATTAATGAACGATTTAAATAAAATGAAAATATAATGTTGAATATAAGACATAAACTTGTAAAATACCTATTAGATGAGTTTATTTCGAACCCCTATCACCTTATCCTCGAAATATATCATTTTGGGTCCTTTAAAATCCGAAACTCATTTGAAAATAAAGTAACCTTTTATAACTTTCCAAGAGTGCCCCTCCTCTCATCTTATAAAGGCCCCCACTTCTACCAGCTTACCCACATTCCTCAAGCCTTTGGGTTGGCCATCCCCTGACCATTTTGTCTCTCCACATCCCTCTATTACTACTAGAATCCTAACTTTGGGCAGAAGTCTTCCCAAGGAATCCTTTGTGCTCAAATGAAAAATAGTTACCCGTTTTAAAGGTAGTGTTTTCTCTTATGTTCTTATGTTTTATTTTGCTTCTCCAATCCCCTAGACTCTTTTTATTCCTTTCTTTTGTAACAACACAATTATCTTAAATATACTAGGATGTTGTTATGAGATGGATTAGAGATAAACCTACACACACCTTAATCTAATGGTTAAAGAGCATACTGTTTTGGTGGATGGAAAATTGCTGCCTCATGAAACAATGATTGTTCCATATTCTTCTAACAACTTCAAAGGTGGCCATTAAGATGTCACTATATTTATATATGATATATAATATGTTTATATTTTACTTAAGCTTCTTTATTTTTCATTTATGGAATGCCTTTATGGTTTACATTATGGGCAAACATGATATCTTCATTTTAGGAAGTGCGGACTACCGCCCCCTCAAAGTGATTTGATTTGTTAATGCCATATGTGGGATGTATAACGGATCGAGTTTAAGTTATTATATATGATGTTATACTGGAATTATAATATACCTTTATATCATTATTATTTCTTTCCAATAAAGTATGAGATAGAAATGAAAGTAGCGTTCATGCGTACGTACGACTTACCGTCTCCATGAACGGTGCATTTCATTTCTTATCCCCAAATGTAATGTACTATTATAAGTACATATATATAATGGATATATATGATGTATGTTAAATATAAATGATGAATATAATTCTAGAATTAAAATATACATATCTCTCATTTAGTTCTAGTTCCATTAATATGACATAGAAATGAAAGTAGCATTCATGCGTACGTACGACTTACCGTCTCCATGAACGGTGCATTTCATTTCTTACCTCTAAATGATTACGTAATATTATTAATGCATGTATATACAGGATATATATGATATATATGATATCTACATCATGAATATAATTCTTGATATAATGGATATTTTACCACAAGAACAACTTGTAATTATAAAGAGTTTATTTTTGACTCAAGTACCAATGATCGACCAAGAGACCATTATTAACTTAAATAATTGTATAGTGTTAATAACATGGTAATAAGTGATATAAAAGGAATAATTAACTTGAAAAATGTTCTTAAACAAGTATAAATTAAGTCAAGTTTATGATTCAGGACGTTAAAGAACGATCGAGTCAAGTCGGACCCATGGTATGGGACTTCGTCTCAATCTTCTTTCATTGAGGCATATTTTGTTTTATACACAACTTTATTTTATATGGTGTATAAACCCATTTTACTTTTATGTTTATTCAAAAGGAATCTTTTTATACTAAGTGTTTACTAAACAACAAAAGGGAATGTTTTTTGTCGTACGTATGTGGCGACAACGACTTCTCCGCCGTCGTGACCATTATTTGAGTTTCGCCTTCCTCATCAAGCCATAACTTTTTTTAATGAAAAATAAATACCATGTTTTAATTTTCTTTTATTTTGGTATTGAAAATGGTTTTGATAATGTTTTTATTATATCAATGTGTTATTGATATCTTGTGATTGAAATGTGGAAATGTTATGTTTCCTTTATGCATGTTTTATGTGATACGATATTGTTATAGTTCTTGGGAATTTTTTATGAACACAGGTGGTTCTGTGATAAACTAATGTAGGGTGAGCCCGATATATCTCTCCAATGCATTGGGTAAAGAAAAGGGGTTAAATGTTAAGGTTTCTCTGAAGAGATTTAGGGAATATACTATGATGGGTATTCCAAAGGTAACCAAGAGGGTTACTCCCTACGTAATAATGTTATGAATGCCTCAAGTTACCTTTATGTCATATGATTTCGATGTTTTATTCATGATTTGATGAGGTATGTTATAGTGCTTATGTTTTATGATTAAAGTATGATTTCATTGATTCTTACATATAAATGTACTCATGTTTCTTTTCCATATTTTTATATCCCTTACTGAGCTTTTTATGCTCATCCCATGTTTTTGAAATGTTTTTCACAGGTCAAGGGAAAAGGTAAATGATGTGATGATAGTGTCAAGGAAGTGTCAAGAAAGAAACCATGTTTTATTTTAAATATGTTTCCATTTATGGGAAAAAAGAGTACTATCTTTTATGTAACCACTTTGTTTAAATGTGGAATGTAATGGATGTTTTATAATCTAATTCTCTAAAACTCTAATCCTGAAAATATCCTCAATGTGTATTCTTGAAGTAACTCAAGATTAAGTAATGTTTATGGCTGGGGCCTTATACAGTCGATGATGACACACACAGAGAATATCAAGTTGATGCATAGGATGAGATCGTATGGTTGTATCTATAGCAGAAGAAGATCTCTAACTGACTGATGTCGCCCTATTATCAGTCTGCATCCTCGACAAAAACATTTAATGTCTTTCTGACCTCTGACTGGTGTGCTCAGCACTTGGGGCACAGGAAATCTCTCAACATCTAAACCCATGGCATGGCTAGAATGGGTGCAACAAAGGAGTACTAATCTCCGCTATCGAACAAGGCATAAGCAAGGGTACTGAACAAACTGATCGTACCTCGAACAACCTCCGGCCCTGCTGGAACTGCTACCTCCGCTGCGTGTAACTGTCCACGCCCAGCTCCTCTACTCCTCGGCTGTCAGCCACCTCCCCGACCACACCCCAGTCGAGGTCCCTGAGGAGCGCCCTGAGGCTGGCCTTCTCCTCTTGATCAACTCTATGCCGATCGGCCAAGGTAGTATTCGGGGTCTCAATCTCCCTCACCAAACGTAGTCACCTTCCAGGTGCCATAGATGCAAGGTAAACAAGGAATGACTAAGCACAAGTAGTGCAGAATATTGTTCTTAAAACTTAAACTTTTTCATTTAATCTTAATTCACAAGTCACCCCAGAAACACGAGAACACAAGTCATTATGATGCATGTACCTTTCCTTGGGTCTCTACCCTGTAATCAGTGTAGCCTCACGTGGTCGTTCGGTAGGTCCAGATTCCTTGCATCAGATCACGGGGGGACCTAAAATCTCGTGTCCTAGTCGGTCTTCCCTGGCCTAATTCATGCACCAAGGTCTCCCAACACTGTTTCCCTACCATCCCATGTAATCCTCCCTATGCCTAACTACAAACTCCATCCTATATCTTATCCTAGCCCTCTGATACCAATCTGTCACGAACCGCCTTCACCAAAAGGAGGGAAGGGTCAGCATATTTCCAGGCCCTTCCTTCTTCAAGTTGAAGTAGAGATAATGACTCCCGAAACCCACCTTCAATAGGTCACAGAGTGGCGACCAACACCATGGGTATAGAATCACTCACTAAATGGAAGACATTACACTTTTTATTTTAATAGGATCGGGGGATAATATAGTAAATCTCACAACACCAAAACTAGAAGTCCAAGAAAAACCAAAACAACCATTCCCATATGCATGTTCCAAAAGTAAATACCGCATAGTGAAATTGACTAAAACGGTAAAGTACCAAGAAAGGAAAAATGAAACTGCAACTGCCCCAATGGTCCGAGCTAGTATGATCCTGCGCGATCCCTGAAGTCCTCATGGAATCTTGAAAGCAGTTTTATATACGTAGGGTGAGAATACAAGTATACTTAGTAGGGAAAAACCAAAGACTCTCATGCAAAAGTGGGGGACCGTGATAAAGTCCTATGAGAAGCGGACAACCAACACTATCAAGGAGTTCATCCATCCCACTCACTGTCCACACTCACCAAATAATGCAAGAAAGTAATATATATAATAAGAGCACATCTATGTTTGGGTACCCCGCACCACTTTCCCCCTGGTTATTGAAGACATCCTCTGCATCCAACCAATCCTGCAATTCTCACTGCAGTCCCACTGCCACACCCCGACCGCACACACCTGGGTTACAAACTCACATAGTCCCATTTCCAACCCCCACCCACACACACCTGGGCCACAATTGTCACACGTAACCACAACTGCAAACACCTAGGCAAGAACAACCACTTCCATGCCCGAAGAAACCTAGGCTAAAAGATCCACTGCCACGCCCAAAGACACTTGGGCCTCATCCCAAAGATACTTGGGAAACTACCTGCCCGCACACACCTGGGCCATAACCACCACACTAACTCGCCCGAGGGTTCATGGGCTAATAATGGACCTCATTCCATCCTAGCCTGCCCGATGATGCTTGGGATATCCGGGAAAGGGAGCAGAAAAGGAGCTAATAACCAGCCACTAATGATAGTGTTGGGAAAAACACCCTCCCCCATGAAATGGGGGTGTTCGGCACTAAGTGATCAACTTGGGTGGGGCGTGAATAAGAAACACAAAAATAAAAGTATATATAGGTAACAAGAACTCTCCCAAGTTTAGGTTTTTTAGCCAGCCTAAGGAACACAAACAACACTCAAGTCCGAGTCACAACTCTCGCCAACAAAACAATTTTTTTCCATTCGTTTTCATGTTCAGTAGTGATGTTTAATTATGTTCTCCACCTACTTGGGAAACTAGAAAGCATAAGCACAAGCCAAGGAAAGAAAACAGTCAACCATTAACTACAACATCCACACCTGGTTCTCTCATAAAACCACAACAACCAATGAAAACCCCAAGATACAGCCCACATTTCCAACATCCAAGAGCCAAAAGGTTTCTCAACAACAGAGGATTCCACCCCAATTCGTGATATAAACAATGTAACCACCCGGAAATAAAATTCTCAACCTATGAATCCATAACAACAGGGGATATCATCCCCACCCACATCATCCAGAAAATAGCCCGTGAAGTAATAACAACCAAACCACCACCACTAAGAAGGCCCATGTCGATATTTTCAGATTTATAAGATTTAACACACTCTTTGATTTTCAAATTCGATGTACTTTAACCAGGGTTATCACATAAAGGATTGATCCTAGTGCTTCCAATTTATTTAGACGAATATACGTAATTAACCAAATTCCTTTACTAAATAAGGGTTACCCAGTGCAATACAATCCAATTAAACGTCACAAGAATCAAGGGTTCGTTAGTGCATAGAGAAAGACCACCAACGACCATGATTTTCAGAAGGTGTAAGCCCACACAATTCATAAATCATAAATCATGGAAGATCATAAATCAAAGCATCATCGATAGCACCCCTCCCCCTTCATTCTTTAAATTCAGTTTATTATCTTCATTAAGGTTCGGTCCATCCAATTCTACAGAATCAAAAGCACACCCACCTCGCAAGATGCACAGAAGGGAGAGTCTAAGGTAAATCCCTAACTGTTGATCAATGATCGATGCTAAGGTCGGGCGTGGAACTTCACAGATAGTGACGCGGCTCATCTGAATGAAAAGTGGAACGTCTGAACGAAGGTTACTCCTAGCGCAGGGTGATTGAGAAAAGAAACCTATAGAGAACACTTAGGTTATACTGGGTGAGATACAGCACGCCTCGGGCCGTTAAGACGTGGGGTCGTGGGTTACCACGCGGTTGAGACATCCCACACATCATTAGTGGTTCCCCGCGGTTTGAACCAACATCCTCCAGGTTATATTCATTAAATATTGAAATAAAATATTTATGGGCATTACAGGGCTTTAAAACACATTGAAGGGGTCAAAATAGGGTTTAAACCCCAATTTGCACAAAAGTGAGCGCTAGTGGAAAAACAAACCCCGTGGGGGTAGGTGAGAGCCACCGGTAGCCGAGATACCGGTTGGCTAAAGCGATCGGTATCCGAGCTACTGGTAAGCTGGATCCACCAGTAGACCAAGCTATGAGTAGCTGCAGCAACCGGTAGACCGAGATACAAGTAGACAAAGCTACTGGTAGGTTGCGGCTACCGGTAGACCGAGCTACCGGTAGGCATGTTACTAGTAGGCTAAGTCTACTAGTAGGCCTACCGTTAGGCCAAACATCATAGAGATTCCCATACCAGAAAACCCAACTTGATTTTCAAAAAGTAATGGACCCCAAAAACCCGGGCCATTACAGGTCATGAGATATATTGTGAGGAATTTTGTGATGGAATGGGGGTTCAGATTATATAGAATGATCATTTTGTGGACTATATATCTCAACATCGTTAACCACGTGATATGAATGAACCCACTCATTATTTATTGCATTCCTTAGTTATGAATGATATTACGGGTTGGTTATGATATCTTTTTAGTGAGAGTTTTATAATGTTTTTTGACCAAAACAATACGATTTACATATTTTTCTCATAAGTTAATGAATCTAGAACCTAGTAAGATGGTTAAGAATTCTCACACAATAGACCTTGACATCACCTTTAATATAGAGAAGGGGAATTTATTTTTAGAAACTATATGATTTATTATCACCTCCTTTTCTATCATGGAATCAACAAATGATGGGAAACTAATGGATCTATTCACTTATTTTTGTCTGGATGATTAGTTGCGTGACATCCGTATGGTTCTGAATGGTATTTTATTTTCATCACAACTCCTTGAATCTATTCAATATGATCAATATTAGTATGAGGAGTTTAGAGGAATTCGGGATTCTATTAATGATGGGGAGACCATTTTTTAATTTCCTCTCCCTTCTGAGAGTAATATATTAATTTTAAAATTATTTTTCATCCCATTATAATATAGTCATTTATTTATCTTTTACTAGAATATATTTTCTATTGTCATTCATTCGGTGTTATAAAGATGTATTATAACATGATATATCATTTATCGTGGCTAGGATTTAAGTATGAAATTTCTTACTTTTTGTTTCATAATTAAACCCTCCAATTGATGAAGTAAAATTAACCAAAACCATTATGTTTGATCTAGTACCATCCAGTTTGAATATGGAAATGGGATGTGATGTTTTTGAGAAATGTATTTTCTAATTATAAAACACATAACGCAAGTCCTCTGTCTCTAATTTTCTCGACCGCTCCTCCACTTTCACCCATAGTCGATGCATCATCTGTTCATAAACTCCCATCATACATTCCTTCCCCCTCTATGTCCAGACCCCTATCATCCCCTTTCATTTATAGAAAGCATTCAAAAATAGACTTTTATTTACCTAATTATTTTTTACATTTCCATCCATGATGTATATTCTCCTCCCCTTTCCCCATTTTTATATGGTGGCCTCCCTCTAATGCCTGTTATCCATCTCAGAAACCACAGATCTGCTTCCTTGGATGGATCATAGACAATATATTTCCCCTTGGGTTCTTTTGAGGTAGCCTTGTAATTTAACTAGTTAATGCTTATGTAAATGTTTTGGGTGTAAAAAAATCCCCTACCTCTATTATAGAACTATATCATCTCTTAGGGGATGAAATATCTAGTACACGTATCAATTCTTTAAGAGATGTCATTCTATCTAGTTGTTGGTTCATGGGACGACATCATTAAGGCTTAGTCGTTAATCCCTCAGACCATCGAGAAGTGGCTCATTAACATATTTTGTTTGATGATGGAAGCTCACATCACCCAAAACATTCCCAAGTGGTAGTTTGGATTAATCTACAAAGCCTCCTCTTCCCCTTCCATAAAAACAGTTTTCTTCATTGAATATAAAACTACACTGGTTCCTACCTCTTTTTGGATGAGAACACACTTTATAATCAAGATGTTGGTTTTGCTAAATTTTTAATTGAAATAGATCTATCAGGTACTATTTGGATCCAAATTCTTCTTAGAGTGGGTGAAACAGTCTAATGGTGGCAGTCTCTGAATTACCTTTCTCTAGAAAGATTTCACACAAGATTCCATTAGCACAGTGAATCCCTCATATATTTTCTAAAGCATCATTCAAGGTATTCTATTCTAGTCCATAGAAAACCCCCCACAATTGAATGCCCCATTTTTGAAATAATGGAGAACCCATCCCAAGGTAATATAAAAGCCTCCGCTATTATTGTGGAAAATTGAATCTCGTGGTTCTCCCCATGCTTGACTAATCTAAATGGTCATCCTCCTCGAAAGACTCAAACATTGGGTAGGAGTCCTACCTCCCCAAGTCCAAATAATATATGATTGGACATTTTCTTATACTAGCTATCTTCATCCTATAACATAAGTTGCATTACCATTATTTTTTCCTAAACATAGACTTTTTTACCCCCTTGTATAGATAAAACCATTAACCGATGAGGAATGGAACAGATCCCTTGGACTCTAGTATACACCAACCCATGTTTTTCCCTCTAATTTCCCATCTGCATTTTTAATGGTTACACTGCTTTATCAAATGTGTAAATATAGTTGATTTTATCACCCCAATGCATTGGCGCCCATACCAGAGGGTAGTCCAAATGGGAATAAAAAATATCATCCTCTAATATTTGATGAAAGAAATCATTGGGGACAAAAACAATAAATATCTCATGTAATGAAATTATTTATTATTTGTAAGGCTCAAGGACTTGGATAACTAGTTAATAAATACTATATCTCCTCATATCTTCATCGTAAAAATATATAGATGGTCTCAATACATGAATAAAAACAACAACAATTGGAAATTCAACACATTGTATTTAATTTGGGGATTGAAAACGTCAATCAAGGGGAACCCGTAAACTAGATTGTCAGGGTACCCTGGAAGAATACAATTTTATTGGAATAAATCACTTCTTCAAACCAAATATTATCTATGAAGTTATGTTATGTTATATAAAATTACTTTGTTTCTTCTGTTTATGAAACGTGGACCGTGGTGGAGGCATGCCCTATGGAAGGAGTTAGACAATGTGAACCTAATAGGATCACGACTGACTGATTAGAGGGGACATTAACTTTATCATGGGGTGTTATAGATGAAGGGAATGTAGTTGTTTTGTGGAAGGATATACCATATTTTAAATAATTTTATTCCAATAATGTCCCCTTGAATTTTGGATTCATCGGGTATAATTTTATGTAGTGAAATAATCAGAGGTGTGGCCGATGTACATGGTTATAGTTTGACTAATTCTTGTCCAACATTGGAGTCATCTCATCATTCACTAATTCTCAAGTGGATCACATTTTTTGAAATTTATTTTAATACTATCAATTTATTATTTTTCAAGAAGGTAATAGTACTCACACCTATACTTTTTTTCTTCTCAAGAAGATTTGTTTCATACTCAGATTACCACATGGTTCTTTGTGATTTATCGAATAATCATATCAATGTAGGATCACAGTTTTGGTTTCCTAATAATATTATATGGCTTAAAGGGGAACAATTCTCTTGGGAATCCAATAAACTATCTCAGTCTATAGATATTGATAGTATTAAAGATGACATTGGGAGGTCCAAGGTGGCTCTTGAAGATGTATGGTATAATATATGTTTTTTGAAACATAATCCAAAATAAAAAATATCTTTTTGAAATTCTTATTGAGAAATAATGAATAAAAATAAATGTATACAGAGAGACATTTCTTATGTAGGGGACAAAAAATCACCATTCTTTTAGAAATGCATTTGGGAAAAGAAGCACAATGTCACTCCTAATATCCTGCTCATGGATTTCAGATTCTCAATTGATACACAAGTGGTTTGAGGTATGGAAATGTATTTTTTGTATACTTTCTTTCTGATGTTAACCATGGAATTAAATATGGTTATCCTACAGGCCACTCTATCCATTTTGATGTCATCCCCTTGGTTTTTTCCCAATACATTAACATTTTCTTTGTGGATGTACTGGATGATGGGTAGGGCAAGGAAGCTAGTTTTTCTCTCCATAATTTATGTACCGACATACCCACTGTATTTTAAGGATATTTATTTACTAACTCGATGACCTCATCAAACATGATCTCATGGATATATAAATAATATATTATATGGAGAATTCTTTCCCAATGTGTATTGTTCCATTAAAATGATCCATATTCTAAATGGAACAACACCATTATCTCTTAATATAAACAAACAATTTTTCATGTTCAACATAACTTCTAATGTATAGTAAATGGTTCATAGTAGAAGGATCTCCAAAAAACCTTCATAAACAGATCTTCTAAGAATAACTAAGTTTTATCTAGGGTAGGTCTACCCAAAATCATATTTCCATTGCACAGTGAACATCAATAAACAAGTATTAGTGGGTCCCACATTTCTCTCAATATTTATATGGAAAAATAATATGATAGGATGGAATGGTGATTCATCAAAAAATCCTACGTGGTATGAGATTCATATAACTAGTGATTGAAATTTTCTTTAGGTTCATTAGTTCCCCCTAGTTCTATATTACATTCATAGAAAAAAAACATAGTTTCTATTTGTGGATCTCGGGCCTATGGACAAGGGATAAATTAACTCTAAATGTC
This sequence comes from Viscum album, assembly GCA_963277665.1. Taxonomy (NCBI): domain Eukaryota; kingdom Viridiplantae; phylum Streptophyta; class Magnoliopsida; order Santalales; family Viscaceae; genus Viscum; species Viscum album. Next base: position 1,707,715,523 of record OY728122.1, read on the forward strand.
TTCATCTTGGCCCAAAAATTAATATGTATGAATTGAAATAAAATGATTATTTAGGGATTCATAAAACCCTTTCGGTGTATGACTACATTTTATGGTGTTTCACACCTCCAATTTGTTGATGATATTATTTTAGTTTTCAATAAAAAATATAGTTCTATCTAGGAGTTTAACTGTAATATTTCCATTTATAATTATTGGAGGGGTCAATCCATTAATCGGAAAAAAAAATTTATGTTCCATAGTCAGGGTCATGTGAAGAGTAAAAAATATTGTTGACAGGTCGGACTTTAAAAGAAGACCATTCTCATCAATTATTTTAGAGCATCGATATCCCCTATAAGAATTCTAGTACACCATTTTAACGGTATTTTTGAATGAATTTCATATATAATTCTCAATTTGAAAAAACAATTCCTCTCCTTCAGGGGAGGAATCACCTTAGTAAATTTTAGTCAAACCTCTATTCTCATGCATGTATTTTCATAACTCATCGATCCTAACTATATCAAGTGAAATGGTGAAAATCAATTAAATGCCTTCATATGGTAATCACATTCATAATATAGAGACCACTGGGAATCATGGAATACAATTTCTAGTGAGGTTAGGGTTGGCATCATTGGTGAATTAAATTTCACTTATTTGATTTAAAATATTCATGCAAGACATGCGTGAGATTTATGAAAAGATATTACTGTGGGAAGGATCATAAAGTGAAAATATAAGAGTGGTTTTTATGGATTGGGAGGATTTTGTTCAAGGATATGGGACTCTATTCAGTTACACTTACAAGTTTTCTATCTTCACTCACAATGGATAATGAGGCATGGGTCAACTAACTACTAGAATGTTAATTAGGTGTGGAGTGTGTTGGTTCTCCCAAGGTTCTCGATTCCAAATTTATCATTCACACATTCCAGAAAAATTCCATCATTTATATGTTCCATGATTAACACACAAAATAAGGAGACCTTAATTAATATTCTCATATACATAGACCATTAATGATTAGTTTTCACACTTTCCTCATATGGTTTGTTCTCAAAAAATAATTACAGATATATCCAACAAGCAATATAGGATCATGTATGATGTGGTGAATCTCGATGGTGAAATGAGATACCAACTAATATCAACATAATTGAATGGTGTATTCATAATCAGGTTTATCCTACTGATGTGGGAGTAATATGGAGGGGTATATCTATGGTGTCATGGTCCTACTATAACTGTAATAACAAGGATGAGTTTTCATATCATTTATTAATCTATAGTGATTGGGTGTCCTTGGTATGGCATGGCTTGGTTTCATAAAGTGGGGCGTACAAATAAGAGATTTCCATTTGCAGCTTTCTACATGCTTTGTTTCATGTAATGGATGATAAAAATAAAAAATTCATGGTGAGGGTGTTATTCGTTGGAGGATGATGTTTGAGTATTTGAAAACGTCATAAAAATTGTTCCATGAAGGGTATGATAGCTCAAAACAAGATATTATGATCATGTATAATTCCTTTTCAGTCAAGTTAATCCCTCTTATAAATATCGGGATAACTCCACACATCTTATGATGCTTATAGAATATAATAATCCTTCTAAATTGGTTTGTAGAACATCCCCCAAGTTAACTATTTCATATGGTTCTCCAATATTCTTTTCTTTAAAATGAATGTTATTGGTAAATTCATCATTGGTGGCATGTATGGAGGATGAGTATTTCATGTCCAACATGATCTTGTCATCTAACCTTGCGGTGCTGTTTTTTGTCTGGGTGATTTACTCATTACTAAGGATTCTTCCATTCCTAAGGGGATTGATTTTGGCCTCTCATGTGGTATTTCACTAGATGTATTGAAAAAAAATTCCATTTTTATAAGTATCCATTTGGAATACTATATAAACCTCATGGGCTATCTCCTACGTAGTTCATAGATGTATGTGTCTCATCTCTAACTATATGGATAATACAGACACATAGGGAAAATTAAATATGGTTTTATATTTCCTTTCATCATTATCCACTTTTAATAATATACCTAGAATATTCACTATCATAGGATCCTTTCACAAAAAATGTGATAACCATGAGAGTGTAAATGCTCTCAAGCACCAAAATTTATGACCTCTGTGTCTTTTGGGGAATTACCCATAGTTCATTAAATAATTTGAACATTGTGTAGATGATATTTATGGGGAATTTATTTTTAGATTTACATAGACACCCTAAGGGGGGGATTTTATCTTGTTCAGGGTTTATCTGTTGATGAAAATATTCCATTTTATTTGGATTAGGGACACTATTAAATATGAGGATATAGGAATGTTTTATGTGTATGATATAATGAGGATACATAGGTTAACCTCTATCATAGTTTTTGATCGGTATTTCACTTTTCCTTCAATATCCATGAAGAGTCCCCAATAGGTGATGGAGACTCTGGTTTGGATGGACATGTGACACTATCTATAGAAAGATGGTGTGAAACAAGGTTCTATTTAAATATTGGAGGATATAATCTTAGCCTATGTGTTAGTTTTTTATGGATCATGTGATAACCATCTCGTAATGGATGAGTTTTTTTTACAATAGTTATGATTCTCCAACATGAATGGATCCCTTTTACACTTTTTAAGGTCTCTCATACATATCACATCATTTAATGGTATTAGTGCATGAGGACTCTCTTATACGATTTAGTCTCCTTTGGGAGATAATGGAAAATATTCAAGATATACATTGATCTCTGGTTATATGATGTAGTAGTAAAATTTATACGTGGATCATCGACATAGTGCTTTTGATATTTCCATAGGTGACAAGGGTTTCTTGAATGACACCCTTTGGAGGGGTCACCATCAGATTTGGGAGCATTGGATGATAGATGTGAGATATATTCTATTATTTGAGGTCACATCACTAATTGTGATGGTTTCTTATTATTTCTATTTCCCGTCTCATTTTATAGGTATAAATGATGACTTCAACATATCACAATCTAAGAAGTATCATCCTAATCTAACTAATTTTTTTTGTTGTTATAGTATTAAGGAGGATCCTGTAGATTTTAGTTTTGGAGAAGATAGTAGAGGTCATAGATTTAAATGTAAATATCTTGGATTAGATATATATACCGTTTTTCATAGTTTTATTGTGACACTAATCATATTTTCATGAGGCATGGGAGCATGAATCTTTAGTGTGGGATTAATGGACTCACCACATTCTGATGCACATTTCTTACACATAAATTTCCGAGGATAGAATGTATTTCATTGGGGAGATTGAATCATCCTTCATTTTAGTGTTACTCACTATTTTATGTTCTATATTTCATATATCTATTTTAGTGGACATCAATATTTTTTTTGGATTTGTTTCATTATGTAATGGTCTGGTTCCAATCTATAGGGTACATTAATGTTGTCAATTCATAATTTACAATGTAAAAGGTCAGCATTGACTAATCATTGAAAATTGTCTGTGGAATAAATAACTATATATATATATATAATATCTACCATTTCCATCATAAATAAGTATCCATAGAAATACTGACCCAGGTAAACAACATTTTTAGAAAATGTTTGTTAAGGGGAATTTATGATATAAATTGTATTTTAAAAATTTTAAAATGTCCTTCTAACATTTTTTATTCTATGATTTCGTAACATATCATTCATTTTATGTGAAAAATATGCCTCATACAATTAGTATTATTCAATGAGAATTTGGATATCTCAACTCATTCTCAATTACATTGTATTTCACTCAATCTCTGCGGTGGTTGTGTAATTTCTATATAATTAACCGACTTGTATACTGCTTCATTTACATTGGTCGTAGTAGTAGAATTCGAGTGTGTTTATTGGGTATTTTGATCATTTTCTTAATATATTTTGATTCACCTAGATCCTTTTCTCTATATTCTTTTGAGGATTACTATTATGGTGTCTAGTGTGTGAATTCTGTGTTTATCAAGGTATATTATAATATATCCTCTTCATTGACCATATTATTCAATGAAATAAATTATAAGATAATAGAATCAATTTTATGGAAAATGTTTATTATTCATCATTACCTCATGTATTGGTGGATCCCACTGCCGGTGGTTTGTGACAATTGTTCATGTTGTTTGTTTTCTTCTATAGATAATGTTATATAGACAATTTATTTCACATATTTTGATAAATTATTTTCTAAATGAAACTGAATAATTTATAGTTGTGTGTGTGTGGAATGTTTTTATGATAAAAATATGGGGTTGTGAATGTAATAGAAAAATAATGATGATTTTCAAATAATTTTTGAAATTAATGTGAATTGGTTTTTTCAAATCCAGTTTTGATCGAACAAAATAGTTGTTTATTATTTTATTATGAAATATGTTGGTCCTTTAAAATTATTTGATATACCCCACATGTGATCCTTGGAACATATGTGGGAGGTGTACTTCCAGGGACTACATTTTGATATTAGTAACATGGTTTACTTTTTGGGGTGTCATTTTTTTCCAATATCAAGGTCCATTGAGATCTACGATATTACATTACATTATAGGGGATATGTTTGGGTTAATTTCCGTATTCCCTAGTTCTATATGTCTGGTACATGGGACAGTTAGTGTGAAATTTTCATGGATTATGTACAAGTGACAAACCTAACCTAACCATGATTTATCCATTGTATTTTTATCCTTTTTTTCTAGAGTTTTTCTTCATGGATTTTATATACCGATTTTTGATGAAATGGACCTGAATTTCTAGAATTATACTTATTCTTTTTACCTGGTTTATTTTAGAACTATTGAAAAAGTTAAACCCTTTACAATTATTTTGATATAAAAATATATTACTTCATATCTTTCAATGTTTTCTAAATTGATAATATAGGATCATTGTATATATAATTGATATGGAATTCCTGTAGGGGATACAACATTTTTTTCTCACACCATTAACACCACTTCTAAAGTGTATAGATTTGGTATATATGTTTTATGATGTAAATGTATTGGTTTGAAAGTGAGGTGATGTTGATTGTGTAAGATGTATATTGGTATATTATGGTTATAAGATGGGATGTAACCTATATTATCACATGGAGTAGTTGGTTTTTTAGTTGCACTATTTTTGGACGTTTACTTTGGGTTTTATCTAACTATTTTGAGTTTTACAATTGTTTTACAGGGTTATGAAATATATATCATATAGTTATCATTGGATATTTCTCTCTATTTTTTACATATATGTAATGAATATTATTTTATGGGTTTAATAAAAAGTGTCCCTTTTTTATTGTATGATGATTTTGCACAAATCACCGGCTTGTGGGGACTGGGAATTCCCTTCATATATGTGGTGAATTGGATTGGGTGCTCATTTTGAGGGTATCCTAGGTTATTTAATTAAAATACAATATAAGGTTAGATATTTCTATTTTTATAATTTTTTATTGAATTTGAGATATTAAAGGTGATATTTCTAATAAACACTATTCATGTGATATGTTATTATCGTATCACAATAGGGGATATGGGTTTATTATAATGAATGTTGTTCAATAATATCCCACTACCTATATCTAATCATGGTATATGATATCATTATATCATATTTCATGAATAATAATTGAAAAAAATTCATGCAATGAAAAAAAAATTTATAAACCAAATGGGAAAATTTAACTTTCTTAAATCATCTATTTTTATATATTTATTAACTATTATTTCATATGATTATATTTTTCTAAAAATGAGACTGGATAAAGGGGTTATAATGAGTAATATTATCTCATATACTCAAATTTTTCAAAACACTCTTTTTGATGATAAAAATACTCAAGTAGTATTCTTATCATATTTAAGAAGTTGAAATTGAATTTAGATGGTGATCATATGATCTTTACCATGTCATATAAAAAATTAGCATCTATTCAATGTTATTTAAAATTATTATTGTTTTCCTAATGTGGAAATTCCATTCCATGGATGTGTGGATGATCCCATGTGAACATAATTTGATTATTTTAACCCTTAGATACAATATAATTATTGGTTTCCCTTCATTTACTCTTTAAGATATTAAATTTGTTAATAATGGAATACCTTGTTTCAATCATCATTTTATGTTATATATATTATTCTAATTTTTTTACATTATATGAGTTTCTAAAATTTTAGATCATGGGGTATGGATTTATTTTTATTTTTGAAGGGATGTTTAAGTATTTATCATCATTCAAAACCCATCATTATATATCAATATTAACAATGATATGAATATTAGTTTAAGATGATATGCTATTGGAGGAGAATAATTTGTGAGGACCAAGTGCAATTTCTAGATAAGAAATAACAATGGGATCACATATCATTACATGGAAAAATCATGAAATATTAAATCTACAAATTAGAAATATCAATTTCCATGATTGAAGTAATAACTAGACGATCGTGAGGTATTTGTGAATGCACCTATACAAATCCACTCTAAAATAGTGATCCCTTGTTTCTTTTAGAAGTTCTAACCATTATGAGAGGATAATTAATTTAATTAATATTAATATTATACTATTAGGTGTGACACACGTTCCCCTAAATTTTATTTTAGTAACCCATAACATAAAAACTTCACCTGCATACAAATCGTTCATTATAAATTATGGTTGAAAATAATAAGTTTTTTATATCCCTCTAAACATTAAAATTCATTAAATAACCCTATTCTATTATTTTCCAAATCTTGAAAACTATATGTAAAATAATACCTTCTACCATTTCATAGTCTCTCATAATAGCCGTCCACATTTTATCCCTTATTTCTTAAATCTCATCCCCATAAAAATTATTTTATAATAATTTAACCAAAGGGATAGAAAATAAACCTATAAATAAAGGAATATTAAAGTTAATCCAACATTATATTTATGTTAATTAGGGTACTTTTAACTCTAAAATATAATCCCCAATTCCTAGAATTACATTATTTATGGTGATGAATCATATTGAACAATCCCTTATGTGGATGTTAAAATTCAATAAAAATTCATTATTGAAAGATTACAATAAAGTATGATTTTGAAAAAATATTTTCAAATTAATCCAAATAGGTTATGAATTATAACAAAACCATCATCCAAATCATCATCTTAATTGAAATATTGATATGTCACTATTTAACACACTCCCATCTCTTTAGGAGTATCAAAATATCCCACCTCTAAGAAAATATTAATAAATAAAATATATTAATGGGATTAAATGTTTTAACCTCTTAGTTTATTGTAATAAGTTGAGAATTTTAAAATATTAGTTTAGTTTTACTAGCAAGTATTTAATCAATAAGTATATTTAATGTATATAATACCTCCTATACCAAGGTGGAGAAAAATTAACTTTAAGTGAGATGTGATATCTAAAATGAAGGGGGAATACAATCCACGTGGTTGAAAATAATGAATATCAATATGAATGAAATCAGAGGGTTTTCAATAGAGAAAAAGATTTTACAAATTTTTTTAATGTTAATAAATTAAGATTTATATATGGTATTGATAAAACATTATCCCAGTCTATTATCTTCGATTATGATCATTTCATATGGAAATTAGAGTGATAAATTTTTTAATCTATATTATTTATTTATTTTTCTAGATTTTAGTGGTCATGAATATCAAAAATATTTATAGAAAATAAAAGTATATATAATTTTAGAACATAATATTTTTTGAGGATGATATTTGAACCCATATATATAAGATATAATTGGTTTTGTGTATTTTTTAAATGTTCTGAATGTACATTCTTGAACTGTTATTTTTCATCATATGCCACCTTAAGAATCTTATAGAATATTTGGAATGATTTGAATTCTTTATTAATGATTTTTTATCACACTACATCATAGAGGTCCTTAAAGTGACATTATGTAGCTTATCACATTGAGGCACAAATCGTAATAGTGTTATATATTAGTTTTTTTCCAATCCTTATTGAATATGTGTTGAGAGTTTGTTCTATGATGGGGGTGGTAATGATGCTCAAAATATGGATAAAGAAATATGAACTATCATTTTGATGGATGTTATCCCACAATAAAATATGATATTGACATTATATTGATAGCCTATATAAATAATTTCATTAAAAACGTAGTGCTATCATAACAAGTTCCTATAATATATGGGTAGGATGAAAATAGAAATTGTTAAAGCTATTGTGGTGGTTGAAACCAAATTGAAAATTGAGAATCTATAACATTTGATATCATAGTGGATTTCATGTTGAGAATTAGTTGTTTACACGATGAACCAAAACAGAGGATACATATCATTGTGGTAATCTTTTGGAAATACATGTAACCATGATATAGATTATAACATCGTTAGGACACATTAATTTCATTTAGATTTTAGATAATATCAATTTTAAAATTTAAAATCAACTACCATACAGGGTATGTTATGTTTCAATTTCAATTTTAAAAAATATTATTGCTGATATAGGGACCCAAATTAGTCATATATTGCTACTTAATAAAATTAATTTTAAATATCCTAATAGTAATAAATTTTGGAATCTAAATGATCAATTTCTATAGAGTATAATGATCAAACAACACATTTACATAGTAAAACATAAACATGATTCAAATATATATTATTTACCATCCTAAAATTGGTAATTTTTTTATATAGTATATGTAATAACATGAGGTTATATATCAAAGAAATCATTGAGGTAAAATATTAGTAAGAGGATATATAACATAGATGTAATAAGATAGATGAATAAATAGAACATGGGTGCCCAAAATCATAACCATCATCATCATATAATAATCCTAGGATCATAAACATATGAATGGGGGAATACATTGAAAAAGTCATGGAATATGGAATATGAATAATAATGAATAAAAATAATATCAAAAAAAATACCACATACAGTTTTGACCAAATATATCACCATGATCAGACATAAAATATTTACATTTATCATATCATTGTAATTTTGAACAATTCTATAATAATATTAACAAATGATATACAGAATATAATTAAAAATACAAATAACTCAATGATATATAGGGATATAAATTGGAGAAACTATCACATTATAAAATGATAAAAATAATTAACTATATATGGCAATGAAACATATAACATTCCAAATCACAATATAAACCCATGGAAGAAAATATGTTAACTAAATGTTTTATAATAATTATATTATTCAATAAAATTAGGTGTTTCAAAATTATTGCGGGAAAAAACAATGTGGCATAAAATATCAACAATATTAAGTGAAGAATAAACTATAGAAGGGGAGTCAATATGATGTTTCAGAAAATAAATACCCTTAAAAAATATATTTTTTTATAATGAGAAATATCTATTACAATGTAGAAAGATTTATATCCCCATAATGGGAATATGAATTTTATTGAAAATAAATTTGAAGGATATTAGATGAATATTAATACTAAAAACAATGTGAAATACGATATAACCCAGAATAAAGGGTTCAGTGAATGAATCCCCTTAATATAAATCTGGATTTATTTCATCACATTTCCACCTCCTGTATAATAAACATGAAATTAAAAAATGTACCATAATTGGATATTTTTAGTTTCCATCACTATTGATCTACGAAAATAATTGTATTACATTCCTTAATTACTTTTGTTTACTCATAAATATTTTGATACCATATTTTCCATAAAACATCCAATATTGTTTTGATATAATCATCATTATAATTTACAATAACAAATAATTATGATTTAAGGAAGGTTATTAGACATATATAAATTTAAAATTTTATATATTATAATTAATTTATTATTAATATCAATATGGTGGTTTATAATAAATGAATTTGAAACATCCACTTCGACAATTAATCGACTGTTAATATGATATTTCCACAAACAGGTGTAGTTGGATATAAAATATGATATTATATTATAAATAAAAAATTTAATGTATATTAAAGTAATGAATATCATTTTAATATAATGTTTCCTTTTTTATAATGGTTTGGATAAGAATTGAACTAGACGATATAAAATGGGAAATGGAAAGTGAAATAATAGGTAAAGGGACATTACCTATATCTTTAATTTGTACCATTTCTATGACACTTAAATTATTAATATGATAGAATTTGATTACTCCAGAATATACCTATGGTCTATAAGGGGTTTTAGTGTGTCTATTTCGGTATATAATTATATTTTTTTTCATGTGAGATTGTATGCCATTGGGATGGAGTTGTAGTATTAATACTTAAAGAGGTGGATATTTTTTATTATAAATATTGAAAATAAAATTAATGTCCAAGGTAAATAGTTCAACAAACCCATTTATAATATTATAAAATAAAATTACATTATGAAAATAATTTAATTTAAAATCTGATTTTATTAATTTAATTATAATAAAATGAGATAAATTAAAAAAATTAATGGGGGTTACATTAGACTTTACGAATTTTGAAAGTATATTTATGATTGAAAAATATGTTTATTTATTTTAATTGAATAATTTATCTAATTATGCTAATTTTGGGATCATATAACCAGTTAATAATTTATTAAGTAATTATTACCTAATTATTATGATATATATAATTATATTTTTAGAAAGCATAATTTTTACAAATTGAAAAAAAAATTGATCCTTCTTAGAAAATTATAAAAAGTCACCACTTAGAAATATTGTTTTACTAATATCAAAATTTTCATTAAAATTTTTCCGATATGTTTTTTAGAATATTTCAATTTAATTTTTAATAAAAAAATTATTATTTTTATGAAGCCAATTAAAATTATGTTTATTTAAATTGTTCTTATAGTTTATTTGAGGTTCAATTCATTACATTTTTTATGGAATTTAATTATTTATATTTTTTAAATTACTCATGATAAAAATTATTTTTATTTATTTTTATTATTTTGTGTTCAAATTACTATTCACAATGGTCAGGTTACGATTCATATCAGTCAACATACTATTCCAATAGTTATCTTATGATTCAAATGATCAAATTACTACTCCATTGGTCATATTACTACATATAAACACCTCTTCATTCATTTTATATAATTGACTATAATTTCTATAATGTTTCATTATTTTCATTTTGTAAAAAATTTATAGGTTACCTGTTTTTTACATCAATTTTACATAGTTATTCACATGTTTCATAATTCAAGGAGATAACTAGAATCTATAAATGGTAGTTTTGGTTAATTTTTTATATTTTGTTTTTGTCACCTAGTATTAGTTTCCATTTTCATTCATATATTTATATTTTAAATATGTGGGTCCCAATTAATGAAATTAAACATTATTATTTAAAATTTTCTCAATAATATTATGTGAAAAAAATATTTATTTATAATGAAAATTCAATATATATAACATTTTGGGAAATTATATTCTTCACCCCATTAAAAATTTATTCCCTTATATATTGAATCATATTATATCTTGATAATATATGAGGATACTTATTTTTCATTCCATTCATTGTTCCCATTGTTTCATCTTCTTATTTGTGGTTCTACCAAACCACTTTTACATTGCCTTCTTTATTTTTTTCATTGAACATTTTCTCTACTATATTTTATTTTCCCCTATTTCTCTATTTAAAATACTTCATTCACTAATTTCACTAACTATTGATATGATTGATTTTATGAATCATGTGTGTAATTCCATAAAATATATACATGGGACACATAATAAAAATGGTACTTATTTGCTGGAAGTGTTATCTGATTGCCATTGACCCTATGTGATCCTGGATCTAAAATGAAAAAACATACATATGGATAAAATTCCTATTCATTAAAAATTTTAAGGCTCTCTTACGTAGTGATATTCCATGGAAAATAATGTCTCATATTTCAAACTGTGTGTCCCTTCTAAAGTTCTTAGAGTAATTGTTCATCCACCACTAAGAATGTTTTATACATCAATGGGTGGATAGATACTAATTTTTAATGTCACTTTATGGATAAGGTCCATGTATCTTTTAATCTACAACTTCAAACAAACATGTATTACTTCAAAATCACTTCTAAAATTGAGCTTCATACAAATCCATTTGAATAATTGAGAAAAATCTATTTTCTATAATAACTAACCTAATAGAAGAAGTGGATCCGATCCCCCATTAAATTACAATGACTATGCTATCATTATTTCATCATTTTTCTAAATGGTCCTTTAAAATTGGTCATAATTTTTTGGGTGATATTCCATATTAAAATTAAATTTAGTATTAAGAGAATAGTAGAGGCTTTGATAGAGTTTAGAATTAAAACGTGGATTGTGATTGTAAATAATCAAATGTGGTCACCCATTCAGTATCAACATTTCCAATATATACACCATAAAATGTTGATAAAGAGTTAAATATTCTTGAATAAAAAATTATTGGGAATTTTTGGTTAGTAAATCCACTATAACTCATATAACGTTTATTCCATTGGTAGAGTTTATGAAACTAATGACAATTTCAATGATGATGTTTTCCAATTTCCCAATTGGTAAGGGAAATGGTTACATAATCCATTTGGTCAAATAATTCACCACATTAATTTGATGACATCCCAAAAACATTTACATATAATTAGTGATCTCATGATTCATGTTGTCCCACAAAATTTCATATAAAAAGTCATGATACATCTTTTAACTTCGAGGATTGATGGTGACATATGTGTTATATGAAATATAAAATAATAATTTCATTATTGTAGATGATGAAGGATAAAAAAATATAGTTCCAAAATGAATGAAAACATATTTGACTATATATAATTTATGAATATTTCCATCTTATACTTATTCCATAATCTTTTGATGCTCCAAATTATCCCATTGTGTATCCTTGATCATCTCTTCTGTAAATTATTGGGAAATCATTTAGCATGAAAATATGTATTCCCTATAATTATGATTTCCATATATCCATGAAGATATTTCCTTTCATAATCCACATAATGGATATAGTGGTAGGTTCATTTCTACTAATAGTATGAAAAACCTTGTTCTCCATTCCTAGTTGTTTGTGACTAGGGATACCATATTATATAATCAAATCTATACATCATTGCTAATGTTTTTTCAACAGTTTCTATGTAAATATATACTTTTGACTCAGGTGATATTTCAATACAATAAAAATCTCAAAATAATGGAACTTCCTTCAAATCATCAATGTGATGATCACTAATACTAACACCATATGATACTTTAGTTTCTTTATCCCCTAGATTATTATAATTCCTTTTTCATAGTATATCATGTTATCATTATGAATAAGTAAAAAACCCAATCTATTATATGAATAATTACTCTATATCACAATACCTTATCAACATGATGGTAATATGAGTACATGTATAATTATTACCCACATATTGATCTCCTTAAATATTTCCTCACTTTTTAATATCCATATATACAATATCCATTTCAATGTTAACAAATAAAGGGCATACGTAGTCAATAGAATTTTATAAAAAAAATATTTCTAGTATTTAGATAGTCTATGAAATATATATATTTATATGGAACATTAATGTCATATCTATTTATCAATTACCATTTTTTTAAGGGTACACATAAATTTCCTCACATGTGATAACTAAAGATATTATTTTGAGTTTATATGTTATGAAATTATACTTTTAATACATAAAATAACTTTGACCATTTCATATGGTCTCCTCACCAATCCTTATTTTTTACGTAATGATATTCTTTAATCAATGTGTAAGAGTGAATTTATTAAAAAACAAATTATTCTTTCATGTTTGTATTTATATACTATATTACAAAAATACATGAAAATTATATTGTAATTAGTATGTCTAAAGGGAGACACTATGAAATCATGTTTTCCATGCATCATATATTAGGATACCTTCTAAATAACTTCCATATTATCCTTCTTCCATTGATAACCATAGTGAAGAAACACCAATATGAAGTAATGATCTCCTATAATATTTTCACACAAGTCCTTGATCCTTGGATTTTAATACTTATTATTTACGGGGATTTTACCAGACTACCAGAAATAAATGAACAATTACATAGACATATCTATTTTAATGAAAAAGTGAAAAAACTCACCTACTGGTGATTCACTATGGCATGTGAACCCTTTTTTTAAAATTTTATTTAAACCATTTCTTTATCTCCACCATTTTTATTAGGGTCATCATATATGGAATTTTGGTGATATGAGTGGCTATAAGAATAAGCACCATTAAGAAATTCACCTTATGATCTAGGAGAAGGATGGGTAACTCTTCCCTAAATACATCATTATATTACTTCATGATGAAAATTACAATAAGTTTAGTATATTTATTAAATTAGATCATTTATGTAATTTAATATTAAATACCTATTATCATGAATAACATCATTAATATAGTTTCCAAAGATAATCTCAATATTCCTTGAATGTGAACAGAGCACTGAATGGTATAGTATATAGAAATATATTTCCATTTCATGAGAGTTGATGGGATATCTATATGACATGGAATATTCCATTCCTTGTATGAAATCAAATTACACAGATTTGGTGATTATGAGATTTTCTAAAAAAATATTCCCACATATTATAACATGGTAAAATATAAATATTGGGTTTCATTGATCAAAAAAATATGTTCCTACTGAAATATATACTTTAGAGTATTCCTGTCATTTTTCAAAAGGTATATATAACATTAATTATATTATGGAATGAATACAATCAGAGTCATATAGTTCTTTTTCAATTCATAAATGAATAATATGAGTACAATATGTGATTTATATTTCATGTTCTATCCTGGAAATTGTGGTTATTACCCTAAATGGAATATTGTCTAGTTAACTTGATTTAATATTAAACTTTATCCCTATAGCTAAATAGTTTAATAATTGGTGCTTTTTTGAGGTGGTTTCCTTTTTAAAATATTATTTTCCATATTATTCAATTATCTTCAATATTTATGATTTTGGTGTCCTTATATCCAATAATTAAATAATTTCGTTGTCTCAATAGTGAAATTTACATGATGTTTTATTCCAAATATTTGAAATATTGGTGGATAAAGCTTCATTCATTCGTTGAAATTAAATATGTTGTCTTTAAAATCAACAATTCATTTCTTATCTCCGTATCCCTTAAACCATTATTTTAACTTTTTCATTAAGTTAATAGAACAATGATCAACATCTTCATAACTCCTAGTGTCTCTGATATCTAGATCCATTTAGAGGTGTTGTTTAAAATAACTATTGAATACATTTATTTTTTGATAATCCATAATTAATGAATTTGTGTTTTATCATGAAATCCTTGTGTTATTTTTTTCATAATCAATAAATGATTCAATCTGCAACATATAAACTCTTGGAATTTTCTATTCCTTTATTTGAAGAGTTTCATGTAAATAATTATTAAGACATGATATTTAATTTAGTTCCACTTGGTTTCATCTGTTTCATAATTTACATTTTTATTATTCATCAATTACTAACATTTATTATGGTATCCATATAAATCATAGATGGAAATATGAACTAATTAATTCTCAGAAAACTGTTGAAAAATTCTCATTTCCATTGAGACAGTCCCATATTTTCTTACAAGTGGAATAGAAGATCCTAAAATGTCAGTGGTCATTCTCATATAAAAGAATCAATGGGGTTTTTCCCCTTAAATGGTTTGTTTATCTGGTTTATTTAGGTTCCTTCCATTTTTTAAAATATAAATTTTTTAATAAAACATAATTCAATTAGTCCAAAATAAATAATTAATACTAATTTGAAAATAAATTCTACAGACATATAATATGATATCACTTTTTTAGCACTAACTCATTCCAAAAAATATATTTTTTGGATCATCTACATTTATGTTTTCTAACCATAAAAGATAAAATTAGATTAGATTTATATGCATTATAATGGGTTTTTTTATTTCAAGATTAACTGATGACTATCCCCTGGGAGTATCAAACTAGTTGTTCAATAAGGCCCTATTTTCATAAACTAGGTGATTATTTATTTAATAACCAAGACACCCTTTTTGATTTTATAACCCCAAAGAAAATCATTTGAAGTGCCACATCCAAAAGTAGTATCTAGTTATGGATTTTATTTTATGGAACCAATGTTCCCATATATATTACAAAAACATATTCTATTTACTAATTAATATAATATCCTTATCCTCGTTCACTTATGTTTTCTTGTGCTAAGTACCAAACTAACTAAACCATGCTATTATATAAACTATAGATACCCTAATATTTCTTCCATGAAAGTTAAATCATATTTTTGATAAATATAAATAATAGTAATATATTCCCAAATATATTTATCTTATAAAAATTACATTCATAAATCTCTTGTACGTAATAAAATATAAAAATTATTTTTATCCATCTCTTTTATCTTTATAAAAACACAGGCATTATCTTGATTAAATATAATAACCTATGTATATACATAAATGAATGTGGTCCAATAAAATATATTTAAGGAATGAGAAAAAATAGAGGAATTAAAGACATAACTAATAGATCTTGGGTTAGAAAAATAATAATAATCATCATATAATTAAATTGTGATCATTATCATAAAAATGAGAGAATTATTTCAAAATGGTAGGTAATGTTGAATATTTTTATTAATTATTTATCATGAAAAAATATTCATATACTATAAATAGTTTTGAAACCATCAAGCATCATTCTCACGCAAAACATATGTGTATAAATCAAATTTACAGAGTTCTGAACTAATATTTTATCAAGATCACAAAAAATACACATAATACCATGATATATAAAAAATTAACCATTTTAATATAGTATTATATTATTTTGGTCCTAGAAGTTCCATCCTAAAATGCTCTTAACAAATACTAAGACACACAAAGGAAACATATTACAATCATAGTCATGAAATAACCCCATGAAATGTAATGTGTTTCCTTATGGTTCTGTTAATACTAATTTTATGAATAAATATAAGAGTTCACAAATGAATAAAGAAAATCATATTTTGGAATAAAATTATCACTATTTAGTAGATAAGAAACACCATAAGAGGATGAGATACAATGTTTTCAAAAATAATGAATCAAGAAAATACTTGTATTTTGGATAAAAAATCAATTTTATATTGAACAATCCTATATATCCCCTGAAAGAGATGGGAATGAATCATGAATGGAATTATTAATGATATTATTATAATATACTTAATAAATACAACATGATATTTGATTTAACCCAAAATAATGATTTTGGGTTTTAAAATCCCCTTCCCCAAAATCCCAATTTATTTCTTCTCTTTTACTATTCCTCTATAATAAACATAGATTTATTAAAAAATTGAAATATTATTTAAATATGAAACTTTTTTCATTATTTAACAATTTAAATCACATGATAATATTTCCTTATTCACTTTATTAATGGTGGAATAATTTGATATCATATTTTCATTGAAATATATTATCTTTCTTCGATTTAATGATATTTCATTATTTCTACAAAAACATTATTATTAATCACTAAAGCTTATTATATATATATATTTTTATAAATTTATGTGATATAAATAATTTATTATAATTTTCCCTATTGTTGGGGACATACAAATAATTGGAAACATCCTTGTGGGCAGTTAATTGATAGTTAAGAAGACATTGTCCACAATGGATGTGAGAGATATACAACATGTTCTTATATAATATATAAATATTTTTGAATATAAAAACATTATCAAGACAATATTATAATAAAATTTATTTTCTTTAATATTTTTTTGGATTAAATAATGAGATTTTTCTGAAATTACGAAAGGAAAATGAAATATAATGACGAAATGAAATTATAACTCTCTTGATGTTTTTAATTTTCTATAGCAACAAAATTCATCAAATCTTGGAGTTTTATTACTAAAGAATGACCCATAATATGATATGGGTATTATGATTTGAGACATTTTCATAGCATTTCCATTGTTAGTTGGATATTCTTTGGTTTTTCATGCTAAGGGAGAGGAGGTATTTATACTAGATGAGGAAGGTATTTTTTACTTGATAATTTTTTATAAAACTATTGAATCCAATGTAAAATGTTAAATATAAATATTTATGACAATATGAAATATATTTTAATAAAAAACATGATTTTATCCCATGGAAACATGTTATAATCCGAATTTAATAATTTAATCCAACAAAAATGATAAAAACAAAAAAAATATTAATTTTATTGGGAAGCATGAAACTTTTTGAATTTGGAAGTTACTTTTTATGTTGTGAAATTATGTTCACTATTTTAGAATTACCCAATTATATTATTAAAATGATTTTGGGATGGGATAACTATTTTAAAATTTATTATTTCATCATTACATGATTATTATATCATAAATACAGATGCGTTTGAAAAAAATACCATTTTACTATTCCCATAATAATTAATGTATCATAAAAAATCATTAAAAAATAAGCATTGGAAAATTTGGAAATTTATATTTAAAAAATTATATTAATTTTATAAAATAAATGTTGAATATTTAATTTTACATTTCACATAAATATTATATCTTTTATGAAATACATTAAAATAATTTTTTTCTAAAATGTTCTTTAAGTTTATTTGATTTTTTTTATCTTTCATATTTATTTTATAGTATTATAATTTTTATATTTCCTTAATTTTTTAATGATATGTGTTATTAATATTTAATTTTATATTTATATGGTCCAATTACTATTACCAATGGTTATGTTATAATTCCTAACATCACATTATTATTACATTGGTCCGGTTACAACTCATATAGCCACATTAATATTCTAATGATCATATTAATTCCAATATGTACCATTTTAGATATCCATACATCATTTAGTAAAATTCTTCCGATGTTTCTAAATTTTCCTTCTATAAACCATTAATTGGTTTACTATTATCTTTCCTCATTTTTTCATGTTTTTTGTTAGATTCATAATTCATGGTGATTAATAAGATCCATGACATCCATATCTATTTTCATTAATTTTTTCTGTTTATATTCCCCTTATACTAGTTTAAAATTTCAAGTTTATATTTATTTCCAAATATAAGGATCCTAAATATTGAAATAAAAAATTGTATTTTCATGTTTTTAATATATATTATATTGAAAAATTTTATTTAAAGATAAATATAAATTTAATATAATTTTTTTTATGTTGTTACAGGTGATATTGAAATAACCACGTCGTGGCTACTTAGTCCTATTTTTTGATGAATTTATATGTGTAAAAATAATTGTTCTGTATATGGGTTGACAGATATATCATATAGTGAAGTTTAATTAATTCATTTTGAATTCATTTATTTTAAGAAAAAATAATGGAAAGAGTTATTCAATTTTGTTAACATTTTTATGATAAATTATTTATGTTTTGATCTTTTGTTTTGATAATTGTAATTTATTATTTATAAACTGTCGGGAACATTGATATATCTAAAATTTCAAGAGAAGACCAAATACATTAAAGAAATTATGAAATATATAGAGTTATTAAAATATATTGATGATCAAAAAAACAAAATTTAATGATTTCATGATTTATGAAATTGGAAATACCAAATTTGGTTTCATTTATACCAAAATGAGGAAAAGATATAATTGGATATGATGAGAAAAAATGTAATTTCCAAACACAAAATTATGTCACACAATGTGTGATTTATACCTTTGGTTTCAATAAACTATAAATGTGATAAATATAAGTGAATATAATCTCTAACTATAACAAGGGGGAAATATACAAGGAAAATATATTTTAATATTCCCAACATAGAAGATGATAAATAATGTAGAAAGAGTATGACTTAATAAATTCATAATAATTCATTAAAATTTCGTACAATTCGTTTAAGTGTTCTCGTCTATATTATAATTCCATGTATAATCAATAGATATATAATATCAAAGAATATTATAACCTTAATGATATTAATTTTATAAAAATTAATTCATTTATAATTTTTCCATTTTATAAATCATTTATCATTTAATAAGAAAAAAATTTAATTGAATTTTATTTATTATAAATGTAATTACATTTGAAACTAATCATCCATTAATAATTAATATAGAGTTATTTTATACAATAATGGGATATTTATTTGAAATGAATGAATTTTTTCATTCACCAATTATAGAATTAAAAAAATGTGATTTGTCAGTATAATAATTTATTAAAAATATGTCTCACTTATTATTAATTCAGAATATAAATGTTATGATAACATTTATGTAAAAGGACAAACTTAGTCAAAGAAAATTGTATCAAATTAATTATTAATAATGTGTTTTTATATTACCATTATATGACATTTATGGTTGAATAATGATACCAATAAATTTTTATTAATGTGATTCACTAAATTTCATTTGATTATGATGTTGAAGATAATTGAAATTAATAAGGAATAGAAAAATATATTTTTTTGATGTTTAAAATATTCCATTATTTAAAATAAACTAAATTGAGGATCTGGGAAATATTTTCCTATCTAAATTCTCCCAAACATGAAATGGAATTATTATTGATTGGATTTAGTTGGGTAATGGAAATGAAACTAAATGAGAAGTGTGTATTAAAATTAGTATTAGAGTGGAAATTTTATAAAAACATTTTTGGGGAATACTTGTATATATATAGAATAATTTATAAGAACTGTAATTTTAATATCAAATTTTTAAAAAGATAAAAATTTATATATTACAGTGAATAAGGATTAGAATTCAAGGAAGTTATATCATTTTTATGAGTATTCAGAACATTAAATAAGTACATTATTGAGGACCATGATAGATCAGTGTATTTGTAATCATAGAGTCATAATGTTTTATTCCGATGAAATATCTTCAAAACATCCCATAAATACCATCCCATTAGTACTCCAACTTTAAAAAAATTATTCATAACATGGTGAAGGTAAATATTAAAAGGGTGATCCTAGATGCTCAGTAAGGGTAGTCCAGGGATATATGTAAGAATATATATATGAGTATAAGGGTATGAGAACACGATAATGACATTAGATGATCATACCCTTCAAGTCAAAGATCATAAACAAGAAACCATACATAAATATTGGCAATTCATAAGTCAGGAATCATAATAGAAAAATAGGAATAGGACATGAAAGAATAACATAGGAATAATACATGTATTTGTTGAATGAACATAATCTTATAAAATTATATCTATACTAGTTAAGGATCATTTCCATGTCCATAATATTAGTGTCGTTTCACTCCCCATACCCTATTTATAGTCATGGTTCACTTCCATGACCATCATAGTTATCAAGGTTGATTATCATGACTATTTTAGCAAACAATGTCCTTTACTGAACTGATTTCTATCTTTGTTATAGTGATTTCTATATCATGATATATTAATCATTACCCAATGCATTGGATGGAGATATAGTACCCATACATCTAATAATGAAATCATTCATTTGTGTTCCATATTATCAAAAATCATTATATCTTTACTATTGAAATGAAATGGGTATCTAATCATGTCATAATATAATACGCTATGGAAAAAATATATGTTTCATAATAATTTCATTCAAGAATAACCTGTCAAAAGATGTGTGTTTTATAATCATATTACAAATGAAAGATAAATGCATTTGATAAGCCTATAACCTATGAAAGAGAAATGGGTTTCGTAAAAATATTACCCATGAATGTGATATGGGATTCATAAACATATAACTCATGAAAAAGAAATGAGTTTCATAAATATCATTCCATGTAATCATAAATCAATCATAGAAATAATATGATTGTAACCCTTCGATCATATACCATGTAAGGCTTGAGTAACACAAATGGATTTCATCTTTGATGGAACATAAATTGTGAGAGATATTTTTAAAAAATATATCTTGAGTAACATATCATTTCATCATTAAATAATACATATATATAAATTTAAAAACATTTTTAAAACCATTCAAACATAACAATGATAACTTATTAAGGATGTCGAATTTTTTTTGAAATTTCTTTCCTTGAATACATAAAATAAAATCATGAAAATATTTTGAAAACAAATTTCTTGAAAACATGTAAAGGATGCATGAAAACATATTGATAAAAAATTCTGTGAAAAAATATATAAGAATATTGAAATAATTTTGGGAAAAGTATTCATTGAAAACATATAAAGGATTCATGAAAACATTTTTAATACCTTTTCCTAGAAACCATTTAAAAGAATATTGATAACATAATAATAAACATTTTCCATTAAAACTTATAAAAGTATATTGAAATTATTTTTAGAAACATTTTATTAGATAACATAAGAATTAATATTGAAAACATTTTGAAAACCATTTTACAAGAATAATTATAAAAATTCATCGAAGTATTTTGAAAAAACAATTCCCCTAACACTTATAAAAAATCTAGAAAAAATTTTTTAAACCTATTTATTTTGAAAATTTATAAATTAATCCTGAAAATATTTTTAAATTTATTTTATTTAATAATATGTTGATAACATATAAATGGAGCATGAAATTTTTTTAATGAAACATGCTTTAGAAAGAACATTGGTTTCCATCTGAAGAGAGGAATAAAGTCCAATATTCATAAAAATAAATTCTTAATTGTAGTAGGTAAATAAGAGTGAAAGGATAGTAAAATTACATTAATATATCATTAATATCCATAGGATAATAAAATTCCGGATATTTTTTGAGATATGTATTAAAATACTGAATCAATGGAAGCATAATCATAAATAATCCGGATAAACAATGTGTCTGTAGCAATAAAATGTTACAAATTTGGAAACATTGAATCATAATACCCATGAAAGAATAACCTCAAATAAATATATAAAATGAAGGAAAAAATAGATTAATTTTATAACATTTCATGGTGTTTGTATTCACATCGTAGAAAAATATAGGTTCATAACATGAAATGTGTCTCAGAGGTGGAAACTTGAAACAAGACTACCTTATAGATATGGTAGCATTATAACCATAAGCCAAATGAATGATACGTAGTAAAATGTATATACAAACCCAAAAAATAAAAACTATAAAAATTATAAAATACATATATGTAATATATACACACCACATATATGAAATAGGTGGTGAACATGTCTTTTGACTAATAGTATATAAAAGTGAGACTTGAAAATCCATACCTTAATTCATGAATTTCATCATACAAGGTCAACCCGCCTATGTAATAATAATATGTGTATTATAAATATAAAAAATTACCATATTCATATATATAAAATCATAAATGATTTTATTATGACTTTATACTACCCTTTTATTAATAATTCAATGTTAATGTTACATTTTAGGTAATATCTAATTTGTTTTGCATATATGTATTGAATTTTTATTCTTGATCCTATAAATTATATCCAGATTAAATTATTTTTAAAAGTTAAAACATGAAATAAATATCCGAAAATTCAGTGTACAAATATTTATAATAATCCATAATATGTATAAATAGGAAATGAAATACACTTCTTATGGGGATGGTAGGCCAAACATACACTTGATTATTTTTCCATTTCATTAACTTTTCGATAGAAAGAAAGAAAATTCTATATATATATATATACTGTAAATACTGTAGAATTATTATTTAATATATATCATATAATTTTACTAATCACATCCTTAATTCATTCTATGTAATGTGTGACCGAATCACATCACCTTTAGGAGGTGGTAGTCCGCATGTCCAAAAATGAACTTATCGTATTCCCAAAAAATGAAAAGCGTGAAAGTTTGTTTTAAAAAAATAAAAAAGAATAAATAAATCATAAATAACATATATATAATATAAAAATAGAAATTACATAATTATTCAAAACGTATAATGGTGGAAATGGATGAATAGGTGACATCGATTCACGAGGTGGTAGTCATGCATACAATTGAACAAGGATTGTGTATCCCATTTGATGGAATTGTGTGTGAGTTTATGTAGAAAACCTAAATTGAAAATATATTTATATTTAGGATTCATATTCTATAATATAATCATGGAAAAATAATATTTTATGGCTTTTATAATGAATTTAATACAAAAGAACATGCAGAAGGTTGTTACCTTTTCATTGGGTAACTCGTCTTGGTCTGCACCAAAGGGAATCCTTTATTGGATTCATTCATAATGTAAGGATAACATGATGAAGTTAGGAAGTGTGATAGTATATTTGGGTCAGGTTTGGTTGATCCAAAGGAATTTATAGGTGTTAAAAAAGTCAGGGTGGGGAGTGCCCCTTTATAGTGGAGGAGGAGTG
Source organism: Viscum album (assembly GCA_963277665.1). NCBI lineage: Eukaryota > Viridiplantae > Streptophyta > Magnoliopsida > Santalales > Viscaceae > Viscum > Viscum album. Next base: position 1,707,739,942 of record OY728122.1, read on the forward strand.
GCATTCTTGTAAATATAAAAAGGTAAACACTTTTGACAGATGTCCCTTGATTCATGTTCTCCCAATAATTTTAAACATTCTATAAAATAGGATAATTGGTCAGAATATATCCATCCAATGGATTTTTAACATGCGTTAAGGTTATTTGGAAACTTATGTTAAAGTATAACCACTATGTAATCTTGTTTTTATATTAATAGCCCTAATTAATTTTAATTGCATTCACTAATATTTTTAGTCTAAAAAAACATGCAACTTTTAGAAAATATAAATATTATGATTCCAAAAAAGGATCCAATTGTTATAGATTATAATAACAAAAGTGGAAGAAATTAATTGAAAATTAATCTCACACATGTGTCGCAACTGTTGTATTATTAAGCGAATTTTTTTTAAATGATTGAATTGTTTTTATAAAGAATTTTTATTTGAATATAATTCCAATGAACTAAAATAGATTAACTGATTTAAAAGTTATATTAATTAAATTTATAACTAATTCAAAATATAAATTTACTATAAAATTAATATAGACGAAAATTCAGTTTGTAATTAATATTTTGTATTTTTCACTATTCATAAAAAACTTGAACTTTTCATAAAAATACCCAAAATTTAACCAAAGTATATATTGATATTAAAATTTAAAAAATGAAGATTATTTTTTAAAATAAAAATTAAAAAATGTAAAAAATTATATCTAAAATCGGTTCTCCATTAAATGGAAGTAAAATTACCATTTAGAAAGATACATATTTTTAATTATTAAATTGTATTTATTCTTGTATATTTTTTAGAAAAATCATAGACTGAATGTAAAATATATTTCTGAATATATAATATATGTCGTTAAAATCTACTAACAAAAGTTTTTTTTAATAATTTATTCAGGTAAAACGTATTTGATTTCATAAATATGTTTTTCCAGCAAATGATTTACTATATTTACATAAAGGGTCTTATTTTCATTTCTAGTTAATTGGTGACAAAATATTAATTATTATATACAAATGTAAACAATATTTTAATAATTGAATTTTTATTATTCATAACCACCATTCAAATTTTTAGGTTAAAAATGTAATAATATTTTAATAATAGTATTATTAGTACCTTAAAGTATGGTAAAACTAGGGAATGCATGTCACGCATGTTATCGATGGAACTTATAATTTTATATAACATAAGTCAAATATAGAATGAAATTAATCATAAGATAATATAAAAATTTCATGTAGCTGAATCTTAACAAGGTGTTGGGTATAATACAATCTTAACATAGTGATTTTGTATAACCAAATATATATTTAGTGTCGCCTGAATTGAAAAATTTCTAAATAATACAAATAATTTTGAATAATATATGTCACAACATCTCAGGGTGTTACATTGAAAAAAAAAATTAAAATTATTTTCTCCCTAAAAACTCATTTTCCATATCAATGGTTTAATACTTAAATGTTTCTTAGAAATCCACATCCTAAAAATAAATACTAAAACATCCTTTAGGACGGGAAAGTTGGAACCATAAAGGTTACCCAACATAACTCATAATTTTGTTTAAATATTGTAGAACAAAGTGGAATGTGAAATATTGGATATGGAAGAGATATATAACTCTCATGTTCTGATAGATATTGATTAAGATCATGATTAGGAGGAATTTTATGATAAAAAATCCATAACCCAATGATTCTTGAAAAAGGTCATTGATGTCATCAAGAATGATGATAATAGGACAACATTTTATATTAATACCCTTTTTCATAATGTCTAATAATATTCATGATAATATATACTTACATTATTTTAGGATAACCTCACCTTCTGTTGTGATTTGATCATTTTCTACTTCAACGATTACTCTAATCAATGAAATTTAATTTGACATTTTTGAAGTATTAACATATCATCAGTTAGAATGGTAATACATTCCATATGTATTTAGTTATCATCATAGCATAATGCATATGATAGGTTATAAAATATGTATAAATCCTCATATAATTAGATAATGATTTAATCTCTAACACCTCATCTAAATTTAGACATAAAAAATTACATAAATGGTTAATCATGTAACCCATTCGGTTGATGAATGTCCATTACTTTATAAAGAAGGTTACTAAAGCACTCGATAATAGCTTTGCATTGATCCCCCATATATCATAAATTATCTCTTATTTTCACATTCCAAACATGTGAATACCTTCATTGTGTATTCATTTGAAACATTTTAACTACCCAAATTAAAAGAATCCCATATTTAAAACATGCAGGTTCCTTTTTCCAAAGTTTATTCAATAAATTATTTAAATAAAAATATTACACAAACCCCATCTATGATATCATAAACCACATATCAATCAAATGATTAATTAGTTATATGTTAATCAGTACTATACAATTTACATATTCATATCAGATATATCTTTATCCAATCATCATTATCTTAACATAAAGAACATATTAGTGGTTAATCTCTTATAGTCAAAATTTCACAATCCCATAGTCCAAATGCCACCTTCCCATTAAATCACTTTTCATTTCATAAAAACCCATCAACATATTATTGTAAATTCATTCCAACAAAATAAACTAGTAAATATTTATATAATTCAACATCCAAAATTCATTAATCCAAATACATAAATACATCAATCCTTCCACATTAATGATTGGAATGGAATATTTCTGTCATTTTCCTGTAAGTAAATTCCTAGGTTAGGGCATTGAGTTGGGTGATTCCCATGTTCTCCACTGATAGGTCAATGAAATTCTTAAAAAAATCACTCTATGATCACTTTTTCAAGACAAATAACATATTATTTTGCATTTGATCTATGCTATTACGTTTTTCCTCCCATTTTCTTGAGAACATAGATGAAAATAAATTTTTCCTCTATGTTAATCATCACATGAATTATCTTGAAAATCCATCGTCCTATTATTCTATTTATTAGGAATATCAATAAATAAAATGTTCTTAATTATATATGCTTATTTCTTATTAGGAATAATCAATACATCTTTTACTACTGTCATCATCCCATTTTGGTTCACTGCATCAAATAATCCAACAAATTCAATGTAAACCTAGTTCCTTATAGTTCTTACATTTTAGTAAAATAAGGAATCATAGTGGGATCTTCACATATCATAGTGGAAAACTACATAAACATGATAAATGAATTATATGATGTATAAATTATGACACCTTTGTATTATCATTAGAAACATCAAAAGACATATCCTTATAAATATCCCTTGGTATGTCACTATGGTTTTCTCATCCTAGATTCCAATGGTTGACTCAAACATTACATTGATACCAACTATAGTGACCTAGAATTAACATAAATTAGTGTTAACTAATTTTTTAGAACAATTACTCACATTAATAAAGTAAATATGTGAGGAATTTAATAGTTTAGAGTATTTTGAAACATGGAAACCTAATATTCTATTATATTGTATCATCTTAAAAATATACCTTAAATATCTTCCCCATTAGTAATAATATGTGAAATCTATTTTCATAAAATTGGGAAATTATGCATAAAAATTGGTGATGTAATATGATCAGTAAGGGTAAACAAGGGATATTTGTAAGCATAAATATGATTATAATGGTATGAGAACGTGATCACAAAATTAGAAGATCATCCCATGTATATGAAATAAAATTAAACATGAATTAGGATATAAATATTAGTAGTTCATTATAAATGAATCAGAATGGTATCAAGAGCATAATACATAAAAGCATAACATAGGGTTAAGACATGAAATTTTCCTAGACACATGAGTGTATAAAATAATATGTATATTAGTAAAGCATTATTTCCAAGGCCATATTAGTAGAATGGTTTCACTCCCCAAATCATATTTATAATCATTGGTCACTCCCATTACTATATTATACGAAACGTTTCCCTCCCAAAACCCTAATAAAAGGCAAATATCTCTACTAAAATGTGTTCACTCCCCATTCCATCCATGTCTATCTCATTAGATATAAATCATTAACCAATGAAATGTAAGTAGATATAGGTCCAACCCATATGATAATGAAATCACAGATATGATTTCCTTAATATAATACAAAATCATATCAGAACCCATGAAATTAAATGGGTATCATAAACATGTCATCATGTCATAACCTGTGGAAAATAGACACGTTTCATTATCATTTCATGAAAGTGTAAAACATGAGAAGAAATATGTTTCATAAGTATATTACCAATTAAATAGAAATATGTTTCATAATTACATAACCTGTGAATGAGAAACATGTTTCATAAAAATATAACCCATGGAAGTGAAATGGGTTTCATTAACATATATCCTGTGAAAGAGAAAATGGTTTTATAAACCTCATTCTATTAAAACAAAAATCATTTAGAGAATGGATATGAATGGAACCCTTGGATCATATCCCCATTAATGGGTGAGTAACACCAATGGATGTCATCTCTTATGGGACATAATTTTTGATAAATATTTAAAAATAATTTCTTGGGGGAAATATCAAATATTATTCGAAAACAAAGTTTAAAAAAATTCCAACCAATTTTAAAAAACCGTTAAAATTGATAAAGGATTCCGGACAAAATTTTGAAAACATTTTTCCTTGAAAATTTATAAATGATTCTCAAAAAAATTTTTAAAAATGTTTTAAATTATAACATATTAAATAAGTATGAATTTTTTTTAAAACCTTCTCCTCAAAAAAATATAAAATAATCATGATAAAATTTTAAATAAAATCATTTAAAACATATAATGGAATCCTTAATACATCTTCAAAACCATTTTCCTTCAAAAAATTTGAATGAATCATGAAACCATTTTGAATAATACATTAGATGAAAACTTATAAAATAAGTTTGAATACATTTTGAAATAATTTCTTATTGTAAAACTATAATGTAATCTTAAAAACATTTTAAAAACCAATTAATTGAAAAGGTATAAAACAAGAATGAAAAAAATTATAAAAACAAATTCATTGAAACTTTATAAAATAAGATTGAAAAAATAATAATATGTTTTTCTATGAAAACACTGTGAAAACATATAAATAAATCTTTAAAACATTTTTAGAAAATATGTTATTTAAATAACACAGATTTCAGATTGAAGAGAGACATAATGTCTTGTTTTCTTAAAAACTAATTATTAATTATATTAATTAACAAAGAGTTTAAAAATACAAACATTAATTATAGATATACTTAGTAACAAGTGGTGATTTAAATTCATGAGATTTCATTAGAGTTGGTTCATAATATTTCATCACTTTAAGCATAATCATAATTAGTCCTGATATACGATAACATTGTATCAGTAAACTGTTACCACTTTGGAAAATATGAATCATAATACCCATGAAATAGTAACATTGCAAAGAGATAAATAATCATGAAAATAAATAAATTAATGATATTCCATTTCAAGGGATGTAAATACACCTATAAGAGATATTTATGTTCATAACATGGGATCTGTCTCAAAGAAGGCTAATTGAGACTGGATAACATTACAGATTTAGTAACTTTTGTACTATAAACCTCATGAAATATAGATATTCATATAGGAATTAAAACCCCAATAATTATATGAATAATAGTATTAAAATAAAAAAATTGTTATTATACACACCCCATATATTAAATAGACGGTGAGCATGGATTTTGTCTCATGGTAAATAAATGTGGGACGAGGAAATAATTAGCTTGACTCTTTATTTTTTTCAAAAAAATTCAATAATCATGAAAAATCAATGTAATTATATTATAATTCTACAAAATAAAAACATTCTTATATGTAATACCTTATAATGTTTTATTATGACTTTATATTGCACGTTTATTAACAATTCTACATTGATGTAATATTTCAGGTAATATCCGTTTTGTTTTTTATATATGTTTTGAAATTTTATTCATGATCCACTTACTTTGTTAAAAGTTTACTTATTTAATGAAACTATTACATGATATAGATATCCTAAATATTATTTATATATATATATTTATAAAAATATATAAAATTTATAAATTAAAAATTAAAAACATCATTCATGGAGATGCTAGGTCGTACGTATTCTTGAACATTGTTTCCATTTTAATTTTATCTAGAAAGTATGTAAGTAAATGAAATATATATATATATATTATTTATAGTAGAATTATTATTTCATATATATTATATATCTTTACTAAACCCATCCTTAAGAAATTCCATGTAAAGTGTGACTGAATCATAACACATTAAAGAGGAAGTAGTCAACACATCCCAAAACTAAGATATTATATTCCCACAAAATGGAAAGCAGAGAAGTATGTTTTATATAATAATAAAATATGAATAAATACATAATAAATATTTTATATATCATATATATCTTATAAAAATATAATTTCCATCATTATTACCATCTTAAAAATGTGGAAATGGAAAAACGACTCACATTGGTTCATGAATTGGTAGTCTACCGTACCCATGAACAAGGATTGTGTATCTCATTAGATAGAAGCGTGTGTGAGTGTAGATCAAAACAATAACATTAAAAAATATTAGAACATTTAGTACAATTTGGTTATAATATATTCATTGAATATGCATATTTTTGGGTGTAGATAATGAAAAAAAAACAAAAGAGTGTGTGGAAGGATGACCCCTCTACTTGGAGAAACTCCTCTTTCTTTGCACCAAAGGGCTTACGTGGATGGATTTCTTCCCAAAGAGATACTTTTAATATGAAGGGATGGAGGTTGAGAGGAGTTTTTTTCAGGTTTTTGTCAAGCCAATGGGATTGACAGGTGTGATAATGTGAGGGATATGAGTTCCCTCTTATAATAGAGGAGTAGAAGCATTCTTGTAAATATTGAAAGGTAAACACTATTGAGATGACACTCCAACATCATGTGCCTAAAATAATTGTTCATTTTAGGTACTATAGGATAATTGGTATAAATGTTTCTATACAATGTATTTTGTATATTTTTATAGGATATTTTTACCCTTAATGTTAACTTTAACGACTAAGTAATCTTGTGTTTACCTAACCGTTGTAATTAATTTCAATTACTTTCACTAATATTTATGTTCAAAATATAATTTGGCCATATAAGACATTATAATTTATGATGATAAAAAATGAAATCCTTTTTTCCAATTTTTTATCACATAAGTGGAATAAATTAATTTAAAAATAATCCAGAAGACGTGTCATGATAGTTGGGTTTTTAAGAAACAAATCACTAGAATTATGTAATTTTTCATATCCATTATCAATATGAAATTTATAAAAATTAAATAAATTTTATTAATCGATTTAAAATTTATCTAAATTGACTGTAAATACAATTATAAATAAAATTTAACTATATATAAATATTAGAGTAAAATGCAGTTTTCAATTAAAATTCAGTATTTTTCCCAATTCAACAAAATATGAAACTTCTTAGAAGAATGGAAAATATTAACCAAATGTAAAGTTTTATATTACACATGAAAAAATGATGTTTCATCATTTATATAAAAATTATATATTTTCAAAATATTATATTTAACAACATTTTTCCATTAAAAGAGGTAAAATTACCTTTTATAAAAATACATATTTTAATTAAAAAAATTGGATTTATTATTATCTCTAGAATATAAAACACTTAGGATGAATTCTAAATAGTTTTATAAATATAATATATAAATATTTCATTAAAAAAATTAAAAATAATTCAATAATTTTAATATCTTAAAATGAGTTTGATTTTAAAATATAGTTTTCTAGAAAATGGTTTCTTCTTTTTTAAAAAATGTATTTATTTTAATTTATAATTAATTGGTCCCAAGATAACTCTTGTTATATACGTGTTTAACCCATATTTTTATAATTTAATTACTCTTATTAATAACCCCAATTCCAATATCTAGTTTACAACTGCAGTAATATTTTAATAATATTATTAACAGTAAACTACAGTTTGGTAAAACTATGTGTCATGAATGTTCTCAAAGGATCATAGAAATGTATATAACACAATACAAAAATAGTGTTTTATATAACTGATACTAATGTATATGTTTCATGTAGCACAATATTAATATTGGGTTGCGTATAATTCACTCCAGACCTAGTGTTTTCATATAAAAAAAGAAATATTCAGTGTTGCGTGTAACAAAAAACATCCAAAATATTAAATTAATTTAAAAACAAAAATAATATAAAAAATCATTGTGTGACAAATATATAAATATATATTAAATTTTATTTGTTAATAAATAATTTTTGTTACATAATATTGTTGAGATATATGAAATAAATTATTATTTATTTCTTTAATCACCAACCATATATTTAAAATATAAATATACTAATGAAAATTGAAACTAGTACAAGGGGACATCCAACATAAAAGAAAAAACTAGTTGATCTATAAATTGTGGATAATGTTGATCTCTATGAATTATAACACTCCTCTACAACAATAAAAAAGGAAGTGATTAAACCAATATACATTATTAGAAATGTAAATGTAGAATTGTTAGTATAATTTTAGTGAATGACATGTAAATTAAAGAAGATGTATATTAAGGACATAATATGAACAATGTAACTTTAATGTGATTTTAGAATAGTAACATGACCATTGGAATATGAACATTACAACTTGGAAATGTGACCTAATTGTTGGGAATATTATTTATTTCATCCAAAAAATAAATTGATATATAAAAAATAGTTTAATGATTAATATATAGAATATAAAGTTTATAATTCTATTAAATAAATATCAATGATTACAAACTAAATAATATTATAAGAAAATCATTAATAAAATGTACTTTATTTTATTTTTTAAAAATTATAATTTAAATTTAGAAAATATATATAACATATTGAGGAGAATTATTTTTTTAAAATTAATATCATTCATATATTCATTCTGTATAAATTTCATAAGAGTGACTTTTTTATTATTTTATAAGAAACATGAATTCTAATGTTTATAGTTAAAATATTTCCATCCAAGTACCTTATGTTTGATTTCATCATAATGATTCATTATTGAATTATTATTTTTTCAAATGGTTATCTCAACCCAAAGTCAACAAAATAAGATTTTTTTTATTTGAAAAAAATTACAATGATTTATAAGCATGAATAGTGATTTACAATGTCTAAATTTATAATGTGTTGTAAAGACCTGTAAATTTCAAAGAAATTTTTTTCTTAATTTTCTTTGGAATTTTACAAGAACGCAGTTTCTGACGGCACCTGATTCCGTGGCCCGGTGTGCCTGGAATCATTTTTCGAAGTTTGGCTTGGGTACGTTCAGTGAACGGACAAGCGGGTTTTTTCTAACTTTTGAACCGGTGCCCGGAATCGAATTCTGAGGGAACCGATGAAATCGCAGTGCCAGTATTTTTCTTAGAAATGCCTCTTCCGGAGTTGCGTTTTCTCGGGTGTGGTTTTTAATTTTTGGGCTTAAAGTTTAAAAATAAAATAATTTGTTCGACAACTTTATTTTATTTCACTTAAGCCACTTGAAGCCACTTGAAAGCCACTTAAACTGAGTTAAAACGGATAACGTGCTATCCAGAAATATCCTACCCCCTTGGTAGGATATTTGTGAGGTGGGGCCCTCACGAGCCTCGCTGTTTCTTTCCGCTAAGTAACACACCCGCGAAAACCCGTCATTATGAAAGTCAACTGATGCGTTTTCTTAAATCCTTAACACACCATTTAATTGGGCGGTTTATTTCGTGAATTAAATGGGTGGTTTCTTTCGTTGAATTAATTCAACGAATTGATGGGTCGTTACTTAACTTTTTCGTTTGTTGGCGTAATAATAAAATAAGTCCAACAAGTATTTTTGGAGGATTACTCGTTGAGAGGTTTTGTCAGAGTTCTTGAGCCTTCATCCTCCTTTGCGAAGAACGAGAAGAACGCGAAGAACGACGGCCTCCGATGAAGAATGCCGAACCCACGGAATTCGACGACGCGACGCCATGTTCCGCGACGCCGACGTTCCCTTCCTGCAACGTTCTTCTGCGACGTCTCTTCCTCCGCAACGAAATCTTCGATCCTCTGTTTGAGGTAAGAGACTTCGGGATTCTCTTAAATATCCCTTGTGTTTTTTTAACAAAACACAGATTTAATTTTATATAATTAATTTAAATCTGTTGTTTCTTGGTCCGTTGAGTTCGCCGACTCAACGCCGGATTCCGCGACGATGCGACGCCCTTCCGCGACGACGCGATGATCCCCTCCTTCCGTGACGAACAAATCCGCGAAGAACGTGCGTATGACGACGACTACGAGGTAGGGGTTGTTGTTAATAATTCCTTTTTCCCGTGATCATTTCTTTTAAAAGTGAAGAAACGGACAATAAGAACAATTTTAATCCATTAAAATTGTTGATTCATGTGTTGAATATATTTCTCCCATTGTTTATCTCTAACGCGGAGGGTGCGGGCCAAACGAACACGGCCCGACAACCTTCCGCCGTTCTTCGTTGTTGTGCGGATTTGACGGGCAACGACGGAACATACCGCAATGGAAGTTTTATGGTTCCGCAGTGAAGAACGAGTCTCGGGAGGAGTAGCGGCACAGACAGGAACGGAATCAGACCACCGGAGCGACTCCGGTGGCCCGCGGAAGCCGGCGGCCGGAGGCGGCGGCGCCCCGGCGCGCCGCCGGAAGAACTGCCGCGGCTTCGGCCGGAGGCGGCGGTGCCCGCTGACCCGCGGCCATGCGGGTCCGGCGCGCGCAGGATGCGGATGAAGCCGCGTTCGGCTGTCCAGGGAGACACCCCGCGGGTGCCGCGAGGTTGTCACGCGGGGTCGGCGGCTCCCCCCCCGCGTCGTTCAGGTCGTCCAGGGCGACACCCCGCGGGTGCCGCGGGGGTGTCACGCAGGGGCGGCGGCTCCCCCCCCCCCCCGCGTTGCTCGGCTGCTCGTCCGAGCCGGGCCGGGCCGGTTCGGGTCGACCCGGTTCGGCCGACCCAGGGGGGTGTCGGGCCAGGTCGGCCCGGGCCCGGACCCCCGTTTTCAGACCATTTTCAGTCAAATGCCCGTAACATGAGTTACGGTCCTCCGAATGACACGCCGTCAGCGGAAACGTGATCCTTGGATCGAGGCGGTCGTTTCGGTATATCGCACTCAAGGTTTCGAAATACTTTGAGTTTGGCCGGGTTGGTTCGTACACGAAACCAACCGGGCCCTCAGAGCGGAAACTCTAATATCTTGAGCTATGGACGTCTGATTGACGTGCCGTCGACTTCGTTGAATTCCACTAAGTGAGACGGATCTTTTGGAATACTCCGCCCGAGGTTTGGACGCAGGTGGAGTACGGTCGGGTTGGTTTTGCCTTAAAAACCAACCGGGCCCCTGGGACGAAAAAGCCAATAACTCTCAGACCGGGCGTCCGATTGACGCGCCGTCTGTGACGTTGAGTTCCTATTGACGATACAGAACTTTTGGTAACATCAACTTCGGACTTTGAGTCAGTTGATGTATCGGTCTCTCGGCTCGTGGAGCAGACCCTCCCGAACGAGCTTGCTGTGTGCGGGAACCCTAGTGCTGGCTGCGACTGCTACTTCGACAGCGACGACCGTGTAGAGATCTTCAGTGGACTGCGGCGACGACCGTGCAGAGATCCTCAGTGGACTGCGCCGACGAATGTGCAGAGATCCTCAGTGGACTGCGATGACTACTGCACTCAGCGATCCTACGTGGATCAGTGCTACAGGTCCTGTGTGGGCCCGATCCTGTGTGGGTCCGATCCTGTGTGGGTCAGCGCTCAGTGGTTCTGTGTGAGCCAGCGCCTACAGGTCCTGTGTGGGCCCGATCCTGTGTGGGTCTTTGCGGGGGTTAGTACCTATCGATCCTTTGTGGGTCCAACGACTTAGATGGATCAATGATCATCTTTATCGTCATCCGAATAAGTATACCTGAATGAGCTGAATCATGTTTACTCTCCTTTGTGGATTGTGTTGAGCTATCCTATGTGGATTACTATTTACTCTCCTTTGTGGATTGTGTTGTGCTATCCTGTGTGGGTCTTTCAGGGGTTAGTACCTATCGATCCATTGTGGGTCCAACGACTTAGATGGATCAGTGATCATCTTTATCGTCATCTGAAGAAGTATACCTGTATGAGCTGAATCATGTTTACTCTCCTTTGTGGATTGTGTTGAGCTATCCTATATGGATTACTGTTTACTCTCCTTTGTGGATTGTGTTGTGCAATCCTGTGTGGGTATACATTGCTTTCCTGTGTGGACTGGGTTGTTCTTGGGCAAGGACGTTGGAGCCGAACGGGAATTGATGACTTAGGTATACGTGTCGGCATATACCTAAGACGAGTCAGATGTTACTTCGTGATTGTATCTTTCCTTTGTGGATTATCCTTTGTGGATTTCGGGGGACCTTCGGGGGTCTCGGGGTCTCTACTGAGTAACTTATACTCACCCCTGCATGGTCTATTCCCGCACTACGTTGTGTTGGTTGCAGACGACAGACATCGCTGATTTTGGTGGAGGCGTGCGGAGCAGGAGAGTACCTGGAGGTGGACCACTGGGCGGGACGTACTCGGAGCGGTCAGGTGGACCTGAGGAGTAGTGGAGGCTATCTGTACCCACCCTTCAGGTGAGACTTCCAGAGGACGGTTCGATGCTGCGGCTTTTCTTTTCAGTTGCTGTTTTCCCCTTTCAGTTGTACTTTACAGTTCGGCTTGTATTTCCAGCCCGTTTTACTTTCAGCACAGCTTGTACAGTTTTTACTTAGTGTTTACTTTTCAGCTTGCTTACTCTGTGGTGCTTGTCTACTTTTCAAAGGCAATTCCTTCCCCTTTTTTTCGGGATTTACGCCTTGGTGCTAGTCGCCAGCCCCTGGCCTATGGAAGGCGGGCTTGGGGTAGTCACGGCACGGGCCCCGAGGAGGGGTCGTGACAAATTGGCATCAGAGGTGGTCGGTTCTACCGCAGATTCTGATCTTTCTTCTATGTGAAACAATAGTGTTTTGCGTATTGGGTGTGGTTATCAGTCCAGGGAGTCCAGTGTTGGTACGACGGCCGACGTATCCATACACCAGGACCCTGATTTCTGATTTCCAACTTAATCCACGAAAGCATTGATTGCATGAGTGTTTCAAGTTTTCTTTGTGATTACTTGTGTCAGCTCACCAGGTATACTGTTCTTACCGTGGCACACTTGTTTCCTTTTCAGGATGGCCCCACGATGGCAGCCAGCTAGGGTTCTAAGAGTAGAGCGCGACGACAGCCTGCCGAGCGACGAGGCCTCGGTACAGGGCCCATTGACAGCAGATGCACTGGCGGTACCTTTATCTGCCGAGCCCCCGATGCTTCCAGCACCAACCGCTGACGATGCACGACGCCTCGGAGCTCTGCACGAGTTCCAGCGGCAACGACCACCCAGGTTCCATGGGGAGACGGATCCCCAGGCCGCCGAGGACTGGCTGGAGGTGGTTGTGCGAGTTTTCAGGCTAGTGAGGACACCAGCAGACCTCATGTTGATCCTCGCGGCGAGCCAACTGCACACAGCAGCAGGACGATGGTGGAGCTTGATGCTCCAGGTACACGATGAGGCCTCCCTCATCTGGACGGACTTCGAGAGCCTCTTCCGCTCAGAGTTCATCCTGTCCACCCTCCGTGCGGTGCGCATTCAGGAGCTTCTTCAGCTGCGGCAGGGCAGCTTGACGGTCGCCCAGTACGCGGTGAGGTTTACCGAACATTCTCGCTACCCGACAGACATGGTACGAGACCCATTCTTCCGGGCCCAGACCTTTGAGCAGGGTTTGTGACACGAGATCAGGGCATCGCTGATCTCCCTCAGCATCCCGACCTAGGAAGGAGTGCTGGAGCGAGCCCTTCTGATCGAGAGCTTTTTGGCTGAGTCCACAGCGAGACCTACCGCAGGGCGGCAGGTAGTGGAGTCTTCGGCAGCAGGTAGCCGACATATGACTCAGGGTTCCAGGAAGACCAGACCTTCCGGCAGACGACCTCAGGACACTGGCTCAGCAGTGCGGGGCACACAGCGCGGAGCCAGTCTTCCGAGAGGCAGGCAGTGCTACACGTGCGGCGGGCAGAGCCAGATGGCTCGTGACTGCCTGACCTGTCATACCGAGGAGCAGCAGACGGAGGAGGGTCCACCTAGGCAGAGGCAGAGGGTCGACCGTGGCGGTCCGCAGGGAGGAGGTGGACGAGGCAGAGGAGCTGGCCGAGCAGCAGGTGGTGGGCGACTCTTTGAGGCTCTGCCACCACCACCACCAGGAGGTCCGCCCCGACCCCAGGGAGCTGGCGGACAGAGACAGGCCCAGCTCCAGGAAGTGGAGGCCTATGACCATGGCGCGCCAGAGATGATTCGAGGTACGATCTATGTCTATTCCACCCTTGCTGCAGTTCTTATAGACACAGGAGCGAGTCACTCTTTCATAGCCGCTGCCCCTGTTCGGAGCTCGGAGATTCCGACAGAGCCATTGGCTCGATCCTTACGGCTAGAGACCCCTACGGGAGCAGACTCGACGATTACGCACTAGTGGAGGCAGTGTGAGCTTACTCTAGGAGGCGAGAGATTCGGCTGGGATCTTCTTGTAGCGGCATCGAGGCCTTACGATGTCATCTTGGGCATGGATTGTTATATACAGTCAATGCTCAGATTGACTGTTATAGGCGCATGGTGCGATGTGTGCGCACCGATGGGAGTAGGTTCACCTTCACCGGCGAGAAGGGGGCCTTCGTAGCATAGGATGGACTCACACAGAGGAGAGGGAAGCCCATCACTCATCAGTTGGCTAGCCTCATCCTTGAGGCAGTTGACGTGCAAAGTCCTAGTTTTCCTGCAGTGGTGGATCAGTATGCAGACGTCTTCCCCGACGACGTCCCAGGACTACCTCCTCGCAGAGAGGTAGACTTTTATATTGAACTGTACCTCGGGACAACCTCGATATCCATTCCAGCGTATTGGATGGCCCCCGCTGAGCTTCGAGAGCTGCAGGTACAGTTGGAGGACTTGCAGGGCAAGGGGTTCATCCGACACAGTGTTTCACGCTGGGCTTTGCCTATTTTGTTCGCCAAGAAGGTGGACGGGAGCATGAGACTGTGTGTCGACTATCGTCGCCTGAACCAGGTGATAGTGAGGAACAAGTATCCGCTACCGAGGATTGATGACCTCTTCGATCAACTAAAGGGAGCACGGTGGTTCTCGAAGATAGACTTCAGGTCAGGCTATCATCAGCTCAGAGTTCGAGACGAGGACGTGCAGAAGACGGCCTTCAGGTGTCGGTATGGACACTATGAGTTTTTGATTATGCCTTTTGGTGTAACCAAAGCTCCAGTAGTGTTCATGAGCCTAATGAACAGGATCTTCCAGCCATACCTCGATCAATTTGTCGTGGTCTTCATCGACGACATTTTGCTGTACCTGACCACCGAGGAGGAGCACGCCTACCACTTGCGGGTTGTACTAGACATACTTCGAGAGCACCAGCTTTATGGAAAGCTCTCGAAGTGCCAGTTCTGGTTATGTGAGGTCCACTTCTTGGGGCACATCATTTCTGAGGCGGGAGTTGTTGTGGATCCCGCGAAGATCGAGGCAGTGCTAGCTTGGGAGCCACCCAGGAGCGTGACAGAGGTGCATAGTTTCCTGGGTATAGCCGGATACTATCGGAGATTTGTGCCAGACTTCTCCAGACTTGCGGCGCCACTCTCAGCTTTGACGAAGAAGGGGAAACCCTTTGTGTGGTCAGACAGATGTCAGCAGAGCTTTCAGGAGCTGAGACAGAGATTGACAAGCGCACCTATCTTGAGGTTGCCTGAGGAGGGAGTTGGATACGTAGTCTACTGCGATGCATCAGGGACTGGACTTGGGTGTGTCCTGATGCAGGAGGGGGCCGTGATTGCCTATGGATCACATCAGTTGAGGCCGCATGAGCAGAAATACGCTACCCATGACCTGGAGATAGCAGCAGTGGTCTTCGCTCTGAAGACTTGGCAGCACTATTTGATGGGCGAGCGCTTTACAGTCTTTTCTGACCACCAGAGTCTCAGGTACATCTTCTCGCAGAAGGACCTAAACCTGAGATAGCGGTGATTGCTCGATTTCCTCTAGGACTATGACTTTGAGATAGTCTATACTCCTGGGAAGGGGAACGTGGTATCCGATGCCCTCAGCAGGAGGACGGGCATCCAACTACTTGAGGAGGCGACAGAGCAGCTATCCGCTTTGCAGATATCCTTCGTGGATAGGGATGGAGCAGCCTTCCTTCAGTCTCTCACAGTCACTCCTCCACTATTGCAGCTGGTCAGAGAGGCACAGCGTGAGGATGCTGACTGTGAGACGCGGCGTGCACAGATATCCTCGGGACAGACACCTGATGGCTTCTCCTTTGGAGCAGAGCACGACATCCTTTTCAGAGGAAGTACCTTGGTACCAGTCGCTTTACGAGAGGAGGTGCTGAGAGAGTTTCACACTTCTCCTTTGGCAGTACATCCTTGAGTGGCGAAGATATACCAGGATCTCAGACGACAGCACTGGTGGACGGGCATGAAGAAGGTTGTGGCAGAGTTCGTTTCACGGTGCCTCACCTGCCAGCAGGTGAAGGCAGAGCATCAGGTACCAGCAGGCTTGGTACAACCCTTGGAGGTCCCGGAGTGGAAGTGGTATGGGATATGTATGGACTTCATGACTGGACTTCCACGCACTTACAGAGGTCACAACTCAATTTGGGTGATTGTTGACCGACTCACCATGTCGGCACACTTCTTACCCATTCGAGAGCAGGGCTCAGTGGAGAGGTTAGGGCGTCTCTACGTTCAGGAGATTGTACGGCTTCACGGTGTTCCATCGACTATTGTCTCTAATTGGGATGCTCGTTTTACTTCCCAGCTTTGGAAGGGGTTGCAGGAGGCGTTCGGGACGTGGCTACGTTTGAGTACCGCCTTTCACCCTCAGACGGATGGTCAGACGGAGAGGACCATTCAGACTCTCGAGGACATGCTCCGCGCATGTGTCCTTGACTTTGGTCGTAGCTGGGAGGACCACCTACCCTTGGTGGAGTTTGCGTACAACAACAGCTACCACTCCACCATCGGGATGGCACCATGCGAGGCATTGTACGACAGACCTTGCAGATCTCCTTTGTGCTGGAAAGACCCTGGGGAGTCAGCACTTATGGGACCAGAGATGGTCCGGGCTACGACAGAGAAGGTCTAGGTCATCCAGGAGCAGATGAGGACAGCTCAGAGCCGGCAGAAGTCTTATGCTGACAGGAGGCGGAGGCCATTAGAGTTCGAGGATGGCGACCACATCTTCTTGCGTGTCTCACCTCGACGTGGTTTTCGGAGATTTGGCCGAGGCGGCAAGTTGTCTCCACGCTTCATTGGACCATTCCTGGTCCTCAGCAAGGTTGGCGAGGTGGCTTATCGCCTGTACCTACCACCTCAGTTGCACCGGGTGCACGACGTCTTCCACGTATCTCAGCTGAGGAGGTACGTGCCTGACCCGATGCACATCATTGACTATGGGGAGCTAGACGTGGATGATGGGGAAACTTTTGCGGAGGTCCTGATGGAGATAGAGGATCAACAGGAGCGGGTCCTACGTGGGCGATCGATTCCTCTTGTGCGCATCAGATGGTAGCACAGGAACCTCCAGGAGAGCACTTGGGAGTGGGAGGCTCAGATGCGTGCTCAGTACCCACATTTCTTTCCATAGTTTTTGATGTATCTTTACGGGGACGTAAATCCCTGAGGTGGGAGTAATGTAAAGACCTGTAAATTTCAAGGAAATTTTTTTCTTAATTTTCTTTGGAATTTTACAAGAATGCAGTTTCTGATGGCACCTGATTCCGAGGCCCGGTGTGCCTGGAGTCATTTTCCGAAGTTTGGCTCGGGTACTTTCAGTGAACGGACAAGCGGGTTTTTCTAACTTTTGAACCGGTGCTCGGAATCGAATTCTGAGGGCACCGATGAAATCGCAACGCCAATATTTTTTTTAGAAACGCCTCTTCTGGAGTTGCGTTTTCTCGGGTGTGGTTTTTAATTTTTGGGCTTAAAGTTTAAAAATAAAATAATTTGTTCGACAACTTTATTTTATTTCACTTAAGCCACTTGAAGTCACTTGAAAGCCACTTAAACTAAGTTAAAACAGATAGGGTGCTATCCAGAAATATCCTACCCCCTTGGTAGGATATTTGTGAGGTGGGGCCCGCACGAGCCCCACCGTTTCATTCCGCTAAGTAACGCACCCGCGAAAACCCGTCATTATGAAAGTCAACTGACGCGTTTTCTTAAATCCTTAACGCACCATTTAATTGGGCGGTTTATTTCTTGAATTAAATGGGCGGTTTCTTTCATTGAATTAATTCAACGAATTGATGGGTCGTTACTTATCTTTTTTGTTTGGTGGCGTAATAATAAAATAAGACCAACAAGTATTTTTTGAGGATTACTCGTTGAGAGGTTTTGTCAGTGTTCTTGATCCTTCATCCTCCTTCACGAAGAACGCGAAGAACGCCGGACTCCGACGAAGAACGCCGAACCCACGGAAGTCGACGACGCGACTCCGTGTTCCGCGACGCCGACGTTCCCTTCCGGAAATGTTCTTCAGCGACGTCTCTTCCTCTGCAATGAAATCTTCGATCATCTGTTTGAGTTAAGATACTTCGGGATTCTCTTAAATCTCCCTTGTGTTTTTTTTTAACAAAACACGGATTTAATTTTATATAATTAAATTAAATCTATTGTTTCTTGGTCTGTTGTGTTCGCCGACTGAACGCCAGATTCCGCGACGACGCGATGCCCTTCCGCGATGACGCGAAGATCCCCTCCTTCCGTGACGAACAAATCCACGAAGAACGTGCGTATGACGACGACTACGAGGTATGGGTTGTTGTGAATAATTCTTTTTTCTCGTGATAGTTTCTTTTAAAAGTGAAGAACTGGACAATAAGAACAATTTTAATCCATTAAAATTGTTGATTCATGTGTTGAATATATTTCTCCCGTTGTTTATCTCTTACCCGGAGGGTGCGGGCCAAACGAACACAGCCCGACAACCTTCCGCCGTTCTTCGTTGTTGTGCGGATTTGACGGGCGACGACGGAACGTACCGCAACGGAAGTTTGATGGTTCCGCAGTGAAGAACGAGTCCCAGGAGGAGCATCGGCATAGATAGGAACAGAATCGAAACACCGGAGCGACTCCGGTGGCCCGCGGAAGCCGGCGGCCGGAGGCGGCGTCGCCCCGGCGCGCCGCCGGAAGAACTGACGCGGCTTCGGCCGGAGGAGGCGGCGCCCGCTGACCCGCGACCACGCGGGTCCGACGCGCGCAGGACGCGGATGAAGCCGCGTCCGGCTGTCCAGGGCGACACCACGCGGGTGCCACGAGGTTGTCACACGGGGGTGGCGGCTCCCCCCCGCGTCGCTCGGGTCGTCCAGGGAGACACCCCGCGGGTGCCGCGGGGGTGTCACGTGGGGGCGGCGGCTCCCCCCCGCGTCGCTCGTCCGCTCGGCCGAGCCGGGCCAGGCCGTGCCCTGGCCGAGCCAGACCGGGTCCAGCCGGGTCGGACCGGTCCAGGGCGACCCGGTTCGGCCGACCCAGGGGGGGGGGGGGGGTCGGGCCGGGTCGGCCCGGGCCCGGACCCCCCGTTTTCGGACCATTTTCGGTAAAATGCCCGTAACAAGAGCTACGTGCCTCCGAACGATGTCCCGTCAGCGGCAACGCGATCCTTGGATCGAGACAGTCGTTTCGGTATATCACACTCAAGGTTTCGGAATACTTTGAGTTCGGCCGGGTTGGTTCGTACACGAAACCAACCGGGCCCTCAGAGCGGAAACACTCATATCATGAGCTACGGACGTCCGATTGACGTGCCGTCGACTTCGTTGAATTACTCTAAGTGAGACAGATCTTTTGGCATACTCCGCCCGAGGTTTGGACGTAGTTGGAGTATGGTCGGGTTGGTTTTGCCTTAAAAACCAACCGGGCCCCTGGGACGAAAAAGCCAATAACGCTCAGACCGGGCGTCCGATTGACGCGCCGTCTGCGACGTTGAGTTCCTGTTGACGATACGGAACTTTTGGATACATCAACTTTGGACTTTGAGTCAGTTGATGTATCGGCCTCTTGGCTCATGGAGCGGACCCTCCCGAACGAGCTTGTTGTGTGCGGGAACCCTAGTGCTGGCTGCCACTGCTACTTCGACAGCGACGACCGTGCAGAGATCCTCAGTGGACTGCGGCGACGACCGTGCAGAGATCCTCAGTGGACGGTGACGATGACTGTGCAGAGATCCTCAGTGGACTGCGATGACTACTACACTCAGCGATCCTACGTGGATCAGTGCTACAGGTCCTGTGTGGGCCCGATCCTGTGTGGGTCCGATCCTGTGTGGGTCAGCGCTCAGCGGTTCTGTGTGAGCCAGCGCCTACAGGTCCTGTGTGGGCCCGATCCTGTGTGGGTCTTTGCGGGGGTTAGTACCTATCGATCCTTTGTGGGCCCGATGACTTAGATGGATCAGTGATCATCTTTATCGTCATCCGAAGAAGTATACCTGTATGAGCTGAATCATGTTTACTCTCCTTTGTGGATTGTGTTGAGCTATCCTATGTGGATTACTGTTTACTATCCTTTGTGGATTTTGTTGTGCTATCCTGTGTGGGTATACGTTGCTTTCCTGTGTGGACTGGGTTGTGCTTGGGCTTGGATGTTGGAGTCGAACGGGAATTGATGACTTAGGTATATGTATGGGCATATACCTAAGCCGTGTCAAATGTTACTTCGTGATTGTATTTTTCCATTGTGGATTATTCTTTGTGGATTTCGGGAGACCTTCGGGGGTCTCAGGGTCCCTACTGAGTAGCTTATACTCACCCCTGCATGGGCTATGCCCGCACTACGTTGTGTTGGTTGCAGACGATGGACAACGCTGATCGTGGTGGAGGCGTGCGGAGTAGGAGAGTACCTGGAGGTGGACCACTGGGCGGGACGTACTCGGAGCGGTCAGGTGGACCCGAGGAGCAGTGGAGGCTATCTGTACCCACCCTCAGGTGGGACTTCCAGAGGACGGCTCGACACTGTGACTTTTCTTTTCAGTTGTTGTTTTCCCCTTTCAGTTGTACTTTCGACTTGTATTTCCAGCCCCTTTTACTTTCAGCAGAGCTTGTACAGTTTTTACTTAGTGTTTATTTTTCCGCTTGCTTACTCTGTGGTGCTTTTTTACTTTTCAAAGGCAACGACTTCCCCTTTTTTTCGGGATTTACGCCTTGGTGCTAGTCGCCAACCCCTGGCCTATGGAAGACGGGCTTGGGGTAGTCACGACATGGGCCCCGAGGACGGGTCATGACACGTGTTCCCTTAAATAATCATTCTTTTTTCAATTTTCATCATTCATATTGATTAAATAAGAATTTATGCTTACTAAATGTTTCAAATTCCTAAAATCATTTTATTATATTTAAATATTATTCATAATATAAAATATAATACTACAGAAGGGTTTACCTTTGAATTTAAATTTTATTCAGAAATTTATTCTTATAATAACCCTCTCACCAAACATAAATACCCCCTAAACCTATCATTTGAAAACCACTTCAGTTACACAAACCTCAGAAAATGATCTACCCAATTACCCACTCCTACGTGGATTATAATCCATTTGGCCATTTTGGAGAAATCGTACTACATGATTTCATGATGAAAGGGCCATAGAAAAGGTACAACTTCAAGAATGAGACAATAACCTTTCATCAATATATTTCACTTTCCATTCCTAATTTCCTATATTCTATATATTTTATAATAAAATACTATTTAAAATAAATAAATAGAAATATAACATTATCCATATAATTTTAGTACAATATAAAAATATTATTTGTAATATATAAATTGGATTATATATCTCACACCACCCCTTTGAACAAAGACATGTTAATTCATGGTTGTCTAAAAATAGGAAATTTCCAATTAAATTCTTATCAAAACCATTTTGTATCATTATACTAATTAATTTATTATATATTAAATTAAATATATATATATATATTTCTATGATTATGGACTTAATTATAATAATATATATGTACTAGTAAAGAAAATATTTAAATCGAATCAAGATACTATATTTTACGGAAAATATTATATCCAAAAATTTCTTCCTTAACAATGTGAATTATATTGTATAATCCAATGAGAATAATTGATCACTAGTAAAAATAATTGCTATTGTTTAATTATGGATCCCCGTATTAATAGATCTATGTTTACTATATACGATGTGGAAAAGAGATGAAATAAATCAGGATTTATGGTGAGAGGAATGTCTATCCCAACTATTTCATTTTGATGATCTCCAATTTTTCACATTTTCAGTCTAGATATTCACAAAATATCTTTTAAAAATCAATTCCATTTTGTAACATTATATTTCATTGGATACAAATATTTTAACCATAAAAATGATTTCAAATCCAAAATATTATTTTTTTTCTAAGAGGATTTATTTTCCAACGCATCACATTGAAGCTTTTTTCCCCTTCAACACAAAAATGACTATTTTTTATTACTAAATATTTTTTTCATTATTAATTTGCTAACTCCAATTGATAATCATTATTTTATGGTTTTATGCTACATTAGAAATCTCATTATTTTAGAAAGTAATATTTAATGACAATGATTATTATATATTTCTGTTCAATGTGACATGAATCATTTTGAACATTTTATGATGCAATTGGTGGGCCTATAAATATATATCCACTCAAGTAATTGGATAATTTTTTATATCTAATGAGTTTATGTGTATTATTTTGTAACATGATTTATCTATGTTCACAATTATGATTATTTGATTAATGAACATATGTTATGCGTGAACGTGATGCTATATTCATTTTCAACTAAATGTGATTTTCTAAAACTATGTTATGATGTTTCATTATTATTAAAATTTTATTTCCCATGAATTTTTAACATTATCCCTTCATTTATATGATGAAAATACCATGCTAATGATATGATGATGAAGTTGATTATTACCACAAATGTTCTATTGATTTGTGTATCCTATTCTTATATGTTATCAATCCTCTTATTGAGCTCTTAGTAACCCATTAATTGATTTATATACTCATAAGATTAAATTTACTATTGAGAATGTGAGATCTATTGGGAGAATAATTATAATGTATTTTATTAATGTTTATGTTTTATTAATTTCAAATGATTTATGACCTTGATTTTTCTGTGATACTAAACCTTTTGATTTAGGAATTTATTTCTATTATTGTATTTATATTAAAATTTAACAATAAATCATGGAAGAAAATGTTTTCTTTCAATATGAGAAGATTATATTTTATTTGGGAGTTAGTAGTGGTAAATAGTGATTAGAAAATATATGAATTTTTATATGTATAAGAAATCATACTATGTTTTGGTAAAATATAAGATATTTTAATTTATGAGAATTGTATTCCCTATTTAGACACTACTAGAGTATAGGGATATAGAATAGATGTATCAAGTTATGGTAAACTATAAATTTTTTGTTTTTTACATATAATATCCACGAACCATGTATATAAAAAAGGGTCCTTTCCAAACTAGTTTTTAACCCCCTATGTGATATACTTCAGTTTAATAGAATATCTATACAAACCATTATAATGGATATATAACTAATGTAATCCTTCAATAGTCATTTTAGAAAAAATTAAAACATATGGATCAGTTAATATTTGACATTAACATTTATATTCATTTTAAATTAAATTATATATTCTTTATTTATTAATTTTTAATTTTTTTTAATTTTTAATTTTACAAATTTTAGGGAACTAGGTGGAACGAGACCTAAAACAAATCTGAGAGATAATGTAATGATTTTTAATGAAAATAAAAATGTAATGGTAGGTTTATTTTAAAACATCATGTTGATTATTACAAATTGATATTGGACTATGAACTATATTGTGAACCATTTGGAATGTTATCCTTCACCAAAAAAGGATAAAATATCTGATGTGTATTTTATGGGGTAATTACCACATACATTTAATTGATATTAATATCCACTAATCACATATCAAATGAAAATATAGTATATATGATGTTTTCTATGCTCCACTATTCGAAAATCGAAAATATTTATCATCTCAATTATCATTTATATGGATAAACGGATCAATACTGATCATTGATAATGAATATGCATCAAAATAATGAAATGGAAAAAGTATAGTGGGAAGATGTTACAATGATATTTCTTAACAATTATATACATAAAACTATTTTATCAGTGATAGAGAGATTATTACTTTTTCTTATGAAAAATTGATGGAATAAATCATTCCATGGAAGGAAAATTTCAAAAGTAATTCATGATAATCCTTGGGTTTTGTAAAAAATAGTGATCCCAAAATAGATTGATTATTTATTTTTATAGAACCAACCCTACAAAAGGATCTAGTAAAACATGAAATTTTGTGTTATGAATAATTATTTGTATGTGATATAAATGTAGAGGTGGAGTTTGTAGAATGCTTTAGGGGTTATGGAGATAATAAATTATTGGTAGAGTTTCATGTTGGATGATTGAATGAAAAAGAAGGTAATAAGATCCAAGCACTAACATATCAAAAATGGTAAATGAAACATTAGTGGAGTTGCCTGAAATGGAGAATGAAATCATTTAATTATTCCACAGAAGGAAAATAATCTCATAAATTTTTATGAGGCATGGATATGTTGTCCAACAAGATGTTGGAAAAATATGCCACCACCTAATACCCCACCTATGGTTCAAGGTTTAAACTATAGGGAGAAAGGGAACTATGTTATCCAATTCCTAAAAAATGGGTCTTTGAGGGTAATCATATTTAGAAACCACCAATAAAATGTGAGAAAGGTAAATATTATTATCTTTCTATATATATAGTTGAAAATGAATATGAATTCATATAAGGTACACGTCAATTATGTATATATACATTCCTCTATATCCAACTTGTTTTCTAAATCGCTTGAATTCAAAAACCATTAAATTTAATAATATATATATATATATATATTGCTGTGATAAATGTATCCCAAGTGTCAGACTCTTCTACAATTATCATATGATGTAAGGTTCTTCTAGTTAATATATGATTCCATCCCCTGGTGGAATATGATTCTATACTATTATTTGTCATTATATTGTTATATATATGAAACATCTACTTTTTTGAAAAGGTAAGACTATTCAATATTCCAAACCATCCCATGATCATGTACCAATATAAGAGGATAATGAATGTCCATTGGAAAATACCTCAATGGAAAGGGTGTTGATACCTAGTGAGGGAACATATCTTTCCTAAATTGTTATATCAACGGAATAAACAATCATTGAAGAAATTAGCATAGTTAGTTAACATGATGATGAATTTTCTATGTAGTTTCTGTGTCCTCACATTGATAATGAGGTATATTACTCAATATAACTCATACCCAGAGCAACTTATATGTCTAGATTCCCTGATAAGAGGGCCTCAATCAAAATAGAGGTGTTAATGAATAAGATGAATGTGTATTTCGTCACAAGGATCATACAAAATTGTGTATCACCTTAGGATGAGTTGATTCTATTAATTATGGAAATGGATAGATCAATGCAGATGTGCATGGATTATTACGAGATCAACATGATCACCATAAAGGAAAAGTGTCCTCTTATAAGGATTGAAGACACATTCATTCATCATCAAGGAGTTCGTCATATCACTATGGTGGATCAAAATTCAAGATATCCTATAATAATGTAAAAAAATAAATATTTTCATAATACATCATTTGATATTAGGTATGGATACTATGAGTTCATCATGATTCCCATCAAACATGATAGCCCCCTGTAATCATATAGATTCTACTAATATTGAGTTTAGATAGTACCTTTAAAATATAGAAGTGGTCATTATTGAAAACATTTCCATAAAATCCCAGATAAAATAAGAATATTAAGAGTATACATAGATTTGTTTTGATGAATTATGAATGGATAAAATGTACGTTAAATATTGAAATGGTGTTTTCAGATGAAATAAGTCACATCATAGAGAATTTAAACACATGTGGGGGGAAAATATGTGGACCCTTCAATGAAAAAGGAAATTAATGAATCGATACAATGATCATTTGTTTTAAAAATATATAGTTGTATTTTATTAGATAGGTATAGTCAACTATTTTGGAGAAATATCTTAGGAGTATCTAGCCCAAAGACTATGTAAACCAGATAAGGGGTATTATATGCCTAGATGGAAGAATTTTAGGAAAGCAATAACGAGATAATGAATATCCAAATAACCATACTTCTAATACAATTACCTTCATTTGGATAATATTTTTTCATTATATTTTGTTTCATCAATGAAATGATCAGGTTTTTACTCATATTTAATTCTTAATTGATGTACTATTCCTAATGATATTTGTTGATCTATGAATAGAAATACATATCCCATGTTCAGCAGTTAGCATCAATGGTCATCGATTTGATGATTCTAAAAACCAACATATATACTGAATGAAGTATGACGTATATACATAATAA
This sequence comes from Viscum album, assembly GCA_963277665.1. Lineage (NCBI taxonomy): Eukaryota > Viridiplantae > Streptophyta > Magnoliopsida > Santalales > Viscaceae > Viscum > Viscum album. The sequence continues at coordinate 1,707,766,581 of OY728122.1, forward strand.
AAATTTCAAACATAAATAATCACAATCAAGGATGTCATCCTGAATTAGTGAATATTGTAAGAGATGATCATGACCTATGAATTTTCAATTTAGTACAATCCTAGAACAGTAAAAAAGGTATCTGATTATTTTAGAAGAAATCAACCAACCACAATATCCAAGATGTATAATTATAATGAACTATTTATTATTGATATGAAATAGATGGATTTGTACATCATAAAACTAGGGTATAAACCTATATATCTCAAGTGATTTCCCAACCATTTATCTAAGATAATATCAAGGCAGAATTGAGGTATGATTTCTAGAATCCAAATAAATTAAATTAAATAAATGAAGGGAATAATATTGATTTCTACATTGATAAAGAATTTATAATTTAGTTTGTTGATAGCCTTTTTTTCATTTATCACCTATGATAAACAATGTTCTGTTGGATAAATAACAATGTTGAAATTTATGTGTATATCATTGAAATTCCAAAATATAATGTGATATTTGAGAGAAATTATATGGGTAAAATATGTATAATGATAAATTTTTTACACATATTATATTTCATGGTATGTCATCCAGTCAATACATGGTGATAATATTCCAAAGGGAGGTTGAAAAAATTTTCAACACTGACAATAAAATTCAAAATCATCCATATGGACTCTATCCCAAGACTTGTAAAGAGATATAAATTAAGGAATTTGATACGGGTTATGGTGGATTGACTCAAAAAGACTTCGAAATTCATCTCTATTGATGATTATTTCTTTTTTGGTCAACTTTATATGATATATGTAATTTATGTTGATTGAATTCTTGGGGAATGATTTTTGATTATTTATGATCATGATCCTATGATAAATTCTAAATTCATGAGGTCAATTAAACATTATCTGATTAATAAATTTAATTTATGAATGACTTATCACCCCCAAAATGATGGAAATTCTTAAGGCAATATTTTAAAACTAGAAGGAAATTCTACTTGTCTAACTACTAATATTTATAAGAAGATAAAATCAAATTTCCATTTTGATGAGTTGTAATTAAAGAAATTCATCCACTCATGTATCCAAATACCTTAATATAAATATCTATATGTGATATGATATATAAATTAACTTTTTTAGATTGATTTAGATAATAAATGACACATTGACATGATATAATCTAATAAATGATAGAGAAATTACATTCTTTCCCACATAAAATAAATTCTACAGAGAGTCGGTAGAATTGTTATGCTAACAACCCCTGGATGGAATTAAAATTTGAAATTAAGGTCAATGTTTTACATCATATATAACCATGGGAGAGTTTCATGTTGTTTAGATACATGGTGATGTTTATCCCTTGGTTCAATGGAACCTTTGAGGTCCTCAATCACATAGTAGTAGTGGAATATCATGTGGAACCCCCCCCCCCAACATGGAGAAAAGTCATAATGTGTTCCACTATAATTCATGAGGAATTATATAACTAATAATTAATATTTGCTGAATCCATATTTGGTAATAATTGATAATGAGCTATTTAACAATGATAAACTACGAATATTCTCTGATCAAAAAGGAAAATTTATATGCAACAAGATAACTCACCTTGTTAATATGTAATAGAAAAATTATAGTTTTGAAGAACTAACAACAGATCCAAATAATGAAATGAGAATCAAGTACCCACATCTATTATCAACAAAAAATATTAATTGAAGTTTTTCGGAAAAAATTCTATCAGGAGAGAGAATTTAATTTCAGAAACAATTATATAAATTTCACTTTTCCTTATAGAAAAATATATTTATCTCATATTATTGTTTAAACACATGAAACCCATAATGATTGATTTTAATAATTAGGAAACATATATTTTAATATAAAATATATAAATGAATGTGGGAACTATTTTAAGTATTTTATAATATAATAATTAATAAAACAAGTTGAACTGAAAAATATAGACCACGATGATCTCCCAAAATTATGAAACCTGTGAAAAAATATTAAATAAGAGGAACAACATCAGTAAACCAGTGAATATTTTTTAAAAGTAAAATATAAAACCTTTTTGGTTATAGTTAAAATTTTACTACAGAATGTGTAAGTATTTATAGAATGTAACATGACTGTTGGAATAGTAATGTTACAGTTGGAATAATAACATGATCATCAAAATAGTATCATGAGAATTAGGAATAGTAACATGACTATTGTGTATAGTAATTTGACATCAAAATAATGAAATTATATATAAATAATATTTTTCATTAGTAATTTATGGAAATAAATATATTTTTTCTAAAAAAATATAATATCATAAAGTTTCAATAGAACTATACGATCATTTTAAATAAATTTTATACGTATGTATTTGATTAAAAAATTATTTTAATAATAAAAATTATATTTAATTATTTTAGAAAAGTTATTTGATAAAATGAATATTATTTTTAGATTCATTATAATGAAATTTCCATGGTGTGAATTTTTGATAATTTTGATTAAAGAAATCTATTTTTTATGTATAGTAAAAATATAATTTGTCATATCATAAGTATAATGGATGATTTTTATGAAATGATTATTTTATATAAAAGAAGAGATATATGTATTTCTATTCTTATAGAGTTATACATAATAATTTATATGTATTTATAATTTAATATTATTAAATCTTGGTAAGACATAATATTTTATGGTTAATATGATATGAAAACATTTCACCTTTAACAAAGGGAATTAAGGATAGAATACAATATTTATAAATGATTAATTGTGAAAAAAAAATTTATGTTTAATTTTTTTTAATAAAAAATACATTATTATACATGAGGTGTGAAAACGATGAGAATAAACATGATTTAGGGTAAGTGGACTATCAAATAAATATCTTTCTTTATTGTTATCTCATTTTTCACAATGTTTTCAATATAGATATTCTAATAATATCCATAAGAAACACTTTAAATAATCATTTCTTTATCTTTATTTGGATATATTTTATTGACCCATGTAAAAATGATATCTAAAAAAAAATATAACATTTTTTCAAAGAGGATTTAATTTAAAAAACTTTAAATTGACTCCTCCTAATTGTTTTCTCCTCCACTCAATAATAATGATGTTTTATGGAAAATATTTATTACCTTATTCATTTTTTAATACAAAGTCTATTAAGGAATGTATTCATTATGAAAAAATTATGAAACCCATTCCATTCTATGGGTTTACTTGATTACTATCACTCTTATATGATTCCTTTATATGTTTAAATCATGATTGTATACATTTTATATTGTTATGAGTGGTCTAAATATTATATTTAACCCCATTAAACACTGTAATGTGTCATAACTCTACATATATTTTTTAATATGGATGAAAATGATGTAATTTTTGTTTAAAAATATTATGTTTTGATTTATAAACATTTGTTATTCAAGAACATGATTACAAATTTATTCAAATCATTGCATGGTATTTAAAATCTATATTAAGATGTTTAATTACTATTAATTTTCAATATTATATGGATTTTAAAATTGAACACATCATCTTTATGATGATGAATTAATTATTATTATTTCATTTTGATAGTGGTTATTGTCATGAACCAGCCCAGGTCAACCCTGAACCGGGCACCTGAACTGGTCTGCAACATGTCCTCAGAGGTGTTCCCTATCCCCCCGAGATGGAAACTAGTGTCGGGAATAAAACTAGAATAGTAGGTAACTATTTGGTTGAAACATCTAAGTCCAATAAATAAATAAACTGAACTAAAAAAAATAAGCACAAGAAGTGAAAAAAAAAGAATAAAACTAAACAGCTCAACATACCTCAATGCGACGTTCTAGGCCACCACTCAACATAGTTCCATGCTCACTATAGAAGAGTTTCAACAATGAAACTGGAAACTGAAAATATAAGATAGTTGTGAGCAAGGAAATTCTCAGTTGGAAATCCAAAGACAAACCACTGAATCAAATGCCTCCATTCCCAAAAAATATTCCATTAAAAAATGTTTTAAATTACATGTATAAAATATATGGTTTTCCCATTTCCAAAATAAGGACATGATTTTACCATTTGTAAATCCAACACATTATAAATATCATTTCCAAAACCATTTGAAATTTTATAAGAAAAATCCATGAAAATAGATACCAAAGCTGTGTTAAAATAAAATTGGTAAATAGAGAAAGATAAAAACAAACTATTATAACATAAAATAAACATGAAACGTAAATTATTCAGTAACCATGAGACATCCTAAACATCCCTATAAGACCATTGGATGTACTCAGTTCGGAACCACCTATCGACATATGGTGATTCTCTTATGTCGATAACAAACTCGCCACCCTCATGAAAAAAGAAACTAGTGGCACTCACCATTAGGCCACTATACCTACCAGTGGGTACCAACCCGTCTAATTGAGGATGAAAAGATTACATATATTGATCAATGAATAGATTCCCATGAACCCATGGTGGTTGTGTTAACAGTACTATGTAAGTAGGAGGCCCTCACACATGTGACTCCCCTTACTATGTCGTCACCACACTTGCCTACCCCAAACAAAGAAACATCCTATGAATTCACCCTTAAAGGGTTACCCTAGATAAGAGCACCACATATACATATTCAATCATTTCACATTAAACAAAGTGTCAACTAGTCCATCATATCTTGTCCATATCGAAACCTTTTTCTAAAAACATTTAAAACTCCGACCAGGGACACACAATTCCCAAACTAAAACTTTTTTAAAAGTTAACACAACTTCACCATGAGTTGGAAGATCCAAATGGGCCTTTAAGTCCAATGACACCAAATGATTTACCCAAAACATTACATTGGAATTGGGAATGGAAAACGGGCCTTTGGGTCACCATGTCTAAATAAATTTACCCAAATCATTTAACCAAAACCGAATTTAAATGTATAAACCGAAATGGGACCTTAAGAAATTATTCACCAAAACCCACACCAAGAGACAAACTGGCATTATTCTTTCGATTTTACTCCTAGATAGTCCAATAATAGTAATTCAGAACAAACCAAACAATTTTTTAAAAAATTTATGAATAGACTAAAAAATTATAAATATTATTGTAAACACTTTTATAAGTGAATCCAACAATTTTTAGACAATTTTATAAATGAACAGAATAATATATAAATAATTTTATAGAATGACCAAACAATTTAGTTGAAACCACAAATCCCACATTAAAAAACAACAACAATTAAAATAAACAACCTAGGCATATTATCCTAGGAAATTCACACAATCCCCTAGAAAAACTTATTTTTATGTAAATTCTATTAAAACAAAAATACTAAGTACATCAAAATATACATATAATAGAGGTGTAATTAATCATTAAGAAGCAATTGAATATAACAAAAGTGCCAACAAATCATTTTGAAAAGGAAATATTGGAAAGCCTAACATAGAGGCGTGTTATTATGATGAGGGTCCTGAAGGAGGATGACTAGTCCTCTTCAAACAAAGCTCAAACACTAGACAATGAGGAAAAATGCATGATACATATCTCAAACATTAATTTTTGGCTACATAAAAAAACCCCTACCAAAATATTGAAACATTCACTAGTGAGGGGGTCATGGAATGGAAAAGCGGTGTAGTGGGGGTTGAGCCACTAGAAAACATGAGTGCAATGGGGTTTGGGCTGCTAAAAAATGGGCGCACATGGGTGGTGATTCCAGAAAAAAATGGGTGAAACTGGTAGGGAGATACGGGGAGGAAAAGGCCACCCCTGGAAGAGAGGAGTGGGAGTTGGCTGGTTAGCCAATATTGGGAGAGCGGGAGAGGGAGCATGTTGGTCGTCCACTATTGGGAGGGGGGTTCTTTAGAGGGGTGCTAGATGGGAGGGATGGTCTCATAAGGTGGAGCAGCGAGGGGGAGAGGCTGGAGCTAGACTAGTGCATTGTGGAGAAGTGCGGAAAACAGGGGTGTGGCCGTGAAAGAAGAAAACAAATAGGGGGGTCTCGGCTATGCAACGCCTTATTGGAGAAGTGGGAACACTTAAGGTTTTTATAAAAAATAAAAAAAATAAAAAAATAAAATGAAACAAATTAAATAATATAAATATTAATAATATTGACAACTAAAATAATAATAATAATTGTATTCTTCATAATAATAATAATAAAAACAACAATAATAATTAACGTTTCTGTTTCATTTTAAAACATGATAATATTAATAACAATTTTAAGATAATTATACTAATAAAAATTATATTTTTAACAAAATTTTAAAAATAATAATATTATTATCTACATAATAATAATAATGTGATTATGTTTTTTAATATTTTCCTCTTTTGATTCTCATAAAAAATGTTATTACTCCAAGAAATGTGCAACTGCATGGGAACCTGGGCTAACCACATAGTTACTGCAAATTGTGAGGTGCTCGCGAACTAGTCAGAAACCCCTCAATTATTTTGATACATCAAAAAATTTTGACCAATGCTCACCCCATGCCTTGGGGAGGCTGACTGGAGAAAAAAATATTAATGTAAAATTCTAAAACGGTTCGGGGTGTGACAATTCCCTCCAAAATAAATCTTTCTGTACAAGAACGTCACCAAACCCACAGTGAACACTACAAGAGTCCAAGACCAGATAATACCAAAGGAATCTGAGAGCCTCTATGTGACCATTCCCAACACAGATCACATTGGGAAAATTATAGAAGAAACCACGACACGAGATTTAGGGGAGAACATGGAATGGTTCTTCCCACTATAATAACTCACTAACATAGAATCCTTGAAATCTGAATACAAAAACCTGGGGGCAATGTGGGAGCTACCAAACTGAAGTCACTCAAGTCATCCTCAAGTACTGAACAACACACCTAAGAGTGAAATGGGAATCGTGAATGACATTACCCAACTACCTATGGGTATGAAATTAACTCAAACATTTTCCCCAACGACTAGATAAAATCCTCACCACAACCGGAGGCTAGAGAATTCCAAGCCCAAACTCAATCAACTTTCTCAATGCTAACAGAATAACTCCACCACTAGAATAAAAACCATTGTGGGGAAACTTAGCCAACTGCCACACTGAGATGGAGGAACCCCCTACAAAATAGAAACATTCAGAAGGAAAACCCATGAAGAGGCATATGAACTTAGAAAGCGACCAAAAACACCGCCTCTTTATCTCAAAAAACCAAATATCCTTCTAATGAACACAACTAAGACCAAATAAAAATCATAATGGGTCCATTTATTCATGGGACCAACACCATTTATGAATGCCAAATTATTTAGAACCCACACTAATAGAAGATATATCCGCATGGGTTGTAGTAGAACAAGATCATCACAACACCATAAAAAGAAGGATATTTCAACAGAGATATGAATAGAACAATTTTTTTTTGATATTTCCATACCAAAGTTTAAAACATGATCCAGACCAAGGTTCCACACACACATGGGAACTCCTGACGGTGTGAGAGCTTCACCCAAAAACATGTGGCTGGGGCCCTAATGGCGGAAGTATCCCTTGCCTAACAGTTAGGCATTTTCATCCTCCAGTCCCTAACTCCTCCTTCAAATCGATGATTCATATGACCAAAATGGTGGTTATTTTTAAAAGGGATGCAACACGATGGATTATAATTCGCAAACTGACCATACTAGTGGCACACAAGAGAATGGTCCAACATACTAGGAGTTGGAAATGACGAAGAAGAATTTTCAGTATCAATTTCCTCTCTCACATCCCACTTTTCGGATGGGGAAGCATCATGAAAACCGACTTCCCTTTAACATCACCACAAATCCTAACATCAATGAGTCTCCCAACCACCAGTAGTCAGAAATTGATCCCTCCATTAAATCCAAGACAAAAAATACTCTAAATCACCTGGATGTTCCCAACCACCCAAAGACATGCTCTTCACCTATCAAACAACTCCACTACTTCTAACGGACCTCATATTCCTCGAAGTACAAGAAACACACAAGAAGAAATAGATATTGGGCGTGACTCATTGGAAACATTAGCAACCTTTCTGGGTGGTATACACTGAATAACATGAAAAAATACAACTAAAATCGGCATCAAGACAAAACTCAATCAATGAAATAGAGAAAGCCAAGCGCAATAGGGCCATAAGACAAACATAATCAAACACATGCAATAATTACTTTTCTAAAAAGCACAATTTCTTTTAAATATTAATGATCCCCAATGCAATTTGAATAATTTTCACATGTGTGTTCATCCAGTCCTGCTTACATCATCCATGGATAAGATCCCCAACACACTCTCTTTACATACCCATGCACATGTAACCCTCCATGTAGAATGTCAAGGTCCAAACAACTTTTTTCCTTATCAAATCCAGACACATACCAAACTTTCCCAATTCAAACCATTCCCCTTTTAAAAACTAACTTTACCTTTTTAAAACAATTTTAGGAAATAAATCCCATTTAAAAACTATTTTCACTTTAAAAGTCATCTTTTAATTTCAACGCACACTCACATCAACTGAAATAAAAAAGAAACACAACCAATGATAAACCATCTGAATGAGGAACTAGTGTTTATGATTAACCTAGTGACATGGTGGTGAGGCATGCCCCATGTAATCCATAACACTAAGAGGGACTAGAATCGAGCACTTGGAATCCACATGGGTCACAACTCCTCATAAATCCACAACATAACCCGATTCTCGTCTATTTTCATCCCTAAATCCGAGACAACCCAAGAAAAAAGACTCACATCTTGGACTACCACTGGTAACTCATGGATCAACATGAACAATATTTCATGACTCTCTTCCCACACCTACCTCCCAATTCTTGGTAATCATAATCCCATCTAACAGACATCCCAAATAGAAAGAGACTCCTTTGATACAATTTTCTCATGAACTAGCACGGTTCAACTATAAACTGGGCACCTGAACCTATCCACAACATGTCCCGAGGTGCGTTCTCAATACCCCTGGGATAGAAACTAGTGTTAGGAATGAAATTAGAATAGTAGTGAATGATTTGTCAAAAAATATAAGCCAAATATATAAATAAACAAAACAGGAATAAATAAATACATGAAGTGAAAAAAAACTGAACTACTCAACATACCATCATGTCACCTTTAGGTCACCTCCCAACACAGTACCACACTCACTGCACAAGAGATTCAAAAATAAAAACTGAATATGAAAAGATAAGATAGATATGAGCACATAAATTCATAGTAGGAAATCCAAAGATAAACAACTGAATCCAATTCCTCCTTTCCCAAAACAAACCATTAACACAAGTCTGAAAATAAAAGTATAAAATAGGGCTTTCCGATTTTCAAAATAAGTGAAATATTTTACCATTTGAAAAAAGAAGACATTATATATATCATTTACAAAACCATTTGACATTTTATAAGAAAAAAACCCATGACATGAGATACCAAAGTTGTGTCAAAATTAAACAGGTAAACAGAGAAAGATGAAAATAAACTTGTACAATGGAAAATAAACCTGCAATGTAAATAATTAAGAAACCATGGGTGATCATAAGAATATCTTTAAGAACCCTAAACGTTATCGGTTCAGAACCACTAATTGGAATATGTTGAAGATCTTATGTCTCTAACCAAATGGATGCCCATGTGAAAAAAGAAACTAATGGTACTCCCCATTTGGCCTCTATACTTACAAGTGGTTACCAACCTATATAATCAAGGCTAATAATCAACCATCACTCGACCAACTAAAAGGCTCTCATGAACACATGGTGTTTGAAATAATAATAATGTCTATATAAGAGGCCCTCGCACGCGTAACTCAACTTACCATGTCGTAACAACACTTTCCTACCACAAACATAGACTCTACTTACGCATTCACCGATAAAGGGTTACCCTATATAAGAGCAACCCATATACTTATTCAATCATTTAACATTAAAAAAAGTGAAAACTAGGTCATCACTTCATGTCCTTATTGGAACCATTTTCTAAAAACACTTCAAACTCTGACTAGGCACACAGAATATCAAAACACAAACCATTATAAATGTTATAAAAACATCACCCCTGAGTTGGAAGAGATAAACGAGCCTTTAAGTACAAATTCTCCACAAGCATTACCCTAAACATCACCTTTGAATTGAGAGTTCCAAATGGGCATTTGAGTAGACATTCCTAAATACATTTACCCAATACATCTTACCAATACATCTTTTAAAATTATAAACCCAAATGGGACCTTATGCAATTATTCCCCAAAACCCACACAATGATCGAAATGGGAATTTTTCATTCCATGATTACTCCAAAATAGTCCCATAAATGTAAATTACAACAAAACAATCAATTTATAAACATGTTTATGAATAGACTGAACTATATATAAATAATTTAGTAAACACTTTAATAAATGAATCAAACAATTTTTACAAACTTTTATAAATTGAAAAACTATTTATAATGAATTATAGAAAAATCCCAAACAATTTAGTGGATACCCCCAACCCCAATTCGAAAAACAAAATCATTTAAAATAGACATCCTAAGAATCTAAACCTAGGAAATTCACGCAATCCCCTAGAAAAAATTATTTTTAGTAAATTATAACAATACCAAATAACTAAACACATTAAGACATACATACAATAGGGATGAAATTAAAATTTATGAAGAAATTTAAAACAATACAGGTGATAAATAATTTTAGAAATGATTGATTGGAAATTCATAACTCAGAGGCACAAGAACACGTTGAAGGACCAGGAGGAGGATGAATAGACCTCTGCGAACAAAGCCCCAACCCTAGACAGTGAGAAAAAATGCACAAAATCTAACTCAAACATTAATTTTTGTCTATGGAATGAATCCCCTAACAAAAGATTGAAAAACACGCCGACAAGGAGGGGTTATGACTTGGATGAATAGTGCAGTGGTGTTCAGGCTTCCAAAATCTAGGTGTGCAAGGTGGTTCGGGCCATTGGAAGCCAAACATGCATGGGGGTTTGGCCCCAAGAAAATTGGGCATGTAGGGGGGTGAGAAAAAGGGATGGGTACTACTGGTATGGAGATCTTGTGAGGACAGGGCCACCACTAGGAGAGAAGGAGAGGGAGCAGGCTGGTCGACCACTACTGGGAGGGAGGGAGAGGGAGTAGACTAGTTAGCCACCACCGTAAGAGACAAGGGTTCGTCAGAGGGGAATCGACAGGGAGGGCTGGCTGCGCAAGGTGGACCAGTGAGGGGAAGAGGTCGGAGCGGGCCTGGTGTGCCAGGGAGGAGTACGAAAATGAGGGGTGGGGTCATGTGAGAAGAGAATTATAGGGGGGTCTCAGCTGTGAAGCACTTTTAGGGAGAAGAGGTAATCCTTAGGGTTTAAAAAAAATAAAAATAATTAAATAAATAAAAATAATCCAAAATGAAAAAAATTAAATAATATTAATAATAAATAATAATATCAACTATAATAATAATAATTTTATTCCTAATAATAGTAGTAATATTAAAAATAATAATAATAATAATTATTATTATTAAAGTGTGCGTTTAATTTTAAAACATGATAATATTAATACAAATTTAATAATAATTACACTAACAACATATTTATTGATAATTATTTTGTTAACAACTTTTATTGATAATTATATTATTATTATCTACATAATAATAATATTGTTATTATGTTTCATAATATTTTCCTATTTTTATTCTCATAATAAAATTTTAATATTTGATGAAATGGGAAACAGAAAGGGCACCCGTGCTAACCACACAGTCACCGCCAATCATGTGGTGCCCATCGAGTGGTCTGAAACCCATCAATTATTATTTAATTTCCAAAAACAATTGACCAGTGCTCGCCCTGCACCATGTTGAGGCTGACCGAATCTAAAGAAGATAATAAATTAAAATAATTAAAAGGGTCGGGGTGTGACAAATATTCTCGCCGATAATCCATTGATTCATGTATATTATATCTTCTTTGTTATGAATCATATTACTAGGCTTTTATATCACCCTATTTATTGACTTTAATCTACATATGATTATATGTACCAAAGATATTGTGTGACATTTTAATAGGATAAGGAAAATCATTTACATAATATTTATGATTTTTTATGTAAAGCGTCTTTATAAAACCAATATTCCAATTATAAAAATCTTTTTGATTCTTGATTATACTTTTATTATGTTATTTATGGTAAACATTATGTAATAGTTATGCGAGAAATCTTTGTCTCCCAGTAAACATGGGTCAAAATGGTAAATGGATAATGATAATTGAGGAATTTATTCACACACACCTTTTGGTGAAAACTTTTATAGGTATTTTATAATATTACAAAAAAGTTTGTGATTTTACCATAGCTTCCCCTTTACTTACATACCATGATTTTTACCATTGTGAATTATTACAATTCCAAAATATGAAACTGAGATTATTAGAGAATTTGTAAATTCTGATTCCAAATTTGAATTACTACAGACAAAATTATATTTTTAAAATATATAATATGTTTTTACATATATATATATATATTTATAAACATTAAATGTATTTTTTCTTATTCATACTCTTATACTATTTAATCCATATAAGCTAATTAATTTTATTATATATATATATATATTTCACCAAAATCTTTCATAAATTTTGATTTCTTTAATAATAATAATAACATATAGAAATATTTTTTTCTATATTACCACATATTTTTAAAATTAAAATATCAATTTTTTATTTTAATTTTTTAATTTTTATTATATGCTAGTTACATAGAAAATATATTTTTATACCACATTTGCAATAGATATTTATAATTCTAAAATATTTAATATAATTAATCGATATATGTATTACCATTAACTATATTTTTAAAGATCAAGTTTTAAATGATATATTTCAAATAACTGTAAAATATTTATATCGACCTTATATATTTATATTTAAGTCCATATATATTTCTCTAAAAATTGATCATCCTATTACATCAACTATTAATGAAGATGTTTATCATAGTTATAATTTTATCATTCATTATACTATAATACATAGTGGCATGATCTTAATGGGGAAACAATTATGATGAATACTTTAATACATAAGTATTCTTATTTACTGTTGGTTTTCTAAATTTATAAAAATATTATTTTTATAATTTTTTCTCAAAATATCGCATTTTGTATTGTAATTTTATATTACCATAATTTAAGGTGTTAATTATTTAAGTTTGTTGGTTAATGTAGAATGAGTTTTTAAAAAAATGAACAAAAATTCATTCTAAAAATGGAATTATATATATATATATATATATATAATATGAGATCGATTTAGTTGGATTCTTAGCATGAAAATGGTCAATATAAAACTCATCTTTACCCTCAAGTAGTTTCATAGAAAATAACTTCAGATTACATTAGGGACATTCTTCAATAAAAAAACATGTTGGACCATTAAATCATAATTGACATCCTCAAGAGAGAGGTAACCTTTCCAATAAGCTACGTTATATACATTTTTAAATACATGTCATTCCCAACATAACATAGTGACCTATTCACCATAAAAAATGAATAATCCATTTATGATAAACTAGTTTCATATTTCAATTATTATAATCAATAAGGATTATTAATTAGAACCATTGATCAATTTCAATAAATATTATAAATACATTCATATCAATTATAAAAATTATCATTCCAACTCATATTTTGTGATCATTATAAATTTTTTGGGACTTTTATAAACTTTCTATTCTTATTCCATGGACATGTAAAATTGTCCACTTCATAAGAAAAAGTTCGTATAAATAAATGTGTGGTAATAAACTCTAAGAGGTAATAAAAAATAAATATAATATAATAAAATAATAATTCCTAAAACTATGGTTGGTTATTATTCATTCTCATAGGATGTGTCATCAACATTATTTTATATTTCATATTCAAGGAATTACTAAGATTCATTGAATTATTTTATCATCCCTTAATAAAAATATTACATATAAATAATACTAATCACATATAAATTCCTATGAATAATACCGTATCACATGGAAATATTCAATTATAATTGATTTCCTTTATAAACCATTGATAAATCTATAGTATTAGAAAAAAGGATTGTCCTATATATAAACTCAATATCCCCTATAATTCCATGCCAATGATACAATTTATGAGAAAATTAGAAAGGAGATATTTAATGTTCTTTCCGTAAAAAATAATATTATATAATTTTATTACTCTATGTAAAATAAATAGATATGAATTTAGATGGTCAATTATCAATGTGACTAATACTATAAATGAACCTAAATTTTTTATTTTTCCTTCTTATAAACATTCCCTATCTTATATAATTTCAAAAAGAGAAACTTCCCAATATAAAAAATATTTATCAAATTAGTATCCTTCACTGGATCCCAATATTCCACTTTTATATAGAAAAATAAAATAAAATATAAATTTTAATAGAATATTACGGGGGATCCATTTTCATATAATCATTATTCCATAGAATAATTTGATAAAGTATCAGGTAAAAAATATATAATCGTGGAAATATATGTTGAAAACATAATAACTATAAAATTTTCCAATTAAATTAACAATAAATTCCATTATTTTAACAACCAAAATGTATATTGTTAAAATTATTTAGTAAACATGGTTTTGAAATGTTTCAATGAAATATTAATGTATATGTTATTTTTGGAACATTGAACCACACTGTATATATAATTGGGTATATAAATAAAAAAAAAATTGTTTTTTACAATATACGTGTGGCGAGTTTTATATAATTTGATGAATCTATTGATCTTATCATGTTATTACTATACATTTTGTGGATATTTTTCACCTGTTAATGATGTTTGTTATGACTATATAATTATGAGGTGAATTCTATATATTGATTAGGGGTTAAATATTACTTCATTTTTATGACCTGCATAGTTTTCAAAATATTTTCTACAATAACTTGACAATTATTAGTATTTACCTTAATAAAAATAAATTTCACCACATTCTAAGATTTCACATTAACTCTTAATTTTGGAATGAAAAAATAAATTCCATAAAATTAATGAATAATTATTAAGTCATTTGAAATTATATGGATAATAATGTGAAATATTGTTAATAAAATCATACACATAAAAATAAAAAAATTCATAAATAATCATTGAATTATTATAAATATTTAATAATTTCCATAACAAATATAAAAAATTTATATATAGGGAAATTATTATACAAATTTTTTTCCAAAACATTCAGATATATTTGTTCATGGTAACAATACCATGCATCTATCCATAATTACAATTATGGTTCCGCTGCTAGAATTTCTTGTCAACATATGTGTTCTCGATCCCATAAAAAATGAATTTCATCTCAAATGAAAGTATGAAATGATATATTCTCAAAAAGAAACCCAGACTCAATGTCATGTGGTAACTCAATTACAATTACATAATATTTTGGAAACATAATTCCTTTCATCCAATACATTGAGAATTTACAATCATGTCTCATATATAAATTATTTTTTAAAACTAGTTCAAAAAAATTTATTTTAATTTTTTTAAGATCAACCAATATGGATTATAGTAACACAACATTTATATAAATTATTGTTACATAATTTTAATATAAAAACATGAAAAAACAAAATATAATTTCATTCATTATCTTTGTAAAATTTGGACTATTAAACCTGACTATATAAAAAATGTAACCATTATTTATGCCCTTCTTCATTTTCCTATAAAAATATATCATACTATCTATAATACATGTAATAAATGAAATATATACATCAAAGATATTTGTTAGATAAAAATACATGTAATGGGGGAATAATATTAAAAGAACATTATTCAGGAATAAGTAGTACATCGTTGAGAATAATCAACAAAATATCATAATAAAATGATCATTATCGTAAACATAAGTGAATCCTTTAAAATATAATGGAATGCATCATATTCAAAATAATGCAGAATCAATATATTTAGGATGAATCCATGATATAATTTATTTGTAATGATATCATCGTGTTCATTCATAACATATGTTTATAAATTATAACATTATAATTTTGAATAATGTGGAATAATATTCAATTATAATACACATATTCTATTTAGATATCTATAGTCTCACTCTACATTTTAAGTATATATAATTCTAGGAGTTCCCATCAAATTTTTAGGTCCTCAAAATCATGAATAACCCATAGAAAAGAATAATATACCTTTGAAAACCCGAGGGAAAATGCTTGAAAATAAATAGGTTTCATAATGAATTTGTAAATAATTATACATTTACTATCCAAGGATACTTCCAAAAAATAAGAAAGAAAACATATCTTTTGCATTAAATATTTCCTTAAGATTATAATAATATATGTTTAAAAGTAGAATAATTTCGAGAATAATTAATGATATTATTTGAAAGGTAGTTTTTTAGAACCATTATTGGTTTAATATGATATATCTCAAAAGGGTTTAATATTGAATACATTTTGAATATTAAATGAAAATAAAATAAAAAATGTATTTTGAATGGTTTTTGAATATCAATGTTTAATTGTTAGAGAAGAATGTGATGAATTGAAATGGAAAGATATGGATTTTTTATTTTCCTTACCCTAGGTCTTGAATTATTTCATCACAAATAAAATAAAAAAATTTCATTAAAAAATTCATTAAATTTTAATTTTTTTGAATTTTTTACACAATCAATCAATTGTAATAATTATATTATTTTCTAATCTTTTTTGTTTAATGTAAAAAAACTTCTTTTATTTTTATTAATATTTCACATATATTGTTGATTATTTTCTATTCGATGATTCATATAAATTAATTAAAACAATCATGAGTGCTTAAAATTTCTTTAAATTACATATTCATATATTATAGAAAGTTATTATTGTAACACCTAGATGTTTTTATGAAATATGTTCTTTAAATAATTTTTAAAATTCAATATCTTTCAATACAAGTAATTGTGAGTTTAGTAGAAATTGTGAGATTACATTAGTATAAAATATCCACTATAACACATCCAATAAGTTAGATGTAATAAATATAACTAACTTATGAAAATGAAAGGGGAATTCATTAGCTGTCAATTATTTATGAAAAATATAACCCAATTAAATGTAAAGGAAATATTTGTATTTTTTATTAAAAAATTATGTAAATTACAATCAGTAAATGAAATTATTTAAATATATATGTTATGTATTTAGAAAAAAAATCTAATAAAAATTTTAGTCATAGAATATGAATAACCCCTATTTTATGAATAAAACCCAAAATGTTTTAAAAGGTTAATTTTACCACTTTATAATGGAGTACCCATTTTAAAATAAAATTTTGACACATTAATAACTTTTATATGACTACATAGACCTCTTATTAGGAATCGGGATATAATATTTTACTTTTAATGAATTTTTTATATTTTCCTAACAATATCCATGTTTTCACAAATATTAAAAATATACTAAATTTTAATTAAAAACATTTTTTACATTATGATAATTTATGTGGTTAAATTATATTATATAATGGAATAAATGTATAAATAGATTCTATTTTTATCAGTTTATATAATTTTTTTTTTGTTATCAATAATTTGACATTGAATTTATATATAAAATAATTTAAATCTGTTGAAATGATTTATCTTTAAAAAATAGTTTTCTCATTTCGAAATCGAGATTAATTTTAAAATAAATACTACTAATTGTATTTTTTTTATTTTGAAAAATGGATTCCATATTTTCAATCAGTATGTCCATATTATGTAAACATCTTTCTTTTGTTATTGCATAGTAAGAATAGTAACTTCATAATTATTTTATTAATATGGTAAATGGGTAAATCAGGTAATTAACAGTAAAGATAATATTATAAAATTATCCTAACACTTTTCCTAATATCATTGGATGAGTGTATTTGGACATAAATAATCTTTAGGTCGAAATGGTATCCTTTGGAAGCCACTTGGATGATATTATTTAATGAAAGGTTAATTATCTTACACTCAAAATTTTATAATTATATCTTTTTTAAAATTAATTTATACAAAATATAAATTAATCTATAACTACCCTTTTGAAAAATGAGATTTTTTTCTTTATCATGGTAATTTATGTGTTATTATTAGGAAATAAATAAATACTTTATGGTATTATACGTTGATGATGGAGAAATTGTTTAATTGTTGCAAAATCAATAAAATATTTTTTATTAAATTGTTACAAACCATTAAAAAACAAAAACACTTGAAAAAATGTTCTTGGTCGAGTTTATCACAACCATACTCATCCAAGGGTCATGTTATTGTTCACTTTGAGCAATATTAAAATGAAAATGACACTTATTATATTGTATTTAAATTGATGGTAAAGTTGTCGCATTCAAGTTTTAATAAATATAATATTATTAATATAGGATTTTCAAGAAGATATATTCCACAATAAGATTTATTATTAAATATATATGATTTATATTCATTATAGTATTTTATTTTTTAATTTTATTCAAAAAATAAGTAGGTAATATAATTACACAAATATGATGTAGTAATTATTTTATTATTGGAGATCACAAAAAAATGTTATTTAAAATATTAAAATAAATATAATTTGGGATAATTAATATATCTAGAGAATCATAAAGATGAATTTTACCTCTTATGAAAATTATAAAATAATTTTTATATGTTTCCCTCATAAATTTATATTTTTAATAATAAATATATTGAATAGTATCAAAATTGACACTATTGATTGTTTACATAAATAATGTATTATTAAATTAATTAAAGATCATAAAACATTTTTTAAAATATTTAATAATTTTTAAATTATCAAAACTTTTCTAAACTATTTATTCATAGTCTAATTGAAATCATATAATAAAATATTTCATCCTTTTAATATTGAAATATTTTATACCTTTGTTAAAAATAAATAGGATAACTAAGTGTTAATTAAATCAATATGGTTTAAATTGATATTAAAACTTGTCAAAATTTTGTTGGATGATTATATTACTAGATTATCTCATCTAATATTATAAACTATGAAATTTTTATATTTTTTTTATGAGGATTTATTTTATTATATGTTAATATATTTAGAGATTCCAAATGTGCCCCTCACCTCAATTATAAAAGGGAATCTCTACCCACATTCCATCAAAACTCATTAATCTTTCAAGGTCAGATATATCATACCATTTCCATTATAAAATTACCTAGTAATATTATAGAGGTTTTAGTATTATCCAGGTAAAATCTCTTGTGAATTAAGAAGAGATTTTGTGGGAGCATGTCGAAGAAGAGATAATCTACTCTACCGATTCATTCAAAATAATTTTTTCTTATACGACATATTCAGGAGTTTTTTCCATTATAATGTAATAACTAAAATATCCCATATATTTTAATATGTTATTATGATTATGGAATAACCATATTCCACCCACTATCCATCCAATGAAAAATGAAATCACCACGTGTGTGTACGCATGACTTACCATCTTCATACCGTGGTGTAATATATTTTTCAACACCACCTTACATAGTTGGGTATAATGAATGAAATAATAAATATATATGATTATTATAAAATGATATGAATTTTGAAAAGAATAAATACCATACAATTCTAAACCATTTCACAAATATGGGAATTATTTCGACGCTCATGAATACGCACAGCCTACCATCTCCAATATATGATGTGATTCATTATATATGATATCCATTAAAGATTGATTATATAATTGGATAGAATAAATAAATACAATATATATATATATATAATGTTACTATAATTTTGGGAATGATATAACTTTGTCCTATGAAAGATAACAAGAACTTAATGGACAAAAGATGCATAAGAAAATGAAATAGTTAATACACGAATAACGAGTAATAATGAAAAGTTATAATAAAACAGATGATAATATGATCATATATGATATTATAAAATTGACGATGATTTTTGAATAAGTCAATGAAATTATTTAAATTAGTATACAGGATGTTCATATACATAAAATTGATATTGTACATATGGTAATTGATAATTTCACAATCTCATTATTATTTGAGATTTTTTATACTTAAGTATTTAATGAGGTATACTTATCATCCAAGTCCATGTTTCCTAAATATGTAGTCTAAAATAATTTTTCTATTATTATACAATTTTTTAATGTCAAATTTACCCATTTATTAATTTTTATTAAACAATATGAATGGAATCTTTTGGTGTTTTCTATACAAGGTACTTTTTGACATACCCGATTAAAGTATGTGATGAATGTTTTCATTAAAATTATATGGAATGAATGAAATTTTATGTTATTGTAACTACTTTTATCTAGGAATATTTTTTTATATGATTTCTAGTATATTTTCAATGAATGAATTTTCTTTTAAAATTGTGTATAATTTTGATAAAAGAAAATGGTTTTGGAGATGAAAATCCATTTTCTTCAAGAATTAATTTTTGGGTTCAATCAAAAATTATTTTTCATCTACGATGGGATTATTCATTAGGGTTATGTTTCAATTATACAATCCCTATTATTCTTATGGTTTAATTTTTTAATGATGTAATGTCATTTATCAAATATATTTGTTTTATATGGATTATATTATGATGGAATGATGTTAAATAATCCCATTTTATTCCATGGTTATGCTATGATGAATGTTTTGTGTTCTTGTGTCACACATAAGAATGATTTCATACTATGATGGGTGGGACCTATATCTCCTTCTAGTGAATTGGCTAAATAATTAAATCTCATGAGATAAATAACACTATAAGGGGAAATGATATCGGTTTAGTAGAATAGGGCTAGAACGAAAAGTAAACCTAATTCAGTAATAGGGGATTAGAATGAGGAGTGAACTCGATTTAGTAATGGACTTTTCCAACTATTATTCTCCAAGAAATTAACCTTGATTAATATGAAATTATTTTATATTGTTATGTGTTTGAAAAACAATCCATGTATTTGGTTATGACTTATGGTAATATGTTCATTATCTCATTAGAGATTTTATGATTTATCCCATGACATGATATCATGATCGTTCATATACATGGTATGATTTTTAAATGTTATGTTCTTATGTATTATGATTATATAATGACTTATATGTACATTGTTCACCCTTACTAATAATATAATATCACCCTTTATAATGCTTCTTTTCCATAGGTCATGAAGAAGGGTATTAAGTAAGATATGTCAAAAAGGGGTCTAGTAATAAAGAAATAAGCAAGAGAAAATGTAGATATATTATCATCCATATTTTTATGTTTCCCAGTTTTGAAATTCACTAAACATATATGTTCCCAAAATGGTTTGTTTATGTTTTGTAAAAAATATTCATTAATTTTGAATTAATATCTATATATTTAATGTATGGGATGTTATAGTTGTTATCAGATAAAAGGTATATTTAAAACTTAGAAACAAGGACGAGAAAATATTTTTAATAACCATAAGGATATATCAAATTATATGTTAAAATACATATGTCTTTGAAATTATAATTAAAAACCTAGGGTGAAACCTAAAATGTACTAAATTGGAATTTTATTCATTATAATTTTCTTTTCCTAATGTGATTAGTGTTTCTCACACTATGCTTCTTGGTTTTATTTAATGGTTGTAACCAATAAGAACAATGTTAATGTGGAATGAGAGAGGTAATAAAATAATTTTACTCCAGATCAACTGAATGTTATGGGAGGTGAAATGAATAATATTATACCAATGCTCACAAAAAATTATCAATCTAGGAATCATACAGGAATTAAAAATGGGAAATGGAGGGAACAATATTTGGTTCAGTCCTTCATGAGTTAGTGTATATATTCTTTTAGTGGGTATTCTAATACATTAATAGATGAACCAGGGATTATCACCACTGAAAAAACATTTTCAGTTCTCTAATATTCATATCATGATAAAATCATCTTGGTAGTTTATCATTTAGATGATGAATCTCATTAATGGGGAAATCTTATCAAAAATAAAAGGAAAAGAGGTAAAATTGGATATATGGAATGTGATATGGTCATGAAATTATTTTTCAATATTTAATTTCCTTGTATTATTCTAAAAATGTTGGAGAAGGATTTCCATGAGATTAAGAAAATATACGTTGAATCTATTGGTACCTATGATGAAAAGTTTACAAGACATGAAATTATGTGGCTAGAATTATTATCTATCCTAAGAGTAAAATTGATCTTTTCTTTAGTAGCTTAATACCAAGTATCTGAAGGTCATTATGCATACGAGACTCCAATAGCTTTGAGTAAATTGTTCTATGTTCTCTCAAAGGTTGAAATAGTGATTGGAGTAATCTATATGTCTTAAGGGTTTGATAAGAAGAGAAAGATGAAATTCAACGGAAATATAAAGACCACAGTAAAAAGAAGATGCGTTTTCCCTTATGCTCAATCTAGGGAATGAAACATGGAAGAAATTATATTAAAGAGACTAGAAAATATTTTAAGTGTGGATGATTAGGTCACCGGTAAATTGAATACAGAAGAGATGGGAAAAATTGGCTAATGATGAAAATAGAGAAAACAACACATAGAATGAAACTCCCATACAACAATGTATCTACTAAAAGAAAATGGGTAATTATTCCATCAAATTCTTTAATCCAAGGTTTATCAATGATGACCGACAACAAAAAACATATAAGGAAAAAAGAAAAAGTAAATTCACATGAAATCAATATCAACGATGTGGATTACGATAATGAATTCGTGAAAGGTACACAAACCATCCACACTAAAGTAGAAAAACCTTTACCTGATTTTATATCCACCAACTATTTTATTTATGAAGAATTTTCTATGGAAATTTTCAAATTACCGCCAAAATTAGATGATGAGTTAGTTTTCACAAGTTGTAATTGAACAATGATCACATCAAAAGTTTATAATTCATCTCCAGTTAATGTTTGTGGGAATGTTCTTCCTACAAATATTTTGATCCTTCAATTACTAGAATTTGATGTGAATCTTGGCATGGATTAACATTCTCTATATGGTGCCCATATCAATTTATAAGGAAGGAAAGTCACATTTCATATTCTGGATAAATATAAGATCATAAATCGATGCCGGGATGAATATGACTTTCACGTGGAAAATTATTCCATATTATTGGTCTTGGTTCCCAACAATAAACGTTATTTATCTCTAATAGTTCGGGAGAAACTCATCAATATGAATACTCAAATTGTATGGGAGTTTCTTGATGTCTTTTTTGGAATAATTTCTAGGTTATTCTGCTAAATAATCAAGTTTAGTTTTCAATATTACAGACACCATGTGTCATTAATTTTTCAAAAACACCTTAGAGAATTTCACCAATTTAGTTACATGAATTGAAAAAGGAATTCTAGGAGAATATTGACCTGGGATTCATACACCCAAGTATGATACAATGTAGTGTACTAATTATTTTGGTTAATAAGAAAGATGGATCAATGAGTCTCTTTATTTATTATCAAGTACGTAACAAGATCACTATCACAAAAAAATTGCTTCCCTACATTGATGACTTATTCGACCAACTTCGTAGAGCTCAATACTTTTCCATGATTGTTCTTTATCAAGATATCATCAATTATTTGTTAAGAAGGAGGATATACCAAATATTTAATTCCATACTTGGTATGGATTCTAGTAATTTATAGTGATTTTTTCCCTTACTAATTTTAGTGATATATTTATGGAGGTAGTGAATAGAGTCTTTAGAGACTATCTTGATAAGTTTTGGGTAGTTTTTATAGACAATATTCTTTTATATTTGAAGTGAAATTAAGAGTATGAATATCGCATGAAAATTTTACTGAATACCCTAAGAAAGGATAAGGTTTGTGTAAAATTTACCAAGATTGAATTTTTTCTTTAGAATGTTCCATTTTTTCACATAATTTCAAGGGAGGGGATATTTGTTGATCCAAAAAAAACTTATGTTATTAAACATTGGCCTACAACGAAAATGTTAAATGAGATCTAATGTTTTCCTGGTTTTTATGGATATTGTTGACATTTTTTGAATGATTTTTTACAACTAATTCATCCAATAACCATGTTGAATCATAAAAAAGTAATGTTCATGTGGATAGAGGAATGTGAACAGAATTTCATGTAGCTAGTAAGATTTTTTTCCATTGTAGCCATGATCACACTACCTTTTAGTGGAGAAAGGTTTTTGATCTTAATTGATGCATACAACAAGGTTTTTGAATGTGATATCATGTAAAATGATATGTTGATAGCTTACACTCCATGAAAATTGAAATCCAAGAGAAAAACTACCCAACTCATGATTTGGATTTAGTTGTGTTAATCATTACATTAAATACATGGATCCATTATCATTATGGTGAATGTTGTGATATTTATGTAGATCAAAAAAGATTAAATTATATTTTCACCCAAATAGAGCTAAATATGTTCCAAAGAAGATGGATTGAGTTGATTAAATATTACGACTTCTCAAGACATTACAACCCTAGGGAAGCGAACAATGTTGAAGTTGATTTGAGTAAAAAACAACATTCTAGTGTATCCATGATGAGGATCACAAAATACCCAATATTTATGGATTTGTGACGGATGGATCATGAAATTTTAAAGAAAGGGGTTATGTCCTTTCTTCCTAAAATGAATGTACAACCATCTACACAAGTGAAGATTAAAGAGGTGTAGAAGAAAGATGTAGAGCTACAAAATATGGTGAGAAATTATCCATAATTAAACCTTGATAGTGATGGAAGAATAATATTTTAGAACCGGGTTTTTTTCAACCCATATCAAAATTAATGAAAGAGGTATTAGATGATGCTCATAGTTCTTCATTCACTATTCATCTTAGAAGCACAAAGATGTATTGGGAATTCAAAGAGTATTTCTAGTGGAATGGCTAGAAAAGATATGTTCTGAATATATCTCAATATGCCTGGTTTTTCATAATGTTAAGGATCAAAGATAGATCTCTAAGGGAATGTTACAAGCATTACCCATACCAGAATGGAAATTAAAAAACATCACTATTGAATTTTTCATCAAATATCCCAAAACATCTAAAGTCCATAATGCTATCTGGGTTATAGTTGATCTCTATACGATGATGGCATACATCATTACTATTATATAGTATTTATCTGTTCATCATATTTCCAGTATATTTATATATATCTATGAAGTGGTCTGTTTTTTTGGAGTATCACATTCCATTATATCATATCAGGATTCTAGGTTTACCTTGATGTTCTGGAAAGTCTTCAACAGGATTTCTATGTAGAGTTAAGTTTCAAAAGTTTTTGTCTCCCTTATATAGATATTCAGTCTTAGAGGAAAATTCTAAATATAGAGGACATGTTCAGAACATTATATATGGATTTTAAGGGTGGTTGGGATCTACACCTACCTCTGGTGGAGTTTTCTTACAACAACAGCTTTCACTCTAGTATTTGGATGGATCATTATGAAGACAAAATGGAAAGAGGTGTAGAACTCCAACTTTCATAGATTAAGTTGGGGGAATAAATCTAATAGGACGTAATCCTCTTGATGAAATGGGAGAGAAGGTCAAATCTATTCAACAAAACATCATATCATCTCAGACTTGAAAAAATGTTATATTGAAAACTGATAAAAAAACATAGAGTTTGAAGGGGTGACAAGGTGTTTCTATGAATATCTCATTGGAAGAGAGTAATGATATTTTGAATAAAGGGGAAGTTTATCCATATATATATCAGTCTTTTTGAAATTGTTGATCATGTAGGGAAGGTACCTATATATTGGATATTCTAATAAATCTCTCTCATGTTCAAAATGTGTTCCATGTATCTCTATTAAGAAAGTATGTACCTAATACTTCACATGTACTAAACTCATATGATGTACCATTTAACTAACATATTTCTTATGAGGAAAAATCAACCAATATATATTCTGGATTATATAGAAAATGTTCTACAAAACAAGACTAGTTGCTTGGTTAAAGTGTTATGGTGGAACCACCAATCTAGGGAAGCTATGTGGGAGCTGGAGGATACGATGAGAAAGAGGTATCCTCATCTATTTTTATCCAATTGGAAAATCCCTCTAGATAAATTCAATTTATTGGGGTTATAATGTAGCACCCAAACGTTTTTATGAATTACTATTCAATAATAATTTTTCATCTTAAAAAGCTTGCATTCTAGGCAGTTGTGAGTTTAAATAAAGATTCAAGACACTGTTATTATAAAATTTCAATTATATCCTAGCCGTTATTTTAGTGGGAATAAATATTAATAACCTATGAAAATTTATGGTGATTTCATTGTCTATCAATTATTTTTGAAAATTATAAACCAATTAAATGTAATGTAAATATTTTTAATTTGAATAAATAAATTACATGAATTTAAATTATTAATGGAAATAAATGACATATATATGTTATATATTTAATAAAATATTTTTTTATTTTCATCCAATAGATATTTTACTCAAAGGATATGAATAATCCTTATTTTATGTATAAAAACCAATATTTTTAAAAAGTGTAATTTTACTTCCTTTTAATGGTGAACCCTTTTCAAATTAAAATTTTGGCACATTAATAATTTTTATATGACAACATATTCCTCTTATCTGGAAGTAGGAAATATAAAATTTTCTCTGGGTAAATTTTTTATATTTTCTCGAAAACATTCATGTTTGGATAAATAATAAAAATGTAATAAAATGTTATTGAAAAATACAATATTCATACGAATAATTTATACAATTAAATTATATTATTGGATGGTTTTAAAGTATAAATATTTTATTTTTTTATCATCTAATATAATTTTGTTTATTATTAAAAATTTATATTGAATTTATATGTAAAAACATTTCAATCTTTTGCAATGTTTTAAATTTTAAAACCCATTTCTTCATTTTGACAAATAGATTAATTTTAATATAATTAATGAAAACAATATTTTTTTAATTTTGAAAAATGGAATCCATATTTTTAATTAGAAGGTCCAATATATATAAATCTCTTTCTTTTGTTGTTGGACATTATGAACAGTAACATTGGTAATTTTTATTAATACGGTAAAAGGGTAAATAAGGTAATTAAGGGTAAAAATAATATTATAAAAATATCCTCAAACTTGTCCTAATAGTATTTGATGAGTGTTTATCGACCTAAATAATCCTTGGGTCAAAATGGTATCCTTTTGAAACTACTTGGATGAGATTAGGATATTTAATTTTATTTATTTAATGAAAAGATTAATATGTCTTACTCAGAATTCTAAAACTATATCATTTTTAATATAATGTTGCAGAAAAGTTAAATTCAACTATAAATAATCATTTGAAATATAATATTATTTTACTTATTATCTTAGTTTATTTTTAATTTTTATGAAATAAATAATTACCATAAAGGATTAAGCATTGATGATGTAGAAATTACTTAATTAATGGGAAATCAATAAAGAAATTTTTATTAAAATTATAATAACAATAAAAAAAACAAGACCAAAACATATTTTTCAAGTATATATTGACCATAATCATATAAGGGTTGAGTTATTCACCATTTAGTTCCATATGGAAAGGATTATGACACTTATAATATTTTTTTAAAGTGATGTTTAAGTTGTCACATTCATGTTTTAATAAATATAATATTTTTAATATTGAATATTCCAGAATATATATTCTAAAATAAGAATTATTTTGAAAAATAGTGGTCTTATCATTAATGTATTATTTTATTTTTAATTTTAATACAATATATAATTAGGATAAATAATTTCAAAAAACCGATGTAGTAATTATTTTATTAATGTAGATAACAAATAAATGCTATTAAAAAAATTAAAATCTATATAATTTTGGATAATTAATGTATACAAATAATATTATAGATTATCTAGATCTCTTAGAAATATAATAATTGTTTTCAAATTTAAAATTTTGTCTTTATATTTTTAATAATCAATGAATTGAATAGTGTCAAAATTTACATTATTAAATTTTTATCAATATAATGTCTTATTAAATAATTTAAAAATCATAATACATTTTTAGAAATATAGAAAAATTATGATATGATCTAAAATGACATAATGTATTTATTTATGGTCTAATTGAAATCAAATAAGTAAATATTTCATCCTTTTAATAATAAAAATATTTGTTACCTTAGTTAAAATTAAATAGAGTAATTACAAATTAATTAAAATGATAAAGTATAAATTGATTGAAAAAATAGTATAAAATTTATTGGTTGATGAACCTACAGTCTTATATCATTTCAACTTCTAAAATTGTACATTTTTGTGGTATTTGTATGTGTTTTTTCTATTATAAATTATTATTTTTGTAGATTCCAAAAGTTATCCTCACCACATTTAAAAAATGGAACCCCCTCCCTCATTTCATCACAACTCATCAAGCCTTCGAGCATAGCTATCCCATTTGGTTTTCCATTATAGTCATACCTAGTGATATTATATATCATCTTTCTTCTCCAAATAGAAACTCTAGGTATTTAAGAGGATATTTAGAGGGAGCATGCCGAAGAAGAGGTAAGCTCCCCTAGCAATTCATTAAAAATTATTTCTTCTTCTACATCCTCTTCATGATTTTTTTCCATTATAATGTAATAACTAAAATATCAGTTTAATAATGATACATAATTATGATTATGGAACTGTAGGACCCCGGGACACCCCGAGAAGTGAGGGGTAAATCAGGGTGTCAACTTTTCTTTTAAACAGATGGATCATGTTCCCATGGTGGTAGGAACTAGTTAAACCTATATGATGGATATGATCAGAAATAAAATAGTCACATTCAAAGAGAGACACCACACATATTATTGGGTTCACCACTAAGGGCTATGCCTAAGGAGCATATGCTGACAGGTTTTCGGTCATACCTAATTCCACTATTATTCACTAGTTGTGGATTACAATGGTTCATGAATAGTCACTCTATCCTAGGATCAGTGTCTTTAAAAATGTTCAAGGATAGCCCACTACGTCCCTTAGGTCACTCCCGTTGACTCCCCCAGGATCACTTCCTTTGGTGATGTCCTAGTGAGTTTATAGACGTGAATGTCTCTTCAATATATTTTCATTGAAGTCTTTGCCTCTACTTAGCACGAGACTATGCTCGCATCGAATTCCAGAATTGATGCACTTGTACACACTGAACACCTGAACCAGATAATCAGAATATGAAAACAGGTTACACTGATGATTTCTCATAACACCAACCCTTTGTCTGCAAGTTATCACTAGTACATGAAATAAATGATTTTTTCACGGAAAAATATTACTCGCAACACCACCTTTACGTGCAACTCTAACATTTTCACGGAGCCACCGCTTTTATGCAAAGATTCACCTATTTCGTGCAACATAAAATTTTTTCTGCAAACCTCAAATTTTACGCGCAAATTCTACTTTTTCGTGCACCTTCATCTTTTTCGTGCAACTCATATTTTTTTCGTGCAACTCTGACTCTTTCGCATAGCTTGGAGTTTTCCGTGCAACTCCCTTTATGTGAACCTTTTACACGCATCATCCCTTTGATCTTCTCTAAGTCTTAAACCATATGGAATGAGGGGGTCACCTCTTATTTATAGGTGTCACTGACCCCTGCACACAAAACCAATCATTATACAAAAAACCTCTCATTCGGCACGCAATACATTTCACTCGGGAACTGTTTCCCGCACACATCTTCATATTATTCGCGCAACCCATGCCTTTACCATTTCTCGACATTCTGATTCTAAAACACCTCTTGCGCGAAATATCCCTCTCCACTATTTTATGCAGCACGCCATTTTTCATGCACCATGGTGTTTTTCTCACACCACAATGTTTTTTGTGCAATACTCCCTTATTTCGTGCACTACTTCCTCCTTGTGCGCACCTCCTCTTGCTAATAACCTATGTCTTCATTTTCCAATATCTAGGTCCAAAAATTTGGCAAACATTGGAGAACAGCGCCGCCTTCTATGTATTGACAACAAATGCAAACCATACTTTAATTGATGCATAGAACAACAATGGTTCCAACAATATCCCCCTTTGGTTTTGTTGGAAATCAATAAATAAATTCAATAGAGAACCAGCCACATGAAAATTAAAACACAAGAATCGACTCAGCAAACACTCTAAGTCAAAGTGAGCAATGCTCAATGTAAAAAACAAGAGGGGAAGCATTAATTGGGATACCGTGTTTTGGAATTCTCAAAGATGCCAAATAAATTCTCTTAAATTGACCTAGAAGTATTAAATGACCAATGTATTCCTTCTCATCCTATCACCAAATTTTGATTATTTCACCGAATTATCATCGTGTCACAGAAGCATCACATGTACTTAATTTAAACCTTCTCCCCCATTGACAAAAATCCTAAAGACGGGTAACTGTTCATTTTTAATCTCAAAACACAGTCCCCTTGGATAGTATCTCCCCCACAAACCTGCATCACAACCACAAAAAGATTAAAAACAGTAAATATAGCCGGTGAGAGGGGAATTTTGTAACCTCCTTATGCACTGGGAGGTGGCTGAACACCGAGGTTCAACCGATAATTCTCAAACATAGCCATTGAGATTTTCTCACTCAGGATATCAGCCACTTGCTCATCAGGTCCCACATGATTTATTCTAATCACGTCATTATCAACTTTTTCATGAATAAAGTGATACCTACTTTCATTATATTATGTATGAGAATGCTTAACAGGATTCTTCCTAAGATCAATTGCTCTCTTGTTATCACAGTGAATCACCATTGGATTTTTCACCTCATCACCAATATCTTTCAGTTGTTTCTTCATCCATAAGAGTTTATTTCATGCCTTTGTAGCAGAGATGTACTCAGCTTCAGCAGTACTAAGAGAAGTACTTTCTTGTATCTTGTTAGACTAGCCAACACATTTCTGGAAAATATTGAATGCTCTACCACTGGTGGAATTTCTAGCCACTACATCACCATCCCAATTAACATCAAAAAATGCTGATAGCTCACTGTCCCTTCCTACAGAAAATTATAATCCAAAGTTATGTGTTCCTTGAATGTACCTCATGATTCTCTATAGTGCTGCCATATGTTTCTCCTTTGGATTACTTGAAAAGCGGGACACTAGATAGGTTGAAAAGAAAATATCTGGTCATGTTGCTGTTAGGTATAGGAGGATCCCAATGATCCTCATATACATGGGGGCATCTATAGATGTCCCATCCTCGTGATTTCCATTTTTTCCAAATGCAATCGGAGTTGACATTAGTTTGGAGTCATGCATGTTATATTTCTTCAACATCTCTCTTGCATACATTTCCTAAGTGTTGAAAGTTTAATATTTCTCTTACATCACCTACAACCCCAAGAAATATGTGTGGTCCCCAATCATTGAAATTTAAAATTCTTATTTCATGTGATTAGAAAGTTCTTCCACTGATTCCTGCCTATAACCACCAAATATATTGTCATTAACGTAAACTGAAACCATGAACTGATCTTTTGAGGAATTCTTCACATAGAGATTTTGATCTAATCCTCCTCTTGTGAATTCTAGTTTTTTTAGATAAGAATTCATCCAATAATACAATGATTGTGGTGCCTGATTCAAACCATAGAGGGCCTTATTTAGTTTACAAACCATTTTTTCATCCGTACTATGATGGAAACCCACTGGTTGTTCGATGTAGACTTCTTCTTCGAGAACACCATTAATGAAAGCTATATTAACATCAATTTGATAAAATTTATATCTTCTTTGGATTTCCATAGCATAAAAAAGCCAGATTGACTCCAGTCTAGAAACTGGTTCAACAGTTTCATCAACATCGACACCTTCAATCTATGAATATAATTTACATAGAAGTCATGCTTTGTTTTTGATAACACTTCCATTCTCGTAAAATTTGTTTTTGAAAATACACTTTGTACCAATCAAATTTTGACCTTCAGGTCTCTTGACAAGATCCCAGGTTTGATTCTTCTCAATCCGATCTAGCTCTTAATTCATGGCTTTTGCACAGGATTCATATTTTTCAGCTTCTTCAAAAGAGGATGGTTCGATTGTAGATAGGAATAAAGATTGTGCATTACTCCTCAATCTCCTCTTTTGTGTGGGTTTAGTACAATCTCTAATGATATTGGATTTATCAATTTCTTCTCTTCAATTCCTCCTCTGAGTTTCAGTTGAATTATATCTAGTTATGGTTTCAACATCATATTCTTCTTCTGAGTCAACATCACAATGTGACTCCTAGGGGTTTTATACGCCTTCCTCCATTTTTGTATGTGCATTTACTCTATATTTACATTCATATTCATCTTCTATATCATTAGCATAGAATTATTTGAAGAATTTGGGGTTTTTCTTTCAATGATCATAAAATTATTTCTTTCCACAATCCTCTCCAAGAATTTATTGAAACACTTGTAGGATTTTCTGTTCATTGGATACCCAATAAAAATTTCTTCATCATCATTTCCACCAAACTTCCCTTGATTTTCTTTTTTATTTTGGATGAAACAGTTGCTTATGAAAACTTGAAAGTATTTCGACGAAGGCATCCTTGCATGCCCCAATTCATAAAGTGTCTATGATTCAACCACATAAATCCTCATTCGATTCTGAATGTGCACTACAGCTTCAATAGATTCATTCCAGTAATGGAGAGAGATAAAAATCTCAATCAGTATAGTCCTGGACATATTGTTGACCTATCAATTCTGGCTCTCAACAACTCCATTTTTCTATGGAGTTCTCACATCATCTACCTCATGCTGTATTCCATGTTTTTCTAGGTAATTATCAAACTCAATTTCTGTGTATTCCCCTCCATTGTCA
This sequence comes from Viscum album, assembly GCA_963277665.1. Lineage (NCBI taxonomy): Eukaryota > Viridiplantae > Streptophyta > Magnoliopsida > Santalales > Viscaceae > Viscum > Viscum album. Next base: position 1,707,799,587 of record OY728122.1, read on the forward strand.
AATCAGAGGACTTTATTTTCCATCCAGTATCATTCTCAACAATCCGGCGATACGTTTTCATGAAATCAAGTACTTGAGGCTTTCTGTGAATAACCATTACACAATCCATTATATTATAATCATCAATGAAAATGATAAAGTACATATCTCCATGAGTTCCTGCAACATTTATCGGGCCCCATATGTCTTTTTGGATGAGATCATGAAGGTGTTATTCCCTTCTCTTCTTTGGTAGATATGAATTATAGACTAGCTTCTCCTATTTTCAAGCATCATAAGTCTTTTCCCGTTCACATATCAGAAAGGATATATCCATGAAAATCTTTATCTTAGGTTTATTTTCCATGTCTTGTTGGTTAATGTGCCCCAGCCTTCGATGCCAGAGGTTGTTTTTGTCTTCAACGGAAAAATATCAAGAGTTCACTTTACTGTCAACCTGATATAAGTTTCCATATATTCAACAGCCATTCATAAGAGAATTCCATGTTCTTCCTTTATAGTGTGGCCTTTTTGATTGAATGTTACTATGATAACTGAGTCATAAGGTTGACTAACACAGAGGATATTTTGGCGTAGACCGTCCACATAAAGAACTTCATTCTTCTTTAGCTCTCTATTGGCGAGAGTATTATACCCACAGTCATGAAAAATAAATTCACCATAATTACAAAACCTCACTGTTCCATCAACCTTCTTTTTAATTTTCTTCTAAAGGTAAGCCTTTCCTATCATATGTGAAGAGCATCCACTGTCAAGAATCCTAGTGCTTCTTCTCTATTTAGCTTTGAAGGCTACTTCTGCAAGATTGGATTTCTTGATCTTATTCTTTTCTTTACAATATATATTGGATTGAGTATTAGATATTGATGGATTTTTAATTATTTCATCCACATAATCATATTATTCATACTCATAATCTTCTTCTAGAGGAAAAAACATGTTTGTGTGAACAACACCATTAGGAGGGTGAATATTGACTAGTCTCTAAGAGTTGTGTGAATCTCTCTTATTATACATCTTCTTTCAATACATAGCTTTATGGCCAAAGTTTGAACAGTGAAAATAGTATCCATAGAAACTATTTATTCTATAATATGAAGGATATGAAATCAGCCTCCTTTTTTGACATCCCAGATCTTCCCCATTCATATAACTCCTTGCCTCTTCGCAATATGACATGGTATGGCCCAGATAGCGACAGAACTGACACTTCATGAGAGGAAATGTCTTCTTACTTGTATTTCTCCTCATTAATTCTTCCATCAGAGAATTTTTGGACTGCCTGTAATATCTAAAAGTTTGAGGATAATTTTCAGTTCTTCTATTAGTTTGGATTGAGGGATTTGTTTTCAGCACTTTAGGAAACATTTCAACATTTACAACTTTCATCATGTCTTTCTTTGGGATCTCATCACTTCCAGCAGTTGACGTCTCAGCTTCATATCTAATTCCACTCTCTCCCATGCAAGTGGGTCTTTGAACACTCAAGATTTTTCCAACCCCACCTGAACCACACTTGGCTCTTACTAGTAATTATGCATTTATGAAAATTCCAAAATGAATTTTCTTCTTACCCTTATTTGTGGTTGATTGACATTCAATTTTAGTCTTAAGAGTAAAAAATTCTTCCTCAAGACCCTCAATATTATTGGACTTCTCATACAGTCACTATGAATGGTCATTTATGACCTTTTCTTGTTCTTCAATTCTAAGCTTTAGTTCCACAAAGTCATCTGTGCTTTCATGGATTGAAGACTGAACTCTCACTAGTTCTTCTAATTGTTCAATTTCTGCATCAAACGCATCAAGATATTCTGATTATTCTTCCACCATTTCATTCCACTTATTTTATCTCCTGCATTTACTCTCAAGATTGGAAAAGGATTCCTTAATTTGAATCTTTGGATCACTATTAGAAGTAATCTAATTATCTCTGTCTTTATTGATCGAGGGTTATAAATTTTCAATGGTAGCCATCATGGAAGCATGGTTTCCAGTTTTATATTCTGGTTCTTCTTTTTAAAAAAAAATCAATATCATCATATTCCTATTCATAGACATAACTCTTCTTCTATACTATCTTTCCATATTTGAAGTCTCCCTTTTTGAAAAACTTTTTCTGAGGCTTCTCCATGTCTTCTACTTCTCTTTTATCATCATCAAACATTCTTTGGCACTGAGAGGTAATGTGGCCATCTCTTCCACAATAAAAACATGTTATAGGTAGATTACATTTAAATCTAAATTTTCCATTCTTCGGCTTCATGGTAATGAGAGAAATAATTTCTTTTTCCTCATCATCTTCAAAACCAATATCTTCAGAAATATTCAGTTTGTCCATGGATTTGAATGTCATTTCCTTTCTTACATGAGTCTTGGGATCTTTAGGTTTGACTCTCATATCATATGCCACTATACTACTTATTAGATCATCCAGGGATAGTTTAGATAGATCTATTTCTTCGAGGGATGACACCTTTTCATTATACATAGGAGGAATTCTTGTTAACATTTTCTTTACGATATCAATGTCAATGATTTCCTCTCCAAGACCAAAAATTGCTCCCACTACATCAGTAATTCGATTGAAGAATGAATATGCATTCTCATTAGGATGCATGTTTAGATCGCTAAACCTGTTGTGTATGTCTTGAAGATTTTCCTCCATCACTTTGTTGTATACTTCACAAATGTTTTCAAATTTATCCCACATAGACTTTTCTGAGATGAAACTCATCACCTTTAGATAGATCTAATCTGTTAGAGCAACAGTGATAGTATTCTAAGATTTATCATCTGCATCAATAATATTCTTGTTTGTATCAGTCATAGAAATCATTGTTGGATCTGTAACTTGTATTCCTTGCACATTAGTAAAGTGGTCTTCCATTCTAAGGGATCTTAAATGAGATTTCATTCTATTCATCCAAATCATAATATTACTTCATTCGAAGAGAGGTATTCCCCTGGCATTAACTGCATTATACATGACGACAAAGGATAGATCTAACATGAGTAACCATTACCATCTGATACAACTTGTAGGACCCTGGGACACCCTGAGAGGGGAGGGGTGAATCAGGGTGTCAACATTTCTTTTAAACTGATGGATCTTGTTACCACATTGGTAGGAACTTGTTAAACCTGTATGATGGATATGATCAGAAATCAAACTTCCACATTCAAAGAGATGACACAAAAATTTTTATTTGGTTCACCACTAAGGGCTACGTCAAAGAAGAATACACTAATAGGTTTTCGATCGTACCTAATTCCACTATTCTTCACTGGTTGTGGATTACAATGGTTCGAGGATAGTCACTATTTCCTAGGCTCACTACCTTTACAAATCATCTTGGATAGGCCAATACGTCCCTTGGGTCACTCAAGTTGACTCCCCCTGCTCACGGCCTTTGGAGAAGTCCGAGTCAGTTTATAGACGTGAAGGTCACTTAGATAGATTCACATTGAAGTGTCTGCCTCTACATAGCACGAGACAATTCTTGCATTAAATTCTATAATTGATGTAGTTGAACACACTGAACCACTAAACCTGATAATCAGAATGTGCAAATAGGTTACACTGATGATTTCACGTATCACTTACCCTTTGCATTCATGTTCTCACTTTTGCGAGCAATACATGATTTTCACACAGAAAAATATTTCGTGAAACACCCCATTTATGCGCAACTCTCACATTTTCACAGAGCCTCCACTTTAACGCACAACTTCACCTTTTTCGTGCAACATCATATTTTTCACGTAAACTCAAATTTTACATGCAACTTCTACTTTTTTGTGCACTTCATCTTTTTCGCGCAACTGGGATTTTTTTCATGCCGCTCAGATTGTTTGGCGTAGTTTCGAGTTTTTCATGCAACTCCATTTATGCGATCCTTTTACGCGTATCAGCCCTCAAATATTCTCTAAGTCTTCAACTGTATGGAATGAGGGGGTCACCGATTATTTATAGGCGTCGCTGACCCCTACGTTCATAACCCATCATTGTACGAACAATCTCTCATTCGGCACAAAATACATTTCGCACAGGAACTCTTTTCCACGCACATCTTCATGTTATTCGCATAGCCCATGCCTTTAAAATTTTTCAACATTCTGATTCTGAAACACCTCTTGCGTGAAAAATCTCTCTCCACTATTTCATTCCCCATGCTGTTTTTCACGCACCACGATGTTTTTTTCACACGAAGATTTTTTTTCGCGCACACCTCAATTATTTCGCGCACCACTTTCTCTTTGCACGCACCTCATATTGGCAATAACTTATGTCTTCATTTTCCAATTTTCATGTCCACAAATTTGGCAAACATTGGAGAACAACACCGCCTTTTATGGATTGACAACAAACACAATCCATACTCCAATTCATGCATAAAACTACCTTGGTTCCCACAGGAAAAACCATATTCCACCTTCTATCCATACTATGAAAAATTAAATCAACACGCATGAGTACATGCGAATTATCATTTTCATGTTGTGGTGTAATAAATGTTTCACCACCAAATTACATGGATGTGTATAATGACAGAAATAAAAACTATATATTACTATTATAAAATTAATCTTATTCTAGAACAAAATAAATACCAATCATTTGGATACAATTTCATAATTATGGGAATGATATTGTCACTCATTCGTAGGTATAGGATACCATCTCCACGATGTGATGTTATTCATTCTACATAATATCCATTAAATAATGATTATATAAATTTATTAAATAAATAAATATCTTTTATATAATGTAAATATTATTTTATTAATGATATAACTATGAACTAAGTAGGATAATACAAACTTATTCAATTGAACATGCATACGAAAATGAAAAATATAATACCCAAATAAAAAGTAATAATGAAATTATAATAACAAACATATGATAATATGATTATATATGATTTCATAAAACTGAATATGATTTTGGAATAGCTGAATGAAATTATTTAAATAGTTATTCTACTGGTTTAGATATATCAAAGGTATATCAAACCTATGGTAAGGGATAACTTCAAAATCTCATTGTTATCCAAGATTGTTAATATGTAAGTATTTACTGGGGTATATTTATCATCAATGTCCATGTTTCATAAATATGTATTCCAAAATATTATTTATATTATTATAAAATTTTTTATGTAAATTTTACACATTGTGGAACATTTATTTAATGGCATGAAATGAATCTTGTTTTTAAAAAATTGGTACTTCTGGAATTATTAGACAAAATAATGAGATGAATGTATTTCAATCTTATACGACTTGAGCAGATTATTACATTTTCATAATGCCTTATTTCTATGATTATTATTTTATAATATTTCAAGTTTATGAAATTATTTTATATACTTATGTATATGCGAAAAATTACATGTCTTATATTATTACTTTTAGTAACATGATCCTTATTTAATTATGAACTTTTATGATTTATCCCATGAAACTATATCTCGACCTTTCATAAGGGGGATGAGATTTTCAAATTTTATGTTCTTATGTATTATTATTATTATGATATTATTGATATCTCCAATTTTTACCCTTATTGAGACTCTGTAACACCCCGAACCCAGAAGCCTAGTGTCGGTGCATTATTTTAAAACATTTGAATGATTAAAAGGAATAAGGTCCAAAATGAAATATCAATTTAGGAATCTTGGAAAATTGATTACATAAATGAATGTTACAGTACACATTAAAACATAAAACACAAGATAAATAATACTATTAGAGCACCATTATTCCCTAGATTAACCCTGCATATCAGTCACAATACACCTCTTGAAATCTAGGGAAAAGAAAACATAAGAAAGGGGTGAGCTCAAACTCTTAGTAAGAGTAAGAAATACAGCAGAAAATAACATAATCATTAAGCATGTTGAATAATTGAAAACACATGCCTTTACAAATAATAAACATTAATACATTATGATTGGTTTATGAGATGATTAAATAATTCTATGATAAAACATTGTCATGGGTATTCTAATTTTCAAATAACCACATAAAAAATAAATATTATTTTCACAATGAGGGAATGTATAATGTGGGGCATTCTGAAACATTTTGTCACGGGCTCGGCCAAGACTTCTAGAAATAATTAAGACCTGGACAAAACCATATATCAAATTGGGAAAGGCCTCAGGCAATTCCATGTCTAATTGTCTCATGAGACCTAATAATGCATCGAGGAGCTATAGAGGGCTCCACCTCTCACTTACTAAGTCCAATACATTCCTCATATGAAAAGGATAAAACATAACATAAATATTCGTAATAAAAAAAGCATACGAAATGTTAATACATTAACCATAGACCATGAATGGTGTAAAATATAGTACATTCACAGTAAAACATACTATAGCTCATTAAATGCAATATTGAATATTGTATTTATAATAAATCATCCTCAATAAAGAATAATACCCAAAAAGGATGTAGACATAGTTTAAAATGATTAGTAAAACTCTTTGAGGGAGATATCTATTTTTCATGAAAACATTTAAACGTCACAAAATTTTAAAAGGAAGACATTTGAAGGTATTTTTGAATCAAATTTTTGCATACCAACTTCAAACTTTTGAAAGGAATTAACATTTTAAATCATTCATGTCCATATAAATAAATCCTTAAAACCAATTTTGAAAACGTTGACATTAATGAGAATGAATTAAAGAATAAATATTTTATCCATTTAGAATGATGATCTAGTAAAAGATTCTTTTCCATAAAACCTTAACAGATTTCTCTTGAAATAATTTTTATGAAACATGGAAATGGATGATAAATATGTCCCATAAAATACATACATATAAATAATCTCGGATAATAATGAGATTGAAGAATTAACCCATACATTGCACTTTCCTTTGGTCGAGGGTACATTTATCCTCTTGAATAATGACCATAGTATGTTATTAAATTATTCCAGAACCATATTCATATTTATTATTTCATAAATTAATCTTTTATGACTTTATTTTACCCATTTAATAACGATTTCCTGTTAAATTAACATTTCGGGTAATAATTGCTTTTTTTATCGTACGTGTTTTAACATGTTAGTATTGACCCTATCATTTAGATCATGATTTAAGTAATTACATAATATAAAACATGATTTATATATCATATATATTTTGAATAAAAATATGTATAATATATAGATATATAAATGGTAAACACCGTTTATGTAGACGGTGGGCCGTACGTACGCATAAACGTTGTTTCTATTTTCTTATCATATTAAACAGAAGTAGGTGAATAAGATATTTGTAATCATGTATATATATATATATCTCTCTCTATTAACATTATTATTTCATATATTACATACTTATTAATAATATATATTTTTATAATCATCATTGACTGGTGAACGTGGAAATAAATATCATTCCGTCGTGGAGACGATAAGCCGTACGTACATACGAGCGACAATATCATTTTCTTAATGATTAAAAAGTGTGGAATTGGATGGTATATTAATTTTACACAGAAATTATCAGGTTATTTTCATTATTTATATATATATATATATTACTCATCATTATATATGTCTAAATAACATAGTGTTGAATAACAAATTATACCACTGCGTGGAGTCGGTAAGACGTACGTAAGCATGCATGGTGACATTATAATTCATAGGATGGATATAATAATGAATATGGTTGTAACATATTTATAAAAACATAAAATTATGTATAAGGAACTAGATTTATTATTTTGGTATGGAAACAACAAAGAAAGAGGTGGTGAGATTATTTCATTTTCTTTAGGGGGTTCCTTTTGAGTTAATCAAAAGGTCACCTTAGGATGGATTTACGATCAATGTAATAAGACTAGGTATAAGTGAGGATTGTTGGGAGGATATTTGGGTAGGTTTTGGACGATCCAAATGGATTTGGACGTGTGATATCAAGAGAAGGGGAAGTGCCCTTTTATAAGAGAGGTGAGGGGAACCTTAGCGATAGATTGAAATATTATTTTATAATAAAATAAATTTTGGTTTCTAATGGCTCAAAAGTGATTTATTTAGAAGATAAGGGGGATATGGGTCTAAATAATCTCAACCAATAAATTTTAGACATTTTTAGGCCACCATATTAACCTTATATATTAGATTTAACAATTAGTTAAATAGTTTAACTTTTACCATGTCATCATGTATTCTTACACTATATGGTTTATAAACTTATTAAAAACTACCAAAATAACCTAAATTGGTTCGTTAATGACATATATAATATTATTTAAGCCCTTTGTCTGAACCTTATATTTTTATGAATATTATATAATTTAATAATATAATATTTGTTTTAAAAACACAGTTATGTTAGTTTTGAAACTATTTAGTTTTTGGGTTTTTTGAAAGTCATAAAAACATTATTACATCGAAAAAATAAATTTCATAAACCCTAACATGTAATATTGACCTAGAAAATTAATTTAATTCATCAAAAGTCACAAATTACATTAATTTTGATATTTATAATATCAATTATTTTAATCATTCGTTAATAAGGTAATTACTGCATCATAATTATGTTATAAATAAATTTTATTATTTAATGTGTAAAAATTAAAAATAAAATAAAATTATGCAGGAACTATTTTTATCTTTATAATTAATATTTATATACGAATTTATCTTATGTATAACCATATATTAAAAATGTTTTAGTTATGAAAACATGAATTTAATACTTTTAACTAATATTTAAATTAAATAATAATAAAAGTCCTAATCTAATACAGGTGGACAAAAGGATCATATTTTATACCTAAGGTTTTTTTTGGCATAAATACACTTATCCAATAGAAATAGGACTTGTCTTATGGTAATAATAACAACATTTTTACCTTTAATTACATTATTTACTTTTAGCTATGGTAAATAAAAGTGAAAAGTTACTATTCACTAATTATTATTTTCATCTTATTATATCAAATTTTACTTATTGATATCAATCGTGTTTCTTGTATTTTCAAAATTTAACTCATAGAAGTGGTAAAATTATGATTTATGCAAATTTGCAAATGGTCCTAGATGGTGGGTAAAAGACTGTTAAAAGTTCAATAAAATTTTATATATCGAATATTATTATATAATGATTCCAATGAATTAAATTGAACATATATAGGTATTATGTATCTATTTTTACCTAAAATAACTTTAAATAAAAAAATTATTTATTTAAATAAAAATTCAGTTTTAAACAATAACGCAATGTTTTTAACTATATATCAAAAATTGAATGTTTTAAGAAAACTACCAAGAATTAAACCTAAGCTAATTTTTATATTCTGAATTCAAAAATGAATTATATTTTACTAAATTCAATACATATATGTTTCATTAATTAATTTAAAATTAACTCATGTTGTCAAAACAAAAACGCGGGTTTTAAAAAGTAAAAACTATCAAAATATTGACATTTTTTATGTCAATTTTAAATGTGAAATTACTTATAATGACCTACATCCTATTAAATGATAAAAATATAATCAAATTATACTTCAAAACCATTAAAATGTATACATTAACAATATAAATTGTGTTTATTAAAAAAGTTGATTTCAATTAAAATTTAGTATTTAGCACTATTTACTAAAATATGAAAGTTATCCTAAAAACACTAAAAATTTATCGGAAATATATGTTTATGTCCTAATTCTAAAGAATAAATTTATTTTGAATATATAAAAGTGTAAAATATTGTATTTAAAAAGGGTTCTCCCTTAAATGGTGGTAAAATTGAATTTTCTGAAAAATACTTCCTTTATCTAAAAAATTGAATTTGTTCTTATATTATGTCTAAAAAACAAATAAATGGATGTTAAAATTTTATGGAGTATATTAAATTCACAATGAAGTTAATACAATTCATAAACATTTTTTTGAACGACTAATTTGGTAAGTCATGGTGTGATCGAACTCAGTCTTGCATGTAGCGCATGTTATTGAATTACATTGAAGAGATACAGTACTATAAAATCATGGGGTGTTACATTCTCCCCACCTTAAATAAATTGAATTCTTGCAATTTGAAATTTTTCCTCGAAAATAAAATGTTAAAAATATATAAATACCTCTATGGAAAACAAAAATCAAAACTGGGTCAATAAAATTTAGATTTAATAATAGATAAAGGGAAATGAAATAGTCACCATAAAATTATGATCTTGACTAGTATAACATTGGTTGAAATTAGAGACACATAATTAGAGGGAAAACGTAAATATTTATAGGGAGTGATTGAGGTCATCAATTACAAACAAGTGTAAATTTGAGGGCCTAAAATCCATCAATATATGATGATTTAAAATATCATCGTTTCAACAAAACAGAAGGTATTAGAATAACACATTTTTGGTTTTAAGATCCTTTCCATAAAGAATAATAATTAATGTATTCATATAATAATAGGGAAAAAATATACGTGATATGTAGAGTTTCATACTTCAACTAATTCCTACCATAAACTCATCTTTCACTCCAATTGATAATAGAATTTAAAAATATTCTATTTATCCTAATTGTATAGGGTTCCAAAAATAATGAATTTATAATTCATTTTTTCATACTATTTAAAAAAACTCAATTATTCAAACCAGTACATCACTTGGGCCAGTGGTAGGTGATTCACCCTTGTCGCCATTTGGTTGCGAGTTCATGCCTCACGACCTTCCGGGCGCGACGAGTTGTCGCCCGACCTCCAGGTTGTCCTTTTTATAACAAACCAAAAAATAATCTTAAGAAATGTTTTAACATTAAAAAATAGAATCCAATTTCCATCTTAATTCATTCCAACCATTAGAATTATCCAATATACTCCTCTCTAAACTCACAATCCAAAATTTATAAGTAAGTTAAACATATTTAAGATCTCTTTTTCCACATAATAACATGTGCATACCTTCATCATGTATACAATTAAAACATTGTAACAACCTGAATTACCATAAAACCTTACTGATTACATTCATGCTCCCTTATTCCTTAATGAAAACTGGATATACTCCTTATATCCAAAAATGTTTTAAAATCCAACAATAATGGAATAAACAAACAATTAATTAGTCACAAAGTAGTAAATAATATCTAATATAATTTATCCAAATTAATCATACCTTATTCCAAAAATTACTACCTTAGTATCAGAACCATATTAATGTTTACTAAACCTTCAACCATGTATTTTCCATAAAGTTTAACTTGCTATTGAGTCACTTTTTTTAGAACCATATAATCTCAAATCCACAATGCAACATAATTGCAGTAAAATCCTTATTTATTTCCATAATTCATATAAACAGTACATCATTAATACAACACACAAATGGAATAATTTTTTAGTAACACCAAAAAAAATTAGTCATTCCTCTTCATCTTTGGTAGTATCATGACCTGATTATTATCCAATAAAATTATTGGGGGAATACTCTAATGATTGGGACATTGACTCGAGTTGTCTCCCAACTCCTTGCAGATGAAGTAATGTACAGTTGAAACCCTTTTATTACCCTCACAATCACAAAAGTGGTGTCCTTTATCTCCACACTTATAACATACTACCATTCCATTTCAAGCATTTACCAAGGTGATTATTTCCACAGTTATCACATGTGGGAAAATCCTTCATTCCCTTCTTCCCTTTATCAATATTTATCTCTTCCATCCTCTTCTTCTCTTGTTTCCCTTAAAATCTATAGGACTTAGAGAATTCATTACCTATATTTTTAACACATGTTATTATTTCTTTATGTTATGAAAATATATGGGAGACTATTTCCATTCTAAATTTTGTTTTAAGACCATGAAAGAAAGGATCCTTTTTACTCGTTGGATCATGCATATTGTTGGAGTTTTCATTCCTCATATTGGGATCCATTTCTGAATTACGACATACACTATGATAGTTTATGAATCTCAATACATAAATCCAAACTTGTAAAATACCAAACATAAATTGAAAATTTTATGAATATAATGCATAATCATAAAAATGTTTTCTTTGAGGAAGTATTTATGAATAAATAATTTATAATGGTGTGTTAAGAAAATGTGAATTATCCTAATCATATCCCTTTGGAGTGTCGTAACCAAGAGTGAATCAAGTCCTTTTTTCATGAACCAGGATACCGCAGGTCAAGCCCAAAACTCCTTTTTGGTGTTTTCACTCTGAGTTACATCTATGCTAGAGCTGCCTCTACCTGCCCATATACAGGCAGGGATGTATTTTTGGGAAAACTCAAAAAATCACTGCATTACCAAAATTATAGAAAGTTATTCTATATTAATCCTCAATGATTATCTTAGGTAATTCCCTCTAATCAGAGTTTATCTAAATATATTTCTAAGGTTGTTTCTAAACTTTTTCTGATACCAACTGTAATTCACCAACCCTAGAAGCCCAGTGCCGGTGCATTATTTTAATACATTACCATGATTACAAGTAATGAATTCCAAAGTACCAACCAGTTAAGTAGTCTTAGAAAATAGATTACATATATGAACGTTATATTACACATTAATACATAAAACAAAACATAAATAATCCTTTGAAAATGAAATTATTCCCCTAGCTTAACCCTGAATATCAATCACAATACACCTCTTGAAATCCTGAGAAAATAAAACATAAGAAAGGGGTGAGCTCAAAAGCTCATTAAGAGTAATAAATACAGTGGAGAATAACATAAAAATTAGGCATGGTGAATAAATGAAAACATATGCCTTTATAAATAATAAACATGAACAATTTATGACATGAATATGAGATGAGTAAATAATTGCATAATAAAGAATAGTCAGGGGTATTCTACTGGTCAAATAACCACATGAACCATCAATATTATTTTCAGAATCCGGGAATGTATAATGCATGATATCCTAAAACATTTTGTCAAGGCCTCGACCAAGACTTCTAAAAATGATTAAGGCCATGGCCATAACCATATATCAAGTTGGGAAATTACTCATCCAATTCCTCATCTTGTTGTCTCATGAGACCTACTGATGCATCAAGGAGCTATAGGATGCTCCACCCATCACTTGCTAAGTGAAATACATTCATTATATGAAAACCTTGAAACATAACATAATCATTCGTATTAAAACAAGCATACAAAATATAAATACATTAACCATAAATATTGAATAGTATAAAAAAGAACACATTAACATTCAAAAATATCACAACTCATTCAATACAATATTATATACTATATTTATAATAAATCATACTCAATCAAGAATAATATCCAAAAAATATGTTGACATAGTTGAAAATGTTTAGTTAAACTCTTTGAGGGAAATACCCATTTTTCATTAAAACATTTAAAAGTCACACAATATATAAAGGAAGAAATTTAAAGAAATTTTTTAATCAAACTTTCCCATACCACATTGAAACTTTTGAAAGAAATTAACCTTTTAAAACATTTATGTCTATATAAATAAATCCTTAAAACCCATTTTGAAAATATTGACATTAATGAAAATGATTTTGAAGAATAAATATTTAATCCCTTTAAAATGATTATCTTGTTAAAGAGTCCCTTACATAAAACCTTAGAAGATTCCTTTTAAAAAAAATTATGAATCATGGACATGGATGATAAATATTTCCCAGTAAATACATACATATAAACAATCTCGGATAATAATGATATTGAGAAATTAACCCTTACCTTGCACTTTCCTTTGGTCGGGGGTACGTTTAACATCCTGTATAATTACTATAGTATGTCATTAAATTATAAAAAAACCCATATTCATATTTATTATATTATTAATGATTCATTTATGACATTATAGTACCAATTTAATAATGATTTCTATGTTAAATTAACATTTCAGGTAATAATCGCTTTCTTTATCGTACGTGTTTTAACATGTTATTCTTGATCATATTATTTAGATAATGATTTAAATACTTATATAATATTAAACATGATTTATATATAATATATATTTAGAATAAAAATATGTATAATAGATAGATATATTAAATGGAAAATTCCTTTTATAGAGATGGTAGGCTGTACGTACACATAAACGGTGTTTTCGTTTTCATATCGTATTGAACGGAAGTACGTGAATAAGATATATGTATGTACATAAAAAAATAAATAAATATATATCCATTATAATTATTATTTCATATATTACATACTTATTAATAATATATGTTTTTATAATCATCGTTGAATGGTGAACATGGAAATGAATGGCATCACGTCGTGGAGACGGTAAGTCGTACGTACACACGAGCGACGATATCATTTCCATAAAACTAAAAAGGTGTGTAATTGGATGGAATATTAATTTTATAGAGAAAGTAGCATGTTATTTTCTTTAATTATATATATATTACTCATCATTATATCCTTACAAATAACGTAGTGATGAATAACGAATTATACCATAGTGTGGAGATAGTAAGTTGTATGTACGCACGAATGGTGAAATTATCATTCATAGGATAGATAGAATATTGAATATGGTTGTAATGTTTTTCAAAAAACATAATAGTATGTATAAGGTAATGGATATATTATTTTGGTATGGAAAAAACAATGAAAGAGGAAGTGGAAGAAGAAAAGAACATAGAAAGAGGTGATGAAATTATTACCTCTTCTTTGGGTGTTTCCTTTTGAGTTGATCAAAATGGATCCTTAGTTTGGATTTATGATCCAGTTAAGGCCACTAGGTCAATTTTATGATAGTTTGGAGGATATTTGGGTATGGTTTGGCCAAGCCGAATGGCATTGGGGGTGTGAAATTAAGAGAAGGGGAAGTGCCCTTTTATAAGAGTGGTGAGGGGCACCGTAGGAAAAGATTGAAATAATATTTTATAGTAAATTAATATTCCGTTAATAATGGATAAAAATTGATTTAATTAGAATAGAAGGTGATAAGGGGACGAAATCATGTCAACCAATAGGTTTTAGACAAATTATGTCACCATAATAAACTTATCTTTTAAATTTAACTATTAGTTAAGTAGTTTAACATTTACCGTGTCTTCTTGTTTTCTTACACTATATGGTTAATAAACTTACTGTAAACATCCAAGAGTCCCTAAAGTGGTTCATTAATGAAATATATAATATTATTTAAGCCCTTTGGTAGAACCTTATATTTTTAAGAATATTATATAATTTAATAATATCATATTTGTTTTAAAAACTCCATTATGTCAATTTTGACACTATTTAGTATTTGGTTTTTCTGAAAGTCATAAAAAATTTATTACTTCGAAATAAATATATTTAATAAACCCTATCATGTCATATTAACCTTTAAAACTAGTGGAATTCATCAAAAGTCTCAAATTTCATTTATTTGGATATTTATAATATCAATTATTTTAATCTTTCATTAATAAGGTAATTACAACATTATCATTCTGTCATAAATAAATTAAATTATTTATTGAGTTTAATTTATAAATAAAACACCATTATATATCTAATATTTTTTGCTTTGTAATTAATATTTATAGTAAAATTTATCTTATGTATAACCCTATATGAAAAATGTTTTAATTGTGAAAACTTTAATTTAATACTTTTAACACTTCTTTAAATTATATAATAATAAAAGTCATAATCTAATCCATGTGGACCTAAAGGATAATATTTTATTCATAAGGTTGTCTTCGGTCTAAATACACTTATCCAATAGAATTAGGACATGTGTTAGAGTAATAATAATATCATTTTTACATTTAATTACCCTATTTACTTTTAACGGTGGTCAATAAAAGTCAAAAGTTACTATTCACAAAAAAATATTTTCATCTTATTGAACCACATTTTACATATTTTTATCAAGATGGTCTCTTGTATTTTCAAAATTCATCTCATAGAAGCGGTAAAATTATGTTTTATGCAAATTTGCAAATGTTCCTACAAGTTGGCTAAAAGACGATAAAAAGTTGAATAGAATTTTAAATATCTAATATTATTATAAAACAAGACCAAATAATTACATTGAAAATATATAGGAATTTTGTATCTATTTTGACCTAAAATAAATTTAAATAAAATAGTTAATTATTTTAAAAAAAAGTTGGTTTTCAATAATAACGCATTTTTTCACTATTTATCAAAAATTGAATGTTTTCAGAAAAATACCAAAAATTAACCTGAAGCTAATTTTGATATTATGAATTAAAAAATGAATAATATTTTACCAAATTCAAAAAAAATAAGTTTCATTAATTAATTTAACATTAATTCCTATTTTCAAAACCAAAATGCGAGTTTTTGAATATCAAAAACTATCCAAAGATTGACAGGTGTTTATGTCAAATTTAAAGTTAAAATTACTTATAATGACCTACATTGTATTAAAAGATAAAAAAATAATCTAATTATAATTCCAATCCATTAAAATTTATAATTTAGCAATATAAATTGTTTTGATTAAAAAAGTAGTTTTCAATTAAAATTTAGTATTTTTCACCTTTCAAAAAATATGAATGTTATCAGAAAAACACCAAACATTTATCAAAACTAAATTTTTATGTCCCGATTATAAAGAAGATGTTTATTTTGGACATATAAAAGTCTCCAATATTGGATTTTAAAAGGGATATCCATTAAATTGCAGTAAAATTTCATTTTCTAAAAAATACTTCCTTTATCTGAAAAATTGTTTTTGTTCTTATATTATATCTAAAGAACACATAATATTGATGTTAAAATTTTTTGTAGTATATAAAACTCAAAATGCAGGTAATACTATTTATAAAATTTTTTGAACAACTAGTTTTGTAAGTCATGGTGCCCTCGAACTCAGTTTTTGCGTGTAGCCAATGTTATTGAATTACATTGAAGAGATAACATACTATGAAATATTGGGGTGTTACAGACTCTTATCACTTGTTTTCTTATGTTTCTTTTCCATAGGTTATGAATAAGGGTATTAAGAATGATATGTCAAAATGGGACTAGTTTTAATGAAATAAGCGGGAGACAATATAGATGTTTTATGAACTAGTTGTTTATGATTCCTAGTTTCTAATGACTTGAAACCAATATAGTCTTAGTGTGATTTTTTATGTTTTTGTAATTAATATTCTTCAATTTTGAAGTAATATATATGTATGTAATGCATCGGTCGTTCCAATTACATCCCACAAATATAGTTAATAAGAGTAAATTAATTTGAAAAGTCATTAGATGTGGATGAACCTGACCGTTGGAGAGACATTCCGTAAGATAAAAATAGAGGAAATATATTTATATATATTGTAAATAACAAACAGACATATACATATTTGTGTGTGTGTGTGTGATTAATATCATTAATATAATTTTAATATAAATCAATATATTGGATTTCAATGTTTGGTTCTAGAGTTGAGTGGATAAATAGACGAATAGCAGGGGAAAATGATATAAATGAAAACACAGAGGTTTCCTTATTAAAGAAGTCATCTATTTTTATGAGGCCACAAAATATATATTTAATTGTGTTTTGTGACTCAAAAATGAACCCTAATAGTACTAAGGGGATTATTTTTTTATAATTGGGTGGTAATAGTTTTTTTATATGTGGATGAGAATTGGTTTTGAAAGGTAAAAGAGTTTGGGTATTTATACTAGAAGAGTCAAGTAATTTTTTTTGAAAATAATGAAAAAATTATAATATTGTCAGTAAGATGTGTAGAAATGATATTATTATAATTATAAAACATTTTTTTAAAAAGGTAAAAATATCATATAAATAAAAAATAATGATAAAACATAATTTTTATGTTTATTCAATATAAAGAATAAAAAAATATCATTTCAAATGAATACTTATTATTTTTAGTTATGGGAAATTCAGAATTTGGTTTGTGAATTATGTTTACTAATTTAAAATTAGTAATTAATCTTATTAAAAATTATTTTTAAAATAAAACATTCTATAATTGATATGGTAATTATTAATTAATTAATGATGTAATGAGAAAAACTTGTCAATTAAAAATATATTCTTATTATTCATATGAAACATGATTTCATTCATAAAATAAAAAAAATAATTATTTGAATATTTATATATATTGTTTAAAGGTATGAAATGAAAAAATTATATAATATAGAATTTAAATTTTTAGAATAAAAAAATGGTTTTTCTGAATATATTAAACAATTCATTATCAAAAAAGTTGTCAACCTTTTGTTCATGTTCTAATTTAAATGAAAATTTTGTGTCGTTATAAAAATTTTATTTTATAATTTAAATTATTTTATTTATTTTATTTATCCTATTATACTATATTATTGTTTATGATAATTTTCTAATGGTTGTATTATTATTAATAAAAGTTAGATTTTTATTTAAACGACTTGTTTTACTATTTAAATAGTCATATTAGTGTAATACATCATATAAATACCTCTTCATTTATTCATTAATAATTATATCCAATTCTATAAAATATAAATATTATTTAATTTCAAAATCATAATTTTATATCCAGTGTTCTATTTATTTTCTATATTTTTCTACACAAGTGTGGTAATTATAAGAGATAAAATGATATATATTTTCCAATTATACTAATTTGGTTTTGTTTTATTTATTTGATTACTGGTATATTTTCATTTTTAATAAGTTTAATTATTATCTGAATACAAACTAATAAATTATTGAAACTAAGAATTTTTATTTTTTATTAAGTGTTGCTTTTATTTTTTGTAATACTAAAATAAATAATGTGACCCACATGCTGATTCACAAAGAGATTTCTATATTTTTATTGTTTAGGGATTTACATTCTTCCTCAATTTAGAAATTACATAATTAATGTTTTAACTAATATCCAGATGAATAAATTATGATACATTTGTTCTAGTGAAATACTTAGTTCCAATGTCGCGTCTTCATACTAGTGGTTAATCTATAGATATTCCAAAAGATGAGTTCAATTTTTTAGAGAAATGTGCCTCTACAGTCCACAATTATCATCAATTATTCCTCATTAGATGGGCCCTCCTCCAGTGGTACATCCTTCAAAATCATTATATGTTAGTGGTCTAGTAAGTACATCCTCAAGAGGGAAATGTGGAAGACCTCATGGACTTAATGCATTTTTATTGGTACTTATTGTTGATTAGTTAAAACTACTTTGTGATTGAGATTCTAAATGGGGAAAATATATATATGATATAGATTTCACTTTATTCAAAACCTCATTAATATATTCCATGGTGATATATAAAGGGAAAAATTACCACCACCTTCAAGTTATATGTCATATCAATGATTGTAAGCATTCATCGTTTATCATCCTTGTACGATTATGATGTGTTGATAATTAGATTTTAGCTTCTCCACTATTTAATTGATAATTTCATGTCCTCATAATTTTAGTTTTATAACATAATCCTAATATGATGCAGTTATATACATTATTCCATTGAGGTATTCATAAAGATGTATCTATATTCTTCTACAGAAATCATTATTATATGAGAAATAAACCAAAGGAAAATATTGATCCAGGAATCCTTTATTCTTAATATAGTAGTATCTTCATATACCCCCATGTTGTCAGATAGTTTTACTAGATATTCCATAAATTTAGGTGTGATAGGTTGTACTGAAGAACAACTCTGAGTTAAAGTTATATTGAGTAGATTTCTAGAACATTGAGGTGACCTTTTGATCTTAATTAGATATAAATTATAGTTGTTTTTATAAAACATCTACATTTATCTAATTTATATCTTTTTATTTTTATTTAATTGAATGTTTTATAGAATATAAATGAATTATTTATTATTTTAATTAACGCATATTTTCATGCGAAATATAAACAATTATTAGTGATATTTAAATTGATTTTAATCCAAATTTGGTTCTAGTTAGTTATTTATTGAAATAGTGGGAAATTGAAATTGAGAAATTAAATTGAATTAATATGTAGGGTTTTATAATTTATTCTAACTAATAATATTTATCTAGTTCTAACTATATATTTTAAATAATATTCAGGAAAAAAAATGGACAACTCATACACACTCAACCTCATTGTCCCTACAAGCCAGATAACCAACTAGTGTGAGATTTATAGATATGAAAGGTCTGAGGGAGTTCCCACCAAGAGGTGGGTAGAGTCATTAGATTCATCAGGAGGAGCTCAGGAATATGTAGTCCAATGAACACACGGGATGAGTGAGGTTATAGGGGCCTATTTTCCATGGGTGCCTTTGTATCGATAGTCCATCCTCAGAGCAGACTTCTAATCTGGGAATGGAATGAATTTCAATATATTAATAAATAAACTCAATATATATTTATGGTGTGGTAAATCCATTTATGTGGTACATTATGAAATTACACAAATGAATTTATCCTATTTCACCTAATCCTCTCCCCTATATCAGACACATCTCACCACGGATTTGGGGTGATGGATCAACCACTAAAAGTCACCAATGCCTTTTAAACACATTAGAACAACTATATAAACTTTAAAGGGTGATTTTCCTCCATAATAATGGACATCTAAAAGGTTTATACCACCATATATCACCATTTTCACTTCATACATCCACCATGAATCTCTATTTTGAATTAGATGACACCCTATAAGAAAAATGATCTCCCTACGACCACTCTCAAGGATGAAGGGTTTCATGAAGACCTCTATGCCACATCCACCCTTGGAGAGATGAAATTCACTGCACTGAATAAGCATGAACCAATACATTTATAAAACATTTCATCACATAAAGGGCATCTCATGCTTAAAATATAGAATACACGCCTTCATCACTATAAATTGGGAAACATGTGATATCATTGGTGATCAAAACATTTATATGTAAACTATACACAATCATAAAAAGTTCAATATTTTAAGATTAATTATATAATCATTG
The DNA here is from genome assembly GCA_963277665.1 of Viscum album. NCBI lineage: Eukaryota > Viridiplantae > Streptophyta > Magnoliopsida > Santalales > Viscaceae > Viscum > Viscum album. The sequence goes on from OY728122.1 coordinate 1,707,820,515, forward strand.
AGTTTAAAAATAATAGAATGGAATCTTTATGCATATGTGTTAAAATTAGTAAGTGGGATTCAGAGAAAGCTGACGGGTAAAATTTTACTATACAGGGTGGAATTCTATATACTGGGGGGACAAATTGCACTACTAAGATAAGAAAACATCCCACTAGGAGGCATTGCCAAAAATTATTATTTTCATTTATTTTTATTCATATGAAAAATTATTATATTTTATGAAATAACTCATGAATTTTGTTAACCAGGTGTTTCTAGCCAAATTCTCTTATATTTAATATTTTAATTTTATTATATTAATTTTATTTCCACAACTGACATCCTAATGCAGATTATGAATATTTACCTGAGGATTGGAATCAGGACATGAGCGATTTGTATTAAAATTTTCCCTTAAATATCATATGTTATATTTCTATTTGTGATTAATTTTATGTTATTTCAAAGGATTCATGGTGTTACACCCTGGAAATATTTTCAAATCCATTCAATTTCATTGATTAATTACTTTTCCCTCCATTCTCTTAGGTAAGATCTACATAATATGGTGTTGTGGATACACAGAGAGATTAAATGAAAAATTTTGTATATGGGTTTTTTAGTAAATTCACTCATGGTCATGGTTTTGTCCTTTTTGAAAATTGGTGGTGGTGAGATTTGGTGTTTGAATGTGGTTTCATAGGAATTATAAAATTCCACACTCAATAAATCAACCTAATGTATTTAGTTTTTGATGTATTATAAATGGAATTATTAAATTGAATTTAAAAAATAATAAAAAGAATTGCGGGACCCATTAACCAAATCATTATGTTCATGTTCATTATTTCTATCCCACATCCTATCATTCATTGCATGTTAGTGTAGTATTTTTTCCTTATTATTTATTTTTTTAAAGAAAAACTAAAATATATATGTTTTATAAAGTAATAAAAAAACAAAAAGAAATATGAAGGTGAATTAGAATAATGATTAGCTAACTATAATGATCATAAACTATGATGACCCCAATTAACCAATATTCTCTATTAAAAAAAATCAATTTTCATTTTCCATGTCATACAATAGGCATGTATCAAAACATGTACCATTTTATATTATCAATTTACTAGTTAACTTTATTTGGTTATTTTCACATTGAAGATAATTTTTTATTATTTTATTTAAAAAATTATGTTTCACATAAATTATTTAAATGACTATAATTTTTTATGTAATAAAAAACATGTATGCTCAAGAATCAAAAGCTAACGCACCCTATTCTATAAAAGATGATTATTCCATGATTTCATGACATATTTTTTTTACACAAATATAAATGTTCAATTAAGAGTAATTCATGGTCCACATCTAGGAATATAAAGAAACCCACATTATCACAATCCTTGTATGATTGGATAAAGAGTCAATTGAACTCAATATGTAATTCCCATATATTGTTTCCAAAAATGGATGAGACACAATTATAATCATCCATTTTCTTCCATTTTATCTGATGAAATTACATGAGTGAAATATCAAGAAAAACTGGCTACCAATTTACTAGATTACCAATTTTAAAGGTTTATGGAAAGAGGGCATGAAATAGAGAGAAAATAGAATACATAAATGTATATGTCCATGAATCCTAGGAGAATCCCAAACCTGAACTGGAGTAAGTAACAGATCCAGTGGTAAATAGATTTTTACACTCCCCATTGAAGTCAATGAACCCATGTAGGTAGAGGAAGAAGTACCAGAAGATTCATTCTACATCACTCAAACACTTTTGGAGGATATGGATAAATTATAAATTCTTTCTAATTTATAAAAGGAAAATTAATTTAATTGTTATTAATTGTTTAGAAATTGGGAAAAAATTCAAAAACAATGTGACCTCCCAATCCCTTAAAAATTATAATAACCAACACCGCTTCATGAATATCTATAAATAGAAGTATAACACATAACCTATATAGTGGTATTTGAAGATAATAGAGAGGATCCCGAACCCCTACCTCCACTTTCTACCATCAAACACCAATATGCACCTACCCTAAAGAAGGATATTAATGTTCATAAAAATAGGGAGATAGTCTTATTTCAAACTCCATTTCATTTTATGTTATTCAACATGAATTGATAATGAACTCTAATTTTTTTTAATTTTCATATTTTTATAACTCTTTTTTCTTGGAGGAAGATCATGAAGAAGAACATGAAACTATTTTGAAAAAAAAAATTATCTCCAATATTTTGTTGAACATACCATAGATAAAGACAATGAGGAATCCTAGAGATCTTGTAATATGAATAAATGATAGTGTTCTGCCACTTTGAAATGGATAATTATGATATTCATTATTTATGTTTAATTTATATCAAAAAGAAAATAAATTCTAACCATCCATACAGAATTAAAATTCTTGAATCCCATATTAAGAAAGAATATTCTAAGGAGGATGGTTCAAACATTATCATAAAACCACCAAGATAGCTATACCAAATTTTGAATAGTATAGATTTGGGGCACTCTATGCATGAATTATTATTCACCAACAATTTTAAATTAAATTATGAGAAAATACATATATTATTGTTTAAATATAAGAATATCCACCTCCAACCAACTTATGTTAACATATAATACTTCCATTCTAGAGGTATTTAAAACCCATTTTCCACATGTGCCATTAATCATTTTCCTGTATTTTTACATTATTTATAGAAACTTAATATTGGATGGAAGTAAAAAAATTAGAAATTCTATAAAGATCCTTGAAATTATACATTAACTATTATTAACAAAAATTTATTTTAATCAAAAATGATATTAATCAAGGAAGCAAAATTTGGGTTGAAACAATATTTTCAACCGAGAACTAGCTTGAAATGAAACATAGAATAATTTGTTTTAAAAAATATCAATATTTAATGATTATTTTCAAATAAGAGTGTTCTCGCCCAAAGGAAAATATTATATCCATGATGACCCCTTTAAATTTTGTTATTTTTGAAACAAAAGTCATTAGATGAATGAAAATAATATGGTTTTGAAATTCAAATGAAATAAATCAAAGTTTATTTCAAAATCCATTATATTGAGGTATAAACATGATTGAAAAATATGTTATTTCATAAAATTAAATAATTTCTCAATGAAGAGAAGTTTATATGGAAATGTTATACCTTACTTCATTTCATAGTTTATTGTAATATAAACTCCAGAAAAAACACTAATTCACTTGATAGCCAATTTTATAATTGTAGTCAACGATTATACTAATATTATAAAATTAAATATAAATATTGGATTTGTTATGGATTATTCATGATTTATTCAATAATATTGTAGGCTATAGTTTTCTTTCCAATGAATGAATAATTTTTAACTAAATGGGAGAAATTTGGAAAAATGAAAAAATTAGGCTTTGCACACTGTGAACATAATACACAATGTCTATACCTTATTTACAGCATTCCTACAGAGCCATATACTAGCATGTAAAGTATTCATATGATGTAAAGTAAATATGTGATGTGTACATTCATCAAACAATTCTCACATTTAAAAGATCATAATCCCTCTAAAACTAAACTAAATACACAATTTTCAACGATTTCAAGATGTGTAATGTTTAAAGGCATGGAAGGTCAAAGATACAAGTCGATTCTTTAGAGGTAATTTTTCATATATTCTAAATAAACTGAAACAAACTTACATGACATGAATATATCGGAATAGAATATTCTTAAGATATTAAATGACATTAATGACTTACATATCAATTTCTCTTGTCCTATTTTTATTTTAGGCCCTCCTCCATGCCTTGAATATGCCAAAAACTATCTTTTACTATCACTTTCATCGCATTATTTTATCTCATCTTAAAATTTTTTAATTCAAAAAACAGGTTTATTCATTAAATTTATTTATTTTTTCAAATAATTTCTAGTGGTTAGTCGTTCTGTTTTGGTTCAATTACTGTTCTAAACCATTTTTCAATTCAATTTGGTTTGACTTTTTTTTAACACTGATTTTTTTTCTTCCCCAGTACTTGTATTGATCATTATTATATCTTTATCTCCATTTAATTTTAGATTGTATTTAGATTAATTTAAATAATTTTATATTGGTTATTAATTTTTTAATTCCTAGATTTTTTATTTCTTAAATAATTTATGATTTAAAAAATCATGTTTTTTATTTCCATGCTTTTGATCAACACCTCTATGTGATGATAATCCACCAAGAGTAAGGGGTCAACAGAAGGGGTTTTTTGAGACTAATAAATCTATATACCTAACATTAGAAACACAAGATATATTATTCTATTTAATAATAATTTTTTATCATATTCAATTGAAAATAATGACCATGGAAAGTGAAATTTAATGAACCTAACCTAATTTGAGTTGATCTAGACAATTAAAATTTGCCTATGATGCTTTCTGTATAGAATCTAAGAATAATTCACCTAGGATATTATTTATGCCATGACCATCAGATAGATGAATTATAGGTAGATCAAATGAATTTGACCAAAATCAATGGGTGACCATTGCATCGCTTTACAACCAAAACTATAGGATTATCCCAAGTAAAATCTTGGATTATCATCAATCAAGAGCACTAAAATTGACCTTGATCCATTAATTTTTTTATCATTCATAAATCCAAACATCTTGTAATTATTATAAACCAAACCTGAAGAGTGATCATAAGGAATCATTTGTAAGGGTTTTGTTAAATAGGTTTCTAACCAATGATCTCTTTGGTATGGAACCCATGGTAAACCTTTACTACTCCCTAGTAGTAACTGCAGTTTGGGACAATTAATATATAATTTGATTATTTCTATCATGAATTGAATTATTATACATTCACATATCATTTTTCTACCATTTATAATGTTTACTATTATATAGGCATAGTATCCTTCAGATAAAATCATAGATTACCTCACCCTCCCCCATTCTATTTTTGCTTACCCTTTTCCTTTTATATTTTTTCTCTTCGGGGGAATAGTAATACTCGCTCTATTTATCACTTTATATCATAGTAAGATCATGTTCCATGGATACATAAATCACTCATGAATCCTGGATTCAGAAGATTTTTTTTATTATCACATGACCGATAGAGGAATTTTTTCATGTCGTCATTTCACTATGGTTGAGCGCATCAATTTTCATCCACTGATAATTGAAGTCCCCGAATATGTGCCACCATATAATGAGGTATATCATCGATCATTTAATGATTTCACTATAATGGATTAAATCTTTCCATCCATTAGAGGTGTTCCACCCATCATTGAGTTCCCACCAATTACAGCACAAATTTTTTAAAATTAATCCTCACATCTTTCACATGATCTAGAACATGGGTCAATTCAGTGGTCAAGAAACTAAAGACCCACATTAACATACCTTTTACATTCTAAAGGATTGTTATATCTTTTTAAACTATGGTGTATCATCAGATACTTTATGACTCTATGTATTCGAACTTTTATTTCATGATAGAGAGAGGGATTGGGTAAAAAGTAAAGCTCTCGAGCCAATTATAACTTTGGAAGAGCTATACAAAATGTTATCACAAAAATACATCCCTCTGAAACGGACATGGAATCTCTGAAATGACATTAATAACTTCTCCCATGAGGATGGAGAATCAGTTGATAAGTCATGTGATTGATTAAATAAGAAAATCTACAAGTTCCCACAACACCAAAAAGATGTGTGTATACAAATTAAAATGTTTTACCAGGTAATTTAACTAGATTCAAGAATTGTATTTGATGTTGTTGTTGTTGTAGACGTAATTATTCTTGTTCATGATGTCTGATGATCCATTATTGATGAATTTTTCCAAAATTAGAGTATTTTCAAATGTGATATAGGACCCCAACGGTGTGAAATCCATCTAGTGGAGGAAAGAACCTGCGTCATAGCACAAGTAGAATCCATTATAATGAAGCTGTAGTCATTTTAAAAACATTGTTCACCACCAAAACCTCATGCGCTTGTGATGGAAATTCAGTATTCTGAGATGTGTGGAGGCCCACTTTTTTACTAAGACAATAGGGAAGCTATTCAGAAAACATAATTCCATGATTGTACTTATGTTAATTACAATCAATAAAACAAGTAGTACAAGTAACCATATAAATGTCTACATATTCAATACTCACATTAAATATTGGTATAGTGGGTATCAGAGAAAACCAAGATTATTTTTAGTAGGGGACTAGATAGGTACAACCATGGAATTAGGTATAACCTAGGTACCGACCATATGGTCCAACTCATTAGCCTCAGAAAATATTCCTTCAACCTTTTCCCAAATCTCAATATATTCTACCGTAATAGTATATAATGTATCAACAACCTCCTCTAAGATAACTAAAAAAATCCAAATCCCTATATAAAAATATTGAAAACCCACAAACATCCTTCATGATGAAAAAATATCAAAAGATGAAAATCTTGGAAAATGAAATGAAAAAACTACAATGCATCACTATGCAACCCGAATCATCAAATGGGGAAATATCATTGTGATTATCTTCTCAGATGTAAGTTACATTTTTTGGTAATAGAAAAGAACATTTTGGGGAGGAGGATAAATCTATAGTTGTGATCGATGGAATGGTGTTGGATTTGAAACAACCATGTGGAGTTGAGAAAATCTGTTAAAGAGTATAATAACATCGATCAAGGGAAAATTTGAGTGATATAACCATTTGAGAAACCTCTCGATAAAGAATAGCCTAAAATGGGAGATATATACATGTCACCTCCACCATATAATCCACATAAACCCTTTCCTAAGTGGATGAAACAAGCTATGAGGGAGATATAATATAAATAAAATATAGATATTTTTATGAAATTTCACATAAAAAATTTCTTTGTAGAGGAAATCACTCAAGTATAGAATTGTGAAATTTTATTTAAAGAGTTATTGTCCAACTAATATAAAATTATAGACTTATGACTCAAATCTCTAAATGAAGAATGTTATGTTGTTTTCCAGTTTAATTTTCCTAAATAAAATCAATAACTCGATTGTTTTTTAATTTCTTGCACTATATTGAAATAAAATTTTTTAAATTACTTGTGAGATCTAGGAGAAAGTGTTAAAATAATAAACATGGGTGTTTATATTTATATGGGATTTTGTGAACTGATACAATGAAGTGTGTAAATCCAACATACTGACAACTCAGTCAAGCATCTTTAAGGACTACTTAAGGGAATCTTAGTAAAAGTTGAAAAATTCATTTTCCTTTCTGATTTCTTCATCATGGATGTAGAATAAAAAGGATATATTCCGATAATTCTAGGAATACTATTTCTCCACACAAGAAAGTTATTGATTTATTTTAACCAGGGGAGATTCATATTAAGAGTTGGTGAAGAATAGGTTATGTTCACTTTGGTGAAGGTGGATATCAAAATAAATGATTCATTGAATTCAAAAACGATATCTCTTCCTAATAATAAATATGATCATGTGACCAATGAATATGAAAATAATAAACTAAATCAAAATGAAAATTTTTCCAGTACTCACAAGAATGAAAATTGAACAGAATCTATGAAAAGGGAGGCCACCCAACATTTTGTCCACTCGGTTTACTTGATTTATTATAAAAACGTTGTATCATTACAATTTAAGTCCTCTAAACAGAAGTATTTTGTAGATCTATAATAAATAAATTTTTCTACTTTTCAGAATATCAGGTTAGGTTCAATGTGATATAATAGGGGTCTTTAGTATTTCGGATGGTTTAGAGAAACTAGATACTTGTTTAGATGACCTATCCAAAAAAATGGAATAAAAAACTGAAAAATATACAACATGTAGTCCTTCTTGGGAGTGTAAATATTGAGTTCCTATAAATTTTATAATTCGTGAAATACACTCCATGTATGGAAAAAATTATTTTTTAATTGAAAGCATCATTAAATAGTCATAAACAAGGGCTCTGGAAAAACACCCCCCGACATTCCTCATTCCACTCAACCAGACCACCTATGCCACTCACTCGACCTCATTGCACAACTCCACCTCCAACCCTAACCTCATATCTATAATTTTATAAAATATATTATTTATTCCTAATTTTTTAATTTCCTTCAAAATGGCCAGAACTAAAATGTACCACACCCTGGCCGTTGAACACATGCCCGAGCATGATGACACACCTCTGTCACCCAAACAGTGAACATTTTCTCATAATCCACCATATGTGGATCCATATAACATATATCTTTCTTGTACCTATGAATCCTCTTATAAAAATGAATACTTTTAGTTGAATTCTAGATGGTCACAGGACCGCATCTTCTCCCACCTTTACGAATGCCTCCATTTCTCAGGGCCTACGCAAAGTCTATTTGGTCCACTTCTGGTCAATCCAATAAAACCCAAAAAGATGTTAGAACTCCCTTTTATTTTTTAGATCTTAATCTATCGGGAGGTCTGTGACCTCATCAAATTGCTTTATCTCTCACCCATCACCCAGGTGCATGTGCGTAATTCAGGGATCTCTTCCATCATTTCCTGGACACATTTGAGTTATCTATTAATTCTGTTTGATATATACTTGGCGGTAGTCCGTGGGATCTGACCCTCATAAAGATTAGTGTTGTCATCATAATATACTCCACGAACATCATCGCAACTCATGTATTCTAGACAATACAGTTGGAGAATAATAAGGATAGTGGTACATCACTTTGGATTAGGGTCTCCTAAGACCAGTAAAGAAGTTGTGATCCTCACACCATGAATAGAACCAAGATCTATAGTTCCACCCTTTAGATACATCATATGGCCCTTGGTCACTCTTGGATGGAATGTTGTGATGCTAATGGGGGGGGTTTAGATGAAAGACATAATTCATTCCTCTTCCATCGGATTCCCTACCATCAACATGGGAAGGTAGTTTGACGAGTTCTACTAGACCCAATCATGTTGGTCTAAACATATGTTGATGGGAGTCTCCATAATTACACATAAAACCTAGAACCTCAGGTCCCTTGATGCTTCTTGTCCACACACCACTCTCTTCATAATAGAGAACATCACCCTCATCAATTATCATAATATTGGGCTATTTAAAAAGGATAAAATCATTTATCGTTAGCCACTGACTAATCTTTAGGTTGTGAATGCGGTATCTACCTGGAATGAAGATAACCCAACTTCACCACCCTCTCATTCTCATACCCCTACTACCACCACCTCCACCATAGCTTCAACTGCTACAACCACTACTATCCCAACTACCACCACTCCACCTACCCTAGTTTTTTCCACCACCTCCACTAGACCTACCACATATCATCAATTTTTCATTAGATCTAATACCTACTATTAAGATTCTTATAGAGAACTAGTGCTTCGTATACCTTCATATAGGTATTCCATTTGGTAAACCATGTTATATTTTCAACCCTACTCCACCATCGGACACTACATCCACCAACCCACCTCCCTATGCTGGACCAACTACATCATCTATCTACACATGACCTTGTACCCCGGACCAACTACCACTTATAATGATTGCCCAAGATACCCAACTTGAGTATCTCATGGTGTAGGCCTATTTTGAACAGGCCCTATATTTCCATATATATCAAAGGATCCCTTCTTAGAAAGATCTATTAGAAACACAACCTTCATAACAATCATCACCTCACATCTACCATCTCTGATAGAGCCAACTACCGGCACTATGATACCCACTACGGTGACCGATAAGCCTACACCATGTTTCATAGATGATATATATTTGTAGTTATAGCTACATACACACACTATTTGGGAGGGGGTAGATAATTTGGATCTCAACAAATTTGAGTTTACGACTAGTTTTTTCTCTATCTCCTCCCTCGCTCATTATTCTGTTTGGGTGATCCTTTTTGATAATTGTATTTAATTTAAACTAATGTATCATTACATCTATATGTACAGGGGATAAATAATTTTCCATTACTTTTAGTTCCCTTATATTCATTTTTACTATATTATATTAGCCATGTATATCCCTTCTACTTCCTTTGTGGTTATTTACATGTTTGTTCTGCCGCTATCTTCCCTCTAACATCAGAGGACTAAGAATGTAACTGATTTCGAGTGCTAACACGAGGGTCTAAAACTTGATATATATTATTATTAATGATCTATAACATGATTATCATGGATGATATTATTTCCTAAACAGACTCATTCTCAATAATCCCCTAAGTTGGTAAATCCCACCAAGTGTCCCTACGAGTTCGATGATAGCGTGAAAAGTTTTTGTAGGAGGAGGTAGAATTCTTAGTTAATGGATAACACTGCTTGATCCCTTTGTCCATCCATCTAACTGAAAATTTTAGTGTTAATTATTTATTGGTGGAAACAAAAAAAAATTATGTTTTATTTATGTCTTGTGCATGGGTTTTTTTCCACTTATCATAATTTGTGTTCATCAGTTAGTCTAAACATCACTATACTCCATTACAACACATTTCAAAGTAATTTCTTATGGTTTTAACTATATTCACATGATCATTATTCCTGTGTTCATATTTCATTAATCCTAGTGGAGTAGTGTTTTATATATTGAAGGAATTTTGATTCTAACCATTTTTTAGGTATCCCATTTCCACCGAGTATCCCCAACATTTCCCAATGGAATACCATTCACTATAGGTAGACATCGATTCCTTCAATTCAATTTCATTTTTCCATTTCATTTTTTTAAATATAAGATTTTATATCTCCTAAAATTCTTCTTATGAAGAGTGTGCACAATGTCTCATTTTAATTGTGTGGGAGACTTTCTTGATGTTTATTATCTTCACAATTGAATTATTGTCTGTTTGAACTTATCTGGGAGACTTTTTTCAATAAAAGTATGTAAAATTGAAATCCCCTTATTAGAATTTAAATAAAATTTATGGTTTGGTTAGAAATTTTTGAAATCCATATTTTACTCATATTTTTATTATTAACATCATTGAAGTATTGAATAATATATTTCTAATTATAGATTACTATATTTTATTTTGATTGATTTATTAATAAATTTTATACCCTGTGTGGTTGAATTTTATATTTGTATAATCTAATTTATAAGTGGATTCTAGATTTACACTATAATATTATTTTCTAATCATATTTTTAGATATATACTTTGGACATGTAAACATATTCTAACATGAATTGATATACCATCGAGGAAATGATTGAACAAATGTAGTTTTTAAATGATCGAGGAATATTTTTTTGTCCAATATTTTCCAAGATCCACCTGTACATATTTTCTAATTTTTCCACAATTATCCAGTAATAAACCTTTTACGATGTAAAAATTTCTTAATTATTATCCATTCCCACCTTGTACTTTGTATAATTCATGATTGTTCATTAAAAAATTATGGGGATTTTTTCAATATTGATGGACACATGATGTTGTTATTGAGCTAATTAATTGTGGATCTTCCACCATTTAACTATGATTTATGTCATGATTACTTTCATCATTTTATATTCCTAACATTTTCCATTAAAAAATTAAAAAGATATTAGGTTTTATATTAGGAAGGTCAAAAATCACCGTTTTCATACTAATAAATTCCCAGACGGATTATTAGTTGTTAGGGTATTGATATAAGATCATCCCTTAACATGAATTTTGAAAAAAAATAAAAAATAAAAGTAAAGGGATAGGATACATTCTTAATACTTACATGACATATTTAGGTCCCCACTTTGAGAGTTTTAGAGAAAGGACATTATTTGATCTTAGATAAGTTACTTCATTGCATTTAATAATATGTTTATATAATGGTTAAATATCATTAAATAAATTGTAATAGATATATTATAATCTATTGTAACAAAAATATGGTTTTATGAATTAACTTCAATGTGGTAATAAAAAATGAAAACTCGTCTTCCCCGAGGAAAGTGAAATCGACACCTCATGGACGATATCTTCATTTTATGAAAAAAAGGAATGGAGAAAATATATGATTATGATTATTCCATTAGGACCATAAGATTATATTATATATATGATATGGGAGTTAAAATTATTCTTTCAAGAGGAGATTCAAGGGAAGGATAATTATAGAGAATAAACTAAAAGAGAAATAGGGAGGGTTTTACCTCATGAGTATTATATCCTTGATAACCTCCTTAAGTCACTTAGAAATGGACTTTTGGTGAGGCCAGCAAGACTAGAATGTGGGGAACAAGTTTGGGAGAGGTCATTTGTAGAATAAAAACAATATCTGAATCTTAGAAGGATGATTGGAAGATGTGGTGAGGGTTATATTTATATTGTGATTAGAGGGGTGTTTCAGATTAAATTATTCATTTTTTTTAATTATTTTCAAGACTATCAATAGTGGTGATTCTAATGACCAAGTGTAGTAAATTGAGAATTTGAGTTTGAGATACATCCTCTTAAATCATTCATGACTCAACCATTACTCAAATATTCATTTATTTGGATTATAATTTTAAATAACATAAATTACTATATTTTATTATTTATAAAAAATTAAATTATTTCAGAAAAATCCCAAAAATTCAACCTAAGAATTTTTCAATGTTTATATTTCAAAAATAGACTCAATTTTATTAAATTAATTGTCAAAATTTGTGAAATTAATTTTTTAGTTAAATCAAAATTTATTCAAAAAAATACCAATCTAAATATTATAACTGATTTTGCGACGCATTGAAAAATTGGTCATGGAATCATAAAATTATCTTCTAATTATAATGAAAAAAAATATTATTTTATGAGCCTATTTTATGAAGATTAATTTTCATTTAAATAATTATATTTATTATAAAATTATAAATAATATTTTACATTTCACAAAAACACCAACACATAATTTATCATTTTGAAAACATTTATTGACTTATTGCATCATATAAATATAGAATATTTTAATTTAGGAGATACCAAAATTTTACTTATACATTCATAGGTGTTGTTATTATTCTAATGTCTAGTTTACTATTCATAATGGTCACATTACTATTTCAACAATCATGTTAATATTTAATAGTATATAGTGGTTTTAAATTTAGTGCTGCATGAAACATAATCTATTGAATATTATAAATATAAAATAAACATACCCTAAAATTTTGTGGTGTTTCACAGAGTAATCTTAGTCCTAGATGGATTCAATTAATTTTATATCCATGAATCTACATATGCCTTTAAAATGCTTAGTTAATATTATAACATACATGCTTGGTGGATCTTCCCAGAAATAGTGGAATATTATCATGCATGAAAATCAACATCGAGTTAGCATTTAGAGGGATTTTGAGAATATGAACTACGATTAATTATATCTGTATAGATTAATAGTGGACTGATATAGGTGGTTAATGAAACTAAAATATGGTATTATGTTGATTATAGATAATGTAACTTTATTTACTGATATTCGACACTTCTCTCCAATTCATCTAGGTTAGGAATTTTCTATGGTTAAGTACATTAAGGATGGGATCAAGTGTGATATCAAATTATGGTTGAACATATTTTGGATTAATACCATGTATTGTATAATTAACTGGGTCTTGATCACCAATAATAATCTACGTGAATCTGATGGTTAGGGAGTGGCTGGTGCATCACGTAGAACATAATGTACATTGACCAATTCCCGGAATCATTTATTAGAGGGTACTATTCTTGGTGGTGGATGTTAATGTATCCAAATTAGTATCCAAGATTCAGGCCATTAGTTTTGGGAAACTATTTCATATGATCCCCAAGTTTCATAGGGAAACCATTGTGTGTCGAGATAGTTGCATGATAAGGAATCACATGCTATTTTGTAGAACATTCCATCTAGTGACATGTGATAGAGTGTCTGTACCAACTCCAAATTTATCAGAGTTTTAAAAAGAAACATGCCTTATTGGTAGATGGAGTACCCCTATAATTTTTGTATGAGTATTTGTTTATGGATGAGGTTGCTACAGATAGGACATACAGTGCTAGAAAAGTGACAATACATAGGATAGTTAGGTTGTGGCTCATGGCTATTGATTTGGTCAGATATATACATTACAAACAATACTTGATGGGAAGAATATTGGACATCTATAGTTCAAGGAATATTTTAGTGGCCTCTAAATTAGTATCTTCTTCATTCAATATAGGCACATTACAGTCTTCTATATATTTGGAAA